>CM054057.1:743450247-744650247 GCA_028641055.1 Alopecurus myosuroides
GTTTCTTTAGATGGTTGATCTTTGTATTGACCCCATATGATCCTTGAGATACATATTGAAATTTAGTATTCTTAATAAAAGAGTATATGCATCATTTTGATGCAGTGGCCAGGATGACTCCTCACATTTCGACAATAGTTCCGAGGCTCCTCATAGGAAGTACTCCCTATGTTCCATAATATATAAGATGTTTTATGTGTTTCACATGTTATCTAAATTCGGACTAAAATGAGTTGACATAGACACTAAAACATATGTAGATACATGTATGTGTATGTGAATGTGGAAAATGTCTAAAACATCTTACGTTGTCCGGTTCGTGAAGTTCCCGCGGATCACGCTGCTATGCCGATAATATTAGTTCTAGAAAGCATCGTTAATTTATAAAATCTCCGTGTTGAAGAAAATAATTACTCGTTACTGCCAGCCTTATAGGTTGCACCCTCCTTGTCGGTCGGTCAAACCACGTGTGGTATAGTCAGCCTAAGGTTACAACCGTTATTCCTCTAAGGCTTTAAGCCTGGTGCCCAAGGAGGCCTCTCAGCGATTTGCCGCGCTCAGTGACGCTGGAGTGTGGGCCCTTCTCGCGTCGCTGTCGTGTGCGGAAAGTGCGCCGCACACGTGGCCGCGTATCCTTTTTCCGCGTGTTTTTTTGGTACGCTTTGCCGCACTTGCCGTCTGTTTGGTGGCCCTTTGGTCGTGCACCCTTCACATCCAGCCCCGCACCCACTCCTACTTTTTCCCCTTCTCCACTTTCTCCCGAGCTCTAGGGTTTCCGGCCGCCGCCGCGCCTAGCTACAGCCCCGGCCCACTCGCCGTCATCGGAGAACCATGCAGAGGACATGAGAGGACCAGGGAGCACGCCGTCTCTTGCACAAACTACGTTTCAGATGGTCGCCGCCATCTGATAAGAGCTCCCCTGTCGCCGCAGATGCGTCGCCGGCCACACCACAGTGCTCCCTTAGCATCACTGTCACCGGCAGACTGCGCCTCCGGCCACACCTCCCTGCTCCCCTCCACTTGCGATTTCTGGACTACGCCAAGCATCTCTACCGGTCTCCCTCCCCTTCTCATGTGCAAATCCCAGCGCCATGACCCATGTCCCCGTGATGTTGGCGCCCCGTCAGCCTCCCTCAGCGATGCATCATATGTGATCCACCACCGCGAAGCACCCTCTAGCGGCGGATCCATCCACCATGTCGAGGACCCAGTGGCCGAGACGGCCTGGAGGCGCAAACTGCCTCGCCCCGACACCGTCACCTGACTCGGCTCCATCTTGAAGAGAACTTGGTAAGTTTCTCTCTTTTTCTATCTCATATACTGGATGGGTTCATGTGGTCGTGCGTCTTGGGATTTTCCAATAATATACGACATCCATCTGAGATATAATGACATGCCGTCCAGTAAGGATGATTTGCAGTCTGGATATATGGCTTAAATGCAGACCATAGCCAAGCATACTCAAGGGTCCTGACGGTCCAGCCTAACAACGGTTACACATGTTCCTTAGGTGATTATTCCCCTTTGTATATTACTATTTTATTAGAAAGGAGTCAGATCTGGATCATCAATTTATTCAAACCAATCAGCATGCCATTAGATTTCATGGAAGAAAGATGCATAGTTCATGTTTGTAGATTAAGCTGAATGCTTGCCAGATTTTTATTCCGTACAATCTTTACTATGTAACCTACTCTATTTGATGGTCGCCATGGAGATACTTTAAGTCAATTAATTATGCTTCGAGTAAAAAAGTTCTAAGCCAGAATGAGGTGTTTCAGCGTAAATTTTATATTTAGCATTCTTCCTTTGTTGCATGGTGGGAAGCTATTTTTTTTCATGCAGATACTCGAGAATGTGAACTTGTATTATTTTACTTGTTTAATCCATCAAACTTTTATGTAGATGCAAGATTTTTTTCCAATCAGCGTTGACAACAAGTGGTTATGTTAGTGGCATCAACAATCACCTTGGAATTTGTAATAGGCATAGGCAATCTATTTCTATGATGATGGTTGCCTGTGTTCTGACTCTATTTAACTTTGTTTGTCTCCACTTGATTTCTAACACCAGCGTCAAGCTGTGAATAGATATTTTATATCACAGCAAGAAGATTTAATGATTTTGAAGTTCAGGTAATGTCTACGTATCTTCTCCACTATTGCTGAACTTCCAACTTACTTTTCTTTCTCGCCATGATTTTCTTCTCTTAGAGCTTACTACAGTACAAGGGCTGGCATTTCGAGAGCCGGTTTGTATTTCCTTCTACCTTCTGGTGCCGTATATCAATTTTTCAATTCGATAGAAGTATCTTATATATTTGATTGATTGCTTGTTTATCTATGAAGATTGTTTATGTGTGGCAGTATTGTCATGCTATTATTCGTGAAGATTTGTTCATCTCCACATAACAGGCGGGTTTATGGGTATACACGTTGCTATCCGGTGGTGTGTCTTTATCAGTTAGTGCCGCTCTTTTACTTGCTATTCACCACCAGGGTCTAGGTTTTTATGGGCTGGCTAGCTTGATTTTAGTCTTTTTTTTCTTTGTTTGCTTTGCTTATACGGTTTTTTTTGGCCGTTCGGGAAGAGATTTACGCAATTTAACAATGTTAGATGTGTCATTGTTCGCGTTTGTCTCATTCTTTGGTTTTTTTGTTGTTGTGTCGCGATGCTATGTAGGCCTAGGATCTGCTATGTAGGCCTAGGATCTGCTCAGCTGGTTGTGAGCTTAGTATGGACAGGGGACGCCATATTCAGTCTGATCGGGTTGTGATCGTCAATGTATGGGATGAATCCACATGTTTCCACGTCATATATATTATTTTCGCCTATTTGCTTTGCGTCCTCTGATATGTGTACCGATAAGAATTTTCGGGGCAAGAATTTTAGGAGCAAAATTACGATTTACGGCCTGCTGGCTAGCCAATAGGCATGCAAGTGGACAGTCTGGCGGACAGGGCGGGTGTCCGCCAAGCCCTTCGGTTAATTGGAATAAGTGACATGTTAAGTGAATTGTTAAGCGAATCTGCTAAATATGCAAGGAGACGGATAGAGAATTTAATTCAAGCAGACGTCCGCCTACATGCCTACTAACCAAGAATTTAATTCAAGAGCAGTGGAGGAGGGATTTGGGTACATGTCTACTGGGGAAAAGTGCGGCGGAAAGAATGATGAGTCCAAGGTTAATCTAATCTGAACATACTAATTTATCTAAGTTTGATTGTCTTCTGATTTTTTGTGTAAGCATGAACATCCTTCTGTTTTGTATTTAAGGTGTCGCGTTCCGGTTATAGCATCTGGAGACAGACCCTATGGTTATATTAGTTTATAAGAACTCGGTATGGGAAGCATTGCCAAGATTTCCCTTCTTAATAATTGCCACTTGTCGGGTTGTTTAAAGTGATGCGTCTTTTTCCTGTAACCTATGTGCATCTTAACAATAGCGGTATTAGCGTCATAAGGAGCAATATTCTACCAACAAATCGTTTGGAACGGAGCATTACATAGGTATATGCACTCTCTTTATTTTTTGCATGGTCCTGTTAGGTTGTTATGATTTGATCATTTAGCAGCAGACTATTTCTAGTGCTTTAGTATGCATAGATATGCCACTACCCTATTTTTTTAGTCTTAATTTGGACTATCAAGCATATAGTGGGTTTTGCTATGTTTTATTTTCCTTTAGCGGTTATGTATATTGCCTTGCCTTTTATCTCCTTAGTGTAATACTTCCATTGTGAAGCATCCGTGCAAATATTTCCTCTTGAGTAAAGGAGGGATACAAGTGAAATATTGAGATTCATGTGTACCTCTGTATTGTAAGTGACGTTAACTTTCCAATGCTACAACATGTTTTTTTCAAAGCTTATTGTTCCTTCTGCTTATCTTAGTTGCTATTTTCCTTTTGTAAGATCTAAAATGATTGTCATTCTTCTATATCCTATGGACACACTACAGTTGGATCAATGAGCTAAAGTGGTACCCCATATATGTTGAACTCTATTTCTAGATTTTAGTATTATGATGGAGAAATAATAAATCCTCATGTTTGTGTCTGAAGATTCTTTCCAGATACTTCCAGTCATGCTCAAGAAAAGTATAAAAATGTTGGTTCCTATTACTTAGACCACACCATAGTTCTTCTGTAGGCCCTCATTCATTCCATTTGAGAGAACCTAGCTATGTCAAGCAGATGCTATAGTATATATCGATGTGCAATTTTCTCTCTACAGTTGACAACAATGCCATCTTAGAAATATAGGAATATTGCAATTGGTCCAAACACTAAAGCAGCTGTCGTTGGAGCAGCTGTAGGTGGTCACCAATTTCAGGATCCAGCGGGACGCCTTGTGGCATGGCATGGGTCTGACTGGAGTCTGTACATGCTTGCTGTGAGGCAACTTGCATTAGCACCACAAAGGACATTGCTTCTTCTCACTGCCCCATTTCTTGATTGATTCCTTTGTGTTGTTAATTAATTACATGCATGAGTAGGCCTGCATTTGATTGGTGTGCTTGCTCACTGTAATTTTGGAGCTGAAATTGTTGTAGATTGGCGTGGTTGCTCGCTTTAACTTTGGAAGTGAAGTTTCTGTAGGTTGGTGTGCTCAAGAAGCTGGAGAAAGTCAAGTACATTGGGTTATCGGAGGACAACCCTGTCAACATCAGGCATTCTCTACATCGAACTTGAGACTGCCTCTCTGCATGTGAGTTCAACACTTACAAAGTTTACTTGTGTTGTTTCGTAGTCAATATCCCTGGTAGATTGCTCGATATGATCCATTGAAGATGATGTTATTTTTGCTCTTTTTGCAGTATAGAATCTGGATGGCCTGCATTTTATCTTTTGCAACAAATAGTGATTTGTATTGTACGTTAAGTTTCTGGAGGCAGCTGGGACTGGAATCACTGGATATGAAGATAAGAAGTGATGCTGATTAAATTACAAGAATATGAACCTAGGATAATTTGTTCAGATGATTCGATTGGCAGCTGAAGTTTTTTAAATTATATCTTTCAGTCCTACTGCCGAGCTATGTATACTAATTTATTTTACTTTGTCGCCATTTTCGTGGAATCCAGATTTAGATTGTTGAACTATTATTAAGGTTGCCCATGATGGCAGATCAAAGTTATTTGATTGTACTGGTGTTATAGCTATTTTGTTTGTTTAACACATCTACTTATAATCGTGTACTAGCAAAGCATGTTCGCCGGACATACGGTGCACGAGTCTTGCCACGCTGAACATACGGTGCACGAACGCACGGACGTCGGCGCAGCGAAGCGCGCTGCCTCGTCTAGTATGTATGAAGACAGGAAGCAAAAACCACGTGGAAACAAATGGGCCTGGCCGGGATAAGCAAAGAGAGTACATGGCGCTTGGTATTGGCCGTGTGTCTACAGATGTACCCGACGACAATGTCGTTGGCCTAGGAAACAGTAGGGAGGGGACACGTGGCCATGGGTGCCGACGGCTCGGTGTAGCCTTTGCCCCTGTCGAAGCCAAGTGGGGCCCACTCAGGCTTTATGCCGACGGCCGTCAACGTAGCCTATGCCGACGGTGATTGGGTCTATGCCGATGGCGCTTATAGGCCGATTCCTGTAGTGGTAGTGCCTACAATATACGAGGATATTATAGGAAGTGCCGACATTTAAGGTGAGGGTTTGTTTCTCTATGCATGTACCTAGCACATCACGGTTATTTGCATTATATGCTTATTACTATTTTACTTTGTCTCCAAAATAATTTAGTTAGTTTTTTTTTTGTTTTTTGCTCTTTTTAATTCATGTTTTCCACCCATTTTCTCGTTTCATAATTGTTTTTATCTAATTTTCTCAACGTTTTTTCTAGGTCAAACGCTTGGCCGTTCGTTGTGATTTTGTACTCGTGCATGATATTAAAAAAGAAGCAAGAGAATTGTGTGTGTGAGATTCGTGTACACATGAGTGTTATGATCAGCATGCAGGTGTGACCGCACTTATCATTGAACAACTCATGGAAGCCTACACCTCGCGGCGACATCTTCGATGATATGGTATAATCACACGTTTTCCTTTTGTTACTGCCAGCCGAACGTTGCACTGGTTGTTGGTTGATCAAACCACGTGTGATGTGGTATAATCACACGTATGATACAGGTCAAACCACGTGGGGTTTAAGACATAGTTTGCTTCCAAACGCATGCATGCCATGCCCCGGACATTAGCCAAGAACAGCTTAAACTGGCTAAAGCAGCACCAGCACGGTTTAGAAAAAGCAAAGAACCAACTCAACGTCAAAAAATAACAACAAGAAACCCACCCCAAAGTGCACAAGATAACATTCTTCTTTTATACTCCCCCATATCAAAATATAAGATGTTTTAACACTTTCTAGACAAAACGTATCTAGATATATTTTAGCATATAGATTCTTTTGCATATTACACTAAAACATGTCTAACCACGTGTTGTCAAAGAAATGCTAAAATATCTTACATTTTGATACAGAGGGAGTGCACGGGGAAGGAAGCATTAAACGCTGGATAAGAATGACGACTTGTAAGTAGCTAAAGTAGGATTGACTGTTTACCGGATCTTGTAAGACTCCCAACACACAAATCAAATGGGTTGTTGGCCACGGTGAGATAAGCTTTGCCTCCAAACGCATGTCACCATGGCCGCCCAAGAATAACAAAACTGGCTAAAGTAGGGTTGGGAAAAACAAAAGACCAAGTGAACTGAACGTCAAGAAATAAGAGGGAATCAAAAGAGGGACACCCCAAAGTGCAGCCTTTTCTTATATAATACCCTTAAGGGCATGTTCGGTTGAGAGGGGATTAACGTGGATCAGAAGCTATTGACAGGGAATTGAGCTGTATTTCGGATGGCAATGGGTACCCGAAACCCGCTAACCTGACGGGTACCCGCGCTAAATGGGTAGGGTTTGGTAAGGGAAAAAACCCATGGGCTGCTTAGCGGTAAAAAAATAGACCCGTCGGGTCTAGCGGGGGCGGGTATGGGGGTGTCCAACCCGTACCCGCAGACCCGCATACCCGGCTGTGACATACAGGTCCCACATGTCATTGCCATACCACCTAGACCTAGGCACCTAGCACTAACCCAAAAAGTCCAACCGTCCAGCGACCAGAGCGTACGCACAAGCACAACTCACAGCACCCCATCCCGCTACCCCAGGTCTCGCACCTTATCTCCTCCCCATCAACATCGCTCGCTGCTTCTCATGACTCACGCATGACGGCACACATGCAGACCGCGCCGCCACTCGCCCAATCGCCCAAGCCACCCTCTCTCGCCGCCGCTGACCAGAGTGGAGACTCGAGATCCGCAGGCCTGCCGCTCACGCACGCCCGCAGGCCGCAGGTCCGCTCTGCCGCTCTCCTCGTCTCCTCGCTCCCCTCCTGTGCCGCGACCGACCAGCCCGCGCCGCCGCTCGTCCCTCCCATGTCCCCTCTGATACTGCCGCCGGGAAGAGGTTGGGGAGCACGAGTAGGGGTAGACTTCACGCCTCCGATGACTTCCGGCGCCAGGCGAGATGTCCAGAGCCCCAACTTCTCCGACGACTTCCGTGGGTACCCGTCGGGTCCCCCGAACCCGGCCGGGTGGCGGGTTTGGTGGAGTTATGGGGCCGGGTCGCGGGGGCGGGGAAGAGGCTCGGGTGCGGGTATGGGGGGGCCTGACCCGGCCCCGAACCCGTCGGGTGCCATCCGGAGCTGTATTCCCTGCCGTTTCCTGTCAATCCCTCTAATCTCGCGTGTAACTGAACAAGGCCTAATTAAACCTCATATATACCCTCCCCGATAAACAAGCTACCTAAGCTATCAACAATTGCTAGACACAATAGTTACTAAGATGCTAGAGATGAAGCTCTCTGTGGCCGTAGTTCTGGTCCTCCTAGTTGTTGTGTTGCAGTATGCCTCCCTGGCCACCGCCTCGGC
Organism: Alopecurus myosuroides; assembly: GCA_028641055.1. Taxonomy (NCBI): domain Eukaryota; kingdom Viridiplantae; phylum Streptophyta; class Magnoliopsida; order Poales; family Poaceae; genus Alopecurus; species Alopecurus myosuroides. The sequence goes on from CM054057.1 coordinate 743,458,191, forward strand.
TCATCTCAATTCATGACGCACTGCTACTAAGTGACACCGGGAGAAAACCCTACGTACCGTCGCCTGTAGGCGCACCCCATCAGCGGTGCCGGTCCCCCCCCCGCCGGCGACCTTACATGTGCATGGACGCGCATGTGTGTTGTACTCGTACGTACGGCCGGGAGGGTCCAAATTTACCATATTGTTCCATCGCCAAACGCAATTTGGTTGGTTGTTGTCCGGTGTATACATATATATGTGTGGGCTCATAAGACATGATCGCTTCCAACGCATGCCAAGATTAACAAAACTGGCTTCAGCAGAACCCACACGGTTTGGGAAAAGCAAAGTACGTCCAACTGAACGTGAAAAAAAGAAGAGGAAAAAATAATTCGAAAAAACAAAAAAGGTGACCCCAAAGTGCAACTTTTGTTAAAGCACAAGATACGCGGGAGGCATAACAGTATCAAGGCACGTGAAATTAATATAAAAAAGTTTCGCGACGCAGGGTCATAATTCAGAAAAGACTCGTTCTCCGTCGGGCAGCGCATGGAAGGGTCTGATCTGGGGATAGCCTTCAACGGGCATGGCAGGCGGGAGAGCCCCAAGTGGGTGAAGAGGCCAGTGTGCCGTTGCCGCCGAGGCTGAAACGGTCAAGGGTTTTCACCCTAAGCTCTATTGTAGGGAGGAAGAACAATGACGCCCCCCACAAGGGTCAGGGACTGGTTGTCGCCACTGCTGAAGTACTACCAACGCCGGGACTCCCCGCCGCCCGCTATGCACCATCCACATAGTCAAAGATTAACACCATCATCACCGCCACATTGCTAGTCGGAGAGTCAACCGCACGGTCCAACTTCCTTGGCCAACCGGTAGACCCTACCATAACGGGCCAACGGCACGGACCGGGGTAGATGGACACCATCACTCCGGAGGCTGATGTGCGATGCACACGACGACACGGAGCCGCCGTGCCTCCCGCAAGTCACAACACGCGAGACCGCATCTCGCCAGAGCTACCGCCCGCCGGAACCACGCTGCATAGACCTCCAAGCGAGGGGGTAAAAGTAAATCCGGCAATTCGGGGTGGTTGTACGGTTGGTTGGTCAAACCACGTGTGTGTGCTATACTCGCACGGGAAGGTCCTAGTTTACCATGTTTGTTCCATGTTCCGTCACCGAACGGTAGTTGGGCTAACGAGATAAGGTTGACTCCAAACACATGCCTCCTTAGCCGCCCAAGAATAACAATACTGGGTAAAGTAGAGTTTAGAGAAACCAAAGACCAACTCAAGTGAACGTCAAAAAGTAAGAGGGAACCAAAACAGGGACACCCCCAAAGTGCAACTTTTGCTATAGCACGAGATACACGGGAGGAACCACGTCCTTAATCCTTATATACCCAACCCCTATAGACCACTCTCATTCAACACAAGCTGCCTAGCTATCAGCACTTCCTAGACACTTAATTAGTAGAATGCTAGAGATGAAGCTCTCTGTGGCCGTAGTTCTGCTGCTCCTAGTTGTTGTGGCACAGTATGCCTCCCTGGCCAACGCCGCCGGTCCCAAGGTCATCATCGTCGGCGCCGGCATGTCTGGTGAGAGCCTTCCCTTACCTAACTACTGCACTACACAGATGCATGTGTGGCGGTGTGCTTATAATATTGTTTGCCTTGTAGGGATCTCGGCGGGGAAGAGGCTGTCGGAGGCCGGCATCACCGACTTGGTCATCCTGGAGGCGACCGACCGCATCGGCGGCCGCATCCACAAGACCGAGTTTGCCGGGGTGAACGTGGAGATGGGGGCAAACTGGGTGGAGGGCGTGAACGGCGACGAGATGAATCCCATCTGGGCCATGGCCAACGGCACCGGAGGCCTCAACCTCAGGACCTTCCGCTCCGACTTCGACCACCTCGCCAAGAACACCTACAAGCAAGAGTGCGTCGTGCAAGCCTGATCAATTGTCGCTGATTAAATGGCGCTAATTTAGTACATCTTCATATGTATCGATCAGTTACATATATGTACTGTGGATTCAGGGGTGGTCTTTACGAGGAGAAACTTGTTGAGGACATAATCAAGAGGATGGAGGAGGTGGAAGAGAGCGGTGCCAAGCTCTCCGGCACCTTGCACCACAGCGGCCAACAAGACATGTCCGTCATGGCCATGCAACGCCTCAACGACCAGTACGTATACACTCCTTTGGAAATCATACCACTGTTTGATACTGTTCAATGTGATCTAGAGACCGTTGACTCAACCCACCAGCCAATAGGAGGACAGAGCCGGGACCCGCAAGGGAAAGTTTCTAGGACGCACAAAATTAAAGATGTTTCCAACTTTCGAAAAATACGAAACAAATCATCGATGCAGTTATGTCAATTTTGAACCATATTAAGTACTACCTCCGTTCCATATTAATAGGTGGTAAAGTGGATGTATCTAGACATGTTTTATTGCTAGATACATCCACTTCACCACCTATTAATATGGATCGGAGGGAGTAATAAAATCCCTTTATCAAAAAAAAAATGTCAATTTTGAAACTGAAATATGAGCCGCCTGGATGACGATTTCTACGCAATATTGTCTCTGCACATCTACACCTGCGTTTTCCTTGTCATGTAATTTGTGCAACGTATTGCAGTATGCCTACCGGTCCGTCGACGCCCGTGGACATGGTGGTCGACTACTACCAGCACGACTTCGAGTTTGCGGAGCCGCCGCGGGTGACGAGCCTGCAGAACACGGTGCCTCTGCCAACGTTCGACAACTTTGGCGATGACGTCTACTTTGTGGCCGACCCGCGTGGCTACGAGTCTGTGGTCTACCACGTCGCCGGGCAGTACCTTAGGACCGACCGGAAGTCCGGCGCCATCGTGGACCCTAGGCTCAGACTAAACACGGTGGTGCGCGAGATCACCTACCTCACGAGCGGTGTCGCCGTCCGAACGGAGGACGGCAAGGTGTACCGGGCTGACTACGTCATCGTCTCAGCCAGCCTGGGTGTCCTGCAGACTGACCTCATACGGTTCAAGCCACAACTACCCTCATGGAAGATCATGTCCATCTACCAATTCGACATGGCCGTGTACACCAAGATCTTCCTCAAATTCCCCGAGAGGTTCTGGCCAGAAGGGCCTGGCACGGAGTTCTTCCTCCATGCCAACGAGAGGAGAGGGTACTACCCGGTGTGGCAGCAGTTCGAGAAGCAGTACCCGGGATCCAACGTGTTGCTGGTCACGGTCACCGACGATGAGTCAAGGAGGATCGAGCAGCAGCCCGACAACCAGACCATGGCAGAGGCGGTCGAGGTGCTCCGGAACATGTTCCCCGGGGAGGATGTGCCTGACGCCACGGAGATACTCGTGCCTAGGTGGTGGTCCAACAAGTTCTTCAAGGGCTCCTTCTCCAACTGGCCCATTGGTGTCAACAGCTACGAATACGACCTCATACGGGTACTACAAATATACATTCTCATCCACCGTCCCACAATTAAACATTTTTTGACATGCTAAAACAACTTGTCAAAATGTTCTATATATATTGTGAGACAGAGGAAGTACTACATATTTCTTGCATTTGCTAATTTATTACTAAATAAAATAAACATAGGATAATTGTTTCCTTGTTTTTCTGGGCATTTAATCCAGGCACCGGTTGGAAGGGTCTACTTCACTGGTGAGCACACGAGCGAAAAGTACAACGGCTATGTCCATGGAGCGTATCTTGCTGGTAACTAACAAATTCTTCTGTCAAGATTCTTGTTTTTGTAGATCTCTCTTATGTTTTGTTGAGAGTTTGTCTCTCTCCCCCGCCCCCACCCCGCGGATATTCACATGTCACCGTGTGTTCTCTAGGTATGGACTCTGCTGACATTTTGATCAACTGTGCCAAGAAGAAGATGTGCAAGTACAATGTTAAAGGAAATCATACTTAATCGAAAGGTGGCTGCTAATCCAACTGCTTACATTTTACTTATAAACATGTAGAAACAACATTTAACAAATGGTATTATGTTCTGCCTAACTGTTCCCCCCCTCATCCATTTTTTTTCTGTTGCAGATTGGTCACCGAGTTAACAATGTTTTCTTAAAGAGCGATGGTGCAAGCTTTCTGATAAATATCAATGTGGATTATTGCTAGAGTGGATTTTTCTGGCACCCCAAATTTTGTTTTCTTGAGAAAACAATACTGTTAGGGTCAATTTGCAGTTGTTCCAATTTTATTATTTATCGGACTTCAAAAAGAAGAAGAAATTGTGAATATTGTGTATTGCCCAATTACTTTTGTTCAATTTGATTAAAGCGAAATGACTTATGTTGTGTAATTTATGTACAATAAGAGTTTCCTATACAAGGAAATGATGCCTCTAACTCCATCGACAAGAACTGCATATCGTATACCATCTGACTCACTCAACAACGGAACCAAAAATTAAACATATTTTTTTAATCATATCGTATACCATCTGACAGTGGTTACACTCGGACTGACTAACATCAGCCAGGAATCCAGGTATTACATCAAAGCAAACAAAATCTCCTACGCTTAAAGCTTCTTTGGCGCATTTGTGTGCCGCATTATTAGCATCCCTTCCTTTGTAGAGAAGCTTGACCTCCTGGAAAGACTTGCACAACTTCAGCATCTCGATGACAACGTTTGCCCCCATGATTCTTTGTTCCTTCCCATCATTCCATGTTTGCAATACCGACTTACAATCCGTTTGGAGAATAATCTTTTGGATCCCTAATCTTGCGGCCGCCTCTATTCCTTCACAATAGGCAAGCAGCTCACTTATAAAAGGATCCTCCACATGGGCTTGTTTGTGGCAACCCGCCTCGATAAAACCTCTGAGTCACTGCGAATAAAACCTCCTGAGTCACTGCGGATAACATAGCCTCGATAAACACATGTGTGCACTAGATTACCTATTAGAAGGAGAAGAGCATGCATGGAGATGGACTCGTACGCCACTACCACCGGAACTGCAATATGCGTCTAATTACACATGTATACAGCCTGACTAACTACGGAGATGTCGTATTTTACTTTCAGTTTCGGATTTCGGCTGTGTGCATTATGATGATGCAGAGGCCGGGTGTAATAGTTAAATATTTTAAGTAATGAAAGCACTTTATAAAAAAAAAACCAATAAACAGATCAGTGTACCCGCTGGATTGAGAGGAGAGCTCTGGCTGTCCAGATATCGAACTGACGGCAAGGAATGCTGTCCCACCATCCCCGCACCATGCCTTATGTTGTTTCCCCGATTTCAGATACCGGATAGCCCCACCTTTTCTCCGTGCCATTCTGTAACCCGAAATCCATAAAAATGAGTCGGTAGATGTAGTACTCCCTCCGTTCCTAAATGTAATATGTTTTAGCCCTTTTTCATATACACACATGTCTACATGTATCTAGACAACTTTTAGTACACATGTTCACTCATATTAGCATGTATCTAAACAACATGAGCAATAACTACAACATCTTATATTTAGGAACGGAGTGAGTATTACTCTGGCCTTAATTAGTCCTTAATCATATACCCACACCATGGTCATCATTGTCGGTGCCGGCATGTCCGGTGATAGCCTAGCCACTACACATAACCCATGTATGGTGCCAACAGAATCCGCGTGAATTCCACCTTTAACCCTTTAGCTAGGCATTTAATAATTACCCAATCTAGGGAAAATCCTACCGGAATATCCTTCTATGAAACTATGAACTCAGTTTTACATATTTAAACAATTTACTTGTGTTGTTAGAGTGGTTCATCGGCATGTGGAGCAGAACAATATGTGAATGCTGGTACGCAAAGTCTAACTTTAGTTAACTTTGAGGAGGGAGAGAGGGAGAAAGAGAGAGATGTGTAAACGGATGCAGGTTTTGGGAGAAGAGAGAGATGGGATTCAGAAAGTCTTATTTTCACTCAGACACACCAAGTTTGATTAGGAGCCATGCATGCACATTGTTCCATCAGCAAGCAGGGTTATTGGTCAGGCCACGTGGCCCAGACGAGTGAGGTCAAAACTTCGAGCACGAACTTGGCATCTTATATGGTCCTGGCCTCTTGGGTCATTCTTTTTATTCATTGATTGATGTGGGTACGAAGAACTTTGGCCATCTTACATGGTCTTGGGTCATTCTTTTTATACAAGTAGGCGGTGGTTAAGAATGACGCGACTTAAGTGGCTAACCCAGGGGCGGACATGGTTTGGAAAAACCGCTCAAACTGCAACTTGCTTCACCAGAATCAGTCAAACACGGAATGGTTGTTGGCTCATGAGATAATTAAGGTTGCTTCCAAACACATTAGCTGAAATAGACCATAGCCCCGCTCTATTAATATAGTAAACATCCGATACCACATTTTTGAAACAACACGGCTGAGGCGGCAGCCAAAACACACCCAAAGAAGAAAAGGAAAAAAGAAAGAAGAGGAGACGTAGTCGGATCAACAGAACGACAAGGACCCGCAACCGTTGGCACACCTAGATACTACCACCACGCTACTAGCAACGGATCGTCGAGTACCAAGCAGCACCTAGAGCAAGGAGAGCCGCGCAGCTGTCCGGGCCAGCACACTGGTCCTAAGGTTTCCCATGGGACACCGGGGTAGCGGATGCAGGGTAGCCACGACGCCCTACAGGAAGGGATAATGCCACTCGAAGACGGCACCGCGCCGGTGTCGGCAAGCCGACAAGGATTTCTCCCGAAAAACCCTCACCACCATCCCGGACGATCCGCAGCAGAGGAGCCCCACAAAGACGAGCCTCGCAACCACAGACCAATAACCGTCCACCAACATGCGCCACCATGGTAGCGAAGCCACCACCATCGTCTCTCCGAGGTAGACGCCACGAAGTCTGCAAGACGGAAGAAATGAGAGACCACTAGGGACTACAGTACCGAGGCCGTACGGGAGGAAACTACCTACATAGTCGAAAACGGTAGTCGGTCGGACGCGGCCACAAGGCACACCGGTCCCCGTCAGGTCCGGCCAGGCCCAGCGAGCCTGTAAAGATCCCGCAGGGACACACAATACCTAAAAGGGGTCCAACCGTGTCCGATCTGGACCCGTAAAGCCCACAGCCGCGCTGCAACGGGCCGGCCGCCGGCGTTGCGTCCCCTGGTACCCTCGCCATAGCATCCACCCGCAGAGCAAACAACATGCCAGACCGGCCCAGCCCGACCCAGATGGGCCCAACGGGCCAAGATCTTGGCCGTAGGGGCAGCCACCGTTGCTGCATGCCGGCACAAGAAACCCGCGCCACCTCAAGAAGCGCCGCCACCAGGAGGACCATCCCCGTCGGGCCCTCAAGGAGAGTGGGGAAAGGCGCACCCGCCGCCGCCAGCCCCGCCCGGGACTAGCCCGGTGGCACCCAGCGGTAATGGCGAGGAGGGAAGGGGACTACGCAGAGGCCCCGGCCGTCGTAGAAGGGAGAGCCGGCCGAGCTGCCGCGCGGGGGGCCGGCGGAACCCTGGCGCGGGAGCGAGGTCGCGGGAGCGGGCGGCTCGGTGTCGTGACGAGAACCCTATCCTTCCAAACACATGCCACCTTGGCCGGCCAAGAATAACAAAACTGGCTAAATTAAGTACGGTTTAGGAAAAAACCAAAAGACCAACTGAAGGTAAAAAATTAAGAAGAGATTTAAAAAGAACACAAAGTGCAAATTCCACACAAGCTGCCTAGCTATCAACAATTGCTAGGGACAAGAGAGAGAATCAAGGACCTGCAAGGAAAAGTACACTTTTTTCTAGGAAGCAAAAAAAAATTGTTTCCAAGCAGTGAATAATACCAAAGAAATCGATGTCGTTATGTAAAGTTGGAAACTGAAATATGACCACTTTTAACATGTAAAAATTTCACAAAAATATCCACACACCATGCTAAGTTCCAAATGAGACCGAGGGAAACCCTCCTACATGCGCTACGGGAGGATGGCTCGTTGTCGTGTGCCAAGGGCACAAGGCAAGGGCCAGAAGATACGCTGTAAATCCTTTCCCGTGTGCACACGGCAACGAGTACACGGCGACAAAATGCACCACAACGCAGTCTTTGCCGTGTGCAAGATATCGGAGCCCTCGGCAAAGGCTGGTAGTGGGCCCCACCACCACTTGACGTCCTCAACGGACGGAAACGGAGGGGTATGGGTTTCCCTGTCAGGCTTTGTCGTGTGTCTGCATACGGAAAAGAGCCAGTGTCTTTGACGTGTGGCACTGACAGGTTGGACTCACACGTGGGTTGCCGTGTGCAGACACACGGCAAAACCCTGGCAGGTGGGACCCAGCCAGCTCCCAGGCTGTGTCATCTGTGGTCATCCTTGCCGTGTGCTGGTGCACAACAAAGATTCCTCTCTCTTTGTCGTGTGCCAGCACACGGCAAATGCTGACAAAAAACGCCAGATTATACATGTGGGTGTCACGTGTTCTCTTTGCCATGTGCAAGCACACGGGAAGGAATTATTTGACTCTTTATCATATGCTTGCGAGATACCTGAAAATTACGAATTTAGATTAGAGAGTCGGACAAGAAAACAATCTAAACAATCTTGAAAAGAGAAAAAGAAAGAAAAAGGAAAATTATGCTGCAAAACGACCCCGGTACGGTTGAAATGACCGAACCGCTCATCGCACCAGCTCGACAACCGACTTAATATGCATGTTTTTTTAGAAAAAAAAACAAGTTCTGCGAAGCTTTTTTTTTCAGATGACTTATTGACCAATGGTACTGTGAATTTCCACCATAATGCTCATCGTACCGATGATTTCTAATTAAACAGAGATTAACAGAAACTTTAATGAGTGGCAATACGGTGAGAATCACCGTACTACTTACTGTACCAGTCTCCGAAAAATTGCCTCAACCCAGAAAACTGTAAGAAAAAGAGATCGAAAAAAAAAACAAGAATAAAATTGAACGAAAAATAATAGCATAACTAAGAACTTAAGTGGATATTTAGGATACCTTTATGCAGTTCCCTCATACTAACTTTAGATAACTCACTTAGTTGAGCAATCAATTTGTTCGTAGCTTTAGCAGTACACTATTTTACCCGTGGAATCATAATAGGCATAATAGTACCATTAGGCACAAAAAATGTTAGCTTTCTCCGCTATCAAAACTGAAAGTTCTTTCTCTTCTAACATAGTGATCAGGGGCCATGCATGCACATTGTGCCATCACCAAGCAGGATTATTGGGAAACCACGTGGGGCAGATGACTGAGGACAAAACTTGGAGGATGATAGATTGATATATAGATCGCTAACGGGTTCCTCGTCCATTTGATTAATGTGGATACCATGAATTTGGCAATCTTACATGGTCTTGGGTCATTCTTTTTGTACAAGTGGGCAGTGGTTGAGATTGACGCGACTTAAGTGGCTAACGCAGGGCGGACATGGTTTGGGAAAACCACTCAAAGTGCAACTTGCTTCACGAGAATCAGTAATATATACATATACAATATTATGCCCAGAAATAAAAAAACGCCATGGGTCCATGGTTGTTGGCTCATGAGATACTTAAGGTTGCTTCCAAACATATATGCCACCTTGGCCAGGCAAGAATAACAAAACTGTCTAAATTTAGTACGGTCCAGGAAACCAGAAGACCAATTGAAGGTCAAAACTAAAGAAAGAATTTAAAGATAACCCAAAGCGCAAATTCAACTCAAGCTGCCTAGCTATCAACAATTGCTAGAGAAAAGAGAGAGAACCCGGGACCGGCATGGAAAAGTACACTTTTTTCTAAGACAAAAAATAAAACGTTTCAAAGTTCCAAAAATACCAAAGAAATCGATCCGGTTATGTAAAGATTGAAACTGAAATATGACCAATTCCAACCTGTACAAATTTCACAAAAATATCCACGCACCATGCTAAGTTCCAAATAAGACAGATGGGAAACACGCCTACATGACGAGTCCTACGCAATGTCTTTGTCATGTAATTTGTTCAACCTACTGCAGTATGCCTACTGGTCACTCGACCCCGTGGACATAATGATCGATGGACAATTACCAGCACGACTTTGAGTTTGCGGAGCCGCAGCGAGTGACGAGTCTGCAGAATACACAGCCTCTGCCGACGTTCGACGACTTTGACGACGGCGTCTACTTCGTGGCTACCCGCGGCAGAAAATTGGCCACTTTCTGTGCCGCGGCAGAGAATTCATTTTTTTTCTTTTATTTGTTTCTTTCTTCGTTTCTTTACGCTGCTAAATATATACCGTACTTTATATAAAAAAAATACTGTACATAATTACCGGGACTACAGCCTGTCTATTCGAGTGAGCATATAAGATTACTTGTATTACGATTGAGCATACAAATATATACAACTTTGATATAGTTACAAGGAGATCACACAATTACCGGGACTAGTGCCCGTCTATTCGATTACGCGGGGATCATCAGTAGGAGCGATGACTATTTTCGCTAAATAGTCCGACATCGTCTATCATATCTTTCATCATAAAACCCGCCAGCCCCTCTGCAATTCCTATTAGGCGTTGCTCTGGTAGTAGACTATCCCGCATGGCCACGAACTATATATGAAAAGGAGATCAATATGAATATCAATTATGATAACAAAAAGTGACAGTAATAAAATAAAATTGTCGATGTATTGCTTACGTTGACTCTATAATCTCTCTGCTCTGCGGTAAACGTGCGAATGAACTCGCAAACGTAGTATCCACATAGATGCGTCCCCGGTGGCTGTTGTGCGCACTTACGAGAATAGAATTCAGTCAACATAATTTTATTGAAAAACTAGAAATGAAGAGATGCGCAGCCCTATCTCCTACCAACGGCACCGGCGGCCTCAACCTCAGGACCTTCCGCTCCGACTTTGACCACCTCGCCAAGAACACCTACAAGCAAGAGTGTGTCGTGCAAGCCTGATCAATTGTCGCTGATTAAATGGCGCTAATTTAGTACAACTTCATATGTATCGATCAGTTACATATATGTACTGTGGATTCAGGGGTGGTCTTTACGAGGAGAAACTTGTTGAGGACATAATCAAGAGGATGGAGGAGGTGGAAGAGAGCGGTGCCAAGCTCTCCGGCACCTTGCACCACAGCGGCCAACAAGACATGTCCGTCATGGCCATGCAACGCCTCAACGACCAGTACGTATACACTCCTTTGGAAATCATGCATACCACTGTTTGATACTGTTCAATGTGATCTAGAGACCGTTGACTCAACCCACCAGCCAATAGGAGGACAGAGCCGGGACCCGCAAGGGAAAGTTTCTAGGACGCACAAAATTAAAGATGTTTCCAACTTTCGAAAAATACGAAACAAATCATCGATGCAGTTATGTCAATTTTGAAACATATTAAGTAATACAACCCCTTTATAAAAAAAATGTCAATTTTGAAACTGAAATATGAGCCGCCTGGATGACGATTTCTACGCAATATTGTCTCTGCACATCTACACCTGCGTTTTCCTTGTCATGTAATTTGTGCAACGTATTGCAGTATGCCTACCGGTCCGTCGACGCCCGTGGACATGGTGGTCGACTACTACCAGCACGACTTCGAGTTTGCGGAGCCGCCGCGGGTGACGAGCCTGCAGAACACGGTGCCTCTGCCGACGTTCGACAACTTTGGCGATGACGTCTACTTTGTGGCCGACCCGCGTGGCTACGAGTATGTGGTCTACCACGTCGCCGGGCAGTACCTTAGGACCGACCGGAAGTCCGGCGCCATCGTGGATCCTAGGCTCAGAGTAAACACGGTGGTGCGCGAGATCACCTACCTCACGAGCGGTGTCGCCGTCCGAACGGAGGACGGCAAGGTGTACAGGGCTGACTACGTCATCGTCTCAGCCAGCCTCGGTGTCCTGCAGACTGACGTCATACGGTTCAAGCCACAACTACCCTCATGGAAGATCATGTCCATCTACCAATTCGACATGGCGGTGTACACCAAGATCTTCCTCAAATTTCCCAAGAGGTTCTGGCCAGAAGGGCCTGGCACTGATTTCTTCCTCCATGCCAACGAGAGGAGAGGGTACTACCCGGTGTGGCAGCAGTTCGAGAAGCAGTACCCGGGGTCCAACGTGTTGCTGCTGACGGTCACCGACGATGAGTCAAGGAGGATTGAGCAGCAGCCCAACAACCAGACCATGGCAGAGGCGGTCGAGGTGCTCCGGAAGATGTTCCCCGGGGAGGATGTGCCTGACGCCACGGAGATACTCGTGCCTAGGTGGTGGTCCAACAGGTTCTTCAAGGGCACCTTCTCAAACTGGCCCATTGGTGTCAACAGCTACGAATACGACCTCATACGGGTACTACAAATATACATTCCCATCCACTTTCCCACAATTAAACATTTTTTGACATGCTAAAACAACTTGTCAAAATGTTCTCTATATATGTGAGACAGAGGAAGTACTACATATTTCTTGCATTTGCTAATTTATTACTAAAAAAATAAACATAGGATAACTGTTTCCTTGTTTTTCTGGGCATTTAATCCAGGCACCGGTTGGAAGGGTCTACTTCACTGGTGAGCACACTAGCGAAAAGTACAACGGCTATGTCCATGGAGCGTATCTTGCTGGTAACTAACAAAATCTTCTGTCCAGATTCTTGTTTTGTAGATCTCTCTCATGTTTTGTTGAGAGTTTGTTTCTTAGTATCAACCCCCCCCCCCCCCCCCCCCGCGCGCGCGGATATTCACATGTCACCGTGTGTTCTCTAGGTATCGACTCTGCTGACATCTTGATCAACTGTGCCAAGAAGAAGATGTGCAAGTACGATGTTAAAGGAAAGCATACTTAATTGAAAGGTAGCTGCTAATCCAACTACTAACATTTAACTTATAAAACATATAGAAACAACATTTAACAAATGGTATTATGTTGTGCCTAACTGTCCCCCCCCCCCCCTCCCCACCTAATCCATTTTTTCCTGTTGCAGATTGGTCACCGAGTTAACAATGTTTTCTTAAAGAGCGATGGCGCAAGCTTTCTGATAAACATCAATGTTGATTATTGCTACAGTGGATTTTTTTGGCAACCCATATTTTGTTTTCTTGAGGACACAATACTGTTAGGTTCAGTTTGCAGTTGTTCCAATTTTATTATTTATCAAACTTCAGAAGAAAAAAAAGGTTGTGAATATGGTGTATTGCCCGGTTACTTTTGGTAAAATTGATTAAGGAGAAATGACTTATGTTGTGTAAGAGCATGTCTAACAGGCCCCCTATAGCGCGGGCACCCCGTAAAATTCCGGCGGCATACGGGGTGTGGGCCAAAACGGCCGTCTAGCAGCCCCCGTATGCGGCCCGGCCCTTACGCAAAATTTAGGGGGCCTGCGAAATAGCCCCCGCCGCCCCCTACAAGTAGTGGGTGAGGGTCGGGGTGGGGTCCAACCCCCCACCCGCAACCCTAGCTTCGCCGCGCGCCGCCGCAGCTCCGTGAGCAATTCCGCGTCCCCCCCCCCCCCATTTCTCCTTCCACCGCCCCTAACGCCTCCGCCCTAACACCTCCGCCCCCGGCGATGAACTCCCCCAACGAATCGAGCTCCTCCACCGGCCGCTCCAAGCGCCGCCACGAGCCGGAGACGCTCGAGGAGGCGTGGCGGCTCCACTCTGCAAGCATTCGATCGCAGGGAGCCGCCGCGCCGCCTGGAAGTACGCGGCGTGGCCGCGAGCATGCCGCCGTCGCTGGTCGACTTCGCGGAGGGCGGCCGCTACTACTACCCCGACCCGCCGCCGAGGCCGATGCGCGGCCCCCAATTCGAGAAATGGCGCGCCGAATGGGAGATGCTGCAGCAGTGCAAGCGGGGCCGCGGCGGCGCAAGCGGAAGCGGAGGAGGAGGCGCGGCGGTGCAAGCGTTGCCGGCGACAGCGGAGGAGGAGGAGGCCGCGTTCGCGGAGGCCGTCGAGCTGTCCAAGAAAGAAGCCGAGGCAGCGGCGCGCGCGGAAGCGGAGGAGGAGGCGCGCGCCCTCGCCGACGTCGAGGCTTCAAGGCGATGGAGGCTGCCGGCGACGTCGTCTTCATATATTAGATTAGGCTAGTTAGGCTAGTAGATGGCCGAGCTCGAGCTCGAGCAGTGTACCAGCAATGGTGATCAATAAAATCGAGTTCATCGGATTCTCCCGCGAAGTTTTAATTCAAACATACAGAGCGGCGATAGGGGGTCTGCTAGATGAACGCGTTCATCTGAGCAAAAAAATTCATCGATTTCGTGTGCAGGGCCCTCTACACGCGATTTAGGGGGCGAAAATGTAAGGGTTCTGTTAGACATGCTCTAACTGATGTACAATAACAGTTTCCTATACAAGGAAATGATACATCTAACTGCACCGACCACAACTGCATATCGTATCCATATGACTCACTCACCATCGAAACCAAAAATTAAACACATCTTTGCACTGGATTACTTGTTGGAAGGAGAAGACCCCGCACGGAGATGGACGTGCGTCACCAACATAGGAACTTCATTATGCACATAATTACACATGTATACAGCCTGACTAACTCACACAACCAACAAACAGATAGGTGTACCCGTTGGATTGAGAGGAGAGCGTTGGCCGGCTGGATATCGAACTGACGGCGAGGAATGCTCACCCCACATCCACACACCACGGCTTAGACTAGCCATAGTGGTGGTATTTTATTTAGTATCATGCAACTTGGTCACACAAAAAACTGATGTGGCATGTAATTAAGAAGGTGAGAAGATTAGAGTAACATAGGTAGATACCGTATCATGACACGCAAAACTAAGAAAATTAATGACAAACAAATCTTATACACATATTTGCATTGAGATTCTACAAAATAATAAATATAAACTGATTATGATACTCCTATATGATACCGTGTATTAGAGATGTAGTATCATATACTAGTATCATATGCATGATATTTATATATGATACTCCCCACTATGACCAGTCTTATGTTGTTTCCGTGATTTCAGGGACCGGATCGCCTCACCTTTTCTCCATGTCACTCCATAACCTGAATTCCGTAAAAATGAGTCCGTAGATGTACAATTACTCTGGCATTAATTAATCCTTAATCATATACCCACACCATGGTCATCATTGCCGGTGCCGGCATGCCGGATGAGAGCCTAGACAGTACACATTAGTTGGATCACAAACTCACTGAGTGTATTGCTGTGCCATCAGGCAATATAAGTACAGGCGATACATGTGATCGTGTGGGACGTGCAGAGGCACACGCAGGTGCGTGATGTCCGAGTAAGTAGCTAGAGCAGCTAAGGACTAGGGTGGTTAGTTACATACAGATAACGATATACATTGCCTAGTCAACACCCCCCCCCCCCCCCCCCCCCCCCCGCAGTCTGGACGTCATTGGAATGATGTTCAGGCTGGTTCTGAATTCTTCGAAAACTGAGCTTGGCAACCCCTTTGTAAACACATCCGCGAATTGACTGGTGGTGGGAACGTGGAGTACTTTGATCTCACCGAGAGTGACACAGTCGCGGACGAAATGAAGGTCAATTTCGACGTGTTTAGTGCGTTGGTGCTGGATCGGGTTTGATGAGAGATATACAGCACTAATGTTGTCGCAGAAGACAACAGTGGCTCGACGTGGGGGATGATGTAGTTCGGTGAGAAGTTGACGCAACCAGCATGATTCGGCGACGCAATTTGCGACGGCACGGTATTCGGCTTCGGCACTCGATCTAGAAACGGTGGGTTGTCTTTTCGAGGACCAGGAAATGAGATTGGAACCGAGGTAGACACAAAACCCGGATGTGGACTTTCGGGTGTCGGGACACCCTGCCCAATCGGCGAATATGCTATAAGATCTGAGGTGGAGGCACGGTGTAGGTGGAGTCCGAAATGAGAAGTTCCACGCATGTAACGAAGAATTCGTTTGATGAGCTGAAAATGGACGTCACGTGGAGAGTGCATAAAGAGGCACACTTGTTGAACCGCATAGGAGATGTTCGGACGGGTTAGTGTGAGGTATTGGAGTGCTCCGGCTATGCTACGGTATAGGGTAGGGTTGTGGCATGGATTTCCATCGTGAGCGGATAATTTCTGTTTGGTGTCTATGGGAGTAGAGATGGGGTTGCAATTGGACATGTTGGCCTTGTCTAGAATCTCGAGTGCGTATTGTTGTTGAGAGAGAAATAAACCCGAGGTCTTGCGGTGCACGTTAATGCCTAGGAAGTGATGGATTTCACCTAGATCGCTCATGGAAAATTCGGATTTAAGTGATGTGATGATGGAGTATAGGTAGGATGTGGAGTTTGCGGTGAGTATGATGTCATCCACGTAAAGCAAAAGAAATGTGGTGGAAGTGCCTTTGTGGGATATAAAAAGAGAGGTATCACATTGGAAGCAACAAAGCCGAGAGAAACAATGAAATGCTGAAAACGATGAAACCGTTGGCGGGGTGCCTGTTTGAGACCATAAAGAGACTTTTGGAGGCGACAAACGTGAGTGGGAAGAGAGGGATCCATGAAACCTGAGGGCTATTGGCAGTAGACAGTTTCATCGAGTGTGTCGTGGAGAAAAGCATTCTTCACGTCCAATTGGTTAATGGGCCAGTTGAGAGAGGTAGCAATGCTAAGCACAACGCGAATAGTCGCCGGTTTGACCACCGGGCTGAAGGTCTCGCCGTAGTCGATCCCGGGTTGCTGGCTGAAACAACGTACCACCCACCGTGCCTTATACCTTGCGAGGGAGCCATCGGGGTTAAGCTTGTGCCTGAAAATCCATTTGCCCGTGACAAGATTTGTACCTGCAGGTTTTGGAACCAAACACCATGTAGCATTGTTCATTAGTGCGGTAAATTCATCACGCATGGCATTGTACCAATTGGGGTCCTTGAGAGCCGATTTATAGTTGGAAGAGATGGGGGAGATGGAAGTTGTGGTGGCTGTAAGAGACAAGAGGCGTTTGGGCATGAGATATCCAGTTTTTGCTCGGGTTGTCATCCTGTGTGGATTTGCGGGTGGTTGTACCGGAAGGGCGCCGCGGGGCAGACGTGGCGGCTCGGGAGTGGATGGGGAAGCACGGGAGCTGGGAGGGGTGGGTGGTGGTGTTGGATCGCGGGGGGCAGACGCGATGGGCGTGCGGGATCCCGAGGTAGATGCTGTCGGACTGGCTGGGCTGGGTACGGGAGGTGATCCCGAGAAGGATCTTCCTGGGTGGGTTGGTGGGGTGGATCTCGTGATGGATACGGTGCGTTGGCGTTGCGTGATTGGTGGGGGCGTAGCAGGAGATCCGGAGGGGGGTCGGGTGTGGCTAATGGCTGTGTGGCTGGGGTGTGTGGAGAAATAGGTTTTGTGTACGGAAAAATTGTCTCATCAAATGTAACGTGTCGAGAAACGATAACCTTGCGAGTGGAAAGGTCGAGGCACCGATAGCCCTTGTGCTCAACTGGGTAGCCGAGTAGAACGCAGCGAGTGGATCGTGGTGATCGTTTATGTGGTGACGTGGCTAGTAGATTCGGAAAGCAAAGGCATCCAAAGGCTTTGAGGTGATCATAGGTGGGATGAGCTCGATAGAGGAGATAGTGGGGCGTGAGGAAGTTTATCGTGCGAGAGGGTCGGATGTTTAGAAGGTGTGTGGTGGTGTGTAGTGCTTCCACCCAAAAGTCGGTCGGGAATTTAGCTTGGATGAGTAGTGTTCGGAGGACTTCATTGGTTGTTCGAATGTGACGTTCAGCTTTACCGTTTTGAGCAGAGGTATACGGGTAGGAGAGGCGAAAAGAAATGCCGTGCGTGGAAAAGTATGAGCGGAGAGCATGGGTGAGAAATTCCCCTCCATTGTCACATTGAACACATTGTACGGTGACATGGAATTGGGTTTGCACAAATGTGAGAAATCGTTGCAGATGGGATTGTGTATCGGATTTGTTGCGTAGGGGAAACGACCATGAGTAGTGGGAATAATCATCGAGTATTAAGATGTAATATTTGTATCCTGAAAAGCTAGTTATAGGCGATGTCCATAAATCGCAATGAAGTAGTTGAAAAGGGGAAACAGTGGAGGAACTAGATGAGCTAAATGGAAGTCTAGTGTAGCGCCCTAGTTGACAATCCTCACAAATCGAGGTTTGCACTACGGATTTATTACAATCGGGAAGAATGGATGGAGCTAGGCGAGACAGCGTGGAGTTGCCGGGGTGACCGAGACGGCGATGCCAGAGTGCTTGCGTGGTGGAGACGGAGAGGGCCGTAGTTGGGGAGGTGATGGAGCCGTGGAGCGGGTAGAGGTCGCCGGTGCTATTGGATCTCAGAAGCGCGGCCTTGGTAGCTAGGTCCTTCACGGTAAAGCCAAAAGGATCAAATTCAATATAAAGTGAGTTGTCAGTGGTTAGGCGACGAACAGAGATAAGATTCTTGACAATATCGGGCGAAACGAGAACATTCTTGAGAAGAAATTGATGAGGGGAAATACGGGTGGATCCAGATGTGGTGATCGGAAGGGAGGACCCATTGCCAACAATAATGCTAGATGAATTTTGCGCTAATGAAGGATGCAGTGATGAGAGGTTACCTGGATCTGCAGTGATATGGGAGCTGGTGCCGGAGTCGACGACCCATTCGCCGCCGTAGGGGATGCCGGCGTTGCTAGGGGCGGCATTGTACATGGTATGGTGATCCCATGATGGCGGCTGGGGATGTATAGCAGGGCCTTGCGGGTAGGAGATGTGGTAGGCTTGGTGATGAGGCGCGGGTGTGCCGAGGATGCTGCCAGCGTTGGGGGCGATGAAGGATGGGCGCCAGTTCGGTTGCTGGCCGTGCCAGCCTTGCTGGTACTGTGGGGGGTGAGCAGGCTGATGCCATCGCCCACCGTAGTCCTGGCCACGCCCACGGCCACGGCCGCGTCCTCGTCTGCGGTAGCCGTTGCCTTGATAGCCACCTCCGTTGTTGTAGCCGCCGCCGTAGGTGCCGCCGTAGCCGCCCCCGTAGCCGCCGCCGTGACCACCGTTGTGGTACCCGTTGTTGCCTCCGTTCGAGCCGCCGCCGTTGTAGCCGCCACGGTTGCCTCCAGATCCAGAGCCGCGGTTTTGGGAGCCGCCACCGCGGTCACCGCGCTCAGAGGGCGCTCCGTTGCCGCCCAGAATGGCAAGGGCGGTGGAGGCGGCGGATTCTTTGGAGGAAGCCATGGCGGATTAACACATGCATGTTGCCAACAAAATCTATTATATAATTCATGGTGGATTCCACCATTTACCCCTTAGATGGGCATTTAATAATTACCTAATCTAGGGAAAATCCTACCAGAATGTCCTTCTGAGAAACTATGAACTCGGTTTTACGTTTTTAACCAATTTACTTGTTTTGATTCACCGGCATGTGGCGTGGCAACAATATGTAATGTTGGAACGCAAGTTAGTCATTTGTAATATGCACCAGTTTGGATTTTGGGTGAGGTGGCAGAGAGAGAACGACGAGAGAGAAGGAGGTCGTCTGGAATTCTACCCACGATCGATATCCTTGAAAATCGGCATCTATAGACAACCTTTTTCCCATTGTACGTACATGTATCTGTAATTTGTGGTTGCTGCAAGAAGAAAGGAACGAGGCGCGGCATATGTACAGGGGGCGGGGCATCTGTTGTTGACGGTTTCCTATATAGACACCTCAAAACATTTCCTTATTGTACAAAGTGTGTACAAAAGAGTCTACAGATGACGTGGATACATGCTACAGACGGTGGCTGTCTAAACCACTGAACATGCCCTTATTTTGACCCAGCCAGACTAACATTGATCAGGAGCCATGTATGCACATTGTTCCATCACCAAGCAGGGTTATTGGTCAAACCACGTAGGCTCACCAAGCAGGGTTATGAGTGAGGACAAAACTTGAGGACGATGGATTTATATAGATCGCTAACGGTTCCTTATCTATTTGATTGATGTGGATACCAAGAACTTGGCCATCTTACATGGTCTTGGGTCATTCTTTTTATAGGCGGTGGTTAAGAATGACGCGACTTAAGTGGCTAACCCAGGGCGGACATGGTTTGGAGAAACCGCTCAAAGTGCAACTTGCTTCGCCGGAATCAGTCATATATACATATAGTACAATATTAAGCCCAGAAATTGCAACTTGTTGGCTCGTGAGATAATTAAGGTTGCTTCCAAACGCATGCAACCTTGGCCGACCAAGAATAACAAAACTGGCTAAATTAAGTACGGTTTAGGAAAACAAAACACCAGCTGAAGGTCAAAGATTTAGAAGGAATTTAAGAGAACCCAAAGTGAAACTTAAACACAAGCTGCCTAGCTATCAACAATTGCTAGAGACAAGAGAGAGAACCCGGGGCTACAAGGAAAAGTACACTTTTTTCTAGGACGCAAAACAAAAAACGTTTCCAACTTTCAAAAAATACCAAAGAAATCGATGCAGCTATGTAAACTAAGTTTGAAACTGAAATATGTTCATTTCTGACCTGTACAAATTTCATAAAAAAATCCACGCACCATGCTAGGTTCCAAATGAGACAGATGGGAAACACACCTACTGCATTATGACGATTTCTACACAATCTTTGTCATGTAATTTGTTCAACCTACTGCGGTATGCGTACCGGTCTATCGACCAATTGCAGATCTAGGATTATAGTAAAGGGTATGCAGAACCAAAAGAAATTACATGCATTTCTGTAAAATTATTTTATATAGTTCCTTCAGTTAATCTCGCTTGATCTCAAGCGTCCTCTTCTGTCCTGCTTTGGCTGGAGAAAGATTTGAAGTATCGGGTTTTCCGACATTTCTGTTTAGGCCATCTCTTGGTCAACTCTCTCTGTTTTCTTCTATTTTAGGCCATTTTTTTTAAAACAATCTCGGCCGATCAAGAGCATATCGGATGTTCTGATTTAGTTGGAAAGCATGCATTTGGATTTTCGTAATGGCAACGCTACGTTTTGACATATTTTGTACTAATGTATATCTCCACTGCCACGAGCTGACAGTTAGTATCCTAACTACAGTTTACCAGTACCTAAGCTGCCTATCAGCCTAGAGACATTAGCCTGTAAATTGATTAGCTACAAGCCTACAACATACCCGCAAAAAAAAAAAAAGCCTACAACATACGCGTCGGTGCAGCACATGGGCCCCGAGAAATTAATCGATGCATGTCCTAAGGGTGCATGCCTGGAAAGGACATAACCAGATTAAAACTAACTTGTCGTTTGCCATCATGTACTCAAGTATAACAGAGCCGGACATCGTGGGTTATGCCACGACGTACCTAGCATACCCCTTGAATCCGGCACTGCCATCGACCCCGGTGGACATAGCGGTGTACTATTACCAGCACGACTTCGACTTTGTGGAGCCGCCGCGGGTGACGGGTCTACATAATACACAGCCTCTGCCGACGTTCGACTACTTTGGCGACAATGTCTACTTCATGGCTGACCGGCGTGGCTACGAGTCTGTGGTCCACGTCCACCACGTTGCCTCTGGACCGGCCGCATAACCGGCTCTATCGTGGTCCCTAGGCTAAAACTAAACATTATGGTGTGTTATCGTCTAGTCTTCGAGTAGCGCTGCAGTTCGGACGGAGGGCGGCAAGGTGTACCGAGCCGACTACGTTATCTCAGCCAGCCTCAACATTCTCCAGACCGACCTCTCATACGATTGATGCCACAGCTACCCTCCTGGAAGATCATGTCCATCTACCAATTTATCATGGCGGTGTACACCAAGATCTTCCTTAAGTTACCCAAAAGGTTCGGGCCAAAAGGGCCCAGCACAGAGTTCTTCCTCCATGCCAACAAGAGGAGAGGGTACTACCCGGTGTGGCAGCAATTGAGAAGCAGCACCCAATGTCAAGCGTGCGGCTGGTGACGGTCACCGACGATGAGTCGAGGAAGATCGAGGAGCAGCCACGCAACAAGACCATGGCGGAGGCGGTCAAGGTGCTCCGGAAGATGTTCCCCGGGGAGGACGTGCCAGACGCCATTGAGCTAGGGACGCCCTATTTAACGCTTTAAGCAAGTTGGATGCTCCAACTCGCCCACGCGTGCGTGCCCAGCTTCACACTTGGGGCGGCCCACTCATTGGTATGTACGCAAGTAACCACGTTCGTCGCTTTTTTTTTCAGTGGTGCGTACGTAACTTGGAAAGCTAGATATATAGGTAAGTTCAAAGTTTGTACCAGTGACCGGTTGGTACGTAGCGTAAGTGTTCAAAGCAGGTACAGTACATATGTTTTAGTCTAGAAGAAAGAGACCTTTTTCTTCCGTTTTATATATTTTCTGTGTCCAATTTTTATGGAGTCTGAAAACGTTTTCATTTTTTTTAAATGTTCATAAAATGAAAATGTCTCGATTAAAAAATGAAAATTGAAAAGAAAAAAATTAAATGATGAACAAATTTTTAAAAATGAAAAGAATTTTTAATGAATCGGGACAAATTATGAAAATGAAGAAACTTTGAGTCAGAACATTTTTTGAAGGTGAAATTTTTTTTTAAGTGGTGAACAATTTTTTAAAAGGATTTATTTTAATCTGAACAGATTTTGAATCGGGACAAATTTTGGAAATAAACAACTTTCTAGAATGGTGAACAATTTTGATAATGAACAAAATTTGAATCGGAACAAATTTTGAAAATGATCAAAGTTGAATCGGGTGACAACAAATTTTAAAAATGGTGAACAATATTTGAAAATGAACAAATTGTCAATTTTAAACAGATTTAAAATGTGAATTTTTTTAAAATCTGACGATTTTTAATTTGAACAATTCCTAATTTTATACAGATTTAAGTGTGAACAGATTTTAAATCTGGCCGTATTTTATTTGAATATTTTTATAATTAGAACAGATTTCAAAACGAATATTTTCGAATAAAAGAAAAACAAAACTAAAAAAATAATAAACATAAAAGAAAAGAAATAAAACTGAAATTAGAAAAGAAATATGAAAATGAGACAATAAAAAGACAAAAAAAACGGAATGTAGACACGAACGTGCCACCTACCACAGTGGTTGTGTTCCCTGTTAACAGGTTCCAGGTTCGATCCTTGTCTCTCGCCTTCTCTTATTTTCCAAATAGGATCTGAATAATGGGCCGGCCCATTTGCAGGTCAGCACGCGGGCGAGTGCTCGTAACGACTCGCAAAGAGTGATGTCTCTCCCCTTCTCTTATTTTCCAAATAGGATCTGAATAATGGGCCGGCCCATTTGTAGGTCAGTACGCGGGCGAGTGCAAGTAACGACTCGCAAAGAGCGATATATAGTGGCCGCGTCGAGATACAGGTGCCCTGGAGATAGGCGTTCCCAGGTGATGATCCAACAAGTTATTCAAGGCCTTTCTAACTGGCCCATTAGAGTCAACGTTACAAATGCGACCTCATACAGGTACAACAAAAATATACTCTCACCATCCCACAATATAATATGTTTTGACAAGCTAAAACCGCTTGGCAAAACGTTTATATTTATGAGAAGGAAGGAGTACTACATATTATAGAATTTTACTAATATATTACTATATACAAATAAACATATGATTACTATTTTCCTGTGTTTTCTGGCTTTTAATTCAGGCACGGGTTGGGAGGGTTTACCTCACTTCTGAGCACACGAGCGAAAAGTACAATGACTATGTCCATTGAGCATATCTTGCTGGTAATTAACACTATAGGAAAACGGGCCACGGCATACGCCGACGATATTTAATCGAGCCCGCCGGCGTAGGGGTCGAGCTAGGCTGCCCAGCAAACTGGTCGCCAGCTCAGATTAACCGTTCGGCATAGCTATGTTTTTTTTCTATTTTTCAATTAATATAATTAATTTATATCTTGAAATCTGTAAATCAAAATTTAACAAATAAAATCTCTAAATAGATAAGAAAAATGATACGAATCAAAATATGAAAACTACATCATCTTTTGCACAATATTTTTTTTGTATTTGGTTCAAGAAAAAAAGTCATTTTTTCACTTATAAAAAGGAAAAATGATATTTATAAAAATAATTTGAAAAATCCCATCGGAACTATTGTTTCCTATACCAAGATACACCTATTTGTCGAATATGAGAACTTTGTCACAAACTATGCCGTGGGAATTTCCATAACTTGGTCATTTGGCTTGAAACTTATAGATGTTTATATATGATAGGCATTTTTTTAAGATTTTTTTTTGAATAGTTTGTAAAAAATCAAGTTTATTATTTTTCAAAGCAACTAGTACACATAAAAGAACTCCATGCGAGAGAATTTTTTTTTGAATTTTTTCACTTAATTTTATTTTCTTTCAAAAAAAGGGTCAGAATGGCCACCGTGACTATTCACCGAAACATGTCAAATTTTCTAAAACTATCAATGTTTCTATGATATAACCACTAGTTGTGTATCTTAAAGTGATTTTCTAAAAAAATCAGACCAACTTTCCAACACTTGTAGTTCAAATTTGGATTACTTTCGAAAAATCAGCATAAACTCATTTAGCTAGGCGAAATTAGATAAAAATCAAAAAAAATCCTAATACTTGGGGATTATCCATAAAATGTGGACTATCATGGTGAGAATTTTTTTTGACAATCAATACCATGATATATTAATGTTGAAGACAGTACATGGTAGAGATACACGAGCTGACTATAGCGATTACAAAATAAAGTCTAAGAAAAATGAGGAAATCTTGAAATTTTCAGAATCTTTCTTCTTCCATGACACAATGTTGCACTTTTCTGAAGGCAGTCGTAGAACGTAGATACGAAACCACCAACCTGTAAATACCAACGAGAGTTCTCCCATAATTTTAATTTTAATCTGCAATGCAAAGGCTGCGAGCACGCAAGAAAACATTAAACTAATCAACCAACATCGGCGAGAGTACTATCACCAATAATGCAGGGAAAAATAAACAAACTGCCTGGTCGACGTCACTAGGAGTCGAGAGTACTAATCACCATTGTCGAGGACGTAGCAGCCGGGACAAATATTACGAGAACAGTCCTCCTCGCAGCAACCAAGAGAAACGATCCAAAACCGATCCGGCGAAGCAAGCTCTGAAGGGTCATACCTAGAAAACTTGAATCTTCCAACACCACTTTTGACACCGAGAAGATCTCACAGTGGAATAGTAGGCTAAAGAGTACTTACTGTAGACAATGTCATCTCCATTGACGAAGAAGAACCAAACCCTAATCTAATATATTGAAAACTCAATTTTTGCGAAAAACTCAACTCATAGATCAGGTTCCCACCCCTCCCGATGCCGGTAAGGCCGGCCGGAGGAGAGGGCAATCGACTATAGAGGATACGGGGGTGGAGGCGGCTGTTTTCCTTACGGCGGCAGCAGAACTCACGTAGCAGCTTGTTTACTAAAATGCTAGACTCTTTATGAGAATTAGATGGGTGCCATTTTGCACAATATTTTTTGTACTTGGTTCACAAAAAAGTCATTTTCTCCACTTAGAAAAAGGAAAATGATAATTATAAAAATAATTAGAAAAATCCATTAGGAACCATTTTCCTATATCAAGATAGACCTATTTGTCGAATATGAGAACTTTGTCACAAACTATGTTGTGAGAATTGCCATAACTTGGTCATTTCACTTTAAACTTATACATATTTATACATGATAGACCTTTTTGTGACGTTTTTTGAACAATTTGTCAAAAAACAAGTTTATCGTCTTTCATAGCAACTACTACACATAAAAGAACTCCATGCTAGAGGAATTCTTTTTTTCAGGTTTTCTTCACTTTGACTTTTCAGCGAAAGAGGTCAAATTTTCTAAAGAATCGATGTTTTTGTGATATAAACACTACTTTTCTACAAAAATTCAGACCAAACTATCCAACACTTGTAGTCAAATTTGGATTACTTTCGAAATATCCGCGTAAACTCATTTAACCAGAAGAAATTAGATGAAAATCAAGAAAATTCCTAGTACTTGGGGATTATCCATAAAATATGGACTACTCTTTGTGAGACTTAACTGGCTGCCATTTTTTCACAATATTTTTTGTACTTGGTTCACACAAAAAGTCATTTTTTGCCATTTAGAAAAAGGAAAATGATATTTATAAAAATAATTTGAAAAATCCTTTAGGAACCATTGTTTCCTTATCAAGATACACCTATTTGTCGAATATGAGAACTTTATCACAAATTATGCCGTGGAAATTGCCATAACTTGGTCATTTGGCTTGAAACTTATAGATGTTTATACATGATATATCTTTTTGTGAAAAAATTGAATTTAAAAAAAAATCACGTTTCGCATCTTTCATAGTAACTACCACACATAAAAGGTC
The DNA here is from genome assembly GCA_028641055.1 of Alopecurus myosuroides. Lineage (NCBI taxonomy): Eukaryota > Viridiplantae > Streptophyta > Magnoliopsida > Poales > Poaceae > Alopecurus > Alopecurus myosuroides. The sequence goes on from CM054057.1 coordinate 743,484,439, forward strand.
ACCATGATAGAGGAAATCGTTTTTTGAGAATGTTTTCACTTTATATGTTTTTTTCAAAAAAAAAGATCAAAATGGCCCGCTTGACTATTCATCGTAAGAGCTCAAATTTTCGAAAACTATTGGTGTTTCTCTGATATAAACAATACTTATGTACCTTAAAATGATTTTCTATGAAAATTCGGACCAAACTATGAAACATTTCTATTTCTAATTTCGATTACTTTCGGAAAATCATCATAAACTCATTTAACTAGGTGAATTAGATAGGGATAAATAAAATTCCTCATACTTGGGGATTATCCATAAAATGTGGATTACGCTTTGTGATAAATAGATGGTGCCATTTTTGCCACTAAGAAAAAGGAAAATGATATTTATAAAAATAATTTGAAAAATCCCTTCGAAATCATTGTTTCATATACCAAGAAACAACTATTTGTCGAACATGCGAACTTTCTCACAAACTATGTCGTGGGAATTTCCACAACTTGATTATTTGACTTGATACATGGTAGACCTTTTTGTAAAAAAAATTGAACAATTTTCGAAAAATGAAGTTTATCATTTTTCATAGCAACTATTAACAAGACTCAATGCTAAAGGAATTTTTTAAGGTTTTTTCACTTTATATGATTTTTTCAAAATGGCCTCCATGACCATTCATCAAAAGGGGTAAACATTTCTAACACTATGCATGTTTTTATGATATGGATTTCATATTTGAATTCCTCTTATTTTTCTAATCGAGTTGGACCTTTTATTTGTAAAATTTTGATTTACGGATTTAAAATATGAATTATTTTATATTAAATATGAAATGGAAAAAATAAAGTAAAATTCATTTTATTGTTATTTATTCAAAAAACTATTTTTACATAATTATTATTATTTATTAAGATAATTTTTTTTTAAAAAAAGTGTAGCATCATGCCCCATGTATTAATATGATGGATATGATACTAATATTAGTAAGTTATAACATCTCATCTAGAAGGTAATTTGGAAGGAACTCAAAAGTTAAACGTGCTTGGGCTACAACAATTTAAGGACGGGTGACCGAATGGGAAGTTTGACCAGATTAAGTGTGTAATCATAGATTAAGTGTGAAATTTTTTGAAGTACCATTAAACATAGAAATAAAAAGTTTTAAAGATAAAATAAATATATTACGACGACGATTCGGGCACATATAAAATGGGCAAAGGAGCTTAGAAGGGTGATTTCGAGTCGTTATGATTATTAAGCTCAAATAACTTGAGGTGGTCGGTAGTAGAACTAGAGCTTTAAGCTAGCTGTTAGTGCTGCTGGGAGCTTTGTCGTCAGCCTAGGGAGAGCTATGTTGACGGATTTTAATACGCCGGTGGCAATTTGGCCTAACTTGGTCTTTATCATAAACAATGTCGTGGGAATTGGCATAACTTGGTTATTTTTCTTGAAACCTATAGATGTTTATACATGATAGGCCTTTTTTGAAGATTTTTTGAATTTTTTTTGAAAAATGAAGTTTGTAATTTTTCGTAGTTACTAGTGCACATAAACGGTCTCCATGCCAAAGTAAATATTTTTTGTTTTTTTTTCACTTTATTTGATTTTTTTCAAAAAAAACGTTAAAATAGCCACCATGACTATTCATCCAAAGAGGTCAAATTTTCTAAAACTATTGATATTTTGGTGATATAACCACTAGTTGTGTATCTTAAAATGGTTTTCCAAAAAAATTCTGACCAAACTATCAAACACTTGTAGTTCAAATTTGGATTACTTTCTAAAAATCTTCATAAACTCACTTAACTAGGAAAAATAAGATAGAAATCAAGAAAAAAATTATGTATTACTTAGGGATTATGCATAAAATGTGGATTATTCTTTATATGAATTAGATAGATAGCATTTGGCACAATATTTTTTGTACTTGGTTCACAAAAAGTCATTTTTTATATACTTCAGAAAAGCAAAATGATATTTATAAATAACTTGAAACATCCTTTCAGAACCATTGTTTCCTATATCATGATACACCTATTTGTATAATATGAAAACTTTATCACAAACTATGACGTGTGAACTGCCATAACTTAGTCATTTGGCTTGAAACTTATAGATGTTTATACATAATAGACCTTTTTGTGAAGATTTTTTTGAACAAAAATATCAAATTTCAAATTTATCATTTTCCATAGCAACTAGAACACATAAAAGGATTCCACGCAAGAGGTATTATTTTTTGAGGTTTTCTTCACTTTATTTGATTTTGTTTTTAAGAAAAAGGTTAAAATGGTTACCATCACTCTTCATTAAAAGAGGTGAAGTTTTCTAAAACTATCGATGATTCTGTGATATAAACACTAGTTTTGTACCTTAAAATGATTTTCTAAAACAATTCTGACCAAACTATCAAACACTTGGTGTTCAAATTTCGATTACTTTCAGAAAATCAGCATAAAGTCATTTAACTAGGTGAAATTAGATAGAAGTCAAGAAAATTCCTAATACTTTGGGATTATCTATAAAATGTGGACTACGCTTTGTGAGAATTGGATGGGTGCCATTTTGCATAATATTTTTTGTACTTGGTTCACAAAAAATCCATTTTACCACCTAGAAAAAGGAAAAGATATTTATAAAAATAATTTCAAATATCCCTTCGGAACCATTGTTTCATATACCAAGATACACCTATTTGTCGTATATGAGAACTTTATCACAAACTATGCCGTAGGAATTGCCACAACTTGGTTATTTGGATTAAAACTTATATGTGTTTATACATGATAGACCTTTTTGTGAAGATTTTTTTGAACAATTTATCAAAAATCAAGTTTATCATTTTTCATAGCAACTAGTGCACATAAAAGGAATCGATGCGAGAGAACATTTGTTTTTAAGGATTGTTTAGCTTTGTTTGATTTTTTTAAAGTTCAAAATGGCCACCATGACTATTCATCGAATGAGGTCAAATTTTCTAAAACTATATGTGTTTCTAAGATATGGATGTCATATTAGAATTCCTCTTATTTTTGTAATCAAGTTAGACTATTTAGTTGTATAATTTTGATTTATGCATTTAAAGATATGAATTGTTCCATATTGAATGTAAAATGGAAAAAATAAAATTCATTTTATTGTTATTTATAAAAAAAATATTGTTACATAATTATTGTTATTTACTCAAATAAATTTTCAAAATTTAAACAATAAAAAGTGTAGCATCATACCCCATGGGTTAATATGATCGATATGATACTAATATTAGTAAGTTCTAATATCTCATCTAGAAGCTAATTTGGAAGGAATTCAAAAGTTAAGTATGCTTGAGTTGTTGCAATATGAGGATGGTGAACGAATGGGAAGTTTGACCAGATTAAGTGTGTAATCAGAGATTAAGTGTGTGGCTAAGTAGAAAATTTTGAAATAGAATTAAAAATAGACATAGGTTAGTTAAAAAACGAAAATATTGTGATGTCGGCTTAGCCCTACGCCTACGGCATTTAATACGACGACGGTAATTTGGCCTACGCCGACGCCCTATGATGCAGTGTAGACATACGCTCGTTGGGACACCCCAAGCGCAAGGTGTGAAGAGTGCAACAACAAGTTTTCCCTCAGAAAAGAAACCAAGGTCGAATCAACCAGTAGGAGCAAGAAGCACTTCTGGAGGTTGATGCATCCGAGATGACAGGGCGCACTACCGGTTCAGCAGCAATGTGAAACCTGCACAACACAATCAAATCACTTTGCCCCAACGAAGCAGTGAGGTTGTCAATCTCACCAGTTTTGCTGAACACAAAGAGGTTAAACGTATGGTGTGAAAAATAGTAGGAACGGTATGAAAGTAGTAGGTGTTTTATCCGTATGAGGAAAATGGAATGGGGGTCCACAGTTCACTAGTGGTGTCTCTCCGTGAAAGATAAATAACATGTGTGGTGCAAAAATTACAGCCGGACAATTGACAAAAATGAAGGCTGCACCATAGTGCATATGCAAGACGTAAATATTACTATGTGATTCATGCGAGCATTACAATAAAATACATAAACCGTCATCCAACTGCATCTATGACTGATAATCCACGCTCCGAATATCATCCGAACAAACGTTGGGTATTAAGTTGCTAGCAACAGATTATCGCCGTAAGCAAAGTATGTAATATAAACAATGTAAACTAGGCAAACACCATTGTTTTATCCCTAATGGCAATAGCACATCCTCCATCTGTCACGTTTCTATCACTCAAGCACACATACAAAGGAGCCATGAACTCACTATCGAGCATAAATACTCCCATTTGGAGTTACTAGCATCTACTTGGCCAGAGCATCTACTAATAACGGAGAGCATGCAAGATCATAAATAACATATGCATGAATATAACATCATAGATTGATAATCAGAAGACATAGCATTCAACATTCATCAGATCCCAGCAAACACAACATGTAGCATTACATAAAGATGATCTTGATAATGTTAGGCAGCTCGCAATATCTAAACATGAGGTACAACGTGGAGAGAACAATCATCTATCTACTGCTATGGACCCGTAGTCTAGGGATAAACTACTCACGCATCACTTCGGAGGAGGGCATGGTGGTGTAGACCCCTCCGGTGATGAATTCCCCTCCCGGTAGGGTACCGGGGAGAGCTCCGAAACCCTCCCGATCTCGGGATGACGATGACGGTAGCCTCGGGTGTGTTTCGGGACGAAGTGGTATCTCTTTAGGGTTTACGTCTCGGAGGGTATAAATAGGCGAAAGAGCAAAGGCGGTGGAGACCGGGGGGGGGGGCCACACCACCTTATGTCGCCGCTAAGGGGCGCGCCGCCCTATGGTGTGGGGCCCCTGAGGGCCCCCTCCGGGTGTCTTCGGGACTCCGTGGAACCTTCGGGAACTCTAAGACTTTCGACCTTCGAATTTTCCAATTCAGAGAATAATTCCAGAACAACTTTTCTGAAACTAAAAACAGCAGAAAACAGGGAACTAACTATGTGGCATCTTGTCAATAGGTTAGTCCGGAAAATCGATAAAAATGACATAAAGTGTATGGCAAACATGTGGGAAACAATAAGAAAACTACATGGAACATCAGAAATTAAGGATACTTTTAGGACGTATCACCCTATTACGCCGACGGCCGTACGCCAATGGGCGTAGCCCTATGCCGATGGCAATCAAGGCTAGGCCAACGACTTTTGGCCGTCGTCGTATAACCTGCGTGTTAGTGTAACAAGATCTTCTCTCAAGCATATTTTATTAGTTTCCTCTCTTATTTTGTTGAAACTTTGGTTTCTTAGTATCAACATTCACGTTTCATCGTGTGTTCTCTAGTATCAATTCTGATGATATCTTGATCAACTGTGCCAAGAAGAAGATGTGTGAGTACAATATTACGGAAAAGCATACTTAATCGAAAGGTAGCTACTACTAGTTTTACTACTAAAATTAAACCCATAAAACATGTACAGACATAATTTAAGAGGCAAATCGAAAACCCATTAACCCAAGACACCAGATGTGTGATTGGTCTGTACTAAACATAACTCCTTAGGAAGCCAATACCTAAGTCTTCTCTTTGCATGTCTCATATTATTTAACAATGCAAAAATTGTTTTTCCATAATCATCTCTGGTTGTGTATTTACTAATCTCTCAACTTGTTCTATTTCTATCACCTGTCAGTACAGTAGATGCAGAATTATAGGTTTTACTAAAACTACTAGCCTTTTTTTGCGAGGAACGCAGAAGATAATTGAATATCATGATAAACAATAACCAGATTACAACTATGGTTCTTCGTGATGAGGGGCTAACTACGAGCAAGCATATATTATCAAGGTTTCTCTCGGGCCGCCCAAAGAAACGACATGGAAGGATTTTTGAGTCATCAAAACGTCGAATTATCTAGCTAAAAGTTGACCGTGAGGCCGATTAATAGGTTCGAAATTCCATCAACCCGAGATACCAGCGTGGCCCCATGCCTGATTAGTGTGAGCGGAAAATAAGTTGACTAAGTTAACGAGTTCCTTAGGACCCCGATCCTAGTCTTCTCACTGCATGTTTCGTATTGTTAAACTAGTAATGCTACACCTACGGGAAACCCCTACGGAAGAATCTTACCTTATTAGGTGAAGCAGTCAGAGGGTGGACCCCCAAAGTGAAATTCAGAGGGGTTGTTTAGGGGTGGGGGCTAATCAGGACAGGCCGTCCGTCCCCCTTACGTAAGCTGTACGTCCGTAGGTTTAGCATTTCCGTTGTTAAACCATGCGAAAATTCCTTTTTTTCAAAATAATCGCCGGTCTTGCATTTACTAATCTCTCGATTTGTCTCTATTTCTATCACTGCTCTCGGTACGTTGATGCAAAATTATACTATCTTGTACTTCTAAGACTTAACGTGGAGGATAGTTGAATAGCGTGATTAACAATACCCAGATTCCAACTCTGGTTGTTCGTGATTAGGAACTAATTACGAACAAGCATATCTTATCAAGGGTTTTATTCAATCGTGAGAGCTATCTCATGGGCATGCATGCATATCTTCCTTTCGAGAGCATATCATATTATTTTGTATCTTGATGCGTTGCGTTCAGTTGAGTTGACATGGGGAGTTTTGCGTATTGACTCAATATACAACCCATTCAAAGTCAGGGCGGGCAAAGTCAGAGAGAATCCTTGCCCAATGTGGCTCTATTTAACTTGCTGAGCTACTTAACATGCTGAAGTAGCTAGGACTGACACCGTTTAGATAAAGCAAAGACCAACCCAAAACTTAGTATGCAATACCGAATGGAGACATCAACATTCTCCTTTCGTACACAAAAAGAATACTATTAACGCCAGAAACCATAATAACGACGACCGCCGGGTCTTGCACCGCGTCCTTAATCCTTATATATACCCTCCCCGCTAGATCTCTATCATTCAACACAAGCTGGCTAGCTAGTAAGCAACATTCAAGTGTGCATGTGTATGACATGAAGCCCTCCACATCCATAGTTCTGGTGGTTGCAGCTCTTGTAGCACAATGTGCCTCCCTGGCAAGCGCCGCCGGCCCCAAGGTCATCATCATCGGTGCCGGCATGTCCGGTAAGAACCTAACTACTACACCACACACATGCATGGATTTACATACAAGTGTAGCTTACCGGCACGTGATACCTTGCATTATCTTACATTCCGTAATGATTATATCCGAAAAAATGGTATCTGAAACATGTTAATCCAGACTTCTAGAAGTTTTGGCCGGTGCAGTTTCTTGTACTCATCAATGCATGTTTTGCAGGGATATCAGCGGGGAAGAGGTTGTCAGAGGCCGGGATCACCGACTTTGTTATCCTAGAGGGGACCGACCGCATCGGCGGACGCATCCACAAGACAGAGTTTGCCGGGGTGAACGTGGAGATGGGGGCCAACTGGGTGGAGGGTGTGCACGGCGGTGAGATGAACCCCGTTTGGGCCATGGCCAACGGCACCGGAGGCCTCAACCTCAGGGCCTTCCGCTCCGACTTCGACCACCTCGCCAGGAACACCTACAAGCAAGGGTATGCACAAATCTTATGATATAACTTCTTCCTAAATTTGTTTTAGATCAACTCCTTTAGTAGTAAATTCCTTTGGCCGGGGCTACACCATTTCAAAAAAAGAAGTACTAAATCCCTTGGATGATCTTTGTATATGGAATCAGCGGTGGCCTTTACGAGGAGAAACATGTTGAGAAGATCATCAAGAGAATTGCGGGTGTGGAAGAAAGCGGCAGAAAGCTCGCCGGTACCTTGCATCAGAGCGGCCAACAGGACATGTCCGTCATGACCATGCAACGCCTTAACCACCAGTACGTACACGCTCCCTAGTCAAACTCACACCACCTTGCACTTTGCAAAATTTCTGTCTTCATACAATACTATACTTGAAATGGTTGACATTTTGTAAAATACTCCATCTGATCTGAATGCATGTGACGCCCTTATTTTTCGTGTTATAAATTTAACCATAAATTAAATCAATTAGACATGTACTACTTGTTTAAAAAATCATATCATATTAGATACTTTATTTGAATATAGGAACCCCACGATATAACTTTCGTGACATATAATTTATATTTAGCCGGTCACATGTAGATCTCGAGAAAACATGAACACAACCTAAATTGGGACGGCAAGAATAATAAAAAAAACTTGATGATGACACACTATAATTATGCTTATGTTTAGAATATAAAATTGGGCAACCCAAGCGTCAGTGCTAGTACCTCAGCACTGTGATGTTAGTGTGCCATAATTCCTCAAACATATAGATGTTATTGTATGAAACCCAAAAAATTTAAGAGAAATTTGTGTAAACAGTGATGTCACTTGACCCCCAAAAAATGCATGGTATCCACCAACTACAGGACGCCCACTGGTCCGTCGACACCCGTTGGCATGGTGCTCGACTACTTCCATCACGACTTCGAGTTCGCAGAGCCGCCGCGTGTGACAAGCCTGCAGAACACGCGCTCACTGCCAACCTTCAATGATTTCGGCGACGACGTCTACTTTGTGGCTGACCCGCGTGGCTACGAGTCCGTTGTGCGCCATGTTGCTGGGCAGTACCTCAGGATCGACAGGGAGTCCGGCACCATCATCGACCCCAGGCTCAAGCTAAACACGGTGGTGCACGAGATTGCCTACTTCCCGAGCAATGTCGCAGTCCGGACAGAGGACGACAAGGTGTACCGAGCTGACTACGTGGTCATCTCCGTCAGCCTGGGCGTCCTACAGTCCGATCTGATACGGTTCAAGCCGCAGCTGCTTCGTGGAAGGTTATGTCCATCTACCAGTTCAACATGGCGGTGTACACCAAGATTTCCTCAAGTTCCCCAGGAGGTTCTGGCCGGAGGGTCCGGCACAGAGTTCTTCCTCTACGCCAGCGGCAGGCGAGGGTACTACCCGGTGTGGCAGCAATTCGAGAAGCAGTACCCAGGGTCCAACATTCTGTTGGTGACGGTTACCGACGACGAGTCGAGGAGAATCGAGCAGCAGCCCGACAACCAGACCATGGCGGAGGCAGTGGAGGTGCTTCGAAAGATGTTCCCTGGAGAGGACGTGCCAGATGCCACGGAGATAATGGTGCCCAGGTGGTGGTCAAACAGGTTCTTTAAGGGTACCTTCTCTAACTGGCCCATTGGCGTCAACCGCTACGAATACGACCTCATACGGGTACTAGAAATATACAGTATTCACATTTACTAATTCAGTCACAATAAAAAATAGTTCTTATTTCCCTATTTTTTTCTGGCATGTAATTCAGGCACCCGTTGGGAGAGTTTATTTCACGGGTGAGCACACGAGCGAAAAGTACAACGGCTATGTGCATGGAGCGTATCTTGCAGGTAACTAACAAGTTCTTCTCTCATGCTTTGTTGAGAGTTTGGCTTTTTTTTTTTTAGAAATGGGAGACTCTGCCCCGGCCTCTGCATCAAAATGATGCACACAGCCTCGGCATTTATTAATAAATAGAAAAATCCAGTGTTTAACCGAGTTACGGTTCACGGATCGCTCAAGGTGGCCACAAAGATCAGCCACTCGAAAATAAGAAAAAGTCTATTATGCATCTATCCGTCTGGTATTAAGCCACTCAGCCCGGCTGTAAATAGCCCGTACGACCGCCAGAAGCCGGGTACAGCCTGAATCCATATCGACAGGTAGAAGGAATGACCATGTCTGTATAGAAAAAACCGCCTTGTTGACAACCTGCAAAAAGTGAACATTGTTTCTATTGTTAAAAACCACATCATTACGGCTATTCCAGATGAGAGTTTGGTTTCTTGGTATAAATGAATTCCTAAGATGTTCACTACATTTCATTGTACGTGTTCAGGTATTGACTCTGCTGAAGTCTTGATCAACTGTGCCAAGAACAAGATGTGCAACTACATTGTTAAGGAAAAGAATGACTAAACCGAAAGGTAACTGCAGCAGAATGATCAGCCAAACAAGCATTGACAGTTGGGCATTGACGGGGCAAGTGGTAGGCGGTGGCATCATCGATGGTTTTGTGAGTGTTATAAAGAGAAAAAAAAAATGCTAAAGAAGAAAGCGAGGAGATACCATTTCTGGCCGCACAGCTGCAATTTTTTAGGCCGGAGCAGGACACCTACTTCAGTGCGCACCATGCAATTTGCTATCCAGCGGGTAGCTACATCTCGACATTATCTGTGGATCACTTTGATGCAGAGGCACGTGGTTCCAACCTCCTCAGAAAAGAATCTTATCCTGCCAGTGAAATCATGTGGCTCTATATACAATGTCTGTTTCGAAATTTCCGGTTAACATTTTTAAGTCGATGATTTTGGTTAACAATTTGTGTTGACTTTTTTGAGATGTGAGTTTACTTGGATGGAAAATAATTTTATGAAGTTTCAGATCACTTTCATTACTCTTTATCCCGCTCTAAATAAAGGCATCCACCATTTCAATATGCTCTCTCCGTCCATTTTTATAAAGCATTCTAGTTTTTTCTTGTTTCAAATGTATCTAGAATTATTTTGTATATAAATTCACTCGTTTTAGTATGCATGTAGTCGATACTAAAATACTAGGTATAATAACTTACAATACTGAATGGAGGGAGTTCTTTGACCAATATGCATGTGTGTTGTTTTACGGGGAAGTGCTTACCTACCATGCTTGATTTTTTTTCCTAGTAGTACCCCTCTTAGGTTGTCCTCGCTAGAAAGACCAAGGTTGTGAGAATAGTTTTGTATGCCACGTAAGGCATGCATGTGCCGAGAATCATTAAACCCCATTCAAAAGAAGGTACCATGTGGTAGTGAATTTCTTGAGTGCAATCTTCCACATAGGATGTAGCTTAGTGAGTTGGATTTCTAGTGTCCATATGTCAAGAACCCATTACCTCTCGGTATTCCAGTTACATACATTCTTCTCAGAATCAAACACAATATAAATTGTAGTGTCAAGGCATGACCGACCCCTCCTGTCACTCTCCCCAATGACACCAGGAAAAACTCTAGCGCCGCCTCCGGCCCCAGGCCACCCCCTTTGGCTTCCTCACAACATCTAGCAGTAGGCTTGTGGCTGTGGTAGTGGTCCCCATGCTGAAAACGTCAGGGTTTATTCCCTTGGGCATAATGGCTAGCCCAATGTTGGGAGCACCGGTGCTCACCCTGCTGATGCAGTTGTCAGGGCGTATGGGTGGCATGTCGGAAACAGGGGCGGACCCAGAGCAAAATCAACCCGGTGTCATTTTATTAGTCACACATAATTTTCACCTAAATTTGGGGGTGTCATACACTCTAAATATGTAAAATATAGCAAAGAAGTTGGATTTTACCCGGTGTCCTGTGACACCTGCTAGCATAGTGTGGGTACGCCCCTGGTCGGAAACATGCAATGGGGCTGCCACCGGGTAGAATCGTGGATCCGGTGCTCGCCCGGTGGTTTTTTGCCGTTGCGGCAGCCCTGTGGCAGGTTTCATCGTATGGGTGGCATGTCAGAAAACGTCCAAATCCGATATGGCGATAAGGAAACCGAGGCAGTGGCTTTGACTCATTGGCGGCGGCGGCTAGTCCTGGTCGTGTGGATGACGCGGTGGATGGATCTTGAGATGATGATGACCTTTATCTTTTGCATTGCTTGCGAGGTTTTGCAGCAATATGGACGCCCCCTCCTTGGATTGCGGAGCTTCTGAAATTGACGGTTGTATGGGACGCCTTCCTCCGCCTCTAGATTTGTTCCGATCCGGCTCGGCGGGCACTTTGTGAGGCTCTGCATATGGAGTCGTCACGCCAAACCTGTTGCTGGCGCCAATGGGAGAACATCGCTTTGTCACTACATGAGTCAGATCGATGGTGGTACGACAATGACTTGAAGCTGGGAGGTACGGACCCTGCTGAGTATCCAGCTAGAGAGATGTTGTCACCGGGTTGAGGGATGGATGGCAGCGACTGTTAGGATGAAAAGTATGTGCGCAGCCAGCAATGTCGACGTGTACGTCACTCGAATTGTGCCCTTTCTAAAGGATGTGTCACGTTCTCCCATCCGCATGCAGTGAGTGTGGCAAGCCATCTTGCTGAGCCAACTAACTAATGAATTGGGGGCATTCCCATGTCAAAATAAAGAAAATAACATCACTCGTCAGAGCTGGAGAGGTAAGATAGCAAACAATGCCAAAAGAATTACATTAGCTGGACCAAGGCATACGAGAGCTACGCAAAGTTTTCAATGATTCTAAGGCACTATCTCTGTCAGGATCGAATAATTCACGAGTCCACAACAGGTCGCTTTCAAATTCACAAGTTGAGAACAGTTACACCCTTAAACCTTGAACGAATCTTTTCAAGCGGACAGGCATCATCAGTGACAGATCCTGTCTGCCCCAACCACATTATAAGGCAACAACCAGATCCCGGCCGGACGCCAAATCTTCTCAACTCTGTTTGGTCTCACTAAGCTAAGTCACTAGATATCCATATGCCGTTGTTGTAATCTCTTCTACTTAACCTTTGAGGTTAAGTAGAAGAGATTACAACAACGGCAGACATCTCGTTGTATTGATAAGGTCTTGCTCGGCAAAGTAACAAGACCATCAGAGTGGCGCAGCGGAAGCGTGGTGGGCCCATAACCCACAGGTCCCAGGATCGAAACCTGGCTCTGATATTATTTTTATCTTTTTCCTCACTAATCTTAGGTGCCTTGATTTCACTTTTTTTTTCTCTTCTCTGCACCTATGTGTCCTTTTTTTGTGTTGACGTTTTTCTCTTCTCTTTTTTTTGGTCTTCATGATATATAATATTACGAAGTTTTGATTTGCTTTGGTATTTAATATTTCTCATCAAGTCTCAGGATCGAAACAGCTCCTTCATATTATTTTTCTTCACTAATCTGTGTTGCCTTGCTTTCACGTTTTGTTCTTCTCTGCGCCTACGTGTCCTTCTTTTGGTGTTAATATTTTTCTCTTGTCTTGTCTTTCTGCTATTTAATATTACAAAGTTTTGATTTCCTTTTTGATATTTAATATTTCTACATCTAGTGACATGAAAGGCGTATTACTCGTTCACACCCCAGAAAAATCATCTTGACTTCCAAGCTCTCGTGTACTAAAAAAAATAAAAACTATATTTTTAAGTTTCTAGAAACATTTTTTTTGTACTCAATGATGTATATTATAAGTATGCAAAATCGCAATACGAAATTCTTTGTATTATGGGTTACAAAAAAAATCTTGTGTATTTTGGATATTTGATAGTGTGTACCCACGCATTTGGCATTTCTATGTAGTTCTGAATATAAATTATTTCAAATTGAGATTCCGCATATTTGTAGGATACATAACTGACAACATAAAGGTTTTTTCTTCAATTTTTTTAAAACTCACAAATATAATTGTTGATTTTTCAAAATAAATAGATCTATGTTACTTGGGAGCCTCAAACTCTGTTCTACACATTGCACATAAACTATTTGTTACATTTGTCTTATAGTCTAAAAACTCTCCATGGATCTGAAAACTCCATCCCACACCTAGATGGATGTCCCCCATCTACCGGGACCACATATTTCTTGGAGATTCGTGCTCAATATTTGCAAAAGACACCCTCCACTTCCTATCTTTCCTAAGGTCTAGTCCTCACATTAAGATGACAATTATGGATTAACACTTCTTTATTAACATGATTCTTTATATTAACAGTAAATCATGCCGTCACAAGATTTGATCATCCGTCCTCTGGATGCATTTTTTTCTACAATATTTTTATCATGCAACAAAAGGAAAATGCTCCTCATGCAATTCGTCTCTGGAACATATAATTTTCTTTTTATGGATTAATGTGGTAACAAGAAAAATCATGGAACATATATTTTATTTCAATTTTTTTCTGGATATGTTCATTTGGATTTTTGGTTCATGTACTAACTGCAATTTAATACATCAACAGAAATTTATGAAACAAGAAATCGAGCATAAACAAACTCCAGATAAACAAACAAAAATAGCCTTTTGGATTTGTACATCTAGCAGGAATAAACTCCAATCAAATTTATGAAACAAGAAATCGAGCAAGAACAAACCGTAGATTAGTACATCTGGATTTTTGGATCATGTACTTTCGAATCCATGTATTAACAAACAAAAATATATCTGAGCCAAAATACATTCGAATCCATGTATTAACAAAAAATTAGATCCGAGTCAAAATACATGAACAATATAGAGAGAAAGAAATTTAGGGGACAATGCAGCGGATCCGGAGGCAGGGAATAGGGATCCTGCGGCCAGCACGGCGCCATGGACGAACTAAGCCGACGGTGACCTCCTATAGGTGGGGGCTCGATGAGGAGGAAGCTACATGGACAGGGGGCTCGACGCGGGCTTCCTGCAGTGGCCTCCTACTGACGGGATCTGCTCCACATCCGTCTCCCTTGGACGGGCCACAAGGGAGAGCTCGAGGTAGCCGCCAGAGGTGGCCTCCTTGATGCCTTGAGGCGTGTTGTTCGTTAGGTTACTCCAGACGCAGAGTTTGATGAAGAACAGCGGCAAGCTTTTCCTCATAACCTAATACTATGGATAGGAGGACACGGAGGTTCTTTGTGGTGACCCAACACACCACTGCATGTGTAGTGCGCAAGTCGTTGACATAATACTCACAGAAGGATTTATCTGTAAATATTACATACCTTAGAGTGGTACAACATAAACACAGCGGGTCCAGGTAAAGCTATAGGATACAAACTTCATTACAAAATCTTTAGAATCTCTTTGATGAATCAAGAAGATCTCCTGCAAATGAAACATTAGAAGAAGCAATTTGAAGTTCAAAGCTGGAGAATAGCTCTAGCTCAGAACCTAATCCACTACGGCTGATGCCATCCCTAATCTATGGCTTGAAACAGCTAAATCCAAGAATGTACTCTACCTACACCTTGTTAGCGTCTCCTCCACCAGATTTGTTGATGACGATGCTTCCCTGGCTAAGTAAGATATGACTCCACCTAGCTTCCTTAGATAGCGATGGCTTCACGATAAGGACTTCCATAAGGCTTCAACTCTAAGCAAGGGTCAAACGGGAACGCATGAGTAACGAGCGTTACTTAGCAAGTTCATGATATATATTGGGTAGTTTGATGCACTAACTACAGCTTTAGACTTGAAAGAGTCATAAGCTAACGCAAGGTTTTTCAAAATCTTTCTTCAAGAGGATGCTTTTAATTTGGAAGACTATGCCCGCTAGATCTTCGCACGGTTAGAACTTCATGGAGTTGCCTTTCCTGCGGCGTTCTCCACTCCTTCCCGGAACAGGGGGTAACATGCCACATCCTTTTACACTTTGCAGAGGTGCGTTACTTTACCCATGGGCGACCAAGACCATGTTGCACAACCAGGCTCGAGATCCTGTCCACGCCCACATAGGTGTGGGGCCCGGGTGTTGGTCCAAGCCAAACTATGCTTCTCCGCACAGAGCATGCCCACCCATTTCCACCAGCAGGTTGAACCCCTGATTCCACCCCTCACGATGGAGATCTAGGCGCCCTTGGCAAACACTCATAGACCCTAGAGTCCGTGGGACGTAAGGGCTCCCACCCATGTGCATGTACGTCTCTGGCAGTCCGTTGACATGCGAACGAGAGAAGATCACAGCTGACTTACTCGCCCCATACAAGAACTATGGTTAACGCATTTACGGCGCAAGAATCCTGATGGCATTTGTTGTTAATTCCTAGGTAATATGTTCCCATGTAGATGGAACCTTACTTTGACCTATTCATCTTACCATGGTCCCATCCGCCCACCAAACAGAACACTACCACTCGGGTAGTCATTCAAGTAGTCATATTATTATAAAAATAGGATCATGCATTCTTTTGAGAGTAGGTGATAATACGATAGGGTTTTTTCAAATAGTTCGTTATGAAATACTGCAAAGGATATGAGCAGATGAACTTGCCTGAGATTGAAATAACAATAATAATCCATGTCTTCGGGTTCGAGGGTCGCGTAGATAAATCCCGAGATCTGAAAGATAGCAAAGTAATCCTAGTAAGGACTACAGAAAACACTGGCAAGATGATGCATGCATAGTAATGAGATGCATCGTGAAATACCCTGGAAAATACCCCATCTTACAAGTGTAAGCTATGTTTGATACGATAACTTAATCATATAGGTTTAAGGTGAATTGTTTCATTGTTGGTGACGATGTTGTTATTACTTCTTTTAGACTTACATGTGTTTCACTTTTACTTAACAAACAATGGTTATCATTTTTAAGTAGAAGTTTTATCACATGGCTAGACAAGGAAAACAATATCTCATTGAAAACAACTTTCAGAAGATAACAAACACATTCTATTTTATGTTCCAAAGTGTAGAGCTAACTAAAAAGAATTTAATTGAAAATGATGAACTAATACAACTAACTCTATCATCACATATCTTACTAATGACTTGTGATGATAGGCTTAGCAGGTGTTAAAACTCTAGGGTTTTAATAACACGAAAAATAATATTGTGGTAGCTATTTCTGGTTATAATGGAGTATTATAGAATTCCATTATACCTTTAGAAACAATATTTTAAGTTGAAAAAAATGCTTTATGTTTTACATACTCCCTCCGATCCATATTAATAGGTGCTGAAGTGGATGTATTTAGACATGTTTTATTGCTAGATACATCCACTTCAGCACCTATTAATATGGATCGGAGGGAGTATTTGAATTTAAAAGGATTCTCTTTAATTTGATATAACATTTTATGCTTTCTGAAAATATTTGAATAAATTATTAATTTATTAATTTTTAATGAATTAAATGACTAGGCAAAATATTGCACACATGAAAACTTGGTCAAATGTCTATGAAAACATCATAGATGAGTTGCATTTGTTATTTGGATCATTTTGGTATATAACTTGTATTTTTCTTATTTTATGATTTTTTTATTATTTTTCTCAATTTTAAATAATTTAATTTAATTAAAGAAAATGTTTAATTTTAAACTTTATCAAATATTTTTGAAAATTTCATAAACATTTAGATTATATTTTTCTGGTTAATC
The DNA here is from genome assembly GCA_028641055.1 of Alopecurus myosuroides. Classification (NCBI taxonomy): domain Eukaryota; kingdom Viridiplantae; phylum Streptophyta; class Magnoliopsida; order Poales; family Poaceae; genus Alopecurus; species Alopecurus myosuroides. The sequence continues at coordinate 743,501,490 of CM054057.1, forward strand.
TGATATATTATTTATATTTTTCTGAGTTACAGAATTAAAAATATTGATTTAACAAGTTTTAATAATTTTCCGCCAATATTCAAATTGACAGGTGGGACCCACCTGTCAGTTTTATTTCTAACTAAAAATAAAAGAAAAGAAAAAGGAAAATTGCCATGACGTCATGACAGCATCAGCGCTGAGGATGAGCTCCTCTGGTCGATGCAATCGGGTGATTTACCCAAAATGGGCGCAATCCGCGGTGCTCGTCTGCTCAAGGAGGTCACCACGAACCCATAGGTGGTGGCGCTTCCACCAAATGGTCTCCGGAGTAACTCCCGCAACCACCGGCACGGCGGCGAGTGCCGGTGTCCGGTGTCTATGGCGAATTAGTCGACCAAAATATGAATCAAAGGCATCCAGAGATGCATCGGCTCACCCTGAGCGCGGTTATGAGGTCGTGGAAGCAAGGAGACACCGGAATCTGCGGCGCCGTGCCGATTTCCACAGCGGCCAGAGTTGAAGACGGTGACCCGATTCGCGCTAGCAGGATCGTCCTATGGTGGTTCCACGGTGAGATAGAGGAGGTCTTGGCGGTCCTCATGGTGCTCACGGCTCGCTCGGGGATAGCCGAAGTCGGCGGCGGCGTGCAGCGGCAGTGAGAGCTAGGGTTAGGGCTTCCGGGTTGTTCACGGAGAGAGAAGATGGGTGCGAGTGAGGACGTAGAGGAGAGGATCATGACGTCCTTGGCCTTTATCCATACGCGAGGAAGCAGCTAGGAGGTGACACCACGACGGTGACTTGACTTCCACCGCCACTGCCTTCTGGCCGGAATGGAAGAAGAACAAAAGAAATGAAAAATTTCCGGATAACCCCCTAGAATGTTTTGCTAATTACCATTAAGCCCTTCTATCTAAAAAAAACAGAGAAAAAACCTTAATTTCAGGGCCTTTCTATAAAGAGAAAAATTATTAAAAATCATATCTGAATTCCTTATCAAATTTCACACCTCACCATGTTTTTTTTTGGTGGAATTGAAGAATATTTGAATTTTTAAACTTGGTGCTCATTTTAAGTGATTTTTGTTATTTCTCTCAATTTACATTCCAATTGAACTAAAAATTGTTTTCATATATGCTATGTCATGAAAACAACACCACGCATATGTAACTTAAAGAATGGTGTGTTCCACATTGTACAATTTTAGATATGAGTCTTTTTAGGAACAACTTGTAAAACTTCTTATTAGTGTTATTATCTATTATAGTCAAAATCACCAATTGTGGGATATCATTCCAAGTCATACCAAATACTTTAGTTAGAAAATAGACTTATTTTATTTTCTGCAACTTTGTTATTCTTATAGTTGAAACTCTTAGCACTAATGGTTGACATTTTACTTAAATGTGTGGAAGCCATGTTTGCTATTTTTAGTACCTGATTAAATGGAAAACATGAGTGGATTTGGGAACCTCATATCTTTGTTTTCCACATAGGTTCCACTATGGATTTTACCCCATGTTTGTTTAAGAAACATGTGATCATTTGCATGATTATGTCTAGATGAATTTTTGTTATCATTTGTTAGTCTTATGTATGAAAAGGATATGGGAAACAAGGTATTAGCTTGTTACCATTAACCTCCACATATCACAAGACATGTGGATGCTAGGGCTTGTTATTATTTCATACTTGATAATTGTTTCCCTTTAAAGAGATTATCATGTATTCCTTATCTCTGATGAGCTTGACAATGAATAAAGATTATAGGTATCTGATATCACCTAATGGTACCCTGGTAATTTCTTATGCTAGGCTTCCTTACTGGATCAGTGTTGCTCCTTGTTGAATTCTGTTGCTGGATGTACTTGTCTCTAGTTCCCACTTGTCTTCAGACATTCCTTGGTCCTTTGCAAGTAGTATCATCCCTTGGACTACCTAAGTGTTTTCTCTTCCTTATCTTGGTTTCCTTCTTATTTAGAACTTGAATGTGTTGCTCAAGTTATAATGTGGTTTATTATTTTCCCTTGTTATTCTATTCCTTTTATGGATCATGGTTTTATATATAACAGAATGTAGGTGTATTTTATAACATCAATTTTCCCTATGCATATAAGAAGTATTTGTTGAGAAGTTTGCAAGGCTTGCCCTCAAATTATTTTTCATATACAAATGGCTGATAAGTACAAGGTTATCAAACCTTATGTTTATTTGTATATGACACTCAATTGTTAGAGCCTACAAAAGTGATTTGTTAATAAGGTTGCAAACTTGTTACCAAACTACTTCTATATAACACCAACATTGGAATACCACATTGTTTCTAGATATTTTAATAGGAATTGATCTTGGTGTATGATTTTCCAAATTCTCCAGGATAGATTGAGTTAGCACTTCTAAGACAACCTAAAGAATTCTTCTGAAGATCTTCTTGTGGTAGTTCCTCCTTTATTGTGGGTTGCTTCTCTTGCAGAATGACTTAGAGAAGGTTGATAAACAAGGTAAATAGATAGTCTAGGAAAAGTAACAAGATCTAGATTATGATTTAGTTAAGCTTTTATTTTCCTTCCATATACTTCTCAATTTGCTTTCCATAATATAAGTACTTGTTTCATACATGATTGGTTTTACTTCACTATCAATTCAATTCCTCTAACAAAGGTTATACTTGTTGTTATTCATTAGTGGTGTCCATAGATACTTTAGTTGTTGAATTGTTGTTTTGGATAGAGATGTGGAATGCTTATGGAATGATGACTTAATAGTAAGTTGATCAACTGGTTCATTGATGTGTTGAGATTTCATATGCTCACTTGTATAAGATGGTTGAAACAATGAGCATGTGAAGTTTATTGGGGTTTAATGACTTATTTCATAGTTGTTAGTTGTTTTTCTCAGGTGTCATGTTGTTATTTTGTATTCTTCATTTGTAATCATAATGCATACATAGAGCTTTGGGAATATCATATGTAATGATCAAGGTTTAATGGTAGATCAAGAAGATTTATCTCTTCTTTTAGATACTTCTTTTATGGTTGATAAGATATGTACATATTCGATAAATATGTTAATACAATTATTATGTCATTTCCCACTTGTGGGTTTTGAGTTAACACTTGTTTGTATCTGTTGTGTTCTATTGAACCTTTGTTATTTACCTGTGACGGTTAACTTAGTAGTTACTAAATAATTTGGAAAGATGTTGTGTGAATGGTTGATAACTTAAAGAGTTATTGTTTGAGAGGACATAACACCTATGTTGATGAGATGGTTCAATTGTGTATTACTCATTGGTGGAAGTATGATTACCAGTTGTGCGATTTGGGTACTCACCCCTCTTTGGGTTGTAGATACCTAATGAATTATCCCAAGTCACTTAAATACTTGTGGTTAAGGTTGTTGAGAGTTTGTGTTGGTCACAACCAATTTATAGTTTGTGTAACCAGATGATTTGTTTTGTAGAGATACTATGTTATAAAGATCACTCCGAATGTACTCTTGACCAGATGTTCTAAACCTATTTCATCCTATCAAGTGAAACATTGGTCACTTTGCTTTGTTTAAACTTTTGCGCCAAAATTTCCCGTATTTTTAGATGCATGCTTTGCAAATGCACATATTATATTTAGATCCTTATAACCTCTCAAACACTGGGATGTTACATTCTTCAGAAGGTTGTCAACGGCGCGACTGACATGGAAGGTGCACACAAACAAACACACTACTTTGCCCCCAACAAAACAGAGAGGTTGTCAATCTCTCCGATCTTGCTGAAAACAAAGGGATTAAACGTATGGTGCAGAAAACCGTGATGATTGCAGGAAACGGTAAAGAACAGTATGATTGTAGTAGGTGGTTTAACAGTATGAGTAAAATTGACCGGGGTCCACAGTTCACTAGTGGTGTCTCTCCATAAATATTTCTAGCATGTTTGGTAAACAAATTACAGCTAGGAAATTGAGAAATAATGAGGGCATGACAATGCAATATATGACAAGATGTTCACTATGAGATTTAACAATGCATTACAATAAAGTACATAGAATTTCTATCTAGTGCATCTATGCCTAAATAATCCACCTTCGGGTCAGCATCCGCATCACTTCCAGTATTAAGTTGCAAACAACAGATTATTGCATGAAGTATTGTGTGTAATATAAATAATGCAAAATACATGTAGACTAAGAATTATTATTTTATCCCTAATGGCAACACCACATCCACAACCGTACATGTTTCAATCACTCGAACGCTGATTTCTGGAGGCATGAACCCACTATCGAGCATAAATACTCCCTCTTGGAGTCACAAGCATCGACTTTGCTAAAGCATCTACTAGCAACGGAGATCATGCAAGATATAAACAACATAGGCATATGGATAAATAAACAATTTGCTCATATTATCAATATTCATCGGATTCCAGCAAACACAACATGTAGCATTCCATAATGATGATCTTGATCATGTAGGGTAATAGCAGAAGTGGGAGTGTTTCCAACACCAATTACTTTACCATTGATAGTAGAAGGTTTTCTAGCATGAGAAGCTTAAGTTTTACTAGTGGTGGTAATGGTGCAAACATTAGCTATATTATTCTTTCTAGCTATTTCATCTTCTCTTTCCCATCTAGCACGCAATTAGCCTAACATCCTAACATTATCATCAATTCGAATTTGGATAGAATTCAAAGTTTTACTCTCTTTAGCATCATGGGGCATAACCTTTAGTTTCATAAAATCAACATCAAGAGCAAGGCTATCAACTTTAGAAGCAAGAACATCAATTTTGCCAAACTTTTCCTCGACAGGTTTATTAAAAGCAGTTTGTGTACTAATAAAATTCTTGAGCATGTTTTCAAGATCAGAGGGTACACTTTTATTGTTGTTGTAGGAATTACCATAAGCATTGCTATTATTGGGAGGATATGGCCTATAATTGTTGCTACCAAAATTATTCCTATAAGCATTAGTGTTGAAATTATTATCTTTAATGAAGTTCACATCAACATGCTCTTCTTGAGAAACCAATGAGGCTAAAGGAACATTATTTGGATCAATAGGAGCATTTCCATTCACAAGCATAGACATAATAGCATCAAGTCTATCACTCAAAGAGGAGGTTTCTTCAACAGAATTTACCTTCTTACCAGTTGTAGCTCTCTCAGTGTGCCACTCAGAATAATTTAACATCATATCATCAAGAAGCTTTGTTGCTGACCCCAATGTAATGGACATAAAGGTTCCTCCAGCAGCTGAATCCAGAAGGTTTCTTAAAGAAAATTCAGACCTGCATAAAAGGTTTGGATGATCATCCAAGTAGTCAGTCCATGGGTGGGACAATTCTTTACTAAAGATTTCATTCTTTCCCAAGCTTTAGCAACATGCTCATTATCAAGTTGCATAAAATTCATAATGCTACTTCTTAAAGATATAATCTTAGCAGGAGGATAATATTTTCCAATGAAAGCATCTTTACATTTAGTCCAAGAATCAATATTGTTTCTAGGCAAAGATAGCAAACATTCTTTAGCTCTAGATCTCAAAGAGAAAGGAAACAATTTCAGTTTAATAATATCTCCATATATATCTTTATATTTTTGCATCTCACATAGTTCAACAAAATTATTAAGATGGGCAGCAGCATCATCAATACTAACACCAGAAGATTGCTCTCTCATAACAAGGTTTAACAGGGTAGGCTTTATCTCATAAAAATCAGTAGTAGGAGCAGGTGGAGCAATAGGTATGCTAATGAAATCATTGTTGTTGGTGCTAGTGAAGTCACACAACTTAGTGTTCTCAGGAGTAGTAATTTTAACAAGACAAAAACAGGAATAAAACTATAGCTAGAATAAGAACTAATTTGTTTGTGTTTTTGATAAAGAGAAGCAAACAAGACAAAATAAAATAAACTAAGCAAAACAAAAACAAAGAAAAGAGATTCGAAGTGAGAGACTCCCCTTGCAAAAATGCTCTTCCTCCCCGGCAACGGCGCTAGAAAATCTTGATGGGAGAGTTCTTGCTCTCGGTGGGAGACCCCAAGCGCAAGGTGTGAAGAGTGCAGCATGAAGTTTTCCCTCAGAAAAGAAACCAATGTTGAATCGAACAGTAGGAGGACAAGCAATCTCTGAAGATTGATGCAGCTAAGGTGGTAGGGCGTGATGTTGTGTGTTGGGATACCCCAAGAGGAGGGTGTGATGAGCACATCGGTAGGAAATTCCCCTTAGTTAAGAACCAAGGTTATCAATCCAGTAGGAGAAAGAGGACCTTAGGAAGGTTGATGCCACTGACGGTGGTGATGGCTCACCGGTGTCAGCAACAACGTGGAACCTGCACACAACACAACCAAAATACTTTGCCCCAACGGTACAGTGAGGTTGTCAACCTCACCGGTCTTGCTGCAAACAAAGATTAAACGTATAGTGTGGAAAATAATGTATGCTTGCAGTAAGTAAAGAAAGCAGGAAATTGTGGTGGTTGATTTAACAGTATAGGAAAATGGACCGGGGTTCATAGGTTCACTAGTGGTGACTCTCCATAAAACATAGCATGATGGGTGAACAAATTACAGCTAGGAAATTGACAAATAGAGGTTGCACCGTAGTGCACATTCATGACATGATGACTACTATGATATTTAGTGCGAGAATTACAACAATATACATAGACCGTAATCCAACTGCATCTATGACAAATAATCCACCCTCAGGTTATCATTCGAACCCCCTTAGGTATTGAGTTGCAAGCAACAGATAACTGCATTAAACAAAGTGTGTAATGTAAGCAATGATTATGAACGCGGGCACTCTCACCGCTGTTTTCTCCCTAATGGCAACAGCACATCCCCCCTTCACGTTTCTATCACTCGAGCAAGGTTGTGAGGAGGCATGAACCCACTATCGAGCATAAGTACTCCCTCTTGGAGTCACTAGCAACTACTTGGACAGAGCAACCACTAGCAATGGAAAGCATGCAAGATCACAAATAACATATGCAATAAAGACTATAATCAACTTGGCGTAAGTTCAATATTCATCGGATCCCAGCAAACACAGCACATAGAATTACATAAGATCAATCTCGATCATCTTAGTCAGCTCACGAGATCTAAACATGGAGGCATATGAGGAGAAGACAACCATCTAGCTACTGCTATGGACCCGTAGTCCAAGGATGAACTACTCACGCATCACTCCGGGGGCAGGCATGGTGATGTAGAGGCCTCCGGTGATGATCTCCTCTCCGGCAGGGTGACGGAGACAGCTTCAGAACCCCCCTGGTCTAGGGTTGATGGTGACGGCGGCTACGGAACTTTTTGGGGATATTTGATCAGGTGTTTAGGGTTTTCCATCCGGGGGATTAAATAGGCGAAAGGGCAGAGGCGGTGGAGCTCTGGGGGGGCCCACATCACCCCTTGGCGCGGCCAAGGGGGCGCGCCACCCCATGGTGTGGGCTCCCTGATGCCCCTCTTCGTCTCCTCTTTGGTCTTCTAGATGCTTCCGGGGAAAATAGGACTTCCAGGCTTCGAACTTTCCAATTCCGAGAATATTTCCAGAACAACTTTTCTGAAACTAAAAACATCAGAAAACAGGGAACTGACTCTATGGCATCTTGTCAATAAAAATGACATAAAGATTAGGTTAGTCCGGAAAATCAATAAAATGACATAAAGAAGGGAGAAAAGATGTAGCAATTGGCATAATATCACCATGGAGCATCAGAAATTATAGATACATTCGAGACATATCAAGCATCCCAAAGCTTAGTTCCTACTCGTCCTCGAGTAGGTAAACGATAAAACAATAATTTTTGAGGTGACATGCTACTAACATAATCTTGATCATAAAAATGTAAAGGCATATGCAAGCTGAGATCATAGAACTTCAAACACAAACATGTTAAATAGAACTTTAATAATAAAGCAAAGAAATAACCTTTCATCATGAAGAGTATCTCAAATAAAGGATCATGAGAAACAAAGCAAAGAAAGATAAACGTTTGTTTCAGGTATAGAGAAAGCATGGCAAAGTGATATTTCGCTAGTCCTTAAGAGTGGGGCAAAACATAAATACCAGGACACCTTCAAAGTTCATGAGGAAGACTAGAGCAAATAATTTAAGAACAAATGATATCACATCATGAATTAATTATTGATGTTCATGGGACAATGCACATAGAACTAAGAATGGCAAAAATGCTCCCTCAATTGTGCATAAAGTTAGAAGATGGAGACTCAACATAAAAGTAAAAGAAAGGCCCTTCGTGGAGGGAAGACGGGATCACTCCTGTGCTAGAGCTTTTTATTTTATTAAACAGAGGTATTAAAAGTTTCACACTCCTCCCATACATATTTCACAAACCATGGCTAGCCGAATCCTTGGGTGCATTCCAACAATCACATACCGTGGAGGAGTGTCTATATTTTGGGAGATGTATGTTAAAGTCAACGAATGGTAAACAGAAAATACAGTACGTCACAAGCCAAATGGATTCATAAGAGCGGATCACATGTAAAAGACACATCTGGGTAGAAAATCATCCCTCTTTCTTTTTTGTTTACATAATTATGATTTGACTGATAAATCTGGGGCAAAAATAGTGAAGAGATTTTGTGTGTATTAATTTGGGGTTGGGAGCCCCGCTGCCAGCTCTTCTATCATTTGGATAAGCGGATGAAGCCACTAGTCCATGGTGTGAAATACAATCAACAAGTGAGATAAATATTCTCTATTGATGTCCTCATGAGCAAAAATAGGAACATAAAGCAGGAGTAATTTTGAAGGTTTTAAAGGTAACACATGAGCAATTTACTTGGAGTGGCAGTTAAATACCACATGTAGGTAGGTATGGTGGACACAATGTGAAAAACTTTGGTTTAAGGGAGTTGGATGCACGAGTAGAGCTCAGACTTAGTACAGGTGGAGGCTAGCAAAAGACTGGGAGCGACAAATCAAGAGAGCATAAGAGCCATAATCATGCATAGCGACATAAGCATCATTAATTAAATCATAAGCAGTATCATAGTTCAAAAACTAAGTGGTCATGGAGGCTATTCGTGACTGGTTTGTAGTCATAAACATGGTGTGAGCATGCGCCAAGTCAACCAAATAAAACATTCGAAAGAGAATACCAAAAATTTATGCTTCCTTATGACAAGAACAACACAAGAATCATTCAATGAAATATTAAACACTCTCATCTATTTGAGGCTATTCATGCTACTCAACATCACAAAGATTTAGAACTAAAATAACATTTAGCATGGCATGAAAAAGTTCTAGCAACAGTCTATACAAGCTTCTACTTGCACCAATATAAATTCTACTTTAAACAGCAGTTTCTTTCTCCCAACAAGAACCATACACAATATGTTTTAACAAAAACTCTCTAAATTCTACAGGAAGCAAACATGAGAGTACTCACATAATACTGCTAGAACTAACAGCTCTAATAAGAGATGCATGCAAAACAGGAGCTAAATAAATGCAGCAGCCAAACAAAGATTAAGAGCACAAAATATTCTCATGAAAAAGCAGAGCGTGTCACTCTCCAATAAAAGAATGCGGGGGTCCAACCAAGTTTATTGAAAAATTAAAAACAAACTGAAAGCAAAAATAAAAGACGCTCCAAGTAAAGCACATAAGATGTGACCGAATAAAAATATAGTTTCACTAGAAGTGACCTGATAATTTGTTGATGAAGAAGGGGAAGCCTTGGGCATCCCCAAGCTTAGACGCTTGAGTCTTCTTATAATTTGCTGGGATGTATCACCGGGGCATCCCCAAGCTTAGGCTTTTCACTCTTCTTGGTCACATCATATCATCCTCTTCTCTTGACCCTTGAAAACTTCCTTCACACCAAACTTCTCACAATCTTGATTAGCAACGTTAGTGTAATCGAAATAATAAATTCACATGGTTCAGTTTAAACACAAGCCTAACACTCAAAAACACATTAGATACTGTCAAAAATTATTTTAAAACTCTTTTTCTCAAAATAACACCAAAAGAAAGCGATTAAGAAGCAAATGCAATTATTGGCAGAAATCTGTCAAAACAGGACAGCAGGTAAAGATGATTTTTTTTTGAAAATATTTTGTTGCTCAAATCAAAAAGTTTTCAACTAAGAAAGTTGCGTATACAGATCAGTATTACGCACACAAAAACTCAGGTCATTCTGAATTTTCTGTGATTTTATATGGAATAAACAGGGGACAACAGAAATCTGTTTCCTGCACAGAAATCTGAAATATAGCCTCAACTTTCCACTAGAGGCTTTACTTGGCTCAATAAAAACTCAAAATAAAAGATACAGCGGGGTTGCTAAGGAAATATACAACACCCAGGTGCAAAGGACACCAAACAAAACAAAAGAAAACGGGTTGAAAACAGCGAAATAAAACGGGTTGTCTCCTGGTAGCGTTTTTCTTTAATGCCTTTCAGCTAGGCATAAAAGGTCAACTCAAGTATTTTCCAAGTGAAGCATTCAAATAAATATTTGGCAATTCTTTAATAATGCATTGTATTTTATTTAAGTGAGTTTCGGAGGTTCCTCTCTTAGTACTTTTAGGCTTACTATCTTCATCAAATAAATTTTCAGGAACAATCCAATCAAAATTCTTTTCTTGGGCTTCGTGCAGTGCCACTAATTTAAAAGGGATTGGTATTTTATCATTGTTTTCATTATTATATTCAGTTTTTTCTAGAGAACGAACAATGTCTACACATGAGCCAATCATATTAAAACGATCAAAGACTTTTCTAGCTTCTATAGCAACATCTCCAAAATCTTTAAGCGTAGTTTCTAAGATGAAGTTTCTTTTCTCAACATCTTCAATGTTATTCAAGTTAAGGAACATATATTGTATTATGGGATGGAGGTTAACAAACCTAGCTTCTAGCATGTGAACTAAAGAAGTTGCAGCTGTCTCGTAATTGGGAGCAAGTTCTACTATGGATTTTTCCTCAAAGTTACCATGCTTACTAACATGATCAAAGAATTCTTTGATAGTGTCCTTTCCAAGTATAGAACCACTTCCTACCGGCATATCTTTCAAGGTAAACTTAGGAAACAACATGATGAGAAATAACAACATAGAGACAAAAATAACAACTAGAATGAGAAAAAAAATTGTGTGTTTTTGATAAAGAGAAGCAAGACAAGACAAAAATAAAAACAAGACAATGAGAAAAATAAAGAAGTTGAGAGTGAAAGACTCTCCTTGACAGAAGACTTCTTCCTCCCCGGCAACGGCGCTAGAAATTTCCTTGATGTTGTGTGTTGGGATACCCCAAGAGGAGGGTGTGATGATCACAGCGGTAGGAAATTCCCGTTAGTTAAGAACCAAGGTTATCAATCCAGTAGGAGTAAGAGGACCTTCAGAAGGTTGATGCCACTGACGGGGGTGATGGCTCACCAGTGTCAGCAACAACGTGGAACCTGCACACAACACAACCAAAATACTTTGTCCCAACGGTACAGTGAGGTTGTCAATCTCACCGGTCTTGCTGAAAACAAAGATTAAACGTATATTGTGGAAAATAATGTATGCTTGCAGTAAGTAGAAAGCAGGAAATTGTGGTGGTTGGTTTAACAATATAGGAAAATGGATCGGGGTTCATAGGTTCACTAGTGGTGTCTCTCCATAAAACATAGCATGCTGGGTGAACAAATTACAGCTGGGCAATTGACAAATAGAGGTTGCAACGTAGTGCACATTCATGACATGATGACTACTATGATATTTAGTGCGGGCATTACAACAATATACATAGACCGTAATCCAACTGCATCTATGACTAATAATCCACCCTCAGGTTATCATCCGAACCCCCTTAGATATTAAGTTGCAAGCAACAGATAACTGCATTAAACAAAGTGTGTAATGTAAGCAATGATTATGCACGCGGGCACTCTCACCACTGTTTTCTCCCTAATGGCAACAACACATCCTCCCCCTTAACGTTTCTGTCACTCGAGCAAGGTGGTGAGGAGGCATGAACCCACTATTGAGCATAAATACTCCCTCTGGGAGTCACTAGCAACTACTTGGCCAGAGCAAACCACTAGCAATGGAAAGCATGCAATATCAGAAATAACATATGCAATAAAGACTATAATCAAATTGGCATAAGTTCAATATTCATCGGATCCCCACAAACACAGCACATAGAATTACATAAGATCAATCTCGATCATGTTAGGAAGCTCATGAGATCTAAACATGGAGGCATATGAGCAGAAGTCAACCATCTAGCTACTGCTATGGACCCAAAGTCCAAGGATGAACTACTCACGCATCACTCCGGCGGCAGGCATGGTAATGTAGAGGCCTCCGGTGATGATCTCCTCTCCGGCAGGGTGCCGGAGACAGCTTCAGAACCCCCCCCCCCCCCGATCTAGGGTTGACGTTCACAAAGGTTGCGGAACTTTTCGAGGATATTAGATCAGGTGTTTAGGATTTTCCATCCGGAGGGATTAAATGGGCAAAAGGGCAGAGGCGGTGGAGCTCTGGGGGGGCCACACCACCCCCTGGCGCGGCCAAGGGGGGCGCCACCCCATGGTGTGGGCCCCCTGATGCCCCTCTTGGTCTACTCTTCGGTCTTCTGGATGCTTCTGGGAAAATAGGACTTCCAGGCTTCGAGCTTTCCAATTCCGAGAATATTTCCAGAACAACTTTTCTGAAACTTAAAACAGCAGAAAACGGGGAACTGGCTCTGTGGCATCTTGTCAATAGGCTAATCCGGAAAATCAATAAAAATGACATAAAGAAGGGAGAAAACATGTAGCAATTGGCATAATATCATCATGGAGCATCAGAAATTATAGATACGTTGGAGACGTATCAGGGCGCACTACCGGTTCAGCAGCAACGTGGAACCTACACAACACAATCAAATCACTTTGCCCCAACGAAGCAGTGAGGTTGTCAATCTCACCGGTTTTGCTGAACACAGAGAGTTTAAACGTATGATGTGGAAAACAATAGGAAAACAATATGAAAGAAGTATGAAAGCAGTAGGTGTTTTATCAGTATGAGGAAAAAGGACCGGGGTCAATAGTTCACTAGCGGTGTCTCTCCGTGAAAGATAAATAACATGTGCGGTGAACACATTACAGCTGGGCAATTGACAGAAATGAAGGTTGCACCGTAGTACGTATGCAAGACATAAACATTACTAGGTGATTCATGCGGGCATTACAACAAAATACATAGACCGTCATCCAACTGCATCTATGTCTAATAATCCACCCTCCGAATATCATCCGAGCAAACGTTGGGTATTAAGTTGCAAGCAACACATTATCGCAATAAGCAAAGTGTATCTATACTACTTATAAAAGAGCAAACTTCGTAGATACATTGAATCTCGACCGTTAAACTATGTAAATTAAACGGACGAGATTGTTTTAATGTTGAGTTACCAGATACACAGATTAAAATCACAATAACTGCACCGCTACGTACCAAAGCGGTACGCAGGGTCCTGCTGTGTCCTATCTGATGTCGGTTGGCTACATGGAGTTCCAGCTTGACCGTAGGTCCGTGTCCTCAAGGTAGTCGAGTTGGAGTTATACTCCACATCCGTGTTCTTAAAAATACAGCCAACGATCGATCGATTGATCGATCTCAAGTATGCAGCAGCGCAGCTTACAACAGGTAGGCCACAACGTGCAGCTGGTGTGCAGTGACAAGCCTAGCTTCATACCTGACTTGCTCAGCCCACCTACTTATAAAAGAGAAAACTTCGTAGATACATTGAATCTCGACCGTTAAACTATGTAAATTAAACGGACGAGATTGTTTTAATGTTTAGTTACCGGATACACAGATTAAAATCACAATAACTGCACCGCTACGTACCAAAGCGGTACGCAGGGTCCTGCTGTGTCCTATCTGATGTCGGTTGGCTACATGGAGTTCCATCTTGACCGTAGGTCCGTGTCCTCAAGGTAGTCGAGTTGGAGTTATACTCCACATCCGTGTTCTTAAAAATACAGTCAACGATCGATCGATCGATCGATCTCAAGTATGCAGCAGCGCAGTTTACAACAGGTAGGCCACAACGTGCAGCTGGTGTGCAGTGACAAGCCTAGCTTCATACCTGACTTGCTCAGCCCACCAGACAATAATCCAATAATTAGATAGATGCTATAGTTTTTCTTTTCCTTTTTAATGTAAATAAGTAGTATAGATGGTTGAATACTCAACCGCGCATCTCTACAAAAATTCCCTTTTTTACCTGTACAATAATTCCTTTTGACATGGTATATTTTCATATGATATATTGTTATATCCAGCTTTGTATACACAGGTTTATCTGGCCTACTTGAGAGAAATATGAAAGATGACATATATATATATATATATATATAGGAAAATGGTTGAGTACTCCTGGGTGTACGTACTCTCACGTGGAAATATACCACATAAATGAACCATTTATACCTTATTATTATTTTTAATATACTTCGCTATTTAATACTAGATACCCCAAAATGAATTTTCTAAAAAAAATCATTAGATTCTATATATTTTATATTATGTGCACATATACTGCTTTTATGTACGTACAAATGGTATATTGAAAAAACTGAGGATTCTAATAATATTTTTTCCATACAATTGTATTGAGGTATCTTAGAGTAATTAGTGAGGTATATGAAAAATAATAAAAGGGTATAATACCCTCGTATGTGTGGTATATTGAGTATGGGAGTATGTACACCCAGGAGTATATAACAGGAGTCCTATATATATATATATATATATATATATATATATATAGACACCCTATTTGACACCCTGGGTGCAGAAAACTTATTTTGCGTCCATAATTTATTTTATGTTCCCAAGTCAAAATATTATGTTACGTATGTAATTATTTACGTTCATGTTTGATCTATAAGAGAATACTCGACATAAATACGAAAAAAATATGAGTCATACCAACATAAAAGTCATAAAAACAACATAAAAATGTGTATTTTTTCATTTTTTTTGTACCGTCATGTAAATAAAAGTTTTATGTCATGTATATATTTCCTTACATTCTATTCGACATAAGGAATACGACAAAATTTACGTGACGTAAAAATCATGTACGGTTCTAAAGATATAGGGTGGGTGGAGAATAACTATTCTGCACCCTGGGTGTCAAATAGCGCTACCCTATATATATATATATATATATATATATATATATATATATAATATATATATATAATATATATATTTATTTGCTTTCATGACATAAAAAGGTGGAAAAAAATACATGCAGCTCGATCACTATCATATGGATGGAATGTAATTTGTTTTTTATGCGGACTCATCACACTGTAAATGCATGTTCAATTTACACTTTGCAATTCTAAAGACTTTTTATTGGATAATGGAGAAGTACATTATGACACGTGTACGTCAACTATTTATCTAATCTAAACTACTTATAAAAGAGCAAACTTCGTAGATACAATCGATCCGGGCCATCAAAACACTTGGATCAAACGGACAAAATTGCTTCAATGTTGAGTTGTTCAACACAATCAGAAATTACAAAGCTACCACCACCAAGTGCCTGTAACGAAACGGTACGGATCTCTATTTTTCTCCTCTCCTTTGTCTAGCGGTATGTGGAACGAACGGGACGCTGAACCCACCGAGACTCGCCCCCGCGATTTGTCTGGGCCGCCGACGAATAGATCTCCAGCCAGCCGGGTTCCTGGCTGCTGCTACCCGACATCCCATCCGCATGTCTTGGCCGACTTTCCGCCGCCGTATGCGTGCCTTGCCTCCCGCCACCTACCTCTATGCGCCGCCTCCACCGATAGTTCTGCTCCGGCCTTCCCTACCCAAGCTCCGGCAACCCAACCCTTCCTCCCGGCCAGGTGACACCGCCGGTTACACTACCATGGCAGTGTAGCTGCAATCGACCGGCCGCCGCTCCAGTGGACATGCGCGCCCCTAGGGTGCTCCCTCCCGTGCCTCCGCTGTGGTCTTCCTCCATGCGGAGAAGGATGGTGCCCATGCGGAGAAGGATGGTGCCCACAAGCGCAGGGAGACAAGGGACCCATGCGGAGAAGGATGGTACCCACAAGCGCATCTCCCGATCCCTTCCTCTCTAACCTGGGAATCCCTGTATGTTTTTAGAACAATCAGCCAATCAATTGGCCAGTGCGTTCATGGTTGATGTTTGAGGAAGATTAAGGTGTTTTGTAGCTCTATCAGTTTTGAGATCAGGAAGGGATGGCGATTTACTCTGCATCGCATCAAGCGGAACCATCAAAGCCTTTGCTTGCGAGAAAGCCATGTTGCCAAGTGAAGCGGCAGTGTATGCAGCAGCAAGTAACATGCTAGAGAGTAAATTACTACTTTTTTAATACTATTATTTACCTAATTTAGTATTAGGGAGTTCAGCCCTTCAGCTTCATATATGTCAATCGGTCTATGGCTGAAAGATTATGGTTAAAGAGTATCAGACTGGATGTTAAGCACACTAATTAAGTTTTGATTTTTTTTATGCAGTTTAAGGAGTTGAAAGGATAGCTGCGTAGATGGCAATATTTTTCTAGATTCCTCACTTATCTTCGAATTGAATAGTTATTCTTTGTTATTAAGCCATCACAATAGAATTAGTTCGATATTTTAATTGTATTCTTGGTCTTACATTCGTAGCGGTTCTCATTTTTCAGATCCAGGAGCGATGTGAGGTTATCTATAGTAGTTTTTCTTCGTTTAGATTAACTAATCTCGGTTGATCTAACGGTGCCAAGTGTTTTGCGAGCATAAAATTTGATGGATGTAATAAGTAAAATATCGCTTGTTGGCTGCCTCCCACCCAAAACATTTTTTTCTTTGTTTTATTATTTCAGGAAATTAGAAAGAGAAATTTTCGGACATTTTTTTTTGCATAGAACTTCTTCAAAGTGATTTTATATTAATTAGAGACTATTCATAGATTCATAGTGCTTACTTAGCCATAATAATATATGAAATATGCTTAGTGTTTAAATTATATTTTTTAAGTGGGGAAATATACACGTCGCTGAAAATAATAATTGAACAAAGAATATACCAAAATTCCACAAAGATATGAATTGTTTATATATATGGAAAAATGATACTCTTACACTCAATTCCTTCAAACAAGGAAGACGGATATTACTGAATTTGCTGACACCTTCTCAGAGAAGACAGAAAAAATCCAAAGCATTGACATAAAAGATGAAATATAGTGTATGCTTGGTCGCTATTATAATTGTGGAATTTTAGAATTTCAGTGAAACAATGTTTTGACAAACAATGTTCATTTTTTATGGTTGATTTTGATTTACAATTTTGCATGGTTAATGTTTAGAGTGACGTGCATGGCACGTACATATCAACTAGTAATGTAAATAATGTAAACTAGGTAAACACCGTTGTTTTCTCCATAATGGCAACATCACATCCTCCATCCGTCACGTTTCTGTCACTCGAGCACAGATGCAAAGGAGGCATGAACCCACTATCGAGCATAAATACTCCCTCTTGGAGTTACTAGCATCTACTTGGCCAGAGCATCTACTGATAACTGAGAGCATGCAAGATCATAAATAACATATGTATGAAGATAACATGATAGATTGATAATCAGAAGACATAGCATTCAACATTCATCAGATCCTAGCAAACACAACATGTAGCATTACATAAAGATGATCTCGGTCATGTGAGGCAGCACACGAGATCTAAACATGAGGTACAAAATGGAGAGAACAACCATCTAGCCACTTCTATGGACCCGTAGTCCAGGGATGAACTACTCATGCATCACTTAGGAGGAGGGCATGGTGGTGTAGACCCCTCCGGTGATGAATTCCCCTCCCTGCACGTTGCCAGGGAGAGCTCCAGAACCCTCTAGATCTTGGCATGACGGTGACGGCGGCCTCGGGTGTTTCTCGGGTAAAAGTGGGATCCATTTAGGGTTTACGTCTCAGGGGGATTAAATAGGCAAAAGGGCAAACACGGTGAAGGCCTGCCCCCCCCCCAACCACCCCCCGACGCGGCCAAGGGCGGAGCCACGCTATGGTGTGGGCCTCCTGAGCCCCCCCCCCTCCGGGTCTCTTCAGGACTCCGTGGAACCTTCGGGAATTATAAGACTTCCGGGCTTCGAATTTTCCAATTCCGAGAATATTTCTAGTACCACTTTTCTGAAACTAGAAACAGCAGAA
Organism: Alopecurus myosuroides; assembly: GCA_028641055.1. Lineage (NCBI taxonomy): Eukaryota > Viridiplantae > Streptophyta > Magnoliopsida > Poales > Poaceae > Alopecurus > Alopecurus myosuroides. The sequence continues at coordinate 743,519,684 of CM054057.1, forward strand.
AATAGGGAACTGGCTCTGTGGCATCTTGTCAATAGGTTAGTTCGGAAAATCAATAAAAATGACATAAAGTGTATAACAAACATGTGGGACACAATAATAAAACAACATGGAACATCAGAAATTAAGGATACGTTTATGACGTATCAACATCCCCAAGCTTAGTTCCTACTTGTCCTCGAGTAGGTAAGCGACAAAAACACATAATTTCTGAGGTGACATGCTACCAACATAAACTTGATCATCAATAATGTAAAATCATAAGTTAGCTGAGATCATAGAACTTAAACACATACATGATAAATAGAATTTTAATAATAAAGAATAGCAATCACCTTGCATAATGAGAAGTAACACAAATAAAAGATCATGAATAACAATGCAACGAAAGATATATGTTTGTTTCAAGTATAGAGAAAACATGTCAAAGAGATATTTCGCTAGTCCTTAAGAGTGGGGGCAAAACATAAATGCCAGGACACCTTCAAAGTTCATGAGGAAGACTAGAACAAATAATTAGAGAACGAGCAATAACACATCATGAATCAATTAATAATGTTTCTGGGACAAATGCACATAAAACTCAGAATGGCAACTATGCTCTCTCAACGGTGCATAAAGTTAGAAGATGGAGACTCAACATAAAAGTAAAAGAAAGGCCCTTCGCAGAGGGAAGCAGGGATGAACTCATGTGCTGGAGATTTTATTTTATTAAACATAGGTATAAAAAAATTGACACTCCTCCCAACCATATTACACAAACCATGGCTAACCGAATCCTCGGGTGTTTGCCAACAATCACATACCCATGAGGAGTGTCTATATTTTAAGAGAGGTGTATGCTTATGTCAACGAATGGTAAGCAGAAAATGCAGTACGTCACAAGCCAGTTAGACTTCACAAGAGTGGCTCCCATAGAAGGATGCATCTGGGTAGAAGGTCATCCCTTTTTCTCTTTTGTTTACACAATTATGCTTTGACTGATAAATCAGGGGCAAAAATAGTGAAGAAAATTTGTTGTTATTAATTTGGGGCTGGGCACCCCGCTGCCAGCTCTTCTATCATTAGATAAGTGGATGAAGCAACTAGTCCAGGGTGTGAAAGTCCAATCAAAAAGTGAGATAAATATTCTCTATTTACGTCCACATGAGCTAAAACAGGAGCACAAAACAGGAGTAATTTTGAAAGTTTTAAAGGTAACACATGAGCAATTTACTTTGGACCGGCGGTTAAATACCAGATGTAGGTAGGTATGGTGGACACAATGGAAAAAACTTTGGTTTTGGGGAGTTGGATGCACGAGTATATCTCATACTCATTACATGTGGAGGCTAGCAAAAGACTGGGAGCGTCAAATCAGGAGAGCATAAGAGCCATAATCATGCATAGCGACATAAACATCATTAATAAAAGCATACGTGGTACCACAAGTTCAAAAATTAAATGATCATATAGGCTATTAGTGACTGGTTCATAGTCATAAACATGGTGTGAGCATGCGCCAAGTCAACGAAATAAAACATTCAAAGGAGAACGCCACAAATTTATGCTTCAATATGAGAAGAACAACTCATGATTCTTTAAATGGCACATTAAAAACTCTCAGCTATTTGAGGATAATCATGCTACTAAACAACCACAAGGCTTTAGAATTAAAATAACATCTAGCATGATATGAAAAAGTCTATCCACAGTATATAGAAGCTTCTACTTGCATCGGTATAAATTCTACCTCAAGCAGCAGTTTCTTTTCCCAACAAGCACCATACAAAACATGCTTTAACAAAAACTCTTACATGATACATAAAGAAAACATGATAGTACTCACATAATACTACTAAAACTAACATATCTAAATAAGAGATGCAATTAAAACAAGAGCTAAACAGGAAATTTTGCAGCAACTAGAAGAAACACTAAGAATACTAGCATAAAAAGTATTTAAACGAAAAGGCGGAGTGTGTATCTCTCCCAAACAAGGAATTCTAGGATCCAAATATATTATTTCAGCAAGGAAAACAAAATAAAAACAAACAGACGCTCCAAGTAAACTTCATATGATGTGACCGAATAAAAATATAGTTTCACTAGAACTGACCTGATAGATTGTTGATGAAGAAAGGGACGCCTTAGGCATCCCCAAGCTTAGATGCTTGAGTATTCCTAAAATATGCTTGTATGAACCACGGGGGCATCCCCAAGCTTTGACCTTGCACTCTTGTTGATCACATATATCACCCTCTTCTCTTGACCCTTGAAAACTTCCTTCACACCACACTCAAAGAGTAATTCGCATTAGAGGGTTAGTGTAACAATCAAAAATCCATTGGTTCTACATGGGAAAAGTTCTATTGGTACTTTTAAACATTATATACCGCCAATGATGTTTCGTGAAGCAAAGAAATCCACTTAACATCGCAAAAGAGCAAATGCAAGAAAAATGGCAGAATCTGTCAAAACCAGAACAGTCTGTAAAAACGAATTTTTGCGAGCCACTTACGTTGCTCAGATCAAAAAACTTAAAGAATGAAAAAGTTGCGGAATTAGCTGAGGAATAATCGCAAGAAATTTCAGGTCATTCTGATGTTCTATGATTTATACGATTTTTTACGGTTGACAGCAGAAATCTGTTTCCTGCGCAGAAATCCGAAAACCAACTCCAACTCTCGTCAGAAACCTTACTTTGCACTGCTAAAACATGAAAAGAAACATACAAAGGAGTTTATACAGAAGTATAAAACCCCTTGAATCAAATAAAACAGAGAAAAACAAAGAAAAAATAAAACCATGGGTTATCTCCCAAGAAGTGCTTTTCTTTAACGCCTTTTAGCTAGGCTCAGAAAAGTGGAATCAAGTATTTTCAAGTGAAAAAAAATCCAAATTGTAACTCGTTCGAATTATGGAATCAAAATTTAACTTCATTATATTTCTAGGAAAGTGTTCCATACCTATCTTTAGTGGGAATTGAAATTTAATATTCCCCTCTTTCATATCAATAACAGCACCAACAGTTCTAAGAAAAGGTCTTCCCAAAATAATTGGACAAGAAGCATTGCATTCAATATTCAAGGCATAAAAATCAACATGGACAAGATTATTATTAACCATGATAATAACATCATCAACTCTCCCCAAAGGTTTCTTTCTAACATTATCAATAAGACGAATATCCAAATAACAAGGTTCCAATGGTGGTAAATCAAGAATATCATAGAGTTTCTTGGGCATAACAAAGATACTAGCACCAAGATCACATAGAGCATTGCAATCAAAATAATTCACTTTAATTTTAATAATATGTTCCCAACCATCATCTAGCTTCCTAGGGATATAGGCTTCACATCTTAATTCATCCTCTCTAATTTGCATGAGAGCATTTGTAATATGTTTTGTGAAGCCATATTCATAGCACTAGCATTAGGAAAACTACCAAGATTTTGTAAGAACTTAATAACTTCAGTTATGTTGCAATCATCAAAGTAAAGATCATTTTTATCAAAGATAATGGGGCCATTGTCTCCCATATTTCTAAAACTTTCAGCACTTTTATCAGGAACATTTTTTGCAGTTTCAGGCAGTTTTGCATTTTTAATAGCAGAAGTGAGAGCCCTCTCAGTGTGCCACTCAGAATAATTTAACATCATATCATCAAGAAGTTTTGTTGCTGACCCCAAGGTAAGGTACATAAAGGTTCCTTCAGCAGCTGAATCCAGAAGGTTTCTTGAAGAAAAATTCAGGCCTGCATAAAAGGTTTGGATGATCATCCAAGTAGTCAGTCCATTGGTGGGACAATTCTTTACTGACGATTTCATTCTTTCCCAAGCTTTAGCAACATTATCATTATAAATTTGCTTAAAATTCATAATGCTACTTCTTAAAGATATAATCTGAGTAGGAGGATAATATTTTCCAATGAAATCATCTTTACACTTAGTCCAAGAATCTATACTATTTCTAGGCAAAGATAGCAACCATTCTTTAGCTCTTCCTCTCAAAGAGAAAGGAAACAATTTCAGTTTAATAATATCTCCATCTACATCTTTATATTTTTGCATCTCACATAGTTCAACAAGATTATTAAGATGGGCAGCAGCATCATTAGTACTAACACCAGAAAATTTCTCTCTCTCATAACAAGGTTTAATAGGGCAGGCTTTATCTCATAAAAATCAGTAGTAGGAGAAGGTGGAGCAATAGGTTTGCTAATGATCATTGTCGTTGGTGCTAGTGAAGTCACACAACTTAGTGTTCTCAGGAGTAGTCTTAACAAGACTAAAAACAGGAATAAAACTACAGCTGGAATAAGAACTAATTTTTGTGTTTTTTGATAAAGAGAAGCAAACAAGAAAAAATAAAATAAACTAAGCAAAACAAAAACAAAGAAAAGATATTGGAAGTGAGAGACTCCCCTCGCATAAATTCGCTTCCTCCTCGGCAACGATGCTAGAAAAGCCTGATGGCAGACTTCTTGCTCTCGTTGGGAGACCCTAAGCGCAAGGTGTGAAGAGTGCAGCAGCAAGATTTCCATCAGAAAAGAAACCAAGGTTGAATCGACCAGTAGGAGGACAAGCAATCTCCGAAGGTTGATGCAGCTGAGGTGGCAGGTCGCACTATAGGTTAAGAAGCAACGTGGAACCTACACAACACAATCAAATCACTTTGCCCCAACGAAGCAGTGAGGTTGTCAATCTCACCAGTTTTGCTGAACACAAAGAGGTTGAACGTATGGTGTGGAAAACAGTAGGAAAACAGTATGAAAGCAGTGTGAAAGCAGTAGGTGTTTTATCAGTATGAGGAAAAAGGACCGGGGTCCATAGTTCACTAGAGGTGTCTGATACGTCTCCAACGTATCGATAATTTCTGATGCTCCATGATGATATTATGCCAATTGCTACATGTTTTCTCCCTTCTTTATGTCATTTTTACACGTTTTCCTGGACTAACCTATTAACAAGATGCCAAGTGCAAGTTCCCTGTTTTTCTGCTGTTTTTTATTTCATTAAAGTTGTTCTGGAAATATTCTCGGAATTGGACCCCACAAATCCTGAAGTTCCTATTTTCCCCGGAAGCATCCAAAAGACCGAAGAGGAGTCGAAGAGGGGGCACCATGGGGTGCGCCCCCCTTGGCCGCGCCAGGGGGCGGTGTGGGACCCCAGGGCTCCACCGCCATTGCCCTTTCGCCTATTTATTCCTCCCGGATGGAAAACCTTAGATACCTGGTCAAATATACCCCAAAAGTTCCACAGCCGCTGTCGTCGTCAACCCTTCATCAGGGGGGTTCTGAAGCTGTCTCCGGAACCCTGCCGGAGAGGAGATCGTCACCGGAGGCCTCTTCATCACCATGCCTGCCTCCGGAGTGATGCGTGAGTAGTTTATCCTTGGACTACGGGTCCATAGCAGTATCTAGATGGTTGTCTTATCCTCATATGCCTCCATGTTTGGATCTCGTGAGCTGCCTAACCTGATCGAGATTGTTCTTATGTAACTCTATATGTTGTGTTTGCTGGGATCCGATGAATATTGAACTTATGCCAAGTTGATTATAGTCTTTTATTGCATATGTTATTTGTGATCTTGTATGCTTTCCGTTGCTAGTGGTTGCTCTGGCCAAGTAGTTGCTAGTGACTCCAAGAGGGAGTATTTATGCTCGATAGTGGGTTCATGCCTCCTTTTTGCCTGTGCTCGAGTTATAGAAACATGACGGGGGAGGATGTGTTGTTGCCACTAGGGAGAAAACAGTGGTGTGAGTGCCCGCATGTACAATCATTGCTTACATTACTCACATTTCTTAATGCGATTATCTGTTGCTTGCAACTTAATAGCTAAGGGGGTTCAGATGATAACCTGAGGGTGGATTATTAGTCATAGATGCAGTTGGATTACGGTGTATGTATATTGTTGTAATGCCCGCATTAAATATCATAGTAGTCTTCATATCATGAATGTGCACTACGGTGCAACCTTTATTTGTCAATTGCCTAGCTGTAATTTGTTCACCCATCATGCTATTTTTTATGGAGAGACACCACTAGTGAACCTATGAACCCCGGTCCATTTTCCTACACTGTTAAACAAACCTCTACAATTCCCTGTTTTCTTTACTTACTGCAAGCATACATTATTTTCCATACTATACGTCTAATCGTTGTTTTCAGCAAGACCGGTGAGATTGACAATCTCACTGTACCGTTGGGACAAAGTATTTTAGTTGTGTTGTGTGCAGGTTCCACGTTGTTGCTGACACCGGCGAGCCATCACCACCGTTAGTGGCATCAACCTTCCGAAGATCCTATTTATCCTACTAGATTGATAACCTTGGTTCTTAACTGGGGTCTGGGGGAATTTCTTACCGCTGCACTCATTACACCCTCCTATTGGGGTTCCCAACGCACCATCCATAGTTTCTGTAGCAAGAATTTCTAGCACCATTGCTAGGGGATTTAAAGTCAACTCTCCAAGCGATCAAGAATTTCTGGCGCTGTTGCCGGGGAGAAAGAAGTCTTCTGGCAAGGGGAGTCTCTCACTCTCAACCTCTTTATTTTGTTTATTGTCTTATTTTGCTTGTTTATATCAAAAACACACAAAAGATAGTTCTTATTCTAGTTGTTATTTTTACTTTATCATGCTTGCTATCAATGGTTGATGTCGTTGAAACTAAATCTTATTGGCAAGGTGGGTTCACGGATGAACAACAAAAATATTCTAAAAAGTAATATACTTATGGGAGCAAATTAATAAATTGCATGACTATGCTAAAAACTTGTGCTCTATTTAGAATGTTACTTATTGCTTTGATAAATCTTGCTGCTGTAGGAGGTATAAACACCTCCCTTTTCAATGTGAGTATAATGATAATGTTACAATATCTTCTTATGTTAAGGGAAATTATGAACTATATCATGTGGAACATATAAGATTTATGCTATACTTGAATATTTCTTTGATAATTACAAGGATTGTAATTACTACATAAAGGAATATCTTAATAAATGCTCTCAACCTAAGGAAGATATTGATGCCTTGCAGGAACCTATGGAGGAAGAAACTGCTGAATCTGGAAGCTCATTGGATGAAAAAGAGGAGGAGAGTGATGATCAAGAGGAGGAAGAATGGAGCTACCCATGTCTACCTCCCAATGAGAGTAACTCTTTAAATCTTACATTATTTGATGAAAGTGATGATCCTATTGATTCTTTTTAAGTATACCTTATTGATGAAATTGATACTTGCTATACTTGTGAACTTGATACTGCTATGAATGAAACTTGTGAGATTGATACTGCTACTGTTATTTATGATAATCCATGCTACTTGGAAAAATCTTATGATAATGCTCTTGATGATGGTCCTATGTTACTTGATGTTATAAATTATAATGCTACTGAAAATAGGATTTCTATAATGTTCCCTATACCTTTTATGAGTGATAAATCGTCTTGTTTTACTATTGGTAAAAGTGGAAAAAAAGAGGAGCTGGTTTTAAATTTTGATCACTGTTTTTGAGCTTGATATGAATTGTGTGCCTTTAGACCATGACAAACATGCTTTATGTGATAATTATGTTGTTGAGTTTGTTCATGATGCTACTGAAAATTATTATGAGAGAGGAAAATATGGTTGTAGGAATTTTCATGTTACTAAAACACTTCTTTTTTGTTGAAAGTTTTGAAGTTGGTCTTGTTCTACCTTTCCATGATCTCTAGTTTGAGATTCTTTGATTTATTTATTTATAAGATTCCTGTGCATAGGAAGTGGGTTATACTTAAATTTTTTTATACTTGCTTCTTGATGCTCACTTTTGCTTAATTAATATTTCTTATTTGAGCATCTACTTGAGTTGCCTTCTATGCCTAGCTGAAAGGTGTTAAAGAAAAGTGCTACCGGGAGACAACCCGTTTTATTTCTCCGTTTTAACCCGTTTTTTTTTCTTTGTACCTGGGTGTTGTCTATTTACTTAGAAACCCCGATGTATCTTTTCTTTTGTGTTTTTGTTGAGCCGAGTAAATCCTCTAGTGGAAATTTGAGGCTATATTTCGGATTTCTGCGCGGGGAAACAAATTTCTGCTGTCCACTCTTTAATCCATATAAAATCACAGAAAATTCAAAATGACCTGAGTTTTTTTGTGCGTAATTCTGGGATATATACTCAACTTTTCTTAGTTGACCACCTTTTGATTTGAGCAACAGAAGATTTTCGAAAAAATCATCTTTACCTGCTGTCCTGTTTTGACAGATTTCTGCCCATAATTGCATTTCCATATTAATCTCTTTCTTTTGGTGTTCTTTTGAGAAAAAGAGTTTTAAAAGAAGTTGTGACAGTAGCTAATGTGTTTTTGAGTGTTAGGCTTGTGTTGAAACTGAACCATGTGAATTTATTATTTCGATTGCACTAACATTGCTAATGAAGATTGTGAGAAGTTTGGTGTGAAGGAAGTTTTCAAGGGTCAAGAGAAGAGGATGATATGATGTGATCAAGAAGAGTGAAAATCCTAAGATTGAGGATGGACCGGTGGTACATCCCAGCAAATTCCAAGAAGACTCAAGCGTCTAAGCTTGGGTATGCCCAAGGCATCCCCGTCTTCATCAACAAATTATCAGGTCACTTCTAGTGAAACTATATTTTTATTCGATCACGTCTTATGTGCTTTACTTGGAGCGTCTTTTATTTTTGCTTTCAGTTTGTTTTTATTTTTTCAATAAGCTTGGTTTGACCCCAACATTCTTTTATTGGAGAGTGACATGCTCCACTTTTTCATGGGAATACTTTGTATTCTTAATCTTTGTCTGGCAACTGCATTTATTTAGCTCATGTTTTGCATGCATCTCTAATCTAAGAGTTGTTAGTTTTAGTAGTGTTATGTGAGTACTCTCATTTTTGCTTTCTGTATCATGAAGAGTATTTTTGTTAAAACATATCTTGTATGGTGCTTGTTGGGAGAAGAAACTGCTCCTTAAAGTAGAAGTTTCAATGGTGCAAGTAGAAGCTTGTATAGACTGCGGCTAGAACTTTTTCGTATCATGCTAGATGTTATTTTAGTTTTAAAGCCTTGTGGTTATTGAGTAGCATGATTAGCCTCAAATAGCTGAGATTTTCTAATGTGACATTGAAAGATTCATGAGTTGTTCTTGTCATGTTGAAGCATAAATTTATGGTATTCTCTTTCGAATGTTTTATTTGGTTGACTTGGCACATGCTCACACCATGTTTATGACTATGAACCAGTCACTAATAGCCTATATGATAATTTAGTTTTTTAACTTGTGATTTCTCTTATGCTTTAATTAATGATGTTTATGTCGTTATGCATGATTATGGCTCTTATGCTCTCTTGATTTGTCGCTCCCAGTGTTTTGCTAGTCTCCACCTGTACTCAGTATGAGATCTACTCGTGCATCCAACTCCCTAAAACCAAAGTTTTCCCATTGTGTCCACCATACCTACCTACATGTGGTATTTAACTGCCACTCCAAGTAAATTGCTCATGTGTTACCTTTAAAACCTTCAAAATTACTCCTGCTTTATGTTCCTGTTTTTGCTCATGAGGACGTAAATAGAGAATCTTTATCTCACTTGTTGATTGGATTTCACACCCTCGACTAGTGGCTTCATCCACTTATCCAAATGATAGAAGAGCTGGCAGCGGGGTGCCCAGCCCCAAATTAATACACACAAAATCTCTTCACTATTTTTGCCCCTGATTTATCAGTTAAAGCATAATTGTGTAAACAGAAGATAAAGAGGGATGACCTTCTACCCAGATGCGTCCTTCATATGGGATCCTCTCTTGTGAATCCAGTTGGCTTGTGACATACTGTATTTTCTGTTTACCATTCGTTGGCATTAGCATACATCTCCCAAAATATAGACACTCCTCCATGGTATGTGATTGTTGGCAGGCACCCGAGGATTCGGTTAGCCATGGTTTGTGAAAGATGGATGGGAGGAGTGTCAAACTTTTAATACCTCTGTTTAATAAAATAAAAAGTTCTAGCACATGAGTGATCCCTGCTTCCCTCTGCGAAGGGCCTTTCTTTTACTTTTATGTTGAGTCTCCATCTTCTAACTTTATGCACAGTTGAGAGAGAGTTTTTGCCATTCTGAGTTTTATGTGCATTTGTCCCAAAAACATTATTAATTGATTCATGATGTGTTATTGTTTGTTCTCAAATTATTTGTTCTAGTCTTCTCATGAACTTTGAAGGTGTCCTGGCATTTATTTTTGCCCCACTCTTAAGGACTAGCGAAATATCACTTTGCCATGATTTCTCTATATTTGAAACAAACATATATATTTCTTTGCATTGTTATTCATGATCTTTTATTTGAGATACTTCTCATGATGCAAAGTGATTGCTATGCTTTATTATTAAAGTTCCTATTATCATGTTTATGTTTAAAGTTTTATGATCTCAGCTTACATATGCTTTTACATTTTTGTGATCAAGTTTATGTTAGCAGCATGTCACCTCAGAAATTATTGTGTTTTATCGTTCACTTACCTAAGGACGGGTAGGAACTAAGCTTGGGGATGCTTGATAGATCTCCAACGTATCTATAATTTTTTATGTTCCATGATGATATTATGCCAATTGCTACATGTTTTCTCCCTTCTTTATGTCATTTTTATCGATTTTCAGGACTAACCTATTGACAAGATGCCATAGAGCCAGTTCCCTGTGTTCTTCTGTTTTTGGTTTCAAAAAAGTTGTTCTGGAAATATTCTTGGAATTGGAAAGTTCGAAGCCCGGAAGCCCTATTTTCCCCGGAAGCATCTAGAAGACCGAAGAGGAGTCGAAGAGGGGCACCAGGGGGCCCACACCATGGGGTGGCGCCCCCCTTGGCCGCGCCAGGGGGTGGTGTGGGGCCCCTAGGGCTCCACCGCCTTTTCCCTTTCGCCTATTTATTCCCCCCGGATGGAAAACCCTAGATACCTGATCAAATATCCCGGAAAAGTTCCACAGCCGCTCTCGTCGTCAACCCTACATCAGGGGGGTTCTGAAGCTGTCTCCGGCACCCTGCCGGAGAGGAGATCATCACCGGAGGCCTCTTCATCACCATGCCTGCCTCCAGAGTGATGCGTAAGTAGTTCATCCTTGGACTACAAGTCCATAACAGTAGCTAGATGGTTGTCTTCTCCTCATATGCCTCCATGTTTAGATCTCGTGAGCTGCCTAACATGATCGAGATTGTTCTTATGTAACCCTATGTGATGTGTTTGCTGGGATCCGATGAATATTGAACTTATGCCAAGTTGATTATAGTCTTTTACTGCATATGTTATTTGTGCTCTTGCCTGCTTTCCGTTGCTAGCGGATGCTCTCGCCAAGTAGTTGCCAGTGACTCCAAGAGAGAGTATTTATGCTCGAGGGTTTTCATCCTTTTCCTTTTCGAGTGAAGAACGGGGGGGATGTGTTGTTGCCACTAGGGAGAAAACATCGGTGTGAGTGCCCGCGTGTACAATCATTGCTTACATTACACACATTGCTTAATGCGATTATCTGTTGCTTGGAACTTAATACCTAAGGGGGTTCGGATGATAACCTGAGGGTGGATTATTAGTCATAGATGCAGTTGGATTACGGTCTATGTATATTTTTGTAATGCCCGCATTAAATATCATAGTAGTCCTCATGTCATGAATGTGCACTATGGTGCAACCTTTATTTGTCAATTGCCTAGCTGTAATTTGTTCACCCAACATGTTATCTTTTATGGAGAGACACCACTAGTGAACCTATGAACCCCGGTCTATTTTCCTACACTGTTAAACAAACCTCTACAATTCCCTATTTTATTTACTTACTGCAAGCATACATTCTTTTCCATACTATACGTCTAATCTTTGTTTTCAGCAAGACCGGTGAGATTGACAACCTCACTGTACCGTTGGGACAAAGTATTTTGGTTGTGTTGTGTGCAGGTTCCACGTTGTTGCTGACATCGGTGAGCCATCACCACTGTCAGTGGCATCAACCTTCCGAAGATCCTCTTTCTCCTACTGGATTGATAACCTTGGTTCTTAACTGAGGCAAATTCTTACCGCCGCACTCATCACACCCTCCTCTTGGGGTTCCCAACACACCATCCATAGTTTCTGCAGCAAGAATTTCTAGCACCATTGCTAGGGATTTAAAGTCAACTCTGCAAGTGATCGGTGTCTCTCTGTGAAAAATAAATAACATGTGTGGTGAATGAATTACACCTGGGCAATTGATATAAATGAAGGGTGCACCGTAGTGCATATACAAGACATAAAGATTACTATGTGATCCATGCGGGCATTACAACAAAATACATAGACCGTCATCCAACTGCATCTATGTCTAATAATCCACCCTCCGAATATCATCCGAACAAACGTTGGGTATTAAGTTGCAAGCAACACATTATCGCAGTAAGCAAAGTGTGTAATGTAAACAATGTAAACTAGGTAAACATCGTTGTTTTCTCCCTAATGGAAATAACACATCCTCCATCCGTCACGTTTCTGTCACTTGAGCACAGATGCAAAGGAGGCATGAACCCACTATCGAGCATAAATATTCCCTCTTGGAGTTACTAGCATCTACTTGGCCAGAGCATCTACTGATAACTGAGAGCATGCAAGATCATAAATAACATATGCATGAAGATAACATGATACATTGATAATTAGAAGACATAACATTCAACATTCATCAGATCCCAGCAAACACAACATGTAGAATTACATAAAGATGATCTTGATCATGTGATGCAGCTCACGAGATCTAAACATGAGGTACAAAGTGGAGAGGACAACCATCTAGCTAGTGCTATGGACCCGTAGTCCAGGAATGAACTACTCACGCATCACTTTGGAGGAGGGCATGGTGGTGTAGACCCCTCCGGTGATGAATTCCCCTCCCGGCAGGATGCCGGGGAGAGCTCCAGAACCCTCCCGATCTCAGGATGACGATGACGGCGGTCTCGGATGTTTTTCGGGACGAAGTGGTATATATTTAGGGTTTATGTCTCGGGGGGTATAAATAGGCAAAAGGGCAAAGGATGTGGAGGCATGGGGGCCCCACACCACCCCATGGCGTGGCCAGAGGGAGCACCGCCCTATGGTGTGGGCCCCCTGTGGCCCCCCCTACGGGTCTCTTTGGGACTCCGTGGAACCTTCGGGAATTCTAGGACCTCTAGACTTTGAATTTTCTAATTCCGAGAATATTTCCAGAACAACTTTTCTGAAACTGAAAACAGCAGAAAACAGAGAACTGGCTCTGTGGCATCTTGTCAATAGGTTAGTCCGTAAAATCGATAAAAATGACATAAAGTGTATAGCTAACATATGGGAAACAACATGGAACATCAGAAATTAAGGATACTTTTATGATGTATCATAGGGAAGCTCACAAAATCTAAAGATGATAGCACAAAGTGGAGAGACTAACATCTAGCTACTGCTATGGACATGTAGTCCAAGGATGAACTACTCACACATCACTCCGGAGGCACGCATGGCAGTGTAGAGCCCTCCGATTATGATTCCCCTCTCTGCCAGGGTGTCGGGAACTGTTTCAGAACCCTACCAGACTAGGTTTGACAACAACGGCGGCGTCTAGATGTTTCCTGGTTTCTCGATCAGGTATTTAGGTTTTTGGGGGCAGAGGGAATATACATGCGAAAGGGTGGCGTCGGTGGCCACCCGAGGGGCCCACGCCACCAAAGGACGCAGACCAGAGGTGGACCGCGCCCTGGTGTGGCGTGGCCACCTCCTGGGTCGGCTGCTCCCCTCCCCCCCTTCGGGCTTCTGGAGTCTTCTGTTGTAATATTTGCGTACGCCAATTTTCGTCCAATTCTGAGAATATTTCGCGACTAGCTTTTCTGAAAGAGAAAAACATCACAAAACAGAAACTGGCACTATGGCATCTTGTTAATAGGTTAGTCCCATAAAATGCATAAAAATTCTATAAAGTGTAAACAAAACATGTGGCAATTGATATAATAACAGCATGGATCATAAAAAAATTATAGATATGTTTGAGACGTATCACTCCTCCCGGAAGCCGGATTCGCTGCTCTGTCCCTCGGAGCTGGTGGGAGGAGAGAAGCGGCCGGCTGGAGGTGGAGGAGGTGAGGGCTCAGAGGTGGGAGGAGAAAATGATTAGGGTAATCCTCTGTTGGCTGTTTCCCTTGATTTACAAAGGGGTTGAGTTGCCTTTTTATCAAAGTGGAAGTTTGTTTTTGCAAAAAACCACACGGACCGTCGGATTCAAAATGTAAGGTGCAGATAGATCGGGGACATCCATCTAGGTGTGGGAAAACCAAACTCCCGTGGATCTCCTTGTGTGCCCACGCGAATGACGTCTATATAGTAGGGGAGGGGGACACATACAACAAGTACTTTTTAATCAATTTTATCTCCGTTTCTTCTAGTTCAGTTCCACTATTCACGACCATCCCACTTAACCTTCGCTTCTCCACTAACCTCGATAGATCTGATGTTGCCAACACCATTGACCCAACAAGGCTTTTCTCTAAGACCGGATATGACAGGCACATACCTATTGAAGGAGTTCAAGCATAAGGGTGGCTCGATCTTCACGTAGTAGGATAGAGGAAGGGAGAATAACTAGACGCAAGAAACTGGGATAACTAATTTTAACCTGCCAATAGGTTGGATGCGACCGTATGTTGGGGAAGGCCGGTAGAAGATACAAGAACTCCAACCAATTGTCCGATCATGCTCTTAATTAACCATGGACTGGGACTAACCCACATAAACGTCTGAACCCGTAGAGCGTGAATTAGGGAAAACCGGAGGATCCTTCTCGTGAACCCGAACGAACTCACCAGAGCGAACGTGCTAAGGATCTCTATGATAGTCATACTTCACAAGTTTGTAGATGAAAGCTTTGACCAAAAGCCGCCGACAAGATAGGGGAGATGGGGTTTTATAACTAGGGACAAGTACCTCCCAGATCTGTGTGCAAAGGAAGTTAAACCACTCAAAATTTGCATGGCTTCCTCAGGAGAGTAATTTGTAAACATGGGAAGTTATTGGAGATCTCTTAGAAATATGTGAATCCTTCAACGGCCTAAACACCTTCCACCAAACCGGTTATTACTTTGGCTACACACCTCTAAATGACCCAAAAAAAAATTAGGATTAGAAAGTAAACTTGAAGAGCTTTTATTGATGTAGCCCAATTGCCCCGCCCTCGTTCAAATGGGTGTTGTCATAGAAAGAGATCATAGGAAAATATTGACAACATCAAATTCACTTGAAACTTGTTTTCTATGACATTGTTTCTTGATGGGATTAGAAAATGTTGACCTCGTTCGACAACAAAGTTGAGTCGAAGAGACTTACTAGAGATACAAATCATCATAACTATGTCACATATATAATAATATGTATTTAGGTTAGAATTTTCATGTGCATGCATTTGTTTGGTTTGGCTTAATAATTCCTTCCAACTAAATTGTTGAGATGGCATGTATGTCATATCCATGTGCTCATCGGGGTGGTGCCAATGCTACCCGATATATGGGGAGTAACTTACTGTATGATGACCTTCTATGTTACTTATGTCATTGATTGCCCTTTACCCACCCTTCTTCCCTTGTTTCTTCCCTTATATCTTTTATCCTATTGCTTTATGTTCTTATAACATCTTATTCCTCTTCATACAAAATTTCTCACACCTCTCACATCATCCCATTGGATGACAACTACAAGTTGGATTTACGGGTAGGGGCTGAATGTTCAAAACATTTATAAACTGGCGTTGGCATTGCAATGATAAACCAATTATTCTTGTCCTAAACCCACTGACTTGGTCGCCAAGTGCAAAACTATTGTCTATTGATGCGCGTGTAACACACGTTCGTTGGGAGACCCGAAGAGGAAGGTATGAAGAGCACACTAGCAAGTTTCGCTCAGAAAGAAACCAAGGTTGAATTGGCCAGTAAGAGAAAGAAATCACTTCTGAAGGTTGATGCAGCTGAGGTGGCAGGGCGCACTACCGGTTCAAAAGCAACATGGAACCTACACAACACAATCAAATCACTTTGCCCCAATGAAGCAGTGAGGTTGTCAATCTCACCGGTTTTGCTGAAAAGAAAGAGGTTAAACGTACCGTGTGGAAAATAATTTTTGTTTGAAGTAGATGAAAGAGAACAGTGATGGCAGTAGGAACACAGTAGCAACAACATGAAAACAGAGATTGCAGTGATTGTATTATCAGTATGAGGAAAATGGACCGGGATCCACAGTTCACTAGAGGTGTCTCTCCCAAGACAGATAAATAACATGATGGGTAAACAAATTATAGCTGGGCAATTGACATATATAAAGGCTACACCATGGTGCATATGCATGACATGATGATTACTATGTGATTCATGCGGGCATTACAACAAGATACATAGACCGTTATCCAACCGCAACTATGATTAATAATCCACCCTCAGAATGTCATATGAGCAAACCTTGGTATTAAGTTGCAAGCAACAGATAACCGCAGTAAGCAAAGTGTGTAATGTAAACAATTTAAACATCGTTGTTTTCTCCCGAATGGCAACAACACATCCCCCATCCGTCACGTTTTTGTCACTCGAGCACAGATGAAAAGGAGGCATGAACCCACTATCGAGCATAAATACTCCCTCTTGGAGTTACTAGCATCTACTTGGCCAGAGCATCTACTAACAACGGAGAGCATGCAAGATCATAAATAACATACACATGAAAAGAACATGATAGATTGATAATCATGAGACATAGCATTCAATATTCATTGGATCCCAGCAAACACAACATGCAACATTACAATAATATTATCTTGATCATGTAGGGAAGCTCACAAGATCTAAACATGAGGCATAAAGAGGAGAGAACAACCATCTAGCAACTGCTATGGACCCATATTCCAAGGATGAACTACTCACGCATCATTCCCGAGGCGAGCATGGTGGTGTAGAGCCCTCTGGTGATGATTCCCCCTCCCGACAGGGTGCCGGGGAGAGCTCCAAAACCCTCCCAAACTAGGGTTGACGATGACGGCGGCTGCAGATGTTTTTGGTGGAAAAGGCTCGGGTGTTTAGGGTTAACCCTCAGAGGACAATATACAGGGGAGAGGGCAATGTCGGTGGGCGAGTAGGGGGGCCACACCACCCCTGGGCGCGGCCAGGGGGCGCCCCCACCCATGGTGTGGGGATCCTGTGGCTCCCCTTCGGGTCTTCTTCGGATTCCGTGTGTGCAACGAGTTTCTAAGACTTTCGGGCTTCGAATCGTCCAATTCCGAGAATATTTTCAGAAGAACTTTTCTGAAACTAAAAACAGCATAAAACATGATCTGGCTCTGTGGCATCTTGTCAATCTCACCGGTTTTGCTGAACACAAAGAGGTTGAACGTATGGTGTGGAAAACAGTCGGAAAACAGTATGAAAGCAGTGTGAAAGCAGTAGGTGTTTTATCAGTATGAGGAAAAAGGACCGGGGTCCATAGTTCACTAGCGGTGTCTGATACGTCTCCAACGTATCTATAATTTCTGATGCTCCATGATGATATTATGCCAATTGCTACATGTTTTCTCGCTTCTTTATGTCATTTTTACACGTTTTCCGGGACTAATCTATTAACAAGATGCCAATTGCAAGTTCCCTGTTTTTCTGCTGTTTTTGATTTCATAAAAGTTGTTCTGGAAATATTCTCGGAATTGGACCCCACAAATCCCAAAGTTCCTATTTTCCCCGGAAGCATCCAGAAGACCGAAGAGGAGTCGAACAGGGGGCACCAGGGGGGCCACACCATGGGGTGCGCCCCCCTTGGCCGCGCCAGGGGGCGGTGTGGGACCCTAGGGCTCTACCTCCTTTGCCCTTTCGCCTATTTATTCCTCCCGGATGCAAAACCCTAGATACCTGATCAAATATCCCCGAAAAGTTCAACAGCCGCCGTCGTCGTCAACCCTTCATCACGGGGGTTCTGAAGCTGTCTCCGGAACCCTGCTGGAGAGAAGATCATCACTGGAGGCCTCTTCATCACCATGCCTTCCTCCGGAGTGATGCGTGAGTAGTTTATCCTTGGACTACGGGTCCATAGCAGTATCTAGATGGTTGTCTTCTCCTCATATGCCTCCATGTTTGGATCTCGTGAGCTGCCTAACATGATCGAGATTGTTCTTATGTAACTCTATATGCTGTGTTTGCTGGGATCCGATGAATATTGAACTTATGCCAAGTTGATTATAGTCTTTTATTGCATATGTTATTTGTCATCTTGTATGCTTTTCATTGCTAGTGGTTGCTCTAGCCAAGTAGTTGCTAGTGAGTCCAAGAGGGAGTATTTATGCTCGATAGTGGGTTCATGCCTCCTTTTCGACTGTGCTCGAGTTATAGAAACATGACGGGGGAGGATGTGTTGTTGCCACTAGGGAGAAAACAGTGGTGTGAGTGCCCGCATGTACAATCATTGCTTACATTACTCACATTTCTTAATGCGATTATCTGTTGCTTGCAACTTAATAGCTAAGGGGGTTCAGATGATAACCTGAGGGTGGATTATTAGTCATAGATGCAGTTGGATTACTGTCTATGTATATTGTTGTAATGCCCGCATTAAATATCATAGTAGTCTTCATATCATGAATGTGCACTACGGTGCAACCTTTATTTGTCAATTGCCTAGCTGTAATTTGTTCACCCAGCATGCTATTTTTTATGCAGAGACACCACTAGTGAACCTATGAACCCCGTTCCATTTTCCTACACTGTTAAACAAACCTCTACAATTCCCTGTTTTCTTTACTTACTGCAAGCATACATTATTTTCCACACTATACGTCTAATCGTTGTTTTCAGCAAGACCGGTGAGATGACAATCTCACTGTACCGTTGGGACAAAGTATTTTAGTTGTGTTGTGTGCAGGTTTCACGTTGTTGCGGACACCGGTGAGCCATCACCACCGTCAGTGGCATCAACCTTCCGAAGATCCTCTTTATCCTACTAGATTGATAACCTTGGTTCTTAACTGGGGGAATTTCTTACCGCTGCACTCATTACACCCTCCTATTGGGGTTCCCAACGCACCATCCATAGTTTCTGTAGCAAGACTTTCTAGCACCATTGCTAGGGATTTAAAGTCAACTCTCCAAGCGATCAAGAATTTCTGGCGCCGTTCCCAGGGAGAAAGAAGTCTTCTGGCAAGGGGAGTCTCTCACTCTCAACCTCTTTATTTTGTTTAATGTCTTGTTTTGCTTGTTTATCTCAAAAACACACAAAAAAT
Organism: Alopecurus myosuroides; assembly: GCA_028641055.1. Classification (NCBI taxonomy): domain Eukaryota; kingdom Viridiplantae; phylum Streptophyta; class Magnoliopsida; order Poales; family Poaceae; genus Alopecurus; species Alopecurus myosuroides. The sequence goes on from CM054057.1 coordinate 743,538,935, forward strand.
AGTTCTTATTCTAGTTGTTATTTTTACTTTATCATGCTTGCTATCAATGGTTGATGTCGTTGAAACTAAATCTTATTGGCAAGGTGGGTTCACGGATGAACAACAAAAATATTATAAGGAATACCGCTTGTCACAAAAAGGAATATACTTTTGGGAGCAAATTAATAAATTGCATGACTATGCTAAAAACTTGTGCTCTATTTAGAATGTTACTTATTGCTTTGATAAATCTTGCTGCTGTAGGAGGTATAAACACCTCCCTTTTCAATGTGAGTATAATTATAATGTTACAATATCTTCTTATGTTAAGGGAAATTATGAATTATATGATGTGGAACATATAAGATTTATGCTATACTTGAATATTGCTTTGATAGTTACAAGGATTGTAATTACTACATAAAGGAATATCTTAATAAATGCTCTCAACCTAAGGAAGATATTAATGCCTTGCAGGAACCTATGGAAGAAGAAACTGCTGAATCTGGAAGCTCATTGGATGAAAAAGAGGAGGAGAGTGATGATCAAGAGGAGGAAGAATGGAGCTACCCATGTCTATCTCCCAATGAGAGTAACTCTTTAAATCTTACATTATTTGATGAAAGTGATGATCCTATTGATTCTTTTGAAATATCCCTTATTGATGAAATTGATACTTGCTATACTTGTGAACTTGATATTGCTATGAATGAAACTTGTGAGATTGATATTGCTACTGTTATTTATGATAATCCATGTTACTTGGAAAAATCTTATGATAATGCTCTTGATGATGGTCCTATGTTACTTGATGTTATAAATTATAATGCTACTGAAAATAGGATTTCTATAATGTTCCCTATACCTTTTATGAGTGATAAATCATCTTGTTTTACTATTGGTAAAAGTGGAAAAAAAGAGGAGCTGATTTTAAATTTTGATCCCACTGTTTTTGAGCTTGATATGAATTGTGTGCCTTTAGACCATGACAAACATGCTTTATGTGATAATTATGTTGTTGAGTTTGTTCATGATGCTACTGAAAATTATTATGAGAGAGGAAAATATGGTTGTAGGAATTTTCATGTTACTAAAACACTTCTCTTTTTGTTGTAGGTTTTGAAGTTGGTCTTGTTCTACCATTCCATGACCTCTAGTTTGAGCTTCTTTGATTTATTTATTTATAAGATTCCTGTGCATAGGAAGTGGGTTATACTTAAATTTTTTTTATACTTACTTCTTGATGCTCACTTTTTATTAATTAATATTTCTTATTTGAGCATCTACTTGAGTTGCTTTCTATGCCTAGCTGAAAGGCGTTAAAGAAAAGCGCTACCGGGAGACAACCCGTTTTATTTCTCCGTTTTAACCCGTTTTCTTTTGTTTTCTTTGCACCTGGGTGTTGTGTATTTACTTAGCAACCCCGCTGTATCTTTTCTTTTGTGTTTTTGTTGAGCCAAGTAAAGCCTCTAGTGGAAAGTTGAGGCTATATTTCGGATTTCTGCGCAGGAAACAGATTTCTTCTGTCCATTCTTTAATCCATATAAAATCACAGAAAATTCAAAATGACCTGAGTTTTTTTGTGCGTAATCCTGGGAAATATATGCAACTTTTCTTAGTTGACCACAGTTTGATTTGAGTAACAGAAAAATTTCGAAAAAATCATCTTTACCTGCTGTCCTGTTTTGACAGATTTCTGCCCATAATTGCATTTGCATATTAATCTTTTTCTTTTGGTGTTATTTTGAGAAAAAGAGATTTAAAAGAAAGTTGTGACAGTAGCTAATGTGTTTTTGAGTGTTAGGCTTGTGTTTAAACTGAACCATGTGAATTTATTATTTCGATTGCACTAACGTCGCTAATGAAGATTGTGAGAAGTTTGGTGTGAAGGAAGTTTTCAAGGGTCAAGAGAAGAGGATGATATGATGTGATAAAGAAGAGTGAAAAGCCTAAGATTGAGGATGGACCGGTGGTACATCCCAGCAAATTCCAAGAAGACTCAAGCGTCTAAGCTTGGGGATGCCCAAGGCATCCCCGTCTTCATCAACAAATTATCAGGTCACTTCTAGTGAAACTATATTTTTATTCGATCACGTCTTATGTGCTTTACTTGGAGCGTCTTTTATTTTTTCTTTCAGTTTATTTTTATTTTTGCAATAAGCTTGGTTTGACCCCAACATTCTTTTATTGGAGAGTGACACGCTCCGCTTTTTCATGGGAATACTTTGTATTCTTAATCTTTGTCTGGCGGCTACATTTATTTAGCTCATGGTTTGCATGCATCTCTAATCTAAGAGCTGTTAGTTTTAGTAGTGTTATGTGAGTACTCTCATTTTTTATTGTTGTATCATGAAGAGTATTTTTGTTAAAACATATCTTGTATGGTGCTTGTTGGGAGAAGAAACTGCTCCTTAAAGTAGAAGTTTCAATGGTGCAAGTAGAAGCTTGTATAGACTGCGGCTAGAACTTCTACCCAGATTTATCAGTCAAACCATAATTGTGTAAAGAAAAGAGAAAGAGGGATGACCTTCTACCCAGATGCGTCCTTCATATGGGATCCGCTCTTGTGAATCCAATTGGCTTGTGACATACTGTATTTTCTGTTTACCATTCGTTGGTATTAGCATACATCTCCCAAAATATAGACACTCCTCCATGGTATGTGATTGTTGGCAGGCACCCGAGGATTCGGTTAGCCATGGTTTGTGAATGATGGATGGGAGGAGTGTCAAACTTTTAATGCCTCTGTTTAATAAAATAAAAAGCTCTAGCACATGAGTGATACCTGCTTCCCTCTGCGAAGGGCCTTTCTTTTAATTTTATGTTGAGTCTCCATCTTCTAACTTTATGCACAGTTGAGAGAGAGTTTTTTCCATTCTGAGTTTTATGTGCATTTGTCCCAAAAACATTATTAATTGATTCATGATGTGTTATTTTTTGTTCTCAAATTATTTTTTCTAGTCTTCTCATGAACTTTGAAGGTGTCCTTGCATTTATTTTTGCCCCACTCTTAAGGACTAGCGAAATATCACGTTGCCATGCTTTCTCTATATTTGAAACAAACATATATATTTCTTTGCATTGTTATTCATGATCTTTTATTTGAGATACTTCTCATGATGCAAAGTGATTGCTATGCTTTATTATTAAAGTTCCTATTATCATGTTTATGTTTAAAGTTTTATGATCTCAGCTTACATATGCTTTTACATTTTTATGACCACGTTTATGTTAGCAGCATGTCACCTCAGAAATTATTGTGTTTTATCGTTCACTTACCTAAGGACGAGTAGGAACTAAGCTTGGGGATGCTTGATAGATATCCAACGTATATATATTTTTTTATGTTCCATGGTGATATTATGCCAATTGCTACATGTTTTCTCCCTTCTTTATGTCATTTTTATCGATTTTCAGGACTAACCTATTGACAAGATGCCATAGAGCCAGTTCCCTGTGTTCTGCTGTTTTTGGTTTCAAAAAAGTTGTGCTTGAAATATTCTTGGCATTGGAAAGTTCGAAGCCCGGAAGTCCTATTTTCCCCGGAAGCATCTAGAAGACCGAAGAGGAGTCGAAGAGGGGCACCAGGGGGCCCACACCATGGGGTGGCGCCCTCCCCCCTTCCTTGGCCGCGCCAGGGGGTGGTGTGGGGCCCCAAGGGCTCCACCGCCTTTTCCCTTTCGCCTATTTATTCCTCCCGGATGGAAAACCCTAGATACCTGGTCAAATATACCCGAAAAGTTCCACAGCCGCTCTCGTCGTCAACCCTAGATCAGGGGGTTCTGAAGCTATCTCCCGCACCCTGCCGGAGAGGAGATCATCACCGGAGGCCTCTTCATCACCATGCCTGCCTCAAGAGTGATGCGTGAGTAGTTCATCCTTGGACTACAAGTCCATAGCAGTAGCTAGATGGTTGTCTTCTCCTCATATGCCTCCATGTTTAGATCTCGTGAGCTGCCTAACATGGTCGAGATTGTTCTTATGTAACCCTATGTGATGTGTTTGCTGGGATCCGATAAATATTGAACTTATGCCAAGTTGATTACAGTCTTTTATTGCATATGTTATTTGTGATCTTGCATGCTTTCCGTTGCTAGTGGATGCTCTGGCCAAGTAGTTGCCAGTGACTCCAAGAGAGAGTATTTATGCTCGATAGTGGGTTCATGCCTCCTTTTCCCTTTCCTCGAGTGACAGAAACGTGACGGGGGAGGATGTGTTGTTGCCACTAGGGAGAAAACATCGGTGTGAGTGCCCGCGTGTACAATCATTGCTTACATTACACACATTGCTTAATGCGATTATCTGTTGCTTGCAACTTAATACCTAAGGGCGTTCGGATGATAACCTGAGGGTGGATTATTAGTCATAGATGTAGTTGGATTACGGTCTATGTATATTTTTGTAATGCCCGCATTAAATATCATGTAGTCCTCATTGAAAGTGCATGGTGCCCAATATGTGGTTTTGGTAATTAATGACAATCCCTATGGACTAATGTTTGCATTGAGTTATCCTTGTAGTTCTTGTTCATAGGAAATAATGGAGTTCATGTGTTGAACTCTATTAGCTTCCTTGATGGCCATTGTTACATTCAAGGATTTATATGAAGAATGGTCATGGTTTGAGTTGAGGTTATTGCTACTGTGTCTTGAAGAAAAGTATTATGTTATCCTTCATGGTTATCTTCAAGACATCATCATTTGAAGTGAGAAGAAAAGATACAAGGTTGATCAAGCTAGTGATCAACACACAAAGCTACACGATGTACCAAGTGGGATTGTGTATCTCATGGTATGGTAAGAAATTGTCAATATAGCTTTGTGATCTAACCCATATATGTGTGTGTGGCATCTCTATGTGGTTAGGTATCTTTCCATGGGCATGAACAAAAAGGAAGATTTCATATAGCCCATGGTCTATGTCATCGTCGAGCGATGTTCGTCACCTAGCTTGACGTGGAAGCTCAAGTGAAGCATCTAGAAGAAATCCTTTGCTTGAATCTTTCCACCCATATGGAGATTATGGTCAAGTGAAGATGTTCATGTGATAAGCTCTCTCATATTAGCTTATGGGGGAGCAATTCACAATCTTCACGAAGCGAAGCGCAATCAAGAAAGGTGGTCCAACTTGAGGTGATTAAGATCGCCATCATCTAGCTCAATTGGATTGCGCAAGGCAAAGGTATGACTTATATAGGGTTTCTATTTTACCGGTCTCATTATGCTAGTTGGGAGACCGGATTATAGGACAGATAACCGTACTATCAAGAGGGGCTCTTGAATGCATATCTTGATCGTATCTATCGTAGAGAGCTCAAACCTTTGCATACTTGGCATCATCCTTCTTGGTTCTTATTGGGTTTTCTCCATGTAAGGTTTTAGAGCTTGTCATGTTCTTCATGTCAAGCTCAAGTTCATCAAAAATGGATTTCGTATGAAAAACTTATCGCATTTTTGTTGTTGGAGGTTTCTACCGGTTGTCCTTTATTGATAGGCCAAACCTTTCATCATTTGGTTTTATATTCCCATTTGGAATATGATTTTTCTCAGCATATTCTTATAGTGCTCGTCGTTGCGATTTCAACGAGCCCAAGAACATCGAAAACGGAGTCCGGATGCAAAAGTTATGACCGTTTTCATATAGGGTGTTCTGAAGTTTTTTCCACCAGCGGAGGCTCCGGTGGTAGCTCCGCCGGAAACCCCTTCGGGTTGATGTTGGCGGAACCTCCGGTGAAACCACCGGAGGCTCCGGTGGTTGGGGCATTTTTTTCAGCCATTTTGGTGTCCTAACTCATCCGGGGGGCGGATGTTCCGGTGGTTTCACCGGAGGTTCCGCCCCTGCGCGATTTTTCCTCCAACGGTTGGATATTTGGGTGACCTATTTAAGGGGACTTCTTCCCCAATGGTTACCCAACCTTTTGGGCAAGTTTGACCTCCATTGTTGACCTCCAAAAGCTTGCTATCTCTCAATCCCTCCAATGATTCTTGCTTCCACTTGAGGGAAAAGAGAGAGGAGATCTAGATCTACCACTTCACCAATCAATCCCTTCTCTTTGTGAGGGGAATCTATTGGATCTAGATCTAGGGATTCATTTGTTGTTTTCCTTGTTCTTCCTCCTTCCTCCCTCCATAGCATTAGTTGCTTTGGTGGGATTTGAGAGAGAAGTTCTTGACCACTTTTTGTGTTCTTGACATTGCATTAGGTGCATCGGTTTGAGTTCCCCACGAGATTCGTGAAAGAGAAGTTCGTGAGCTTGTTACTCTTGGGTGCTTGGTCACCGGAGAGATTGTTCCTCTTGGGTGTATTGAGAACCCTAGACGGTTAGTGCTTGGGGCTTCCACCTTGTTGCAAGAAGCTTCGTTGAGAGCCTCCAATTGAGTTGTGGAGATAGCCTCAACCTCGTGTAAGGTTTGGTCAACGCCTTCAAGTCGACCTCATAGTGGAAACGAGCATCTCCCTCACCGGAGAAGCTCAAGGAGAATAAGGTGTGCACATCCGTGCTATTGAGGAGCGCCTAGGTGGCTCCCCACCTCTCCAACGAAGACGTACTTCCCTTGGGAAGGAACTTCGGTAATCACACCGGTGTCTCCTTGTGCTTCGGTTATCTCTATACTCTAGCTCGCTACTTATGCATTTACCTTTGTGATAGCCATCGTGCTTGAAGTCATCTATCTTGCTATCTCATAGTTGTATATCATGCCTAGTATAAGTTGTTGGTGCACATAGGTAAACCTAGCTTGCATAGGTTTTGTGCTTGATAAATTAAACGCTAGTTTTATTCCGCATTTACTCAAGCCTAAACCGTAATTATTTTAAAGCGCCTATTCACCCCCCCCCTCTAGGCGGCATCCTTATACTTTCAATTGGTATCAGAGCCAGGGCTCTCATTGTTAGGCTTCGCCGCCTTGAGAGTAATGATGTCACTTAGTGAATTAGTGCAAGATCCCACATTTCATTTTGATGGCACAAACTATGATCTTTGGAAATTTCGCATGCTCATTTATTTCCGGGTCATGGACCCACACATGGAGCAAATTGTAGAGATGGGTTTTTCTCCTCCAAAGGATCCTCAAAATCCAACTTAGAGGAAGAGAAAAACTTATCTCTCGATGCTCTTGCTATTAATGCGTTTTTCCTTCTTGTGAGCCTTGTAGTTATTAAGCCACTTTTTCCTATTCGGAATGCTCATGAATTATGGACAAAGCTTCAAGATAAATATGGAGTGTCCAATATTATTGTGGATTATTTCTCTCCCTCCATCTCCGGCCGTGATGAGTTCTCAACTTCTTCTACTTCACCAACATGTGGTAAGACACAAACTAATGAGATGGTGAGTAGTGATAGGCTTTGCAATAATGATAGTGAGATTATTATTGATGATCCTTCATGTCTATCTTATTGCAATGTCTCATCTTTGGACTTAAACACAACTAGCACAAAAAATGTTTTACATGCTTGTGTTGATAGTCTTTGCATATCATGTCGTCATTGCTTGACTAAATCTCATGATGATATGCTTGCTTTATCTTGTTCCCATGATAAAAATGATTGTGTTTCCTCTAGTATTTGTATGGCTAACAATTTAAAGGAAACTCAACTCTCTATGGAACAAGATGTGGACTTGAGTGGTGCCTCATGTAATGATTCATCATTATCTACCACATTTTGCCTTATGGCCAAGGATTCAAAGGTATCTTCCACTTTGAACCCCAATATATATTATGATGATAGTAGTGATGATGATGTTGGTAAGGAAGATGATGATGAGTCTAAGAAATTACGCTTATGGTTCGCAAGCCTTGTTGGTGAGACCAAAGAAAATGTGAATGCTCCTAGAACAACTTGATGAGGCTAACTCTCTTGTAGATGAAAAGGAGGATATCATCGTGACTTTCGAAAGTCATAGTGGTAGTCATTCTATCAAGGATAAAGAGCTTGAAAAGGCTTTTGAGAAAGAGCGGTCCCTTAGATCTTCTCTTGAAGAGAAACTATATAGTCTAGAAGAAACATATGCTATTAGCGTTTCTAAGCTTAGAAGGGACAATGAGTTATCTCTTTTCTTGCTAATGAACTCAAAGCTAAAAATGTTGATGCTTGTGCTACTAACTCTATTTCTTGTGAAGCATCCACATTAAAGGAGAATGTTGAGCTACGGGCTCAACTTGAGTTCCTAACTAGTAATTATGGGAAATTGGAAGAAACTCATGAAAAGCTCTCAAGCTCTCATAAGGATCTTCTAGTCCCCATGAGAGTCTAAAATTAGCTCATAAGGCTATGTTAACTAAGGTAACATCTTGTGAGCCTCATGTGGACAAAGGCACAATATCTACTCTAAATGCTATTTCTTGTGCTAGTCCTAGTAATTCATCCTCTCATAATGTTCCCACATCTTTATGATGAATTGCTTTCCTTACCTTGTTGCTCTAATAATGATGCATCTACTTCCTCTAGCTCTTGTGTTGATACTAACCATGTAGAGGAAATCAAAGAGCTCAAGGCCCAAGTCACTTCATTGGAGAAAGACTTGGAGAAGTGTCATAAAGGGAAGTCCACACTTGATAATATGTTGAGTGTCCAAAAATCCCCCAATGACAAGAGAGGACTTGGATTCATTTCCAATCACAAGAACAAGTCCAAGGTCGACAATAAGAAGGGCCATGAACAAGTCAAGAATTTGGCGAATATTGTTTGCTTCAAGTGCAAGGTTGAAGGGCTCATGTTAGATCATGCCCTATGAAGAAGAAGAAACTTAGCGAGAAGCAACAAGGGAAGCGGCCACAAGTTCAACCTCAATCTCAACTTCAAGTTGAAGAAAGGCCTCTTCCTATGAAGACTCAAGCTAATGCTTCTCAAGTTGAGAAATCAACTAAGAATGGAAGGAGTCGTTGTTGCTACTTATGTCGTGAAAAGGGCCATCTTGCTTCTTCATGCTAATGGTACATTATCCAACCCTATCATAATTGATGATGTGTATTCCATTCGGAAGGATGATGTGGGCAATGTGTTTGCCAAATATGTTGGTACTCAAAGTGGTGTCAAGAAAAGAACCATTTGGGTTGCCAAGCCTATTGTGACTAACCTCTTAGGACCCAACTTGGTTGGGGACCAACAAGCTCAAACTTGATCAATAGGTTTTATCGGAGGGAATTGGAGACTTGGCTATATCATGAAGAATTAAGGGATCTTCATCACGTATATTTTCCTTAAGCCAAGTCATTTGGATTATCACGTCTCTATCTCATATTCCATGCTCCTTCTTGCGGTAACTTGTATTTATTACATTATATATATACATTGAAAGTTGCTTGCCCCTTTGCATGTATTGGTTTTATACCTTGCTTGTATTTTGTATATTTTGTGCTTACTACTTACTTATCCTTGAGTAATCTAGTATGTGTTTGTCGGTTCACACAAAATGTATGTATGAGTTTGCTTTGAGCCTAATTGCATCTTGTGTGTGTAACATCCCAAGTATGAAAACTTCCATTTAGAATGTTTGATTCTTGTTTAATTATTGTTTTGCATCATGTCATCATACTCATTCCTTGTTTCCTATTTGTTTGCATCTGTTTTTCTTTGTTTTTACAATTCAAATTCAAACAATATTTCAAATGCTTTGTTCATACTTGTTATGTTACACTTTCCAATTAAAAGGGTTCAATCAAAAACATCCATTTTGTTTCCATGAAAAATAAAAAGATCAACTATTAAATTGTTCTTTAATAATCCACTTAATTCTAAATTACTTTCAAATTCAAATAAGTTTACAAACAGCACCCAATTTGAAGTTATGAAAATTACCAAAACATTCTAATCCTATTGTTCCATTTAAACCATATGTGCACCCTATTTAAAATTTTGTTTCAATCATCACTTAAACTCAAATTCATTCAAATTTGAACCATTTTTACAAACAGCAAGTTTTTGAACTTTTTGGGAAAACAAAACTGGTCAAGTGGTTGCTATTACATATTTAAACAATACCAATTTTTTCTAAATTTTTCCTAGCCCAAAATCTCATCTTTTTCTTCCTATTACTTTTCAGCAAAAAAAAAGAAAACAGAAATTTTAAAAAAGAAAAACGAGGGGGAGAGAGGCAGTGGGCTGTGCCCCCCGCGAGCCCAGCCCACCCCTTTTCTTTTCCTGGCCCGTACCGGTTCGCTCCTCCCTCCTCTCCTTCTTCCCGCAGTACGGCAGGCCATCCATCGGCGCCACGTCGACGCCGTCACGCGCCGACGGCCAGCAGCGCCCCCTAGCCCCTATAAGATACCCCCTAGGCCCCCCGAGCTTGCCCTAGCTACCTACCTCCCTCCTCCCTCGAGCTGCGCCTCCATTTTTCCCTCTCTCCGCCGCGATCCCACACCTCTGCAACCTCACCGGAGAGCCCACCTCTGAATCCACCATGCCCGCCGCCGCTGCAGTGCTCCTCCTCCCTGGCTGACTGCGGGGATCGAACCGCCGCACCTTCCTCGAGATCGTCGACACCCCAGCAGCCCCGAGGAAGCTCCACAACGCCGCCGCCATCCTCTCCCTTGCCGCCGGCGATAGAGACCTTCCCCGAGCACCTGCTACCTCAACGGCGAGGGTGAGAAATCGTTTCCCCCTCCTCCCTTCCTCTCTTGCTTGCGCGAGCAACACCAGCACGCACACGAGCCCGGCAGCGAGCCAGCACGGCAGCAGCCGCGTTGATCACCGCCGGCCGCCGTCGCTCTCTGCCAAGTTTCAGAAACGCGCGCGCTGTCAAAAAATTCAGTTAACGGAGATGAACCATAACCTGTCTGCGCGTGCTATACTGACAAAACTGAAACTCACACCGCACTGGTAGCAGCACAGCGAGCGCGAGCGCAAGGGCGCAGGATCGGATCCTGCCCCGCGGGATTTATCCCAAACATTTTTTGCGCAGGGCACTGACAGGGTGGCCCCCCTGTCAGCTGCTGTGTGCGCACGCACGCCACGCTGGCCCTAGGGCCCACTGGCAGTGTCCTAGGGTAGATAACTGCGCGGTGTAAAAAGTTTCAGCCTTTCTCTTTTTCAGTTTAAGTCCTTTAAATCACAGATTGGTCCTTAATTTTAAAAAGCTAATAACTTTTATTTTATAACTCCAAATAACAAAAATAAAATATGTACACTGCACCAAATTTAATTCTCTACCTGTTTATAACCTTTGTTTTCTGTTTTGAATAATTCAAATGCATTCAAATTTCAAATTCAAACAATTCATTTGAAATTTGATTAATTGCATAACTCATTCATCCTTAATCCAAATAATGCAAATAAAATATGTTTTCAATGCTATTTCAAACCACCTTTTCAAATATAAATTTTGTTTCATGTTTTGAATAATTAAAATTGCCTAAATAATTTAAACCTTATTTAAATCATTTAAATTTGCTAAATTCATAACTTGCTCAAATTAAATTATTTTGAACTTATGAAATATGTTTTCAAACCAGAAAAACATAACCTTTTCAAATATGAATTTGAATTTATGTTTTGAACAAATAAAATTCAAATAATATTCATACTTGAATTAAATTCAATTAAAACTTGTTTAATCTTGTTTAATTCATAATTAATTCATCCTAATTCCTTTTTCAATAATTGAAACATGTAATCCACCTAAAATTGTGTGTTCTTTTCAAATATGAATTTTGTTATTCATTTTGAACAATTTAAAGTGGTGAAAACAACAAATAATTGTGTAACACCTTTAAGTAACCAAAAATTCCCTAACTTAATAAATAAATTTCTAAATTGGTAAACCTTATTTCCAATTAGTTCTATTGTTGTTATTTTTCTGTTTTCCTCATCCATGCATCATACTAAACCACTTTCACATGTTGGTTAGTTGTAAAACAATTGTTTCAACCATAATTCATGGGATTTTCATATGCAACTCAAATTGCATGTGGGTCCATTTAATCATGTGGTTACCACATCAACTAGTTTATTTTGATGCATCAATTAAATGGTCATGCATCATCCCCTGATTGTGCACTATGCCATGTTATTGATTGTTTATCTCTCTGTGTTGTTTGTATGCTTCTTCTCGGATAGACGACGACGTTGAGACAGACGATACTTACGACACCCCTTCTGAGGATCTAGCTCAGTACCAGGCTGCTGAGTTTGCAGGCAAGTTATCACTCACATGAACCACTGTGTTCCTTTCAACATTGGCTACCGATACTTTCCGTTGTCTATTTCTGCTAGCCATATGTATCGTTGCTTCTGTTACGAACCTATCACATGTTACCCTGAACCCTGATATTGCCTCACCTCCACACCTATAACCCCTTTGCTTGTTGCCCGTGTCTTACTAGCATGCTTAGGGTTGTTTTGCTCGAGTCTGTTACCCGTTACTTTCTGTTACTATATTTCTATTATGTTCTGGGGCTCGATGTTAAACAACAACCTGTTAATTTTGAGATAATAATAATTTGCTGATAAGGCACCGGCAGGAGGCCCGGCGTGGTTTTGAGGCCTGCTAGTGTCGACCCTAATTAGGAAAAGGGTCTTGTCTACTGATCCATGATGAGCGCACTATCCGCATGTGGGAAGCGTGTATGGGCGCCCCCCTCAATTTGATTCGATTCGCATCTCGTCCAAATCGCCACACTTAGTTCGGGCTTTCCATTTGATGCACGCATATGCAGGTACGAACCCGAGGCCAGGGTGGAACTTTTGTAGTCGGCATTTAGGGCGGCGTGGTCTTCCAGTGCTATGAGGGTCCCCTTTTCTTCGTGGGGCTCGATTAGCCGCGCACGCACAGCACGTGGTGCTTTGGGCTTGATGCGAAGAAGAGTTGAGTTGTGTAGAGTGCCTCGCTTGGTGGGTTTGATTCCCATCTGGCGGGATATTCTTACGTGTACGGCCAAATTGGTGCACCCCTGCAGGGATAAATCTTCTCGAGAAGCCGTGTTTTCCGCGGTTATGGTTAACTTGGTGAAAGTACTGGCTAACAAGTACTCAGAACAACTTACACCTAACTAATGATAACTTGACTAGTAATAGTCTTATTGCCACAATAACTTGACCCATCATTAATCCACCTGTGTGAGTTATCCTCGGATTGCTTCTTTGGACAAGGGGCGAGATCCAGGATGGGTTTGTTTGGTGGTTAGTTGTAGTTGGTTACGATACGCTATCTTATCCCCTTTCTGTTAGCCGAAAGTTATATCATGTTCTGTAGTTGGTTAGTGCAGCCAGCTGCCGCATCTTTTGTATTCCCCTTTCTTCCGTTGAACCCAAGGCATCTGTGCTTGGTGTTGACGGGTTACCCTTTGGTGAACTGTGAGTCTTACTTGCCAGTACGTTTATGTACTGACCCCTTTGGGGCTGTGGTTTCCGCGGACTACGCTTACGAGGATCCCCGTGACGGCTACTACGTGGAGTTTGACGAGGCTGCTGACGAGTAGATAGCGGACCCGGGCAGGATCCGAGACATCGTGGATGGGCTCCGTCTTTTCGTTCCCGGCTTCTTAAGCCTATTTGGATTTGTCTGTACTCAACCCTTTGAATGCTTTCCGCTGAGATGTAATGATGATATGTTGGGACATGTGTCCTCTGGATGATTGTATTTGCTATCTCTGCTCTAGTGAGAGCTATTTGCAACTTGTTTCTATTTATTTGTGTCTTAGAGATATGTTGTGCTATCATTCTGTTAAACGCCGTTGACGTACCATGTGTGTATGGTATGAAGTACGTCAATGGTAGTATCCTGATTTCTATGGGATGGTTTACGTAGACGGTGAACAGTAGGGGTTGGTTGTCACACATACGTGTGTTGGCCTACTCGTAAGAGATGCGGGTGCCGGTAAGCCCCGTAATCCAACCAACTACTGTTCAACGGAACTGCGAGTATCCTCTAGAAGTCCGGGTGCGACAGTGTGTATCTTATTTGGCTCTTTTGAGTGATTAATGGACTATCCCATTTTGGGAGAGTAATATGCCTTTGGCACTTCACAATCCCAAAATGTGTGTACATGAGGAATACCACATAGTGTTGATATTTCAATATTATCTAGTCTCTATGTGGTATCTCATACTCATGAGAAATTCAAATTCTAATGTCTATTAATTATTTCAAGTTGGTCTTTGTTTGCCTCTTGCTAAGAAGATACGGATTATCACATTATGGGGGAGTAATATGTTTGTGCATATTACAAGCCTAAAGAATGTGAACATTTAAGGTTTTGCCACATAGAATTGATATTGTTAATTATCTTATTCCTATGTGGCATGTGTGCTCAAACAAGTTCCAATTTTCTTAAATGATTTTATTTGCTCATCTTTTGGTATCTTATTTGTGAGAGAGTTTCTTGGTGCGGTTTTCCACAAATTAGCACTAGAATTGACCTTCTCGGGAACCGGTTGCTTCTTGATATATTAATCATTTTTTGCATGATCATTCGACTATTGAAGCCACCAAGAATCTCTATTTAAGTATGGTGTTTTCATTCCTATCTTTTACCACATACTTATGTTTTTGAATATGATTGTGAACAAATATACCACCGAGAAATATCTCCATACATCTCTTGTCTTTGACAAGTTATAATAATTTGTGGTAAGTTTATTGATCATATTTACTTTGTCCATTGCTCTAAAATTGCCTTGTTTCTTGCCAAGGATTTTCAAACTCCTTTGTGTCTTCCTCACTCTACTAAAATTTTGTTTTATGCTTTATTGAGTTAGGAAAAGCAATGATCCCATTCGTGTGCACTCTTATTCAAAGTCATACTTCTTTGTGTTGCATTTCTTGGGGAAGCTATCCTACATTGAGTAGAACACAATTCTTTAATTGGTATTGCATCTTATTGCTTTTCTTGAGCTTGACTAGTGTTTGAACAATATATGGAGAGTAATGATTCCATTGTGTGCATCTTGTATTCAAATGCAATATCATAATTAATGCACTATTATTGGAATAACTATCCTATATGTGTTTGAACACTTGTTGTCTTGAAATTGGTATTTTATCCCAATGACTTGTCTCTTTGGAAGGCGAACATTTTTCGTCTTGTTACTTTGTGTGCCATCATGAAAAGTGTAGAGGGTTTGTTTATTCGTTGATGTTGTTTTTGTTATCTTCTCTATTTGATTTCCTAAATCATGTGTTGGTTTGGGGTTTTGATATAACTTGGACACTTTGTTTGATTTTATCTCTTATGAGTGCCTTCTTTGTTTTAATTGGTATTTTGTCCAATTTGTATCTTGTTTGGTTCTTAAAAGTTTTGTGCATGTATATTTACTATGTATATCCTTTGACATGCTTACTTTCGTTGATCCAATATATAGGATAAACTCCATCAAATCCTAAATGGCTAAGATGCGCATAAAATTCAAATTCATATTAATATGCATATATTTATGTGGAGTTTGTCTTATGTATTGTAGTTGTTCTAACTACTTTGGACCCAATAAGTTTGGGAACCATTTTGTACTTGATTTTTGTTTTTAGGTACAATGGAGATACATTGGTTGCTTGCTCCATTCATAAGGAAGGTGTTCTCACCATCATATCATAGGAGTCAAGCTACGATGATTATCAAACTCGCATCCTCTTCATCACCAATGCCGTCTCGGTAACAAGTATCTATTCCATGCATACATTTTTAGCTTTCAATCTTGTGTAGGTTGCATCTTGACATGAATTCCATTTGTTGCATTTCATTTGGCTCTTGCAAATGTCTTATCAAAAACATATTTATTGCAACTATGAGTAAGCCAGGATGACTACATACTAAGGGGATATTTATAATCAATTTCATGATTCACCAATCCCAAGTATATTAATCTAGTAACTTCTACTTTAAGTCTCTCATATGCAATATTTATGAATTCTCAAAAACCATTTGAATCTTTTGTGATATGCGTTACCTTTCTCGAAGCACTCCAACTATCACTTTTCCCTTGTGATATTTGTGATGCTTTGATGAGTTTATTGTTTGTCCATCTATATCCCCTTAAGATTAAACTAATCCTAGTGCTTTGCTTTCAAGCAAAAATCTTATTGGTATATTTATGAACCTATCTTGGATATCATGTTCTTTACCCTTGTACCTATTTTTGTGTGTGCATATTTCTTTGTGGATATATATCTTTGTGATTGGTGTCCACTTAGAAACTTATACACACGAGAATAGTCACATCTTTAATTGATATTCTATTTCTTTAGTGACCATGTTTTATTGCTTTATATTACTTGGTGGTTCCTAAAAGTCACAAGCTTTTCTTTTCTTTTGGTATTCCTTTGGCATCTTATAAAGCTTGTGGTCATATGTGTTTTATCATTTGTTGGTTTGTGTGTATGGGAAAGACATGATATGCACTATGTGACTCATATATTTAAAGACTATGATGAAGCATTGCTCATCCTATTAGTCTCCTACAAATGTCCTTCCTTGTCACACTCATCTCTTTCGGTTGAGTAAATCTTTACTTGTCGCTTCTTGATCTTAATTGCTCAACTCTTGTTTGTTTGCAAGTTGCTTTGCTCCATTTCCTATCTATTCTCTTGCTCTTTTTTGTGTTCAAAATTATCTAGAAGGGAGTGATGATTCCATGTTGTGCACATTATATAGTAATTCAAATCTAACATTGTGCATGTACCTTGGGGAGTTCCCTCTTGATTTTCTAGAACACTTGGTTCATCTTATCATAATATTGATTTTGGTCAATCGGTTTTTCGGATCCTTTGGTTGGTTGCTTCTTTATGAAAGTATCCTTCAATTTTACTTTGCTTGTAAATCTTTGGATCCTCAATATAGTTTGATCTCCCTCCATCTATTCCTAGTTGGATATATGCTCTTGATTTCACTCATATCATGAGGAATGCATACACTATGGGGGAGCTCTTATTATATTTGCCTTCTAATCTTTTTTCCCATCTTGGCAATGGATGCCAATGGGGGAGAAGTTTAGAGGGTTTAAGGGAATTTGGTTCTATGCTTTAGTTTCGTTCTAAAGCATTTGCCTTCCATGCTATTGCATCCTTGCTCTTTGTTTTGCATGGTTGCTTAATTCATCATATAAACCCTCGTAAAAAGGGATTGTCATCAATTACCAAAATGGGGGAGATTGAAAGTGCATGGTGCCCCATATGTGGTTTTGGTAATTAATGACAATCCCTATGGACTAATGTTTGCATTGAGTTATCCTTGTAGTTCTTGTTCATAGGAAATAATGGAGTTCATGTGTTGAACTTTATTAGCTTCCTTGATGGCCATTGTTATATTCAAGGATTTATATGAAGAATGGTCATGGTTTGAGTTGAGGTTATTGCAAATGTGTCTTGAAGAAAAGTATTATGTTATCCTTCATGGTTATCTTCAAGACATCATCATTTGAAGTGAGAAGAAAAGATACAAGGTTGATCAAACTAGTGATCAACACACAAAGCTACACGATGTACCAAGTGGGATTGTGTATCTCATGGTATGGTAAGAAATTGTCAATATAGCTTTGTGATCTAACCCATATATGTGTGTGTGGCATCTCTATGTGTGGTTAGGTATCTTTCCATGGGCATGAACAAAAAGGAAGATTTCATATAGCCCATGGTCTATGTCATCGTCGAGCGATGTTCGTCACCTAGCTTGACGTGGAAGCTCAAGTGAAGCATCTAGAAGAAATCCTTTGCTTGAATCTTTCCACCCATATGGATATTATGGTCAAGTGAAGATGTTCATGTGATAAGCTCTCTCATATTAGCTTATGGGGGAGCAATTCACAATCTTCACGAAGCGAAGCGCAATCAAGAAAGGTGGTCCAACTTGAGGTGATTAAGATCGCCATCATCTAGCTCAATTGGATTGCGCAAGGCAAAGGTATGACTTATATAGGATTTCTATTTTACCGGTCTCATTATGCTAGTTGGGAGATCGGATTATAGGACAGATAACCGTACTATCAAGAGGGGCTCTTGAATGCATATCTTGATCGTGTCTATCGTAGAGAGCTCAAACCTTTGCATACTTGGCATCATCCTTCTTTGTTCTTATTTGGGTTTTCTCCATGTAAGGTTTTAGAGCTTTTAATGTTCTTCATGTCAAGCTCAAGTTCATCAAAAATGGATTTCGTATGAAAAACTTATCGCATTTTTGTTGTTGGAGGTTTCTACCGGTTGTCCTTTATTGATAGGCCAAACCTTTCATCATTTGGTTTTATATTCCCATTTGGACTATGAAGTTTCTCTGCATATTCTTGTAGTGCTCGTCGTTGCGATTTCAACGAGCCCAAGAACATCGAAAACGGAGTCCGGATGCAAAAGTTACGACCGTTTTCATATAGGGTGTTCTGCAGTTTTTTCCACCAGCGGAGGCTCCGGTGGTAGCTCCGCCGGAAACCCCTTCGGGTTGATGTTGGCGGAACCTCCGGTGAAACCACCGGAGGCTCCGGTGGTTGGGGCATTTTTTCAGCCATTTTGGTGTCCTAACTCATCCGGGGGGCGGAGGTTCCGGTGGTTTCACCGGAGGTTCCGCCCCTGCGCGATTTTTCCTCCAACGGTTGGATATTTGGGTGACCTATTTAAGGGGCCTTCTTCCCCAATGGTTCCCCAACCTTTTGGTCAAGTTTGACCTCCATTGTTGACCTCCAAAAGCTTGCTATCTCTCAATCCCTCCAATTATTCTTGCTTCCACTTGAGGGAAAAGAGAGAGGAGATCTAGATCTACCACTTCACCAATCAATCCCTTCTCTTTGTGAGGGGAATCTATTGGATCTAGATCTAGGGATTCATTTGTTGTTTTCCTTGTTCTTCCTCCTTCCTCCCTCCATAGCATTAGTTGCTTTGGTGGGATTTGAGAGAGAAGTTCTTGACCACTTTGTGTGTTCTTGCCATTGCATTAGGTGCATCGGTTTGAGTTCCCCACGAGATTCGTGAAAGAGAAGTTCGTGAGCTTGTTACTCTTGGGTGCTTGGTCACCGGAGAGATTGTTCCTCTTGGGTGTATTGAGCACCCTAGACGGTTAGTGCTTGGGGCTTCCACCTTGTTGCAAGAAGCTTCGTTGAGAGCCTCCAATTGAGTTGTGGAGATAGCCTCAACCTCGTGTAAGGTTTGGTCAACGCCTTCAAGTCGACCTCATAGTGGAAACGAGCATCTCCCTCACCGGAGAAGCTCAAGGAGAATAAGGTGTGCACATCCGTGCTATTGAGGAGCGCCTAGGTGGCTCCCCACCTCTCCAACGAAGACGTACTTCCCATGGGAAGGAACTTCGGTAATCACACCGGTGTCTACTTGTGCTTCGGTTATCTCTATACTCTAGCTCGCTACTTATGCATTTACCTTTGTGATAGCCATCGTGCTTGAAGTCATCTATCTTGCTATCTCATAGTTGTATATCATGCCTAGCATAAGTTGTTGGTGCACATAGGTAAACCTAGCTTGCATAAGTTTTGTGCTTGATAAATTAAACGCTAGCTTTATTCCGCATTTACTCAAGCCTAAACCGTAATTATTTTAAAGCGCCTATTCACCCCCCCTCTAGGCGGCATCCTTATACTTTCACTCATGTCATGAATATGCACTACGGTGCAACCTTTATTTGTCAATTGCCTAGCTGTAATTTGTTCACCCAACATGTTATCTTTTATGGAGAGACACCACTAGTGAACCTATGAACCCCGGTCTATTTTCCTACACTGTTAAACAAACCTCTACAATTCCCTGTTTTCTTTACTTACTGCAAGAATACATTCTTTTCCACACTATACGTCTAATCTTTGTTTTCAGCAAGACCGATGAGATTGACAACCTCACTGTACCGTTGGGACAAAGTATTTTGGTTGTGTTGTATGCAGGTTCCACGTTGTTGCTGACACCGGTGAACCATCACCACCGGAAGTGGCATCAACCTTCCAAAGATCCTCTTTCTCCTACTGGATTGATAACCTTGGTTCTTAACTGAGGGAAATTCTTACCGCTGCACTCATCACACCCTCCTCTTGGGGTTCCCAACACACCATCCATAGTTTCTGCAGCAAGAATTTCTAGCACCATTGCTAGGGATTTAAAGACAACTCTGCAAGTGATTGGTGTCTCTCTGTGAAAAATAAATAACATGTGTGGTGAACAAATTACAGCTGGGCAATTGATATAAATGAAGGGTGCACCATAGTGCATATGCAAGACATAAAGATTACTATGTGATCCATGCGGGCATTACAACAAAATACATAAACCGTCATCCAACTGCATCTATGTCTAATAATCCACCCTACGAATATCATCCGAACAAACGTTGGGTATTAAGTTGCAAGAAACACATTATCGCAGTAAACAAAGTGTGTAATGTAAACAATGTAAACTAGGTAAACAACATTCTTTTCTCCCTAATGGCAATAACACATCCTCCATCCGTCATGTTTCTGTCACTCGAGCACAGATGCAAAGGAGGCATGAACCCACTATCGAGCATAAATACTCCCTTTTGGAGTTACTAGCATCTACTTGGCCAGAGCATCTACTGATAACTGAGAGCATGCAAGATCAAAAATAACATATGCATGAAGATAACATTATACATTGATAATTAGAAGACATAGCATTCAACATTCATCAGATCCCAGCAAACACAACATGTAGCATTACATAAAGATGATCTTGATCATGTGAGGCAGCTCACGAGATCTAAACATGAGGTACAAAGTGGAGAGGAAAACCATCTAGCTACTGCTATGGACCCGTAGTCCAGGGATGAACTACTCACGCATCACTTCGGAGGAGGGCATGGTGGTGTAGACCCCTCCGGTGATGAATTCCCCTCCCGGCAGGGTGCCGGGGAGAGCTCTAGAACCCTCCCAATCTCGGGATGACGATGACGGCGGTCTCAGATGTTTTTTGGGACGAAGTGGTATATATTTAGGGTTTACGTCTCGGGGGCTATAAATAGGCAAAAGGGCAAAGGATGTGGAGGCATGGGGGCCCCACACCACCCCATGGCGTGGCCAGAGGGAGCGCCGCCCTATGGTATGGGCCCCCTTGGCCCCCCTACGGGTCTCTTTGGGACTCCATGGAACCTTCGGGAATTCTAGGACCTCTAGACTTTGAATTTTCAAATTCCGAGAACATTTCCAGAACAACTTTTCTGAAACAAAAAACAGCAGAAAACAGAGAACTGGCTCTGTGGCATCTTGTCAATAGGTTAGTCCGTAAAATCTATAAAAATGACATAAAGTGTATAGCAAACATGTGGGAAACAACATGGAACATCAGAAATTAAGGATACTTTTATGACGTATCATAGGGAAGCTCACAAGATCTAAAGATGATAGCACAAAGTTGAGAGACTAACATCTAGCTACTGCTATGGACATGTAGTCCAAGGATGAACTACTCACACATCACTCCGGAGGCACGCATGGCAGTGTAGAGCCCTATGATTATGATTCCCCTCTCTGCCAGGGTGTCGGGAACTGTTTCAGAACCCTCCCAAACTAGGTTTGACAACAGCGGCGGCGTCTAGATGTTTCGTGGTTTCTCGATCGTGTATTTAGGTTTTTTGGGGCAGAGGGAATATACATGCGAAAGGGTGGCGTCGGTGGCCACCCGAGGGACCCACGCCACAGAAGGGCTCAGACCAGAGGTGGACCGCGCCCTGGTGTGGCGTGGCCACCTCCTGGGTCGGCTGCTCGCCCCCTTCGGGCTTCTGGAGTCTTCTGTTTTAATATTTGCGTACGCCAATTTTCGTTCAATTCTGAGAATATTTTGCGACTAGCTTTTCTGAAAGAGAAAAACATCACAAACAGGAACCGACACTGTGGCATCTTGTTAATAGGTTAGTCCCATAAAATTCATAAAAATGCTATAAAGTGCAAACAAAACATGTGGCAATTGATATAATAACAGCATGGATCATCAAAAATTATAGATATGTTTGAGACGTATCACTCCTCCCGGAAGCCGGATTCGCTGCTCTGTCCCTCGGAGCTGGTGGGAGGAGAGAAGCGGTCGGCTGGAGGTGGAGGAGGTGAGGGCTCAGAGGTGGGAGGAGAAAATGATTAGGGTAATCCTCTGTTGGCTGTTTCCCTTGATTTACAAAGGGGTTGAGTTGCCTTTTTATCAAAGTGGAAGGTTGTTTTTGCAAAAATGCACACGGACCGTCGGATTCAAAATGTAAGGTGCAGATAGATCGGGGACATCCATCTAGGTGTGGGAAAATCAAACTCCCGTGGATCTCCTTGTGTGCCCACACGAATGACGTCTATATAGTAGGGGAGGGGGGCACACACAACAAGTACTATTTAATCAATTTTATCTCTTTTTCTTCTAGTTCAGTTCCACTATTCACGACCATCCCACTTAACCTTCGCTTCTCCACTAACCTCGATAGATCTGATGTTGCCAACACCATTGACCCAACAAGGCTTTTCTCTAAGACCGGATATGATAGGCACATACCTGTTGAAGGAGTTCAAGCATAAGGGTGGCTCGATCTTCACGTAGTAGGATAGAGGAAGGGAGAATAACTAGATGCAAGAAACTGGGATAACTAATTTTAACCTGCCAATAGGTTGGATGCGACCGTACGTTGGGGAAGGCTGGTAGAAGATACAAGAACTCCAACCAATTGTCCGATCATGATCTTAATTAACCATGGACTGGGACTAACCCACATAAACTTCTGAACCCGTAGAGCGCGAATTAGGGAAAACCGAAGGATCCTTCTCGTGAACCCGAACGAACTCACCAGAGCGAACGTGCTAAGGATCTCTATGATAGTCATACTTCACAAGTTTGTTGATGAAAGATTTGACCAAAAGCCGCCTACAAGATAGGGGAGATGGGGTTTTATAACTAGGGACAAGTACCTCCCAGATCTGTGTGAAAAGGAAGTTAAACCACTCAAAATTTGCATGCCTTCCTGGAGTAATTTATAAACATGGGAAATTATTGGAGATCTCTTAGAAATATGTGAAGCCTTCAACGTCCTAAACACCTTCCACCAAACCGGTTATTACTTTGGCTACACACCTGTAAATGACCCAAAAAAAATTAGGATTAGAAAGTAAACTTGAAGAGCTTTTATTGATGTAGCCCAATTGCCCCCCCCCTCGTTCAAATGGGTGTTATCATAGAAAGAGATCATAGGAAAATGTTGACAACATCAAATTCACTTGAAACTTGTTTTCTATGACATTGTTTCTTCATGGGATTAGAAAATGTTGACCTCGTTCGACAACAAAGTTGAGTCGAAGAGACTTACTAGAGATACAAATCATCATAACAATGTCACATATATAATAATATGTATTTAGGTTAGAATTTCCATGTGCATGCATTTGTTTGGTTTGGCTTAATAATTCCTTCCAACTAAATTGTTGAGATAGCATGTATGTGATATCCATGTGCTCATCGGGGTTGTGCCAATGCTACCCGATATATGGGGAGTAACTTACTGTATGATGACCTTATATGTTACTTATGTCCTTGATTTCCCTTTACCCACCCTTCTTCCCTTGTTTCTTCCCTTATATCTTTTATCCTATTGCTTTATGTTCTTATAACATTTTATTCCTCTTCATACAAAATTTCTCACACCTCTCACATCATCCCGTTGGATGACAACCACAAGTTGGATTTACGGGGTATGGGCTGAATGTTCAAAACATTTATAAACTGGCGTTGGCATTGCAATGATAAACCAATTATTCTTGTCCTAAACCCACTGACTTGGTCGCCAAGTGCAAAACTATTGTCTATTGATGCGCGTGTAACACACGTTCGTTGGGAGACCCGAAGAGGAAGGTATGAAGAGCACAGTAGCAAGTTTCGCTCAGAAAGAAACCAAGGTTGAATTGGCCAGTAAGAGAAAGAAATCACTTCCGAAGGTTGATGCAGCTGAGGTGGCAAGGCGCGCTACCGGTTCAAAAGCAACGTGGAACCTACACAACACAATCAAATCACTTTGCCCCCTAATGAAGCAGTGAGGTTGTCAATCTCACCGGTTTTGCTGAAAAGAAAGAGGTTAAACGTACCGTGTGGAAAATATTTTTTGTTTGAAGTAGATGAAAGAGAACAGTGATGGCAGTAGGAACACAGTAGCAACAACATGAAAACAGAGATTGCAATGATTGTATTATGAGTATGAGGAAAATGGACCGGGATCCACAGTTCACTAGAGGTGTCTCTCCCAAGACAGATAAATAACATGATGGGTAAACAAATTATAGCTAGGCATTGACATATATAAAGGCTACACCATAGTGCATATGCATGACATGATGATTACTATGTGATTCATGTGGGCATTACAACAAGATACATAGATCGTTATTCAACCGCATCTATGACTAATAATCCACCCTCATAATGTCATATGAGCAAACCTTGGGTATTAAGTTGCAAGCAACAGATAACCGCAGTAAGCAAAGTGTGTAATGTAAACAATTTAAACATCGTTGTTTTCTCCCTAATGGCAAAAACACATCCCCGTCACGTTTCTGTCACTCGAGCACAGATGCAAAGGAGGCATGAACTCACTATCGAGCATAAATACTCCCTCTTGGAGTTACTAGCATCTACTTGGCCAGAGCATCTACTAACAACGGAGAGCATGCACGATCATAAATAACATACACATGAAAAGAACATGATAGATTGATAATCATGAGACATAGCATTCAATATTCATTGGATCCCAGCAAACACAACATGCAGCATTACAATAAGATGATCTTGATCATGTAGGGAAGCTCACAAGATCTAAACATGAGGCATAAAGAGGAGAGAACAACCATCTAGCTACTGCTATGGACCCATATTCCAAGGATGAACTACTCACGCATCATTCCGGAGGCGGGCATGGTGGTGTAGAGCCCTCCGGTGACGATTCCCCCTCCCGACAGGGTGCCGGGGAGAGCTCCAAAACCCTCCCAAACTAGGGTTGACGATGACGGCGGCTGTAGATGTTTTTGGTGGAAAAGGCTCGGGTGTTTAGGGTTAACCCTCAGAGGACAATATACAGGGGAGAGGGCAATGTCGGTGGGCGAGTAGGGGGGCCACACCACCCCTAGGCGCGGCCAGGGGGCGCCCCCACCCATGGTGTGGGGCTCCTGTGGCTCCCCTTCGGGTCTCCTTCGGACTCCGTGTGCGCGACGAGTTTCTAAGACTTTCGGGCTTCGAATCGTCCATTTCCGAGAATATTTCCAGAAGAACTTTTCTGAAACTAAAAACAGCAGAAAACATGATCTGGCTCTGTGGCATCTTGTCAATAGGTTAGTCCCAGGAAATCGATAAAAATGGCATAAAGTGTAAAGAAAAAATGTAGCATATGACATTAAAACAACATGGAACATCAGAAATTATGGATATGTTTATGAGTTATCATCTATGTCTGTAGTTATCTCGCCATTTCAAAAATATATTTTCCATATTGAACTAGTTGCACCATAGCTTATTGTCTAACTTCGGCAATGTCTACTTGAAGGACCGAGAGGGTTGACTAGAGGGGGGGGTGTGAATAGGCAACTACAAATTTTACATTAGTTTTTCAATTAGGGATTGCTCAAATATAGGTTTTCTATATTATGCAACTAGGTGAACGAACCAATATGATAATAAATAGACTACCAGCACTTGATATTGAAAGCAAGCAAGCTAGTAACAATAAGTACAGGTAAATTGAGAGATGACAAACAAAGTGCCACAGAGATTTATCCCAGTGTTCACTTCCCAATGGAAGCTACGTCTCCGTTGGAGCGGTGTGGTATCACTGACGTGAATACCGAATAGCCATCAAATGGTGCACCATATCTCCCTCGTGTCCTTCCACCAATGTGGAGAGGCCTAAACCACTAAATTGTCGTTGAAGTTGACAACAAGGATGAGGCACACTCCACAACTTGGACTTTCCTCACCAAATCCCGAGAGCCTCCAAGATTCGAAGCTTCAAGGACGTGGCACACTCCACAACTCAATTGGAGGCTCCGGACAATACTCCTGGGGTCCCAACAAACCCGAAGAGTAACAAGTTCCTCAATGGAATCAAGGGGGAAATAAAATATTTTTGGGGGAAATAAAAACTTATTGGGAATCCATCATAAATAATCTGAACGTTGGAGAACTTTCCAACAAACTTGCACAAACCTATGGAATGTCCGTACTCACCGCTGCTCTAGATCAAATCTTGCACCTATGCATAGACCGCTCTGATACCACTACTGGGTTGAGTGTACGGGAATTTAAAATTTCTCCATGCATTCTACGTAACCGCCAATAAAGGAAATCCCTTTTTGCGCTATAAGGATATCTCCTACGTATCAAATTCTCACTTCTAGGAGTAATATGCCAATAACTATAGAGGACTTTATTCTTATTCTAGGTCTATGAAGATACAAGTGAATAACAATTTCCAGATCTTGTTTGAGAGCATGTACTAGACACCATAGAAGGGATGTCGGTGACGATGTCCATGGAGCATGTGGAGGATCCTCACGTACAAGCATGTGCGTGAGGATGTTGCCGGCTCCTCGTATCCAACACTTTGATCCGGCAGAGTGAGGGTCTCATGTGTTACCCCTCGGATAGTTCGCACACATACATCAGGACTAGTTCTTCAGTGCTTAGCTGTCCAGGACTAGACGCCGCAGGTGTTATGAAGGTGGAGAGAGAAAGAGATAGAGAGACAGAGAGATCAATTAGAAGCATTATCTAATTGGGAGAGTACAACTCAAAATCCCAATTAGAAGAAGCTCTAATTCAATTAGAGGGGCTCTAATTAGAAGCTCTTATTAGACCCCTCTAATTCTACTAGAGAGAGAGATACATAGGATTGAGAGCCAATTGATATGTTTTGCTTTGAGCCTTGGGGTCCTTTTTATAGGTGGATGAGGGGGAGACCATCCTTGGGAGGGAGGAGTACCTCCCTCAATCCACCAAGGAGGTGGCCGCACCCCCTCCTAGTGTCCAACTCCACCTCCCTTTTCATTTTTTTACTTCTACCATGTTTCCCTTTCTTTTTCTCTCCAATTAAATCGTGAGAAAATGCAGGGAGAGAAATGTGACTTGGTGTGGTGACCTGGGGCCCACCTAGCCCCCATTAGATGGGTACGCTCATAGGGGCATTCCCGTCCCATCCAGCACTTCCCCTTCTCGGTTTTTTGCCCGCAACTCTTCCAAAACCCTCTTACCCCTTTAGATAAAATCATCAGCCTTATCTAACAATGGCAAAAATATATTTTCAACATCCCGGGACATTTAATGCCCCTGCACTTGCTCCAGAGAGCGTGCAACTTTTTTTTTTCTCTCTCTCATTATAAATTCTCTCCGATATATATAATATATTGATCACATAGAAACACCATTCCGAGGATACTCCTTGTTGATCCGGGCATACCAATATACACATAAACCATCCCTAATTTAAGTGTGTTACCCCTACAGGTCCGATAGGGTGTAGACATGAAACTGAAAACTCTTTCCTTTTCAATAATCAATAGCGGAGCCATGGACGCCCATATTGACTCCCACACACTATACGAATAAACTCTGCTGAACTTGTTGGAAATTATACAATAATCCCATTACTCGCGATACCGAACTTACCCGAGAATATGGATTCCGATATTGCAGTAAAACAATCTTTGGTTCACTATACCTTTGTATATCTCGTTAACCGGTAAGCTTCCATTTACTCGTTACTATATTATGATATCCCACATGATGTATCATCATCATGCATTGTGTGCAGAACATGGATATCTAGAATACCGAGTGGGTCCAGACTTGTATATCTTTTTTTACAAATTAGTAATTCCCATCTCAGAACATCGAGGTAATATACTCCTTTATAATTACTTAGTGGCTACCATTTTGTTCACCTAATTTATGGTGTGACGCTTGATAGTACCAAAGTAAAACCTCCAGAATGTACAACCCCGATAACCTCATGGTCAAAAAATATGTTGTAATATAACCATGATGTGATATGTCACTAAGGACAAATACTCTACAATGGAATTTATTAGCATATCAACTACTAGGTTATACCCAACCATATTGTTCCCTTCCAACAATATACTATTTATTTATGCAGGCATAAACAATGTCCATGACCAAGACAACACAACCATCAAGTATCCAATAAATTAGTCGTAAAATGCAAGACTGAGGTTTAAAACTTTGTTCATGTTACTACTCGTGAGCATGAGTTTTCCTCTGAATCTCATATTCAGGAGCCACATTAGTTATAGCATAATAAAATAAATCATAATTGTGAAACATATGTACAAATATTATTTCCTTTTAGGCATACATCCAACATCAACTAGATAGTCCCAAAGCTTCTTTGCCGGCTGGAAAAGATCTAATATGTTCGATGCCTTCATTGACCATTGCCTTCTCAAGCATGTGCATTGCATAGGAGTTGAGTTGTAGATCAATGATTTTTCTTGAGCTCAAGTTGTCGGGATCTTTTGTATAATACCCCTTTTCAATAATTCTCCATAGTTGCACTAATGAGTTACACACATAAGACTTCATAGGATCTTTCCAATTAGTAAAACGAGATCTATCTACCAAAGGAGGTTGGAGATTTTGTGCATTGCTATATAAGAAGATAACATGCGAGTCACTTGAAGAATTTTCCTTAGGCATGTTGGGTTTGGTTTTGTAGGTAGGACAGGCTCACCATTCTCATCTTGTTTTTCTCTAGGTTTGGTACTAGTGGAAGACTAGTAGGCCTGTACGTGCACGCACGTCTCAAATTTTAAACAAAAAGTATTTTGATTCTTAAGTCGAGAATAAAAATGCTTGGTATGAAAATCTCTATATATAGTGAACTCGACAAGGTCAAAGAAATCAGAAGGAACATGTTTTGAAGAAAATTGCTCAGGTTGGAATGGAAACACTATCGCCAAACTTAAAAAAATCCATTTTCTCAACTCAGGTTCAGTGCAGACATTGTTAAGAAAACTATTGTAATTATTACTGCACAATAAAACTTTAGAAAATCTTGCAACCAAAGTTACAACAAGTACATTATAAATTTCTTAATCTGATATTTCACAAAAAAAAATTAAAGATCCTTAAGCCATCCATATATGAACACCGAGAAAATGGTTCCCAAAACATATGCACACAATTTCGTTCATCCATAGAAGTGTAAATTACATCAGTTCTCTTGTCTCAAATACAAACTTTGTATGAACAATGAGAAAATGGTTCCCAAAAAAATGCACATAATTTTTTTTTAAATAAATTAAAGGTAGGAGCTCTGCCGTTGCATATAAAGAAGAAGAATTAGCACGGTCCAAAGATTACACAACCATGAGGCTCCCACAAACAAAAGGCCTACACTTTGCTGGCTAATTCAAAAATGCTAAAATCATCACGAGCTAGCCCAGCCACGACGGAGGAGTTAGCAGCCTTCCCATCGAGAACGCGCATGTTCCTCTCTTTCCAAATGTTCCAGAGAACATAGACAGACAGTGAAGCCCAACCTCTTGTATACTTGGACTTACTGAAACAAACACTGAATGGTGTGCCACCAATACTCAAGGCTCGTAGCAGCAACACTAACCTCAGCCACCTGCCTATGCGAAACGGAAAAGTCATTCCAAACATCTATAGCAAAGGGGCAACAGACTGACATATGAGTAGCCGACCCCGTAACCTGATCGCAAAGAGGGAAGCTGCTTTGGCTGGTCAGCCCCCTCTTCTCCAGCCTATCTTTTGTTCACAAGCGACCTTGTAGTAGCAGCCAGCAAAATGCACATAATTTTGACTTCTTTATTTACTACCATTTATTTTGTCTCAAAATATGAACTTCCCTTCCTTGTACTTCTGTCATTCTTAGTTGAGCACCTCACGGCAATCGAGGCATTGGATATCGACGACCATGCGAAGCACCGTCATGACTTCAATGTCCTCCATCGCCCCCTTAGTGACATTCATCTGGTCCAGACTACATGACACTAATAGATTAAGAGTATAAAGAGCTTGAAAATTAAATTCATCTGTAGTCATACAAAATTCAGATCCAAACGATTCCCCTAATTTAGGAGGAAAATATTTAGCATTCTGCGCATGTGTATACATATTTCTTTAATGAAAACCCGAAGCACACAAGCAGTTGTAAGCTCACGATTTAGGTATAGAGAAGTTACCACCCCCCGAG
Source organism: Alopecurus myosuroides (assembly GCA_028641055.1). Taxonomy (NCBI): domain Eukaryota; kingdom Viridiplantae; phylum Streptophyta; class Magnoliopsida; order Poales; family Poaceae; genus Alopecurus; species Alopecurus myosuroides. Next base: position 743,569,033 of record CM054057.1, read on the forward strand.
CAAAACCAAATTGTAGGACCCTCTTGAACACCTTTCCGGAGAACAACAAGTTAGCACCGGTATGCTCCGGCTATATCTTTGGGTAAAGGTACAAAGAAAAACATAGCAGATCTGTTTTAGCTGCTTCTAAAAGAATCTCTACCTGTAGCATGTGTTTTCATTTTCTCTCTTTTCCATTCTTAATTGGCTGGACCATTGCAAGAGAAGGGGAAATACTCAACTAACCTCAAAATTGCATCTGTTGGTACAAGATTCTACTGTCGATAAATAATATTAACAACCATATCACACATCTGCGAAGCTTTTCCCACTTCATTGTTTGTTATGTACCTGATCCAGAAAAAAAAAGAAATTGGCTACTTAATTCATAGAATGCCAAGAATGTAAGTGTGCATATGCAGGATAATACAAGAAAATATTTATCATTTAAGATTCGGTAAATTTGGTAAACCAACCATTAGTTTCTCAAGATTGATTGTCCTACTGTAATCACTTCCGTAAACCAGCCTTGGTACTTTATATGGATTCAAATGTTTATTCAAAGCACGTTGTTTCTTCTCACAATAATTTCTGCAAATATCTATAGTTGTAACGGAAGAAATGAGGAGACTCGGCATTCAATGCAGACTTTTCTGGCAAACAAGGAAAGAAAAATTCCAATTCAGATCCTTTGAGTTCCTCTAGGGAACTTACTTAAGCTTGTTTGTTGCGTTGAAATTACTATGTACTTCTCCTGAAAGAGCAAATATGTTCTTACATCTAGCAAAAAAATAAATCATTAAGTTGTGCTGATATTGATAACGATTGAACACAGTTGCCTTTGTCCATCATGTAGTCTACCAGGTTTACACAAGAAGCCTAGCTAGACATTATGTCGAACACAAAGTCAGCATTACATAGAAACACAGATATCTAACTTAACGACATTGTTCAGAACTCAGATGCAAGCAAAGAATGGAGACTAATAATTAGGTAACAGAAAAGAAGAATAAGGTTGCAAACAACAAATTTTGAAAAGAGAGATTCAAAATGTGTAACCTTACTGGGATTTGCTATACCTTAGAAATAATCCAAATAACATACCATCTCCATCATCTTTTTCTTTTTGAACCATCCATCATCTAGTTGCCAGTAGTACACAATGGCAACGACACAAATTGTGCATCCCCATTGCGTAGAACCAGTTGCCAAAAAACGCTTGTTTTGGACAAACGGCGGTGTCTGCTTGAATGTGGCAGTCACACCAGCTGTTCATGCGCAACAATGTCAGCAGCAGCGTCGGCGGCTACAGTAGCACTGGCCGTTCTGAGCGTGGAGAGCAACATCGCTGGTTGGTGCGTCCCCCGCGTGGAGGCGGCTGTTGCATCCTCCCGAGATGCGTCAGTGTCAGCAGGGCGCCTTGGCGCGGGGGTGCAGAGGACGAGGCATGGAGGCGCAGAGGACGGAACGTGGGTCGGGGAGGGAGGCATACCGAGCGGGGTAGCATCATGGAAGATGGAGTATCAAGGACGACACGTTGTTGAGGCGGGAGGGGGGAGGGAGAAAAGGCCAGGGAGGAGTGATTTGCGGTGATAGCTGTGTTCGGTGGTGTGGTGATGCCGTGGAAATTTTCGTCCGTTCCGTATGGTCCGCCAATGTAATTGCTAAGTGCACACGAGGCTTGAATTAGATTAATTTAATCTGTTAGATCTGATTAGTTGGAACGATCTGACGGTACAGTACAGTCTATGTACATCATGGGTGTGGGTTTAAGAAAGAAAAAGTTTTATCTTTTAATAGTAGTATAGATGAGAGAGGGGTTAGTAGCATATCCTTCATTTTTTAGCATTCTCCTTAAACAAGGATTCCATGAATTTATTCATGGCATCCATGGTGATAGGAGATGTACCGACAATGGCGGGTGGAGGTTCATCATCTTCCAATGTAGTCATCCTCCTTTTTAGGCGGTGAATCCTTTAATAAATAGACAAGTCTCTGATACCAATTGGAAGGATCAAGAGGGTTGACAGGGGTGAACATGCAACTCAATTTTTAATTCGTTTTGTTTCAATTAAGGATTGCTCAAATATAGGTTCTCTGGATTATGCACATATATGAACAATCCGATATGATGAGCAATAGACTACTAGAAATAGATATGCAAGCAAGTAAGCTAGTAATAATAAGTAAAGGTAAGTTTAGAGATAACCAACAAAGTGACAAGGCGATTTATCATGGAGTTCACTTCCCAATGGAAGCCGCGTCTCCGTTGGAGCGGTGCGGTGCCATGAAATGACATAATATATCTCCATCGTGTCCTTCCACTAATGTGGAGAAGCATGAACCACTATGTTATCGTTGAGGTTGACAACTAGAACTTTCACAAGGATGAGGCACACTCCACAACTTGGAGGGTCGTCATCAAACCCCGAGAGCCTCCAAGGCTCCGAGCTTCAAGGCCGGGGCACAATCCACAACTCAATTGGAGGCCCCCGAAAATACGCCGCGACTATCAAAGCCACGAAGGACCACAAACTCCTAGGTTTCCAACAAACCCGAAGAGTAGCAAGTTTCTTAATGGAATCAAGGGTTAAATCAATTCTTTTTTGGTGGGGTTGTAGATCTAGGTCACATTTCTCTAATTCTTGAAGGACAAGGTGTATGAGTGGGTAGAGAGAGAGAGAGATCCATGTGTTTGGAGCTTGCAACAATGGTGGGTGTGTTATTTCCGGCCGTGGTGCCTTCCCCATGGTTGGAGAGGGATTTTTATAGTCTCTCCAAGATTCTAGCGGTTGGAGGAAAACTAACACCAGAGAGTCCGGCCTAGAGACCGGAGTCTCCCGCGTAGCATGGAGTCTCCGGACCAAGAGTGGTCCGGAATCTCCGGCCTAGCTGGGAACTTTCACAAAGTCCTCAGGCACACTCTGGCCACACTCCGGACCATCAGATCATTACGTCACTTACACATCTCTTCGCCTAAGTCCAAGAATATTTAGCCTGGAGTCTCCGAATTTTCTGAGTCCGGAATCTCCGGTGCATCCACACCGAAGTTTCCAGTCTTGGGGCCCTGGAGTCTCCGGATAGTTTCCAACATCCACTTGAAATTACACCATATCAATTCACCAATGTTGATGGGAAGGCTATGGGATGTATATTTGGTATTCTACTAGGTAGATGATTCCATTGAGCAACCCCTAGATAAACTACGAGCAATAGACTATAACATGAATGATTAAAACCCTAGGGCATCGATCTTCGATCTTTTATCCTTTTTGAGGGGCTTGCCACCGTATTGTGCTAATCATCGTATAGCCTTCGATATACATTGATATACTTAGCACACAGCTAAATGTCGCTTATGTTTAACAAACAGCCAAAACTATTTAAGGAAGAAAAATGTCTTTTCAGCTACAACGTTGATCAATAAGGGCATGTCCAATGCAAGTTGCTTAGAGAGACGTTTAAGAAAATAAACCGGTTGTTGCTTAAGCATTGATGATTATTATGCAAATATTGCTTAACTAGGCACCTCATTTTGAATTAGAACCGGTGCTTACGAAAAAAACTAGTTGATTTTTGTAACCCCCTCTCTAAGCAGTCCACATTATACCTAATGTATATGGGATTTGGAGTTCCATGCCGCCTCCTTGAATAGTTATCTCGTATCTTTATGAAAAAACGTCTTTGGCTTTGGAACTCCAGTGTTCTCGCTATTTAAAAAAAAATGAAAATCATCTTTACGAGTTTCAAAAAATTCTGAAAAAAATATGGATGCAGCCAACGATGCACCCACAAACATGAAAAGGTAAATTTCAAATACTTTTATTATGGGCTATACAAAAATAATAAAATCCGATAAATTTCATTTTTTTCTTATGTAGGTTAAAACACAAAATATTAGAAATTGATTTGTTTCTTTAAAACTCGTACACATGGTTTTCAAATTTTCTTAAAAAACATGATCACTAGAGTTTGGGAGCAAAAAATCTCGTCTCTTATTTTCTTTTACAATGTACTCCCTAGTCATATAGTGCTCGTATTCATAACAGTAAGAATACATAGTTGATATGCATACAAGTGCAATAAGATTAGGAGGATACAAACAACCATGCTACTGAAATACCGCTCTCACTGCAACTATCAAGCACCTATGTTATACCCTTGTCGCCGGAAAAGAAGTGCACCAACACATCTTAGCGATAAAGAAACCCTAGCCATGAGGCACTAACGAGCCGCGATATCATCCTCCAGCCCCTACAAGGCTGGATCTAGCCCGATAAAAATATTGGGTCGAAGGAGCCCTCCAAACCTCTTCGATTCCGGATTCGGAACCAAGTCACCCCGCCCTTCAGACGGCCGGACCCTCCTCTATCTTTTCATAGATCAGCAGTGAACACCTCCGCTGTCCACTCGTATATTTCTTACCATACGTTCTCCATCTACATCTACTCCCTCCGTCTCAAAATAATTGTCTCAAAGTTAGACAAAAGTGGGCGTATCTAACACTAAAACATGTCTAGATACATCCACTTTTGTCCAAGTTTAAGACAATTATTTTAAGACGGAGGGAGTACATGTATTTTCATAAATCCTCGTACACGTCTGCTACCACGTATACCCTTCAATAAAATAAAATAAAATAATACGGGCCCTCCATCATCCATAGTCAAGATCCATCTCCTCTCTCCACTCCACACCACCGCCGCGCCCCGCCCCGTATGTTCCTCTTCGTCCCCCGAGCACCTACCCCCAATCCCACTCAACGGCGGCTCTGAGCTAGCGAAGCATCCCCGTGCCCTAGAGCTGCCGCCGCGCCGTAGCTTGCCATCACCGCCGGCGCCTCACCTCCCAACCCCTCGCGCGCGCGCCGCCGCCGCCGCCATCGACGTTCCCGCTCCACCTCGCCGGGTCCCGGCCGCCTCAACCCCGTACGCAGCTCCGGCCGCTGGTTTCCCGAGGTACGAGCATTTCGTCACTCCAGCGATTAGCCTAGCAAACCCCGGGCGACCGCCGGTGCGCACCGTCTAGATCCGCCGACCCCCCGCACTCCCGTCGCTTTCACTGTACCGCATTTGTTTATCCGAGATTGGGTTTACTCACTTCGCCGGATTCCCTCAGATTGGGGTCGATTCGGCGCCGAGGGTTTGAGGTCGAGCAAGCGGCGCATCTCAAGGCTCAAGCTAGCTCTCTTTGTTGGCAATCGCAGGTTTCGGTCTCCAAGGCGAAATGGAGGTGAACGAGAAGAACGCCGCTGATTTGGATGACAAGAAGAGCCAGCTCAGTGTGCACGGCCAGCAGCCGAGCTTCCACGGTCCAGGGTTCGCGCCGGAGGCTCGGGCGGAGTCGTCATCTGGCGGTGACGCGTTGGCCGGCATGGGATCGACCCCGTTCCCTCCCGGCCTGTGGAACTCGCCGCCTGGGCAGCAGGGCTTTGGGCTGGGGGAGAGCAGCGCGAACGCCGGCGCTATGATGGCTGGACACCCGTTCTCCTCCTTCCTGGGTATGCTGTCGTCCGGGGCTGTGCCCACCTATGCCGGGGCACCGCCGTCCGGGTTCATGGACTGTGGAGCAGGGTTTCCTGCCGTAAATGGAAGCAGCCTTGGAGCCATGATGGATCACCCTTTCCCTAGAAACCAGCTTCTGGGTGAGGGTTGCAAGGATGGTGATAGGCAGCATAGAGATGCCGAGGGTTCTCATGGCGCTGATGCCCCCAATAGTGAGTTAAGCAAGCCGGAGTGCAGTGGTGGCGCTGGACAGGATGACAGGCCTAGTTCCTCTTGTGCCAAGAAGCGGAAAAGATCAGGCCAGGTATGCTTTTTAATCTCCCTCTGATATAGCTTAATTTGTGTGGGGTTTAGACGACGGAAGCTAAGAAAATGGTTTGCTATTGAAGGATCGTGCGGTCAAGCATGGACAAGAAGGAAGCCAGCAATTGGCAACTGTGGTTGCAAAGCAGGAGAAAGATGATGATGCTGATGAGAAAGGTGAACCCAAACGGCCCATCATTGCGTCCAGAAAATCCAACGGGAAGCAGACCGAGGATAATGCTGCTGATGCACCGAAGCAAGATTACATTCATATAAGAGCTCGAAGTGGCCAGGCTACAAACAGCCATAGTCTTGCAGAAAGGGTAGGTCCCTAACTATCCTGCCTGACTACCTTTGCCAAGTGATGTCTCTATCCATTTAGTTTCAGTGCTGTCATTTGCAATACAGGTTAGGAGGGAAAAGATCAGTGAAAGGATGAAATTTCTTCAAGATCTTGTCCCTGGTTGTAATAAAGTAAGCACTTCTTAACAATCTCCACATTATTGCCATGGGAAAACATAGTTTGCATGAGAAGTTATAAGCTACGAAGTCAGCAGTCCTTAGCTGTATTTTGCCTCCACATGCCACATTATTGCCTTTAGCTGTTTTCACAAGTAAAAATTACAAACCAGGTCATTGGCAAAGCTGTTATGCTGGATGAGATAATCAATTACGTCCAATCATTACAGCGGCAAGTTGAGGTATGATGTCCGCATAACTTGTAATCTCAATGACCGCAAAACTTGTAACGTCTTTTGCTGTCTGCTGTGTGTAAACTCCTTGACCCTGGATGTACACATTGTGCAGTTTTTGTCAATGAAGCTTTCAGCTGTCAATCCAGCGCTGGAGTTCAACATAGAACATATTCTCTCCAAGAATGTATGCAATCCCTTGCCAGATGTATATAGGTCCTTAAAATCTCATTTTCACTTCCTCATACTTATATATGTTCCATTATACAGTTATTTCAGTCTCAAGGAACTGCATCGTCTGCCTTTGGCTTCTTACCAGACATTGGTCATCAATTTTTGCATCCACCAAAACATTCTCAAGCTTCCTTTCACAGCTTTGTGAACCGTACCGATGCATTTGGAAGAGTAACAAATGCTCCAGCAGGATCTAGCAGTACATTCAAGGAATCAGCACATCAGGTTTTTCTCGTGACTTACTGTTCATATATTTCTCATCTGAAGCTCTTTAAAACAAATGCTAGACTGATGGAAATTGATAACAATATGCAGTACCTGCTAGTTATCCACGAGACCTAGCGCAGTTTTGTATTTGTTTGGTGGGTTTTGAATAATTAGTTCATTACTATGATATTGAAAGAAGGGTACCTGCTAGGTTTCCATGAGACCTACTGACCTAGTGCAATGTTTTAATGTGTGGTAGTTCAAGAAGTACTAACCCATAGGCCATAACTAGTATTATTGAAACAAGAACATGCACATTAGAATTTGGAAACTTGGTAACCCAGTCTATATTCTTCTAGTTTATTGTGACCAAATCCATCCTCTTTTGGTTCGAACATTGCTCAGGTGCCCGGTAATTTTGACGGAGAGTTCCACAATGTCATGGGGACGCCTTTCACCCTTTTTAACGACCACGAATCAAATGGTAAACCTTGAGGCGGGCCACATGGGATTTCGACTGAACTACATGTGAGCTTAGCTGACACTGTTCTGCCAGCTCACAATCGAGCACTGAAGTATATAGCCATCCAAAACGCTTTATTGCCATTGATTTTGCAATACTGGAAGCAGCAGTTGATGTCCTGCAACCCATGATGCCCTTGGATGCACTATCTGCCACTAGAGGAAGCTCGAGACCTGACTATGGGGACGCTCAAATGGAGATCGCAAGAGCTATATTCTCCTACGAAAATTTACGTGTATAACTATATTGGTAATTGAACTCTTTGCATCATGACGGTAAGATCCATTTTGCTGGAAAGTGACTATCTGGGCAGCATTTAGTTCAGACCAACAATATTGTAAAATGCCCCTTCTCCACTATATTGTGTAACTCTGCAGTATAATATTATCACAACAAGCACAATTGCTAGTTGCTAGTGTTATGAGGACGGAAAAGTATTCTTTGCTGCACCTAGCCATGGTATCTCATTTAATTTTGTTTAATCTGGTCATATTATTTAATTACCCAGGCGATGCTTGTTGGCAGAAATATTTTGGATCTGGCAAGCTTGTGAGTTATGGAAGGATAATCACAATTGCACCACTAATATGTACTGTAACTTTTATGTTACAAAATTATAACCACAAACAAGTACTTTGCAGTACGGTTTAACCACATCTATTTCGTCTTATATATATAATGTATAGAGTTATTTATAGAGTTCTAGGGTGTTGTTCCTTTCCACTTGCTTACCATATTGTCGCCAATTCGACTACAAATTTAAGCCTTAACTAATAAGTCATTTGTATGGAAGTTCACAGCTTTGCCTTTGGTTGCACGGTATGATTATTAGCAAGAACATCAACTGACTCTATTTGATAAACTGCTTCCTCTGTGTCGGCATTCGTCTGTTGACAACTATAAGAAACTGACATGAACTTTGTGTGGCTTTTCGTGTATTCCAATGACTTCCTAGAATTATTTGGCCACCCCAATGGGTTTTGGTGTCAAATGCATTGCATAATTTAGCTAGGTATCGCAGCCCCAAAGTTGGACACTTTGAAATATCCATGACGAGATTATCATCAAAGGGGTCATCCCATGACAAACCAGCTGGCTGTCCCATCAGATTGAAGCAAAGTTGTTGACATGGATGGTTCTGCTCAAGTTTAGTCTTGTATAGAGGCTCGAACTGAGGTGGGATCCAATAGTTTGAGCTTTTTGGACAGCCTTGTCCGCAGCAACCCTATTGTTTCAACAAAAGTGGGGGTTGAGAAAAGCAGATCTGTATCATTCTCTTCCCCCATGCCTCCCAATCCTAGTACCATGGTGTGGTAACAAATAACCTTTGAGTTGGCTTTTCTGCCGGGATTGTATGATATGGGGATAGGAAAATTGGGTTTCCTGATATATATATGCACATTGCTCCATTTGCCTCCGGCGCCTCATCTTTCAGTTATATCTTGGAGAGTAGCTCTCTCATCTTTTAAGGTGGTGATGTTTTGGAAACTTGCTAACACAGTCTATATATTCTTCTTGTTCAATGTGACCAAATCCATCCTCTTATGGTCTGAACATTGCTCAACGTGCCCAGTTATTTTGACGGGAGTTCCACAGCGACCACAAATTGAATGGTAAACCTTAAGTGGTATATTCTGCCACCAAAGTAGTGGCCACATGGGTTTTCGCTTGAACTCCATGTGAGCTTGTTGACACTGTTGCGCCAGCTCACAATCGAGCACTCAAGTATTTAGCCATCCAAAACGCTCTGTTGCTGATTTTGCAAGACTGGAAGTAGCAGTTGATATCCTGCAAGCCTGCAACCCATGATGCCCTTGGATGTACCATTTTCCACTAGACGAAGCTCAAAACCTGACTATGGGTACACTCGGATGGAGATCGCAAGAAACTATATTCTCTTACGAAAATTTACGTGTATAACTATATTGGTAGTTGAACTCTTGCATCATGATGGTAAGATCCATTTTGCTGGAAAGTGACATATCTGGGCAGCATTTAATTCAGACCAACAATATTGTAAAATGCTCCCTTTCCACTTTATTGTGCAACTCTGCAGTATAATATTATTACAACAGCACAATTGCTAGTTGCTAGTGTTATGAGGGCGCAAAATGATTCTTTGCTGCACCTAGCCATGGTATTTTATTTTATTTTATTTGACCTGGTCATAGTATTTAATTGCCCAAGAGAGCTGGCAGAAATGCTTTGAATCTGGCAAGCTTGTAACTTTTATGTTACAACATTATAACCACCAACAATTACTTTGCAGTACTCTACCGTTTAACCACATCTGTTTCGTGCCATATATAATGTATATATGTATAGTATTTTGAGACGATGGACTAGGATTAGAGAAATGTGTGAATGTCGATGAAAGATTTTTTTTATTTCTCCCGCCAATTCGACTACAAATGTAAGCCTTAACTAATAAGGTATTTCTACGTCAGCTTACAACTTGTCTGCTTTGTTTGATCGTTAGCAAGAACATCAGCCGACTCTACTTGATAAACTGCTTCCTTCTGACACCGAGAATCCGATATCAAGTTCAGCTATCCCCTGTTGACAACTATAAAGAACTGTTTCGAGTATTCCAATGACTTCCCGGAATTATTTGGCCACCTCAATGGCTTTTGGGGTCAAACACATTGGTTAATTTTGCTAATTATAACCAGTTGGCTATCCCGTCAGAAGTTCTGGGTTCGGGCGTCGTCTATGAACATGAAGGAGCAATGAAGGAGCAGGGGACGACGTAATTAGAGTTGATGACAAGGAAAGTTCTGCTCAAGTTTAGGTTTGTATAGAGGCTCGAACTGAGCTGTGATTCAATAGTTCGAGCTTTTTCGACAACCTTGTCCGCAGCAACCCTATTGTTGAATTGTTCCAATGAAAGTGAGGGTTGAGAAAACTATCTGTATCGTTCTCTTCCCCTATGCCTCCCAATCCTAGCAGGCTTTTCTGATGGGATTGTAGGGAAGTGGTTCTTCCTAATATAATGCACATATCTCCATTTGCCTCCTACGCACCCCCTATAAGCTATATATCATGGAGAGTTACTCTCATCTTTTAAGGGGGTGATGCTTTTGTAGTACTGTAAATTGGTGCAACAAAGGCTGCATCGCGGTTTAATGAGCTACGATCGGTTTGTGAATTAAGCACACTAGTCGTCAACCCGTGCCTTCGCACGGGCTAGTGTGCTTATCTTTTGTTGGGACATCTTTTGTGTAGATCTTAGTTTTTTCTTTAAACTTCGAGGGAGATGAAGAGAATTTTATCTTTGATGTCGTAATGGGAATGTTATGTAAAATTAACGTAACCATTATTAAGGTTCTTGCACTACCTCAGTCATAATTTTCCTACACGCATTAATAATTTTTATGTCTAAGTTTTCCCTTACAAATGAGGAATTTATATGTATAAATGGTCCATAGCAGTTTAGTTTGGTATAAAATTACTATTTTAATCTATAATCTAAGCCTATGCATAAGTTATTTCTAGTTAGAAAATTTATTTTCAAAATGTTCTCATATAAAACATTGCAGCTCGGGCTTTAACTAAGTCGCTTTGATCGGAATGTGAAAGATATTGGCTCATACTCATGGGTTCACACAAAAAATCAACGAAAGATATATAGAAATATACTAAGTTTGCACGTCCAACTTTGTTATTCTTGCCACAAAAATAATTTTACATAGCAAAGAAACAATGGATTAGTACTTTTGATAAACAACCGATTATGGATTAAATTAACTCATATAGTTCTTAAGAATATGAGAACATCACATAGTAGATATTTAGACCGGACATGAGCGAATTACTAAATGCTCTAAATAAAATACCAAGAATAAGCGTACCTTTGCATGCATGCTGGTCAGTATCAAATCACTGCAATACTCTAGCCATCCTCTTTCATTTGAATCCTTCTCCCGTTTGCCATCCGGCATGGCCCTATGGACACACGCATATTTCATATTCAAAGGATTATGGCTGATTTTTTACCAGTTAGCCAACCCTGAGCGGAGCAAAGTGAAATCATGCCCTGATCGCTGCCTTCAATTTGAGATGTTTCTTTTTATACAAGTTTTAGAGTGGTTGGCATTTTTAATAACCATCCATTCCCTCCAATCTGACGGTGATAGAACAAGAGGTACTAGAAAGTATCAGATTGAAAGTACTAGAAAGTACCGGAAAGTACTAACATTATTGATTTTCTTTAATCTAATAAAAGGTTATTTACGTAAATTCATCTAATGTTCCCCACCTGTATCTCTCCTCTATCTCGTCTCAATCTCTCCCCACCTCCTCCCCGCAGCAGCAGCAGCCGGCCGCGGGCTTCTGGCCGTGGGTGACGTCGCCGGCTTCCTGCTTCGTTCGCCTCCCCTCCAGCAGCAGCAGCAGCAGCTGGCCGCGAGTGCCGTCACCTACTACCTCCACCTCCCTGCTAGCAGTAGCAGCCGGTCGCGGGCGCCGTCGACGGCAGCCACCGCACGGGTATAGTGGCACACAGGAGCGAGGAGGTGCAGATGGCGTATGAGGACGACACATCCGGCCCCGGCGCCGACGCCTTTGATACGAAGGGATTCTTCCACGCGGAACAGCAGGTACTTGCTATGTCCAAATGCATGACTTTCTGAAGAAACTGTGAAGTATGTTACTGATAGCTTGATTCTGCACATATGTCTATGCTTACTGCTAGAAATAGCCAGCCACTTCACAAAAAATTAATGTACTGGCAATTACAATTGTAGATTTTGAATGCCAACCATGTAATGGCAGGTTCAAAGAGGCGATCAATATACTCAAGGACCTGGTGTTTGGTCAATGCCAGCCCCTTCATAAGGTTTGCAAGAAGCTTGCAGTCCTAACTGCAACTGAAGTCCTTGTATAACAATCTACCTACTTTTATCACTTGTAAGTGTAATCTTTAATTAAGAACTAGTATTGTGGTTCAGTTTGACTAGAACTTATCTATAAACTATAATTAGTGATCTTGGTGGCATAAGAGTTATTTCAAACCAAAGGTTGATATCAACACATTGTTTTCACTTTCAGTTGCACTGATAATAGTGTGACTGGGTAGGTTATTATTTCTCAACTTCGTAGCTGCTCCAGAGTTACTGAAGCAAGAAGACATCTAGCAGAAATAGTGCATTTAACTTGCAATTTGTCATGGAATTTTATTTATTGTTTTTGTTTCAGGTATGTGAGTTTATTGTCAGCTGCTGCTTTGATAACGCTAGTTGGCTCTCGAAATATGAGCTGGGTTTTCTATTGGTATGATTTTGAGCATTTTGTCTGTACTAGATATTTGTGTATGCATACATACTCCTTATGCTGAAATACAAATACGCAGGTTGCTTTGGAGTGTGATCATCATACTACTGTGAAACTCTACATAGTTTAGCTAACCGAAGGATAACAAGAGGATGCTTTGGAATGTGATTTGGAAAAGAAGCTACTGTCATCACCCAAGGAAACAAATCCTATGTCTCTGCTAAAACAACTTACAAGATCAGACGAGAAATTTGTCAGAGAAGTTTACAAGAGAAACTTGTCACCACCCAGAGAAATAAAGTCCATGTATCTTCTAAAACAAGTAATATGAACCGAACAAGTGTGTGTTTACTGTTTTTTTCATATGTGTATTTATATCCTCCCCTTCTATCGAACAAGAGTTTTTGTCTTTTGTCTTCGCTGCGCGAAGAGGTACCATTAGTCTTTATGCCGTAGTATGATGTGCGGTACTACCAGTACCGGTACTTGAATCCTACAGTACTTTGTGCGGTGCCAGTACTGGTGGTGGTTATTAAGTCTGTCTCTTGACCTTCGGAGCAGAGTTTCTCCAGTTTTGATTCGAATTAACCCATGACGCTAACAGTCTGCTATAACAACATTAGCAAGGTGCCCAAAAAATTATATGACAAGCATTGCAGAAACACTTGTGGTGAATCACCGGCACACCCGTTTACACGCCATATTAAACGCCTGGCCACATTCACCTTCATCCATATTTTCAGTGAAAGCAGACACCCTTTTTGTTCAACAGGAAAAAAAAATACAAATTCATGAAGCTAGTCACGCGGAAGGCAGCCACCAAACCACCACTGCCCCATCAGGCTAGCCACAGTTTTGATTCTGTAATGCTGTTTGGTTTATGAGCAAGGGTCAATTCATATCCTTTGTGGCTAGCCTGATAGATAGATCATCTATCTATCTTTGTAAGCAAGCTGCTATGACTCTTTGAGAGATTTTTTTCTGATTATTTACGAACAATAGCATTACAGAATTTTGTTGCTGTACTGCTAAAGTTAGATATACAAATATTCTTGCTAATTGACAAGTGGGCAACAATGTATGTAGAGGAACTCAATTGACACCAAATAACAGAACATCACGGAGATAAACATCATCCTAACAGTTCACAAATTTTGACAATATTACTCCCCTGTGGATTGCAGTATTATGTAGAGTATACAGTATACACACGAATTGGATGCAATTGTGGCACCGAGCCACTGGTCGGTCTCTGCTTCCTGTACCGTGCGATAGTCCCCAGCAGTACGCCGGCCTCGACCTCGATGTGACGAAGAGCTCCTACACGATGCCGTGGACGGCATCCACAAAACCCAGTTCCGTTGGCGTCGCCTCCCACCGGCCGCCGCTGCCGACGATGTCGAGTCTAGGTCGCTGCCGATTGGAGAGGAGAATACGCGAACGCGAGCCTCCGGTTCAGAAGGCAGCCTCGTCGCATGTCCTCGCGCCGTCGCCGTCACCACCGCCTAAGCAGTTGCCAGATGGGATGCAGAGAGACGGACTCGTTTAGGAGATGCGACTAACTGTTCGCCATGGAGTTTTTTTTTTTTTAACAAATCCTGTACATAGGACCATAATACCCTTTACTGCCTAAACTTAATATTTTGCGCTACCTTTTTTAATCAACGGCTCAAAATAATCAAAGGGGGAGGTACCGAAAAGTACCTACAGTACCTCTCCAATCACCCTAGCGCAGCTCTTCTTTTTACTATTTAGCGCGTACATATAGGCAGGACAGATGTACAAAATCCTTTATAACACAATATTATGCTCCAAAAGAATCCTACTACACATTCTACAAAAAAAAAACCCTACTAATTTAATATGGGAGACCGAGAGTTCACATTCACTTTGTTCTCTACATAACGTAATCCATTAAACCCAGTCATCCCCACATAATATATGTTTCAGATTATTTTTTAATGCAAGTTGTAATTCATAAATCCAGAACCCATCCCACTAACTTTTGTGCAGGTAAACCGAAGTAATATTTGAAGGAAATATTCTGCAAGCATGCTATCTATTTCCTAGATTATGAAGATGTCTTTTTCATTGCAGAAATTAACGTTCTTACAGGGATCCTCAAAACTATGGAAATATACCACTCTATATTTACTTTAACAATTCAAATAACAAATATGCGGTAGATATTTGCCGAAAAAACACATAATTCTGATCAGATCGATACCGAGAACTTATGTCGAGCCGGGTAGATGCAGACCAAAACAATAAATCACAAATCAAGCTACACCTTGATATTCCGATGCACCATCATTAATCATGCATCCTCGGTTGGCACCATGTGTCGAGTCAACTCTTGAATGAGAACTAAGTTGGTCTGGTGATCTACTATTAAATTATGAAATTTATAAATGTACATAAAAACAATAAATCAAGACACAGATTGATTTGATATCACGACGTGTCATCTCTCATGCTTCCCGTGTTGGCAAAGGGTCACCCCGCCCAGTACTTTCCGGCAAGGTGCACCAGCAAGAGCTGGTTCGATGAGCACCGCTGGTGAACGCCTATGACTTATGCTGCGCCCAGATTGATGGATTGATCGATCTGGTCCACATGTATAATAAATCTTGCAATAGCTAGGGCTAATTACTATGTCATGCAAACATGATATATAGCAAGTCCATCTTCTAAACCGATTAGATTGCATGAGGAGGGACGTAGCCAGGCAGGAACCATACACATACTAATAATCAAATCATAAGCTAGCCTTTTTGATCGATTTGGTGCTCTGCACTTATCTAGCTAGCTAGTTAGACGTAATCAATTTGTACTGAATGCTCAGGTGCACCCATGAGATTGCTTTTGGATCGTAGCCAGCCAAGCCCTGTAGCCAGCTCAGAACCGGCAGCCGAGAGCATCCCTGCGCACAGCGCAGGTCTATTTTATTTGGGAATTACAGCTAGCAACTTATCATACCGTGGTTAACTTATTCATACCGTGGTTGTATTGTTGCCGAGGTCCGTAAGGCCGATTCCGCACGTCTTTTTATTATTTTGGAATTTAAATTAGCAACCGTACGTACATAGGACTCGATCCGTGTAGGGCCATGCGGACAATTTCATCGTACGGTCGCTAATGCTTGTAATCTATATCTACTGGATATATTTTTCTTTCGAATCAGAACTAACGTGGAGCCTCGTATGGTGCATCCAATTAGTACATATAAGATGCTATTTAAGTTCCCTGCTACCAACCTGTACGTATTATGGCAAGTTACGTACGAGTTTGTACACTATCGTACATGCCAGATTCGTTCGTATTTGCTTACTGGTCATATGAATCATGTCATATTGCTACTGTCTGTTACCCAATTTTGAGGGACAAAATCCTAGAGCCGTCATGACTCCGAGGGGGAGAGTAGCACATGGTCATCAATTGTTCAATTCATCCGTCCAACTGGTGGTCTTTCTTGTACTCTTTAATTTTCTTTGAACAAGGTCTAAAGGGGAGGCCCCTACAGCTGAATTTTCATTTATAGGGTTCAAACGCTTGCAACCAAAGAAAAGTACAAGGGGGTAGCGAGCGGAGAAGGAGAACGCGACATGAAAGAAAACATCAAAATATTTAGGACTACAATTAGGCAATCCAAACACTTCCCTGTTTCCAATCATAGGTTGAAATAGCTCCGCCTTAGCTGTTTGAGCATGTTGCCACTAAAGTCTAGTATACATTTGTTTCTTAACAGACACCCTAAACTCGCAATGTACACTAAAAGTAATCACTCTAAATCGTGGACCCTCAAATCAAGTAGTATCTCTCCAACATCTTGTTGAAGCCGATCAATCAAAGTTTCCGTTTTTCTAAGTGATTTGGTACGCCATTGCAAAGATTGTTGCCCTTCTAAGCTCAGTAATGGCGAAATATTTTTCCGATGCCTCTTAGTCCCATGCATACTAGTATTGTGTGTGCCCGACGTTATTAAACTAGCTTGAGACTTGTGTGCCTAACTAGAACCTGTATATATAGCCTTTTAGATTACCCAAAACATTTGTAATGCTGATACTGATCAATGAACTGAATTACCACACCCTTGCCCTTTTAACCAAGGTTCTCCTCCCTGCGGCTTTGCTTGTCATTATCCACCTCTACATTGCGGAGGAATAAAGACATGTTTCTCTCGAAAAATGTGACCTTCATACTAGGCTCAAAAGAAAATTGATGATTTTAGTGTTCATTAAAAGAGTTACAAAGTAACAACATGCAACCATTGAAAATATTATGGAAGGGGATGCAAATACAAAATTCTTCCACCTGAGGGCTAATAGATTAAGACGGAAGAATCATATTTATCGCATCAAGCCCAACAATGGGTGCATCACCGAACATGAGAACAAACATGGTATCATTTATAATCACTTCAAATCAACTTTGGGAAGAGGGGTTCAATATATTGCATGATTTTAATTGGGATGCTCTCAATTTATAGGTGTCGGAGTTGCACTCCTTAGGTGACCCCTTCTGTTAGGAGGAGGCTAATGCAATTAGTGATATGATGAGCGTGTTAAGGCTCCGGGTCCGAATGGGTTCAGTGGGATATTCTTCGAGAACTGTTGGGAGATCATTAAGTTGAATTCATGAGGGTCATTAAAACTTTCCGAAACCTCCACTCCAAAAACTTCCATTGGCTCTACTCCGGAAACATTGCCTTATTGCCGAAAAAATATGAGGCCGGAGAAATTTCAGATTTACGTCCCATTAGTCTCGTCCACTCCATTGCCAAGATTGTCACCAAAATGCTCGCTCTTTGTCTTGGTATTTTTATGGACCGGCTTGTTTCCAAAGCAAAAAGTGTGTTCATACAAAATAGAAGTATCCATGATAACTTCCTCTAAGGCAAGAACTTGTCTACACATCTTCACATATGCAAAACTATGTGCCTCCTTCTCAAGCTTGATATCCGCAAGTCCTTTCACTTGACGAGATGTGATTATATTCGTGATCTTCGTCAACGGAGAGGTTTGCCCCTATATTTCTTGATTGGGTTGCCTCCATATTTTCACCATCATCCTCCCGCGTCCTCCACAATGAGATCGTCAGGCCACCAGTCCTTCATGGTCGTGGTCACCGCTACTTTTTGATGTTGGAATCGACCCTTGGCGAACAAACCTTGACCTTGCAACAACTCACGGTTACTTAATAAGATCAGAGGTCGAGGCACTATTTTTGAGAACCTCTCCTTTTGAGGATAATGCAGCGCTGTTTGTGGTCTCCATTGAAGAAGATATTCAAAACCTTGTCAACATCCTTGCTACCTTCGGCGAGGTTACCGGTCTTTGCACTAATTTCCAAAAGAGTTTCGTAGTTTCTATTTGTTGGGAGGGGGTGTGTTAATATTGGCGAGCCCTCTCGGCGGAGCGGTCACCATTTCCCATTGAATACTTATGGTTTCCCCTCTCGGTTTACCACCATCGAAAAGTCAACTTTCAACCTCTGATGATAAATGTCCAACAAAATTTTGACATGGAATGGGAAGGTTTTCAATGCAACGGGCCACATTGCGCTTGTTAAATCTGTGCATGCCTCTAAAGCCATATACCACATGACTCCACTTATTGTCCATCTTGGTGTGTGTAACACTTTGAAGAATCTTCAGAGGACTTTCTTATGGGCGGGCTCCAATGAAGTTACGGGAGTTCAATGCATGGTTAATTGGGAGAAGGTATGTTGGCCTAAGGAACTTGGGGGCCTTGACATGATCTCCATCGTCAAGTTTTCTAGGTCCTTTCGATTAAGTTGGCCATGGTTAGAATAGATGGACCCTTCAAAATTTGAAGGGGCATCGGCAACCCACGAACTATTGAGGACATGTTTTTTTTTTACGCGTGCCCCGCGCTGCTGCTCGAGTGCACCGCACCCACGACTTGTTCTGCTGCTGGGGCGAGACGTCGAGTCAGAACTTGGCTATCTGATTTTTGGTTAACCAAATAAGGCCTCGTTCGTTTTTCTGGGAACGTAACCAGACGTGGAACTGATCCAGGCTTGGATTTGGTTAATCCCGTCCCTACACCCAATTCCCAACAACCCCCATCAAACCCTTCTTAATAATCCCCTGTAGATCTCTTTACGTTTGGTTAATCCCTAGTGGGCTCTAACTTGAGAACGAGGAGGTTGAGAAACTTCCACGGGTCCCCTTTCTTCAGTTCTCTTCCTTGTGTCGTGGAACAATTTCCACGGGTCAGGTGGGGATGCTTTTTTTCCAGACAAAGCAAGCGGATGGTGGACGGGATGGGCTGGCCTATATTCCCCGCCGGGCGTAAACGAAGAACGCAAAATTAATGGGCTGGAAAAACTACCCCACCGGGCTGCAAAACCAAGATCGGGGCCCAATCCAGACAAATCCCTGCCTCGGAGGGATTAAACGAACGAGGCCTAAATGTTCTACTAGATGAAAAAATGGCGAGAATTTTTTTTAGTGGACCGATGGAAACACCGTCCCTGAAACGTCCGGACAGTATCCGGACACCCTCAAAGTGGACAATTTTGGGGTGTGACGGACAAAATTTGAAAGCCACCAGTGGAGATGCTCTAGTTAAGATTCCCTCATGTGTAAGTGAGGCATTGGCAATATTTTTTTAAGCAAATAAGAAAATCTAAAATTTGTGTGAATTATGGTGAGCTGCATAGTTTTAAGTGGTTTATAAATTTTGAATATTTTCTCGTTCATTTTTTTTTGAAGCAGGCAAAAGCTCTGCCTTTTTATATTGATATAGAAGAAGCAAACATGGTTCGGCCTAGGCCATCAAAAAAATAAAATAAAAGAAAGGAACCACACAATTAGCTAACGAGTTCCGCAAGGTGTTTGGCGCCTGCCAAAATCCAGTTCCTCCCCTCGTCTTTAATCTTCTGGAGGAGCAAATGAAGTCTTGTTGCAACATTGTTGAAGACCCTGGCGTTGCGCTCCTTCCAGATTTCCCAAATGATTAGGGTGACGGACGTCTTGAGCCCCTTGGGGCTGTTGGAGGGGGTTTTAACAACCGTTTGCCAGTATTGCAAGACAGTGTTGCGGCCAGAACCCAGATCCTGTAGCAGGGAGTGACATTAGAGCCAAGAGGCCGCCGCCCTCCAGACACGCTTAGAGAACCGACACTCGAACAAAATGTGACGTGCCGTTTCAGGCTGGCATTTGCACAGCTGACAGAGAGGAGTGTGCGGCCAACCCCTGATGGCCAGGCGGTCCGAGGTCCAAAGCCTGTTCTGAACTGCAAGCCAAGCAAAGAAACGGCATTTTGGGGGATCCCAGACCCTCCAAACCACAACATTGAAGGTGCACGGAGTAGATCCCAGGAATTGGGCCTTGTATGCAGAACCCGCGGTGTAGGAACCACTAGGATGCAGAGTCCACACGATGGTGTCTTGACCATCAGGGTCAAGATTGATGTCTTGAAGTAGCTCCCAAAGGGTGACGAATTGCGAGATATGCTCAGTCGTGAAAGTTTCCACGGAAAGTTCTATGATCCAACGGTTATCCAGGAGAGCATCTTTAACCCGCCTCTTCTTTCGCTTGGAGGCTTCGAAAATAAGGGGAGCGATTGCCTTTGGCGAGGAACCGTTGAGCCAATAAGAAGTCCAGAAAACCGCTTGCCCACCATTGCCAAGGGTGACTCTAGTGGCCGCATTGAAGAGGTCGCTGTCAGAGGTGCTGATTGGAGTTTCCAGACCAACCCAATGTTTATCCGGAGCGGCCCATTCATACCAAAGCCATCTCAGGCGTAGGGCGCGAGAGAATTTCTGAAGGTGTAGGACTCCCAGCCCACCCAGGGCCTTAGGGCGGCAAACCATCTCCCAATTCACTTTGCACTTCCCTCCGCTTGCCGATTCTGAGCCAGCCCAAAGCATGCCCCGCCGAAACCAGTCAAAAGCCTTCATAGTTGCCTTGTCCACATTAATAGCCGTAAGGAGAAAGATAGGCATGGCGGTGAGGACCGACTTGACAAGAGCATCACAACCCGCTCTGTTGAGGAACTTGGCCTTCCAGGGATTAAGCTTTGAGGCGGCCTTGTCGATGTAAGGCTGCATATCGATGCGGCGAAGTCTTCCAAGGGAAAGAGGAAGACCAAGGTACTTCAGCGCGAACTCCGACAGGGTTGCCGGGAAGCCTTGAAGGGTCGCAGGAATGTCAATGTCAGAGCAAGGCAACTATTTTTATTTTATAAGATGGTAAATAGATTGGAGGATAGAAAAATGTAAAGTCTAGCATACATTTGTTATTCAATATATACCCTCAGGCCCGAGAAGAGACCCGCGCTAACTTAAAAAAGCCCCAGAGCGGCAGAGTATTGAGAAACAAGAATACCATTAGACGCTAGGTATTGCCAGCCATAGATACAAAAAGGTTACATAATGGCCTCATGAAAGCACATCCACAAGATGAAGGAGACCCTAAAGTGGTTGCTCCCTAAGAGTGGCAAGGAGCACGCGGATCTTGTCAACCACTCATCGTTGTCATGTCCTTCCGTTTAGCCACGGCTTTCCACCCTTGCAGATAAGATGACATTTTGTATAGCATGTGAGTAGGTTGGCTAGGGAAGACACCCTCTATTGCAAGTTTGTTCCTAGTGGGCCAAATCGGCCGGGACAAACCCGCCAGACACATCCAAAGTATCAGATTGGGCTGGCCTTTGTAGTGACTAAGAGTCCTATGCACCTCAGCATGACAGGACAGGTTCCACGAGAACAAGAGTAGTTCCCTTACCACACTCACACTCCACATAAAACGATCCAGGATGCAATCGAAAAAGATATGGTTTTTATCCTCCGGCTCCCCACGAGCACAACGCCCATTAAATGGACCTCTACGTGTGAATGTTATTGCCCGAAGGTAAGAGCTTGTGGGTGAGCTGCCAGAGAAAAATCCTGATTTTAGCAGAATAGAGATTCGCCGAATAATGTGGAATTGTGTCAAGGTAACGCCTTGACACAACTTCAGGTGGAGGGATTTGACAGAGAACCACCCCCAATGGTTCTAGAGTACAAACTACCTCATCATGGTGGTGCGAGAGTTGCACCCTCTCCTGGCAAGGCATGAGGCTGATTATTCTATGCACTCGCTTAGACCTAACGAACGTCTAAGCGGGGATAATATATGAGTAGGCTTACTGGTAGGTACCCCTCTATCCTAGCCTTCCATTTTATGTTTGAGATCTGTGCACAAGATTTTTATATGTTCACATGTGATTCTGATTGGCTCACATAAGAATCTGGGTGGGTCCCACCAAGATTCCACACATCCCAACATAAAAATGGATGGCCAAGATAGAGGGGGACATACATGTGCGCTTACCAAATCCATATTCGTCTAAGCGGTATCTCCCAAGATACGCTGCGAAGCGCCCATGCCACTGCAGCCTCTGGTTCCACTATGATAGTGAAGCTGCCAGTGAACCTCTCCTTTAGGGGGCCATTTCCCTTCATCCAAAATCTAGTGGATGCGCTATTTCTCACATCATGTCATGCCCCATTCAAAAGACTTTTTTTTATCTGGAGCGAGTTCCAGAATTGGAATCCAGGGCGGTGGTTGTCAACCAGAACGTCTTTGTGTTGTACTCTCTCCGTCCGGAATTAAATGTCACAAAGTTTGACAAAAATGGATGTATCTAACACTAAATTATGCCTAGATACATCCACTTTTGTCAAACTTTCTGACATTTAATTCCAGACAGAGGGAGTAGTAAATACTTAGCAGTAAAAGTAATTACTCTGAATTGTGGACGCTCTAATCAAAGAGTCTCACTGCAACATCCGGTAGAAACCAATCAATCAAAGCTGTCATATGCCTAAGCTATTTAGCACGCCTTTGCAAATATTATTGCCCTTCTGGGACCAATAACATCGAAATATTTTCTGACACTTCTCAGTCCCGTGCATACTTGTATTGTGTGTGTGCTAGATAGCGACCTTCAGGTATGTCACGCATCATGAAACTTGCCTGACACATATCCGTCAGTAGCCCCCAAGAAGCATTAAAACTTTATTCTGTCGCTCTCTATGGATTTGTATTCTTCCTAGAAATGTCGGCGTTTTTTCTTGATTCTTCCACTGGTAGAAAATAGGCCTTCCATACGCCCCCATTAGTCTCCAAAATAATCGAACCGCGACCAAAGGGGTCTTTAGTCGCGGTTCGGGAGGAGACCCGCGACCAACTGTCAGGGCCCAGCGTCCTCGGTCCACAGCTGGCGGACGGGAGGGGCTTTAGTCGCGGTTGGCCTGGCCAACCGGGACTAAAGGTCCTCAGGCTGGCCCGAAGGCCTTTAGTCGTGGTTGGCCAGGCCAACCGAGACTAAAATACCATCCCTATATAGGACTCACCTCGCTGCACTTAGCCACATGTGGTGTCACTTCTATTCACAATATTCACAAGGGGGTGGTGGGTTTGCTTTTGGTTCCTCCTATGCACACAAGGTGTTCGATGAAATGCCCGAGAGCATGAAACACACATGATATGAAGTGTCCGAGCCACACTTGAGCTTTGTCATTTATTTTTCCTCTGCGATCGCGGTTAGCAACTTGAACCTTTCATGATTTGTATTATTTCTAGCTAGTTAGTTTAACAAATGCATGATGGTTAATTATATACTTTATATAATAATAATGCAGATGAATCGGCAATGGATGTACGGTAACCGACTCTCCGGCGAGTTCACTACAGGTTTGAAAGATTTCCTCGTAGTGGCAAATGCGAACAAGCACCGAGGTTTTATTATCTGTCCATGTGCTGAATGTAAGAATCAGAAGGGTTACTCCTCCTCAAGAGACGTTCACATGCACCTGCTTCGGCACGGTTTCATGCCAAGCTATAATTGTTGGACCAAGCATGGAGAAAGAGGGGTTAGAATGGAAGAAGATGAAGAAGGGGATGATATCAATGACAACTATCATGAGGCTTTCGGTGATACTTTCATGGAGGATGATGCTGAAGGTGTGGAAGGGGAAGGTGAAGGTGAAGAAGAGGCACATGATGAGCCCGCTGATGATCTTGGTCGGACCATTGCTGATGCACGGAGAAGCTGCAAAACTGACAAGGAGAGGGAGAATTTGGATCGCATGTTAGAGGATCACACGAAGTCGCTGTACCCAGGATGCGATAATAGTCTGAAAAAGCTGGGCTGCACACTGGATTTGCTGAAATGGAAGGCACGAGAAGGTGTAGCTGACTCATCATTTGAAAATTTGCTGAAAATGTTGAAGAATATGTTTCCGAAGAATAACGAGTTGCCCGCCAGTACGTACGAAGCAAAGAAGGTTGTCTGCCCTCTAGGTTTAGAGGTTCTGAAGATACATGCATGCATTAACGACTACATCCTCTACCGCGGTGAATACGAAAATTTGAATGAATGCCCTGTATGCACTGCATTGCGTTATAAGATCAGAGGCGATAACCCTCGTGACGATGTTGAGGGCGAGAAACCCAGGAAGAGGGTTCCCGCCAAGGTGATGTGGTATGCTCCTATAATACCACGGTTGAAACGTCTGTTCAGGAACAAAGAGCATGCCAAGTTGTTGCGATGGCACAAAGAGGACCGTAAGTCCGACGGGGAGTTGAGACACCCCGCTGATGGAACGCAATGGAGAAAGATCGACGGAGAGTTCAAAGATTTTGCAGCTGACGCAAGGAACATAAGATTTGGTCTAAGTACTGATGGCATGAATCATTTTGGCGAGCAGAGCTCCAGCCATAGCACCTGGCCCGTGACTCTATGCATCTACAACCTTCCTCCTTGGTTGTGCATGAAGTGGAAGTTCATTACGATGCCAGTGCTCATCCAAGGTCCGAAGCAACCCGGCAACGACATCGATGTGTACCTAAGGCCATTAGTTGATGAACTTTTGCAGTTATGGGGCAGACCTGGTGTACGTGTGTGGGATGAGCACAAAGAAGAGGAATTTGACCTACGAGCGTTGCTTTTTGTAACCATCAACGATTGGCCTGCTCTCAGTAACCTGTCGGGACAGACAAATAAAGGATACAAAGCATGTACGCACTGCTTACATGAGACTGAAAGTGTATTTTTGGATAATTTTAGGAAGAACGTGTACCTGGGTCATCGTCGATTTCTTCCCCGAAATCATAACGTAAGAAAGAAAGGCAAGCATTTCAACAGCAAGGCAGATCACCGGCCGAAGCCTGCGGAACATACTGGTGCTGCGATATTTGATATGGTCAAGGATTTGAAAGTCATCTTTGGAAAGGGTCCTAGCGGACAATCAGTTCCGCTGGAAGTTGACGGGCACGCACCCATGTGGAAGAAGAAATCTATATTTTGGGAGCTACAGTATTGGAAAGTCCTAGATGTCCGCTCTGCAATCGACGTGATGCATGTTACGAAGAATATTTGCATGAACCTGCTAAGCTTCTTGGGCATGTATGGGAAGACAAATGATACAAAGGAAGCATGGCAGGACCAGCAACTTTTGAAAGACCCAGATGACCGGCATCCGGAATGGTTTCAAGGTAGTGCCAGCTACTTTCTTACCAAAGAAGAGAAGGCCATTTTTTTTGAATGCCTGAGCAGTATGAAGATCCTGTCTGGCTTCTCGTTGAATATAAAGGGAATAATAAACATGGCGGACAAAAAGTTCCAAAACCTGAAGTCTCACGACTGCCACGTGATTATGACGCAATTGCTTCCGATTGCTTTGAGGGGGCTCCTACCGGAAAATGTTCGAGTAGCCATTGTGAAGCTATGTGCATTCCTCAATGCAATCTCTCAGAAGGTAATCAGTCCAGAAGATCTACCACGGTTACAGAACGATGTGGTCCAATGTTTTGTCAGTTTCGAGTTGGTGTTCCCACAATCCTTCTTCAATATTATGACGCACCTCCTGCTCCACCTAGTCGAAGAGATTTCCATTCTCGGTCCTGTATTTCTACACAATATGTTCCCCTTTGAGAGGTTTATGGGAGTATTAAAGAAATATGTTCGTAACCGTGCTAGGCCAGAAGGAAGCATCGTAAAGGTCTATGGAAATGAGGAGGTAATTGAGTTCTGTATTGACTATGTTCCTGACCTTAAACTGATTGGTATTCCTCAATCGCTGCACGAGGGGAGACTAAGTGGAAAAGGCACGATCGGAAGGAAATCAACGATATGTATGGACGGTCATTCTATGACTGAAGCACACCACACAGTTCTGCAAAATTCGAGCTTGGTGGCTCCGTACTTCGAGCAACACAAGAATATTTTACGCTCGGACAACCCGGGGAAGCCTGAATCATGGATTAGAAAGACCCACATGGAGACTTTCGGCAGTTGGTTGCGAAAACATTTAATGAATGACAATGATGTTGGAGATCAGCTGTACATGTTGGCCAAGACACCATCTTCGACTATAACGACTTTCCAAGGGTACGAGATTAATGGGAATACATTTTACACGATCTCCCAAGATAAAAAGAGCACCAACCAAAACAGTGGTGTCCGCTTTGATGCAGCAACCGAGAATGGGCAAAAGGTCACATATTATGGTTACATAGAGGAGATATGGGAACTTGACTATGGACCCTCCTTTAAGGTCCCTTTGTTCCGGTGCAAATGGTTCAAGCTAACAGGAGGTGGGGTAAAGGTGGACGAGCAATACGGAATGAAAATGGTGGATTTCAACAATCTTGGTTACCTTGACGAACCATTCGTCCTAGCCAAAGATGTCTCTCAGGTTTTCTATTTGAAGGACATGAGTAGCAAACCGAGGAAACGGAAAGATAAGAAAACGACCAGTACATCATGCGATGATCCAAAGCGCCACATTGTTCTTTCAGGGAAAAGAAACATCGTGGGAGTGGAGGACAAGACAGACATGTCAGAAGATTATAATATGTTTGGTGAAATTCCGCCCTTCAAAGTGAATACTGACCCAAGCATTAAGTTAAATGATGAGGATGCTCCATGGATACGGCACAATCGTAAGAAAGTAGGGACACAAGGGAAGAATTGATGTGTAATAATTTATTGTACCAAACTTTGTTGAATGGATCATGTGAATTATATTATCTCTGATGTGTTTTGGGGCAAACCTTAAAGGGGGGGTGTAGAACAAAACAATCGGTATCACCATCGTACAACCCTACCGTGGCTACTGGGTGCAATATGCATACCAAATGCACGGCAGGACGTATGATGGCGAATCCGGATGTTTTGTATTTGCTCGATGAACTGAATATATGATGTATCAAACCTTAAAGGGGGATGTAGAACAAAACAATCGGTATCGCCATCATACAGCCCCACCGTGGCTACTGGGTGCATATATGCATACCAAATGCACATCAGGACGTATGATGGAGAATCCGGATGTTTTGTATTTGGTCGATGAGCTGACCGGTGTATGAAGGTGGGCTATATATAGGGTCCTCTGGCTCACAAAGTGTTGTGCTAGGGTTTTGATCCAACGGTTAAGAAACACCCTGATCCAACGGCTCACAACAGCTCGAAAGAAACACACCGTAGCCCTAATCAAACGGCTCACAACAGCTCGGAAGAAACACACCCTGGATCCAACGACTCACAAGCGCTTGAAAGAAACACACGATCCGTGTGATTCTATCTGATTGCTCCAAACGAAACCCTAACCATTTCGTCCCGGTTGGTAAAACAGGCCGGGACTAAAGGGATGATCCGTTTCCCAACGAAACACGAACCATTTAGTCCCGGTTGGTGTCCCCAACCGAGACTAAAGGGATATGTTTTCTTCTCGCTATATATATGTATGCATTGCCACACCATTGGCATAAACACATACAAACTCACCACTCTCACATGGCTTCTACCGTACCCACTCTAACATTCATCCAGGCGGAGGCACTTTCCGCCTCAAACTACCCCTGCCCGCCCGGCTACAGCGTTCCCGCCGGTTGGATGCTGAGCGCCGGAGGAGTGCCGGTACCTCCTCTTCCTCAAGGTGTGGCGCGTCGGGCGGCCATCACGAACCACTACTACCACGAGCTCACGCCGGAGCAGCGGAGGAATCCCAGTTGGAATCCTGACTACCGCCCTACTTGGGACGCCTTCTTCATTAATCGGCGTGAGAGTGCGCTCGCCAGGTACGAGGAGAACGGACCGCCTCCTTCGAACTTCAACGAGGCCGGTCGTCGGCTGTGGTGGGGCGGCAGACGGACTCTTCAGAGCTACCCTCACGCCCAGTCCTGGAGTCGTGACCCTCCGAGGGAGTGCAGAGCGCCGTCCGATGATAGTGACGACGACGGCGGCGACTACGACGACTACGACGACTACGAGTCGGAGTACTATAGGCCTAGGCAGGAGTATGACTAGCAGATATCAGATCCACACTCTTGCAATTATGTAGATCATCTATGCTCTCCGTTTAGGTTTAGATCCACTCTTGCCATTATGTACTGCCTTTTTTATCACGCCATTATGTAGATTTTAAAATGAAGTAGTTTTATTTTTCTGAATTTTCTGATATATTATTTGTATTTGTAAGATTTTAAAATGATTTAGTTTTATTTTTTTGAATTTTCTGATATATTATTTGTATTTGTAAGATTTTAAAATGAATTAGTTTTTGTAACATCCCAAGTATGAAAATCACCTTTAGAATGTTTGCTAATTGTTATTTTATGTTTTGCATCATGGCATCTTAATCATTGCATTTGTTTTCCAATTATTTTCCATTTGTTTGCATTTGTTTTCCTTTGTTTTCTATTTGAATTTTTAAACCAAATTCAAATATTTGTTTCATACTTGTGCTGTCAAAAATTTTCAAATAGAAATATTCAAATAAAACATCCATTTTTTTCCATTAAAATGGAAAGCTCAAACTATTAATTTGTTCTTTTTAATAATTCACTTAATTCAATTTGCATTCAAATTCAATTAGTTTTCCAAACAGCAACCATTTTGAAATTATGGAAATTATAAATCAATCCAATCATTTGTTTCAATTAAACTTGAATTTTAAAAAGCTTTTAAATTGCTTAAGTTTCAATTAATCACTTAATTCAAATATTCACTTAAATTCAATTAAAATTCCTAACAGCAACTAAGTTCAAATTTTGAAAAAACAAAAGTTGCACTTTGTGCTGTTGCAATAACAAACTATAAAAAGTTAAAACAAAATTGTAAAACCCCAAACACATATTCTTTTCTTCCTTTTTCAAATCTGAAAAAAAAAACAGAACAGAAAAAGGAAAAACAAAAAATAAACGCAGAGGGAGTGGGCAGGCCAGTGGGCTGCACCCAGCCCACCAGCTCACGGCCCGATACCCCCTCCCTTTTCTTCTACCTGTACGACAGCACGATGCCGCTGTCCACGTCGACGGCAGTGAGCAGGGACGGCCACGGCGCGCTCCACCTCCCCCTTATAACCATGCCCTAGGGCTCCCTGCTAGCCCTATCTTCTCCCTCCTCTCTCCCTCTCTCGCCGCCGTCGTCTTCCTCTATCTCTGCCCCGCTCCTCTCTCTCTGAAACCCGAGCGCCACCATCCACCGCCACCGTCTGAAAACCTCGACGTCGCCGCCGCCATGCTTCTCCTCCCCTCTGGATAGCCACGGGAACGAATTCACCGTGCTTCCCCCTTCCTCATCGACAGGTGGCTGGGGAGCGCCTGATCGACGCCGCCGTCCACTTCCTCGCCGTCGCCGTCGACTGCTGCACCGAGCCTCTGCCACGGCGACATCGGAGGTGAGCACGTCTCGCTCCCCTACCTTCCATCCTCTCTGCTGTCACGCACCACCACGCAGCACACGCACGCATCCACGGCACGATCAGCAACGTGCACGCAGCAGCGGCTCGCCGCCGGTGAACCCCGCTCTCTCTGTCGTGGTTCAGTTACTGAATCTGCGAATTTCAGTTAACGCGCTAACGGAAGCATATCCTCCCTCGTTACCCTTACCTGACAAGCGAACGCATCACACCGCAGTGGCAGCAGCACTGCGCTTACACCGCGAGGTCGTGGGTTCGAGCCCCCGCGCGCATCTTTTTTGGGATTTATTCCCCCTCGTCCAGGCCCACCTGTTGGTGACCCCTGTGGCCCAGTCAGCTGCCACGCTGGCCACAGTGGCCCCAGGGCCCCCTCGTCAGTGGCTAGGCTAGGCCACTGCGAGGTAGAAAATGTTTCTGCTTTTTATTTTTAATTTTAAGTCCCTGGTTTTTACAGATTAGTCCCTAAAATCAAAATACAAATAACTTTTGAAATTCAAATCCAAATAATACAAATGAAATATGTATTCTGCATAAAATTAAATTCTCTACATGATTAAAGCCTTTGTTTTCTGTTTTGAACATTTCAAATTGTTTCAAAAATTCAAATTCAAACTACTAATTCAAATTTGGTTAATTTCATAACTAATTCAAACTTATTTCAAATGTCACATATGAAATATGTTTTCCATGCTAAATTGAACCAACTTTTCAAATATAATTTTTTTCATGTTTTGAATAATTAAAATTGGTTAAATAATTTAAACCTTGTTTAAATCATTTAAATTTGCTAAATTCATAACTTGCTCAAATTAAATTATTTTTGAACATATAAAATATATTTTCAAACCAGAAAAGTATAAACTTTTCAAATATGAATTTGGTTTAATGTTTTGAACAAATAAAAATGCAAATAAATTAATACTTGAATTAAATTCATTTAAATCTTGTTTAAACTTGTTTAATTCCCAATTAATTCATATCAATTCCTTTTTCAATAATTGAAACATGTAATCCACCTAAAATTTTGTGTACTTTCCAAATATGAACTTTGTTATCTGTTTTGAACAATTTAAATTGGTGAAAACAAGAAATGCTTGTGTAACACCTTTAAGGAACCAAAATTTCATAACTTAATAAATAAAATTCCAAACTTGGTAAACTTCATCTCAAATTGTTTCTATTGTTGTTTTCTTTTTGTTTTCCTCATCCATGCATCATGCTAATCCACTTTCACCTGTTGGTTAGTGGTAGAACAATTATTTCAACCTAAATTCATGGGCTTTCCTTATGCAACCCAAATTGCATAGGGGTCCATTTAATATTGTTACCATGTCAACTAGCTTACCATTGATGCATCAATTAAATTGTCATGCATCATCCCATGATTGTGCATTATGCCATGTTATTGATTGTTTGTCTCTCTGCGTTGTTTGTTTGCTTCTTCCCGAATAGACGACGACGTCGAGACAGACGAGGTTTACGACACTACTTCTGAGGAGTTAGCCCAGTACCAGGCTACTGAGTTTGCAGGCAAGTATTCACTCACATGAACCATTGTGTTCCTTTCCACATTGGATACCGATACTTTCCGTTGTCTATTCTGCTAGCCTTATGAATCGTTGCTTGTGTTCGATCCTATCACATGTTGTCCTTAACCCTGATATAGCCTCACCTCCACACCTATAACCCCGTTGCTTGTTGCCCGTGTCTTACTAGCATGCTTAGGGTTGTTTTTGCTCGAGTCTGTTGTCCGTTACTTTCTGTTACCATATTACTTATGTTGTGGGGCTCGATGTTTAAACAATCAACCTGTTAATGTTTGAGGTAATGCTAATTTGATGATAAGGCACCGGCAGGAGGCCCGGCGTGGTTTTGAGGCCTGCTAGTGTCGACCCTAATTAGGAAAAGGGTCTTGTCTACTGATCCATGATGAGCGCACTATCCGCATGTGGGAAGCGTGTATGGGCGCCCCCCTCAATTTCATTCGATTCGCATCTCGTCCAAATCGCCTCATTTAGTTCGGGTTTTCCATTTGCCGCATGCATATATATATATTTGCGAACCCAGGCCAGGGTGGAACTTTTGTAGTCGGCATTTAGGGAGACACATTCTTAGAGTGCTATGAGGGTCCCCTTTTCTTCGTGGGGCTTGATTAGCCGTGCGCTCAATTGCACGGGGTTCTTTGGGCTTGATGCGAAGAAGAGTTGAGTTGTGTTGAGTGCCCCGCTTGGTGGAAGGCATTCCATCTGGCGGGTTATTCTTACGTGTACGGCCAAATTGGTGCATCCCTGCAGGGTTAAATCTTCTCGAGAAGCCGTGTTTTCTGCGGTTATGGATGACTTGGTGAAAGTACTGGCTAACAAGTACTCAGAACAACTTACACCTAACTAATGATAACTTCACTAGTAATAGCCTTATTGACACAATAACTTGGACCATCATTAATCCAATGGTGTGAGTTATCCTCGGATTGCTTCTTTGGATAAGGGGCGAGATCCAGGATGGGTTTGTTTGGAGTTAGTAGTAGTTGGTTACGATACACTATCTTATCTCCTTTCTGTTAGCCAGAAGTTATAGCACGCTTTCTGTAGTTGGTTAGAGTAGCCTGCTGCCGCACTTTTGTATCACCTATTCTTCCGTTGAACCCAAAGCATATGTACTTGGTGTTGCCGGGTACACTATGGAATCTTGTGAGTCTTGCTTGCCAGTACGTTTATGTACTGACCCCTTTGGGGCTGTGGTTTCCGCAGACTACGTTTCCGAGGATCCCCATGGTGGCTACTACGTGGAGTACGACGAGGCTGCTGACGAGTAGATAGCGGACCCGGGCAGGATCCGAGACATCGTGGGGGGGCTCCGTCTTTTCGTTTCCGGCCTCTTAGGCCTATTTGGATCTTGTCTGTACTCAGACACGTTGGATGCTTCCGCTGTGTTGTAATGATGATATGTTGGGACATGTGTCCTCTGGATGATTGTATTTGCTATCTCTGCTAAGGTTAGAAATTGATTATATAAGAATCTAGTAGATCACGCACCTATTGTATTTAGTGTGATCTTGTGGGAGAGTAAGGCAACGAGTGAGCTACGATTGAGACTCCTTACAGATGTTAGGTTTTTGAATCACCGATTCCATCGATAGCAAAACAAACTCCGAATTGGGATTTATTATTGGATCAGGAATCCCATTGCATTTTTCATCCTTTTCCATTTATTTTCTTGTATGGCTGTTTTGGCTCGCAATAAAGCTAGGGTCCTGATCGAGCAAGACTACGTCCTATCTATCTACCTCTCCAAACACAATATCTTGAGTACCTATGATGGTGACTACATCTGCTGGAATCTTTGTGGCGACGGTCGAAGCCTCAGACGAACCTTCCCAATAGAGGCCTCCACAGAACACTCTAAAAAGTCACATCAGGAGCGGTCTACGAGAAAAACGATCAGGCTTCAGGTACGCATAAAGGGATCAGCAGGAGAGGGTGGGATACGAAGTCGGGCATCTAGGTGCAATCCTCCATCTATGTAGTCAACAACCTATGATGGTTCAGGTGAACCACGCGAGCTGCTTAGATGCGTGGGGCAGAGGGCTCGTAGTACCTGATAGCGCTGCTATGCAGTGGAAGGGAAGGAGCTAAAAACCCATCTTTCTTTTTTATTAACCGAACGTTAGCGGCTTAAGCTAAGCTTATCACGAGCTGCGTTCCTGTATCGTGAGTCGACTTGGCAGGCTACCGCACCACCGGTAGCCGATAGAGGCTCGTTGCACCCAGCGTTAAGCGCGTGACCATCTACCAAACCATTGCCTTCTTCCTTATTCGTGCTATCCGCACGAATTTTGGAATAAGCCATCTTCCTATCAAGGTTAAGGAGTCAACTGAGCATCTCAGCGGCGGGATTGAATACCCGGATCGAATCAGAGTTCACGCCGCCCGCCCTGAACAAATAGAATAGGAGAATTTTATCACCCCGGATTTTGGCTTGAACTCAGAAACCTACTATGGAATCAATCAACCCATCGCACCCGAGTGCTCTGCTCTCCAAGCTCTGCGCAGGTGTTTTTACATGGGCTGTCCCCGAACGAGGGCGGCAGGAGGGCAATTCCTCTTCAAAGAAGCGAGCTAAAGAAGGACTATTACTACCACCGAACCCAAGGCAAAGCGAAAGAAGGTAAACCAAACCACAGCTACCTATGAGTTCAGAGTGGCCAAGAGGATGAATAGGTTATTCTAATGACCATAGGAATAAGGAAGACTCGTTCGCTTTAAAGCAGCAAGACCGGAAAAACTGCCTTCGCTAACCTGTTGGCTTAGTGAATAGTTCTGCCTTCATTGAAGAAGAGACTCCATAGCTCTCTTTGTAGCCAAGGCCAGTAAAAAGTCCTATGTTTGGAGTGACCATGAACACACTGCTTGAGACCCTTCTTTCGTGAGACAGTTCAAAGAAATGGAGTACTAACACGTCGACTCAAAGCATCAGCTACTTGATTTGTGGCTCCTGATTTGTAGACAATGAGATAGTTGAATCTCTCCAAATAAGCTTCCCATCTTGCGTAAGCAGGAGATGGAAAAGCCCACGATCCATAACTTACTCACTCAGATATTTACTAGAGCTTGGCAGTGAGAGACTCCGAATCCTATTCAGATTGCACGGAGGGCTTGGAAAGAGGCCTCTCGTGTAAGATAAGATTCCATTCCTTCCTATCGAAAGGCTTGCACCCGTCTCGCGCATCACTGCTTACTTGTGATCTAGATCTGCATCCTGATAAGGTGCATCCATTGATTCTAGCACTTGGAGCTTTGAACGCTCAAAAGAGAAATACAATCTCTGCCCTACAAGTGGATCGATAGGTTCATACATCTTGTAGTCGGTGTAGTTCTGGGAAGGAATGGGATGCCTCGAAGCCATACCCAATCGAAAAAGGATGTTATCCAAACGCATTTCAAGTAGTTGTAGTAAAACCCGACCTGTTGACCCTTTTGCTTTTCCAGCAATATGTACACAAACCCATTCAGGGCTTCGAGAAATCGGGGGCAGCTGAACTCGTGTCAGTTGGTAGTGGATTCCCTGTTCAAGTAGTTCCAAACTCTGTGCAAGACAGTAAGCTAAGAATACTGGAAGAAGGTGGTCGCTCAGCCAAAGCCCTAGTTCAACCAGAACAGTAGGGAAAGCGATTATTGATACGTGGTATGAGCGAACAGAATGATTGGGGTTTGGGGTAGTAACACCAAAAGAAGCCAGATAGACTTTGACTATACTATAAAAAAAAGAGAGCTAGATGATCTGTTATCAAGTGAGAAGAAAGGCAGGTCCAGAATGCCGTTGATAGGCCTAAGTCCCTCACCTAGAGTCATCGTCGGAGGAAAATCGGTAACCTAACCTACAGGAGTCGAAAATGAAGTAGGTCCAGGTATGATCAAGCCCTGTCGTGAGCCGGTGCTTGAACCGTGGTTGAGGCTGCCACTACGTTATAACTAGCGGATACTTCCCATTCTTATGTCTTCTTTCCTTATTACGACTCCTGTGCTTAGATAAAATACGACGTTTGAGTTTGGACATAGCCAATTGCTACTTACGGTGCTAGGCCTTTTCAAGCACCCTGAGGCTTAAGAAAATAATAAAAAAGGCCATATAAGTGAGATCCTAGCCAGAGAAGAGCAACATGAGCTCTATTAAAGGAAGTTATGGACTTGAATCAGAGATTGGATTGACATCCGGAACAGAGAGGAAAAGAGGAAGAAGCAGCTGTCCGAAGTGCATGCAATGACGGGCTCGGATAGGATAGGATTGTGCGCGCCGGGCCCTTCGGGTGTCCATATTTTGGCCGACCTTAGCGTAGGCCCCTATGTTATGCGGCCGTAATATTTTGATACCCTCCACCGCTGTTACGCCAGAAATCCAAGGTTCCACACGAGCTCCTGTTCTGCGGCGTGGTGGCAGGACCGCTAGGGGATTGGCTCCGAGTGTAGGTAGGGTCAAATCCGTAGGGGTCATGAAAATACATAGGCCCCTTCCCTTCTGCCGAGTTGTTTAGAAGGCGCTTTCCGTTCTACGGTCCCTCGGAGCGAGGGGTTAGGCAGGTAGTACGGGCCCTCTGACTTCCAGCTATGTGCTGTGTGCGACTCCCGCGAAGCGAATGAAGGGAAGCTCTTCGAGCTTTCTCCGCCAGCGGCTTATGTAGTGGTCGGCATTCCTATGTGCTCCGACTGATCCCCACTGGAGATTATATGAGGGGTCTTGGAAACAGTCGCGATAGGATTTCTATAATAATTCTAATGATTAGGGCCGGGTCCGGAGTAAACTAGAGACGAGGAAGGTTTTGAACCAACGGCTGGGGACAATGCTGTGGGTGGTCATTGCAATTTCTATTCCTATAAATATAGCTCTCATGAGCCGGGGGACTTGTCATATTTAGAATCTTTCTGCGGTCTGCTCTATTTACAATTCTTTCGTACTCTCTTCTCTTTACCACGCGATAGGTCAGCGAAGCGTGAGCGGGCGCTTCGACTTAAACATCCGGTAAAGGAAGTTCTAGTAGGCGGAGAGGAGATAGACTCACTTTCCTTAGACCTGTGGAACCATCTCAAACCGTCCCCGAAACCCCACTCTCCACAAGCATTAGCATGCTTGCTCTACACTTAGTGATAAGCTAAAGCCAGTAGAACTTCTCCCTGCTAATTACGAGAAGGCAAGGAAGACGAAGAACCAAGAAGAAATGGCGAAGTGGAGTCGACCTTTGGGAGGTATGTTGAAACTGAACGTTGCTCGTTTTTCCTTCCCCGCGAGTATAGCATGATGAGCCCAAGTTACGGCAGCTCCGGATGAAAGGAGAATAGGGGTATTAAGAAGAGGGATTTCCCAAGGATCTAAAACCCCAATCCCTTTTGGGGGCCAAATACCTCCGATCTCTACCGTAGGTGCCAAAGAAGTGGCAGGTACTTAACATTGCCCGACTGCATGCAGCTTTGACGCTTTAAATTATGTACAAAGTAGTCATTCTAAACCAAACCAAACCAACTGATTTCTTGTCAACTGGCGTTGGACTAACAGTAGGCACATCCGTTTTCTTGCTCCATCGTTATTAGTTTCTATTCTCTCCCTGCACGAACCTCGGTCCAATCAATTTGTTTGGAATTGGGGTTAGGACCGGTTAGAACTCCCATTTCCCGATACGTAGTTCTCTCAACCCTTCCTATCCATCATTACAGACCGGAACTAGATCGGATTAGGTAGAGAAAGACCTTGAGCCTCTTGAGAAACCACCCAGAGCATGCAGTTGAGCAGCGTCGCTAGGTAGGGGTCCGACTTGAACTCCTCCACGTCCTTGTTCTTGATGATCCGCCAGAACGTCGAGAGAATCGAGCTGAGAACCCTATGCCTGGCAGATGTACTGAACCTCGACCAGGAAAGCATTCGACCCCGCCGAAGATCGAGTAGGAAGAGAGGAGACGATCGTCTTCTCTCAGTTCGGTGCAGACTGAAGTAGAGAATGAAGTAGGAGTGATATCATACCATCGTCTCGTATTGTACAACAACCGTTC
Source organism: Alopecurus myosuroides (assembly GCA_028641055.1). Lineage (NCBI taxonomy): Eukaryota > Viridiplantae > Streptophyta > Magnoliopsida > Poales > Poaceae > Alopecurus > Alopecurus myosuroides. Next base: position 743,606,003 of record CM054057.1, read on the forward strand.
GTGTGAGAGCTATTTGCAACTTATTTCAATCTTTTGTGTCTTAGAGATATGTTGTGATATCAGTTGTTCTAATGCCGTTGACGTACCATGTGTGTATGTTATGAAGTACGTCAACGGAAGTGTCCTGATTTCTATGGGATGGTTTACGCAGACGATGGATAGTAGAGAATGGTTGTCACACGTTTACGTGTTGGCCTGCTCATATTGAGATGCGGGTGCCGGTATGCCCCGTAAGCCATTTGCTCTACTGTTTAGCGGACTGTGAGTATCCTTTAGAAGTCCGGGTGCGACAAATGGTATCAGAGCCTGTCTGCCTGTAGGATCCCTTTTACTGGTCGCAGTTGAGTCTAGAAACTATTTTGTAGCTATATAGGAAAAATGAAACGTGAGAGTAGGAATTCTGTTCTTTTATTTCTTTCCCCACCCACCCTCCCTTTTCTGGTAAGGAAGTGCAACGTTGTTTTCTCTTCTCATCTAAACTTTCAAGTTAGGATTTCACGTATCCTGGTTTCGCTAGGATAGTTATATCTACTAGACCATAGGAATGGAGGTGGTTGTGACATGATTTGTCATGTTGCCTACTCATGATTGAGAACAGAGGCGTGTAAGCCCCGGAAGCAGATCCTCTATTCCTTAATCAGTAGATATTGATCCTTTATAAGCCCGGATGGGTTTTCCGTAGTACCTCAGGAGTGTTTTGGTCTCGTGTTTCCCGATGTTGCTTCGATATCCTGTTCTTCTCAACATCCTTTTCGTCCGTTGAAACCTTGTTGTTGCTTTCCACTTCAGTTCTTCTACCGGCGTCTAATCAAACTTCCCCGATCATCTGCAGATGGATCTCAGGTTCTACCCGCAGGTGGTTCGTATGACTCGTTGCGAGAGCACTGCCGGTTATCCGGAGATGCTGAGGGATATGGTCACTTTTCTGGGTTTCCGTTGGGCACCAGAGTACCAGGTCTACGAGCAGCAGCGAGAGTTTGACCAGACCTACTACCAGGCTATCGTCTACATTCTGTCAGATGATGGCATGAGCATTGTCCACCGCTACGAGGCAGTAGGTTCCACAGTGGATATGGCTGTGCAGCAGGCAGCTTATGTGAGTCTCACCGTCCTTCGTGCTGACTACTGGGGATTTGACGATTCTATCTATCGCCACATCCCCCGTGGTTACATCACTTCGGAGGGAGCTCACTTTACTCTCTACGACAACTTGGATGTCTACGAGCATGATAACTCCAGGCTGCACACCACCGCTCAGTTTGTGAGGCACATTGACGCAGTTGCCAGCACACTATCTCAGGAGTTGGCATCAGTCAAAGAGCAGCTCTACCTTGCTTTGACTCGTCTGGCGACTTACACCACAGACTTTGTTGGAGACGAGCACTTTGCACGTTTCGATCAGCCAGTGGGTCGTCGTCTGCCAGATGCTGGAGGTTACGAGCCGATCAGAGGTCCACTCCTTAACCTCGGTGCTGGTTACATTGGGATTCCACGCTTTGGAGCACAGGGAGTCGACGCTATGTACTTCACCACACCTAGAGTCGCTCTCAGACCACGTCAGATCTATGTGGATCGTCGTTCTACCTACTTTCGTGGGCGTGCTCCTCACCGTACCTCTCGCCGTACTCCTAGTCGCCGTCCTGCGTGATGAGCATGGGAGTATCGATGTATCCATTCTTAGCTATGTTTAGTTATCCTTTGGCATTTGAACCATTTATGGTGTGTTGGATATTCTGATGTATTTGAACATGTGATGATGTACCTGGTGGTTATCTATTCATGCGTCGGAATAATCTCTCTTTCGGTTTCCAAGTCTATCCTTTTCTATTGTTGTGCTAAAATGCATTTCCATTCAGGATGCCGCCAACAAGGAACAACCCGCCTGAGCCACCGCCAATCATGGAGCTGTTGACTCAGATGACCCAAGTCATGGCACAGATGGCCCAGTTTCAGACTAACCAGCACAACAACCAGAATGCCCCACGGGTCAGCATCAAGGAGTTCCTCAGTCTGGGTCCGAGAGCTTTCGTGGCCACACGCGAGCCTCTGGATGCTGATGACTGGATCCGTGAGATAGCTAAGGCTCTGGAGATTGCTCACGTTGCTGAGGAAGACAAGGTCAAGTATGCCTCCTATCTGCTGAAGGGTCAGGCAGCTACTTGGTGGGAAAACTACCAGACCATGAGAGCTGGCTATCCAATCACCTGGGGTTGTTTCAAGGAAGCCTTCCTGAAGCACCACATTCCAGATGGTCTCATGGAAAGGATGCGTGAAGAGTTTTGCTCACTCAAGCAGGGCAAGCTGGACGTCATCGGCTATCAGAGTGAGTTCAATCGCCTCGCTCGATACGCTGGAGACGAGGTGTCCACTGAAGCTAAGAAGATGGCAATGTTCCGCAGAGGTTTTAACCCGGAACTCAAGTACGCCCTCACCAATATCAAGGCCAACAACTTCGAGGAGCTCGTTAACACCGCGCTCAATGAAGAAAATGGGCACAAGGCGTTCGAGGAGTCTCGCAAGCACTCGCGTGAGGGTGGTTCCTCCTCCAACATGACCACCCCTCCGCAGAAGCGCCGCATCTGGGTGCCAAATGGTGCTGTCACTCGGGCTCCATACGCCCAAACTTCTCCAGGCTTCGCTCCCCGCCCACCCAACCCTGCTCAGATGCATGATCAGAGGGCTTCGATGGGGCAGCCAAGGCCAGGGCCTCCTCGTGTCGTCACTTGCTACAAGTGCAAGCAGACGGGGCACTACGCTGACAAGTGCACGCAGAGGCAGCTACCTCCACCACCACCTCGTCCCAACACAAACCAGGCAATCGTGCGCGCTCCCCCGCCTAAAGCCTTCAACTCCAACAACAGGCCTGTCAGGAGGACCGCAAGGGTGAATCATCTCAAGATCGACAAAGCTGAGGAAGCTCCTGACGTCGTTCTCGGTATATTACCCGTAAACTCTTTTCCAGCTAAAGTGTTGTTTGATACCGGAGCATCGCATTCTTTTGTGTCAAAGATTTTTGCCACAACAAACAACCTAATGGTGGTTCCACTAAGCAATCAAATCACTGTTCACTCACCGGGATCTCAAATGTTGACTTCCAAGATAAGTAAGGACAACCAAATCCTAATTGGAGGCCACATTTTCCTTGCTTCTCTCATGTTGCTGGGAAGTTCTGACATTGATGTCATTCTTGGTATGGATTGGCTGAAAGCTAATAAAGCAAGGATTGACCGTGCTCAAAAGTCAATAACTCTGTTCCACCCTTCTGGCCAGATAGTCTATTCTCCAAATGAATCAAGTTCCATTCAGCTATGCAACCTCGATGCAAAACCTCTACCTTTACTTGAAAATGTTCCGGTGGTTTGTGAATTCCCTGACGTCTTTCCAGAAGAGTTGCCAGGGATGCCTCCGGACAGAGCAGTTGAGTTCGTGATCGAGCTTGAACCAGGTACTGCTCCAATCTCTAAGCATCCATACAAGATAGCTCCTCCTGACCTGAAATTGTTAAAGGAGCAAATCGATATGTACATGGAAAAAGGTTACATTCAACCTAGTTCCTCGGCTTGGGGTTGCCCAACTCTGTTCGTTGCGAAGAAGGATCACACAAAGAGACTTGTTGTTGACTATCGTCCTCTTAACGAGAAAACCATCAAAAACAAGTATCGAATTCCTCGTATTGATGATCTTTTTGATCAACTTGCTGGAGCCACGATATTCTCCAAGTTGGACTTGAGAATGGGTTACCATCAAATAAAGATCAGAAAAGAGGATATTCCAAAGACAGCCTTCACCACTCGCTACGGTCTATATGAATTCACCGTCATGTACTTTGGTCTCACCAATGCATCGGCGACCTTCTCTCGACTCATGAATTCTGTCTTCCATGAATACCTCGACAAGTTCGTTGTGGTATATCTCGATGACATTCTTGTCTACTCAAAATCCGAGGAAGAGCACGAAGAACATCTTCGTCTAACCCTCATGAAGCTTCGCGAGCATCGTCTATATGCCAAGTTCTCCAAATGTGAGTTCTGGATTTCAGAAGTTGCTTACCTTGGTCATGTCATCTCAGCCAAGGGCATAGCCATTGATCCAGAAAAGGTTAAAGCAATTGTTGATTGGAAACCTCCTAAGACGGTGAAGCAAGTAAGAAGTTTTCTTGGCTTGGCTAGCTATTGCCGTCGTTTCGTCCAAAACTTCTCCAAGATTGCTAAACCTCTCACTGATCTCACAAAGAAGGACAAGAAGTTCGTTTGGTCTCCACAATGTGATGAAAGTTTCAATCTCCTGAAGACTAAACTCACTTCTACACCAGTTCTGGTTGGCCCAGATCCTACCAAACCTTTCCAGATATTCTGTGATGCTTCTCTCCAAGGTCTAGGTGCAGTTCTTATGCAAGAACGTCAAGTTGTGGCTTATGCTTCACGTCAGTTGAACGCACATGAGCTCAATTATCCCACACATGACCTTGAACTTGCAGCAGTTGTGTTTGCTCTCAAGAAATGGAGGCAATACTTGTTGGGTAATCGCACTGAAATCTTTTCCGATCATAAGGGTCTGAAATACATCTTCACTCAACCAGATCTAAACCTCAGGCAAAGGAGATGGATTGACAAGATTAAAGACTTTGATCTCACCATTTCTTACAATCCAGGCAAGGCTAATGTTATGGCCGATGCTCTCAGTCGCAAGTCGTATTGCAATAATCTCATGATCATGGAAAGCCAACCTCCACTTCATGAAGAATTCCAGAAGCTAAACCTTGGTCTTGTTCCTCAAGGTTATCTTGCAAACTTGACAGCCAGTCCAACTCTCGAGGACAAGATTCGTTCTGAACAACTTCGTGATGCTGAAATCAAGAAGATGGTAGAACACATCAAAGAAGGCAAGGAGAAATTTAAGTCCTTCTCAATTGATGACAAAGGAACTGTGTTCTTCGAAGGACGCATTGCGGTTACTCAAGTTCAAAGTCTCAAAGATGTCATTCTCAAGGAGGCTCATGAAACTCCTCTCTCCATACACCCTGGAAGTACAAAGATGTACCAGGATCTCAAGACACTGTATTGGTGGCCTGGCATGAAACGTGAAATTGCTCAATACGTTTCTGAATGTAACGTTTGTCAACGTGTTAAGGCAGTTCATCAGAAAACAGTCGGTCTTCTCCAACCTCTGAAAATTCCTGAGTGGAAGTGGGACATGATTGAAATGGACTTCGTCACTGGTTTTCCAAAGTCCAAGAAGGGCAACGATGCAATCTTCGTTGTCATTGATCGTCTCACTAAAGTAGCTCACTTCTTTGCTGTCAAAGAAACAATCTCAGCTAGCCAGTTAGCAGAGCTCTACACAACAAAGATTGTTCCTCTTCATGGTGTTCCATTGGAAATAAGCTCAGACCGTGGAAGCATATTCACTTCTCATTTCTGGAAAAGCTTTCAAGAAGCATTGGGCACCAAACTTCTATTCAGCACAGCCTATCACCCTCAGTCTCAGGGGCAAGTCGAAAGAGTCAATCAGATTCTCGAGGATATGCTCAGAGCATGTGGTCTCTCCTTTGGCATTAAATGGGAGGATTGCCTTTCATATGCTGAATTCTCCTACAACAACAGCTTCCAGGCAAGCCTAGGCATGGCACCATTTGAAGCTCTCTATGGCCGCAGATGCAGGCGTCCAATCAATTGGTCTGGAGCTGGTGAACGTTCACTCTTAGGCCCTGACATTGTTAAGGAAGCCGAAGAGAAAGTTCGTATCATTCGGGACAATCTCAAGATTGCTCAGTCTCGTCAGAAAAGCTACTATGACAACAAGCACAGGGATATGATTTATGCACCTGGTGACAAAGCATATCTCCGTGTAACTCCCCTCAGAGGCACTCATCGTTTCAGTGTCAAAGGAAAGCTTGCACCGATATACATTGGTCCTTTCAACATTCTCTCAAGGCGTGCAGAAAATGCCTATCGTCTTGAACTTCCAGAAAAACTATCCAAGGTGCACGATGTGTTTCACGTGTCACAGCTCAAGAGGTGCTTCAAAGATCCAGATCGTGCAGTTGATCATGATTCCATTGAACTACAAGAAGATCTATCTTATGAGGAGCACCCTGTTCGTATTCTCGATGAGACCGAGCGTAAGACTCGCAACAAGAGCACCAAGTTCTTGAAAGTGCAGTGGTCCCATCATTCCGATAAAGAGGCAACGTGGGAGACCGAAGAGGATCTTCGCAAGAAGTATCCGGACCTTTTCACTTCTCAGTAGGAATCTCGGGGCGCGATTCCTTCAAGGGGGGGGGGGCGTTTTGTAACATCCCAAGTATGAAAATCACCTTTAGAATGTTTGCTAATTGTTATTTTATGTTTTGCATCATGGCATCTTAATCATTGCATTTGTTTTCCAATTATTTTCCATTTGTTTGCATTTGTTTTCCTTTGTTTTCTATTTGAATTTTTAAACCAAATTCAAATATTTGTTTCATACTTGTGCTGTCACAATTTTTCAAATAGAAATATTGAAATAAAACATCCATTTGTTTCCATTAAAATGGAAAGCTCAAACTATTAATTTGTTCTTTTTAATAATTCACTTAATTCAATTTGCATTCAAATTCAATTAGTTTTCCAAACAGCAACCATTTTGGAATTATGGAAATTATAAATCAATCCAATCATTTGTTTCAATTAAACTTGAATTTTAAAAAGCTTTTAAATTGCTTAAGTTTCAATTAATCACTTAATTCAAATATTCACTTAAATTCAATTAAAATTCCTAACAGCAACTAAGTTCAAATTTTGAAAAACCAAAAGTTGCACTTTGTGCTGTTGCAATAACAAACTATAAAAAGGTAAAAAAAAATTGTAAAACCCCAAACACCTATTCTTTTCTTCCTTTTTCAAATCTGCAAAAAAAAACAGAGCAGAAAAAGGAAAAAAAAAAAAATAAACGCAGAGGGAGTGGGCAGGCCAGTGGGCTGCACCCAGCCCACCAGCTCACGGCCCGATACCCCCTCCCTTTTCTTCTACCTGTACGACAGCACGATTCCGCTGTCCACGTCAACGGCAGTGAGCAGGGACGGCCACGGCGCGCTCCACCTCCCCCTTATAACCATGCCCTAGGGCTCCCTGCTAGCCCTATCTTCTCCCTCCTCTCTCCCTCTCTCGCCGCCGTCGTCTTCCTCTATCTCTGCCCCGCTCCTCTCTCTCTGAAACCCGAGCGCCACCATCCACCGCCACCGTCTGAAAACCTCGACGTCGCCGCCGCCATGCTTCTCCTCCCCTCTGGATAGCCACGGGAACGAATTCACCATGCTTCCCCCTTCCTCATCGACACCTCCACGGTGGCTGGGGAGCGCCTGATCGACGCCGCCGTCCACTTCCTCGCCGTCGCCGTCGACTGCTGCACCGAGCCTCTGCCACGGCGACATCGGAGGTGAGCACGTCTCGCTCCCCTCCCTTCCATCCTCTCTGCTGTCACGCACCACCACGCAGCACACGCACGCATCCACGGCACGATCAGCAACGTGCACGCAGCAGCGGCTCGCCGCCGGTGAACCCCGCTCTCTCTGTCGTGGTTCAGTTACTGAATCTGCGAATTTCAGTTAACGCGCTAACGGAAGCATATCCTCCCTCGCTACCCTTACCTGACAAGCGAACGCATCACACCGCAGTGGCAGCAGCACTGCGCTTACACCGCGAGGTCGTGGGTTCGAGCCCCCACGCGCAACTTTTTTGGGATTTATTCCCCCTCGTCCAGGCCCACCTGTAGGTGACCCCTGTGGCCCAGTCAGCTGCCACGCTGGCCACAGTGGCCCCAGGGCCCCCTCGTCAGTGGCCAGGCTAGGCCACTGCGAGGTAGAAAATGTTTCTGCTTTTTCTTTTTAATTTTAAGACCCTGGTTTTTACAGATTAGTCCCTAAAATCAAAATACAAATAACTTTTGAAATTCAAATCCAAATAATACAAATGAAATATGTATTCTGCACCAAATTAAATTCTCTACATGATTAAAGCCTTTGTTTTCAGTTTTGAACATTTCAAATTGTTTCAAAAATTCAAATTCAAACTACTAATTCAAATTTGCTTAATTTCATAACTAATTCAAACTTATTTCAAATGCCACATATGAAATATGTTTTCCATGCTAAATTGAACCACCTTTTCAAATATAAAATTTGTTTCATGTTTTGAATAATTAATATTGGTTAAATAATTTAAACCTTGTTTAAATCATTTAAATTTGCTAAATTCATAACTTGCTCAAATGAAATTATTTTTGAACATATAAAATATGTTTTCAAACCAGAAAAGTATAAACTTTTAAAATATGAATTTGGTTTAATGTTTTTGAACAAATAAAAATGCAAATAAATTCATACTTGAATTAAATTCATTTAAATCTTGTTTAAACTTGTTTAATTCCCAATTAATTCATATCAATTCCTTTTTCAATAACTGAAACATGTAATCCACCTAAAATTTTGTGTACTTTCCAAATATGAACTTTGTTATCTGTTTTGAACAATTTAAATTGGTGAAAACAAGAAATGCTTGTGTAACACCTTTATGGAACCAAAATTTCATAACTTAATAAATAAAATTTCAAACTTGGTGAACTTCATCTCAAATTGTTTCTATTGTTGTTTTCTTTTTGTTTTCCTCATCCATGCATCATGCTAATCCACTTTCACCTGTTGGTTAGTGGTAGAACAATTATTTCAACCTAAATTCATGGGCTTTCCTTATGCAACCCAAATTGCATAGGGGTCCATTTAATATTGTTACCATGTCAACTAGCTTACCATTGATGCATCAATTAAATTGTCATGCATCATCCCATGATTGTGCATTATGCCATGTTATTGATTGTTTGTCTCTCTGTGTTGTTTGTTTGCTTCTTCCCGAATAGACGACGACGTCGAGACAGACGATGTTTACGACACTACTTCTGAGGAGTTAGCCCAGTACCAGGCTACTGAGTTTGCAGGCAAGTATTCACTCACATGAACCATTGTGTTCCTTTCCACATTGGATACCGATACTTTCCGTTGTCTATTCTGCTAGCCTTATGAATCGTTGCTTGTGTTCGATCCTATCACATGTTGTCCTTAACCCTGATATAGCCTCACCTCCACACCTATAACCCCGTTGCTTGTTGCCCGTGTGTTACTAGCATGCTTAGGGTTGTTTTTGCTCGAGTCTGTTGTCCGTTACTTTCTGTTACCATATTACTTATGTTCTGGGGCTCGATGTTTAAACAATCAACCTGTTAATGTTTGAGGTAATGCTAATTTGATGATAAGGCACCGGCAGGAGGCCCGGCGTGGTTTTGAGGCCTGCTAGTGTCGACCCTAATTAGGAAAAGGGTCTTGTCTACTGATCCATGATGAGCGCACTATCCGCATGTGGGAAGCGTGTATGGGCGCCCCCCTCAATTTGATTCGATTCGCATCTCGTCCAAATCGCCTCATTTAGTTCGGGTTTTCCATTTGCCGCATGCATATATATATTTGCGAACCCAGGCCAGGGTGGAACTTTTGTAGTCGGTATTTAGGGAGACACGTTCTTAGAGCGCTATGAGGGTCCCCTTTTCTTCGTGGGGCTTGATTAGCCGTGCGCTCAATTGCACGGGGTTCTTTGGGCTTGATGCGAAGAAGAGTTGAGTTGTGTTGAGTGCCCCGCTTGGTGGAAGGCATTCCATCTGGCGGGTTATTCTTACGTGTACGGCCAAATTGGTGCATCCCTGCAGGGTTAAATCTTCTCGAGAAGCCGTGTTTTCCGCGGTTATGGATGACTTGGTGAAAGTACTGGCTAACAAGTACTCAGAACAACTTACACCTAACTAATGATAACTTGACTAGTAATAGCCTTATTGACACAATAACTTGGACCATCATTAATCCAACGGTGTGAGTTATCCTCGGATTGCTTCTTTGGATAAGGGGCGAGATCCAGGATGGGTTTGTTTGGAGTTAGTAGTAGTTGGTTACGATACGCTATTTTATCTCCTTTCTGTTAGCCGGAAGTTATAGCATGTTTTCTGTAGTTGGTTAGAGCAGCCTGCTGCCGCACTTTTGTATCACCTATTCTTCCGTTGAACCCAAAGCATCTGTACTTGGTGTTGCCGGGTACACTATGGCATCTTGTGAGTCTTGCTTGCCAGTACGTTTATGTACTGACCCCTTTGGGGCTGTGGTTTCCGCAGACTACGTTTCCGAGGATCCCCATGGTGGCTACTACGTGGAGTACGACGAGGCTGCTGACGAGTAGATAGCGGACCCGGGCAGGATCCGAGACATCGTGGAGGGGCTCCGTCTTTTTGTTTCCGGCCTCTTAGGCCTATTTGGATCTTGTCTGTACTCAGACACGTTGGATGCTTCCGCTGTGTTGTAATGATGATATGTTGGGACATGTGTCCTCTGGATGATTGTATTTGCTATCTCTGCTCTAGTGAGAGCTATTTGCAACTTATTTCAATCTTTTGTGTCTTAGAGATATGTTGTGATATCAGTTGTTCTAATGCCGTTGACGTACCATGTGTGTATGTTATGAAGTACGTCAACGGAAGTGTCCTGATTTCTATGGGATGGTTTACGCAGACGATGGATAGTAGAGAATGGTTGTCACACGTTTACGTGTTGGCCTGCTCATATTGAGATGCGGGTGCCGGTATGCCCCGTAAGCAATTTGCTCTACTATTTAGCGGACTGTGAGTATCCTTTAGAAGTCCGGGTGCGACAGTTTTATTTTTCTGAATTTTCTGATATATTATTTGTATTTGTAAGATTTTAAAATGATTTAGTTTTACTTTCCTGAATTTTCTGATATATTATTTGTATTTGTAAGATTTTAAAAAGAAAAGTATTTGAAAAAGCACCTTTAGTCGCGGTTTGTGTCATGAACCGCGACTAAAGGCTTTTTCCGCGCGGGAACGGAAACGCGGCGAAAAAATCTTTAGTCGCGGTTCGTGACACCAACCGCGACTAAAGGTGCCCCTTTAGTCCCGGTTGGGGACACCAACCGCGACTAAAGGCCCGCGGATGGTACCCGGAGGGGACCTTTAGTCGCGGTTGGTGTCCCCAGCCGGGACTAAAGGCTGGCCCTATATATTCGCGCTGTCTTCCTGCCCCGAAAATTTCTAAGTCCCAAACGCATCTCCGCACTGCTCGTGTTCCTCGCGCCGGCGCCCTGCTCGTCTTCTCCGTGCGCGTCTCCGATTCCGCAGTCGCCCGCGCAGAGACTCTGGGAGAGGACCGCGCCGTCGCCGTCGCCGCCGTTGCTCGCGCCCTTCTCTCCACCGCCTCCGCCCTGCTCCGCCCCCGCCCCGTCGCCGTCTCCGGTACGTTCGCTCGCGGGCCTCGCGCCGCCCTCAAACGGACGCCCTCGAACCACGAACAGAAGGGATGACGCGCCGCTCTCGAACCACGAAAGCGCCGTCCTCGAACCACAAACGCGCCGGTCGAACACGCGGCGACCACGAACGCTGACGTCACGCTGGCGATTTTTTTTTTTTGAGACAGGGCGATGGCTGCTGGCGTAGTTGGGCTGGGCTCCTGGCGCAGTTGGGCTGGGCTCTTGGGCTGGCAGTTTTTTTTTCAGCACTCGTTTTTTTCTAAGTCAAAAAAATTTGAATTAAATTCAATAAAATAATGAAAATAAGTTTTAATTCAGTAAATTCAGAATATTAAGTGTAATATACCAAAATGGCCAGGAAAGCAAATGCAACCTAGCTATGGGGTTCTCCAAGTCATTTGAGCAACTAATCTTGGACACACCTCTAAAGTATGGTTTTCCCCCTTCGGTGGTCATCGTTCTTCCACCCAAAACCCTAGCAATCTGTTTTCCCTCCCTACGACAATATTTGCTAAGTCTCATTTCTACTAAAAAATCACCGTCAATACTAGTACTATTAAGTTGCAAAATTATTAAGTACCAATATTTTCTCCTCCTCTATACAGTACCCTTAATCTTATTTTTTAATTCCTTTATACTTAATTAATTTTTACTACATGCATGTCTTCAGGAGTGACATATGGCGGACGATAGAGACTTGGCGCTTAGGGATCCGGAGGCTGAAGGTTATATAATGGGCATCATAAACAACGAGATTCCTTATGTGCCGGGCCCAGAAGATGAGCAAGAAGAGGATGTAGTCTCTTCTTTTCTGAACCTTGACAGTGAAGGAACGGACATTGTCGATGATAAGGAAGGTGAAGGAACGGACATTGTCGATGGAGGTCAACCGTCGACAAACGACGATCTCGAATTGCAAGTACCAACCACCTCCGGCGAGGTATATATATACATTAATCCTCTCGTGATACAAACTTACTGAAATGTGAATACATATGCATTAACGCGCGCGACTCTCTTTCTTATTTTAGCCCTCGGCCGGATCGAGTACGACAAAGCGTGGCAAATCCAAGGCGATGAAACAAGGAGAAACATATACCATCGAATTAGTCGGTGAAACCGGCAAGCCCCTACAGCACACCACAAAGTTTATTAACCAATGCGGAGTCGTTGTTAGAGACAACGTCCCGATCACCGTCCAGGAATGGAAGGAGCCAAAGAAGGCACGTCTTGGTTTCAGTTTTGTTGACAAGAGAACGAAAAAGGATTGCTGGAGAAAGCTTATGGAACATTTCATTCTACCTTCGGAATACAACAAAGTCGATGAATTCGGTAACTAGGTTCCGGGTGGACGTGAGAGGAGGAGGCTAGTCAAAGAGTTCGCTCTTCAGAAGATGGCCGAAGCATTCCGGAACTTCAAGAAAAATTTAACCCGTAAATATGTGAACAAGGGCAAGACTCCGGATTTCAAAGGACAACATGAGAAACTGAAATATGATTGGCCAGAATTTGTGAGGCAAAAGAAATCGGAGCATTTCAAGGAAATATCGAAAAAAATAAGGCTAATGCGGATAAGAAACAGTACCATCATATTATGGGGCCAGGAGGATACCGCCTTTCGGGACCTAAGTGGAGGAAGATGGAGGAGGGCCTGAGGGCGCGAGGAATCCCTCTAGGTACAGAGGGATGGGACGAAAGAGCCAAATGCTGGTGGTACGGACATGGGGGATCGCTAGACCCAGAGACAGGGGCGTGGGTTCATCGGCAGAAATTTTTTGCTCCCACCCAATCCCTTATTGACGCAATGACCCAAGCTCAAGAGGGCTTGATCACGTTCAACAGAGAGAAAGACGCACTGACAAAAGCCCTCGGGAATGATGAACACGGAGGACATGTACGAGGCAAAGGCAGAATTCCGTGGAAAGTAGGGTTTTCCCAGGACAATGACCCGTACTGTTACAGAAGCCGTAAGAGAAATACGGACCGGGATGCAGATCTTTTGGCGAAGGTTGTATCGGAACTTAGTGAGTTGAAGCAGAACGTGCATGGACTTGTGAAAGAAAGATCGGTGCCTGCAGGGCCGCATGAAGATCATGCAGCAGATCTCGGAAGCCAACAGCAGCGGAGAAGCAGCATGGCTTCCACGGAGGCCCCGCCTGTAGGTGCTAATGCACCGATGATGGAGATTCGTGCACCGGAGCCTCACTACCCCGTGGATGATGTAAAGGAGATGAAAGAACTGATCTGCATTATCCCGTGGGGAACATTTCGACGAAGGTAGCTACCGGCAGTGCTTTAACCTGTACACCTGGAGCACTCCACCACAACAACCCCATTCCATATGGCTATGCTCGTGTCACGGTGGAAGACATAGTCCAAGTATTTGAGGACCTGGAGATTTACATAGCTACACCCGAAGGGGAGAGAAGACTTGGAGATGTCAAGCGCCAGTTCATTCTATGGAAAAAGAAGTACATAGTGTTTCCAGGCTAACAAGTCCACCCCCTCCGATTGTGGTGGTGGTGGTGGCGGCGGTGGTGATGGTGGCGGCGGCGGTGGTGGTGGTGGTGGTGGTTCACCTACACCTCCTTCACGCCATTCGACGCCGTCCCCCGATCCACAATCTCCGGCGGGTAAGCAGTCGCCGCCCCCCATTCCTCCTCCGGCGAAGAAACAGAAGCAGGCGGACTGCAAGGAAACCCGCTCCTGGAATATTAACCCGGACCCTTATGTACCTAAGACCACACGGGTACGGGAGCCATCACTAAAGCCTATCCTCCCAAGGCCTTGGGAACTTAGTGAAGCTGAAACCAAATTGTCCGCGGATGCTAATTAATAGAAATGGAAGGCCGATCAGAAGGCGCTAAAGGAGCCTAAGCCCAAGGAAGTATACACTCCGAAGGCAAAGAAGTGGGCTACGGGTTTTTTGACGACACCGTCCCAAGCCGAGCTGAATATGCCTGACGACTATGGAAGTGAACTTCGTAGGCAAGCAGAAATATTGAAGGAGGAGAAAGAAGAAAGGAAAAAAAAAGCGGGAAACAAGTTGACCATCTCGGGATGCAGAATAAACAATCGACCCCCCCCCCCCCCTCATAGTGAAAGCTGGTCCGGAACAGGACCCCGAGGTCATAGCAGCTGCGGCAGCAAATGGATTGACTGTAGCAAGTGCCATGAAATATGCGTCCGAGATGGGTTTGACTCTTCGTGCCTCGTTAGGCCTTGAGGATGCGCTAGTGTGTGAGGTAGCATTACAATATGTGTCGAATGGGCCTCTCGTCGAGCCTACACAGAAAAAGAGTCTACCAACACAAATGCGAAATCTGCTACGTTGGTACAAGAATTTCATATCATGGGCCGCCAAAGAATATGTTTATGCGGATGTTACAGAGAAGCATCACACCAAACGGTACTCTGTAACAGTTCATATGAGTGAATTGTTCCAGCTATTCAATCCGCGCGAGCTCGACAAATCTATCCTGAGTTGCTACGTTCTGTAAGTGATTTATTTCTACCTCATCTCGTTCTTCATTGCCTGCACTATATATATATATTGTCCTAACTATATTGTTGCGTACGCTATTATGCAGATTGAAGATTTGGGAATGCAAAATAAGAAACATCCATGATGTTGGGTTCATTGACCCACAAATCATTAATGGATATGTGTTACAAAATCACCCCGAAGACGTGGAGAAAGACTTGTACAAGTTTCTTACAAAGCATCAACTCAAAAGTCATATTCTATTTCCTTACCATTTTGGGTGAGTGTTTCTCTCTTGTGCCCATTCTCTTTTGTTTACTCCATGCATGGTATGTCTAATCGATAAGTTATGCATGACTATGCATGTAACGTGTCCGCAGGTTCCACTGGATTCTGCTAAAAATTGAACTTCACACCTCCATAGTTTTTATCATGGACTCTATGGATTCAGATTCAAAGCGTTGGGCCGACATGAGAAAAATGCTGCAAAAGTAATTATTTTCAATCATTTGCGCTCTATATCGATCGGTCTCTTTTGTTCATTTCCTAATATGCAGTAGCTAATAACTCCCTTGTTCATTTAATTTTCTTTGCCCTGTAGAGTTTGGAGACGGTTCTCAGAACAAATTGTCGGTGAATTCAAACATCAGCTAGAATTTAGAAACTTAGTTAATGTGGATAAGCAGCCACCGGGGACCAATCTATGTGGATACCATGTTTGTGAGAACATCCGGAGAGAAACCTCTGCGAGGAAGGCGTCGGATAGCGTGCGGAAGGCGACGGATAACTTGCGGAGTAAGCTTAGTTCAGAAGCTCGCTTCCAACTAATTCAAGAGGAATTAGCAGGATTTTTCCTTAGGCATGTCATCAATCCTAAAGGAGAACACTATACGTCCGACGACGACCAATTCAAGAGGAATTAGCAGGATTTTTCCTTATGCATCTCCGAGATTGAAACTTGTTCGAAGTTGTGTATGGTCATCCATCATAATTGTGTATGGAAACTTGTTCGAAGTTGTATATGGTCACCCGAGATTGAATATATATTATATATTCCTATTGAATTCTTCTTGTTTGAAATTTCATATGCATGTATATAGTAGCGTAGAATATATATGTGTACTGAAACTTCATCAAAATTAAAATAAAACACAAAATAAAATATAAAAGAAATAAAACAAAAAAATTTAAAAAGAAACCAGGTTTAGGGGGGCTAAAACCCTAAACCTGCGGAGGAGGCCTTTAGTCCCGGTTAGCCACGAGAACCGGGACTAAAGCTCATCCGCCCCGACGGACTCCTGGCGCCCACGTGGACGGGCCTTTAGTCCCGGTCCGTAAGAGTCGCGACTAAAGGGGGGTGGGCTTTAGTCGCGCATATTTAGTCCCGGTTGCACGGCCGGGAAAAATGGCCTTTGCGAACCGGGACTAAAGGCCTGTTTTCTACCAGTGTTCTTTCATCAGAGTTTTTTCAATGCCAAACTCGGATTTAACAAAATCTGGCTTTTCTTCCTCGAACCTTCGAGGAGAAGAAAACAGTGACGCAAGCGATGAAATCTTTGCTTACGTCACGGTAATCAAGGGTCAGTCAAAAAGCCTGAACTCTTATCTCTGAAAAATTCTCGCGCGAGAAACGAGGAGATAGCAATAATCACCCCGTCCCCTCATTTCCTGGATTTTCGGGCGTAACACGCGTCGACCATCCAACTGCTAAAAGAGCCATTGGAGCTAATCTCCACGCATCTGGGCTATAAATAGCCACCTCGGGGCCTCCGTTTACCCTTCCGCTTCCTTCTTCCTCCTCGAGCCATTTGAGCACAGAGCACCCTAGCACCCAAACTCCTCGAGCCCAAGTTCCAGAGAACACGAAAACCCGAGCCCCCGAGCTCTTCACCGGAAGAATCCGGAAGAATAATCGGTGGCTCAAACTCCCAGCCGCGCCGCCCAAAAATGGTCACCGGAGACTCTCCTCGCGCGACCGAGTCTGCATCTGTCGACGTTGTCCTCGAGGACATCATCAACGACCTCGATCCCCTTGTCGGAACTCCTCCGCGCGCTTCCGCGAGCGCGCCGGAAGGATCTGCTAGCGAGCCAGCGGGCGGGGATCTGCATCCCGCTACCGGAGCCATGCCGCCGCCCTCGGCTACGCCTCCTCCTCCTCCTCCCTTCCCCGACACCGAGGAGGATGAAAACTCTTCTCGCGGCGGTGAAAACGCTGCCGCCGCCCCCACTGCCAGAGGTGAGGAAGAGGAGGAGGAGAACGCCGGAAACTGGAGCCATTACAACGTGGCTTTGACTCTTCTTCCGGCAATGGAGAAAGACGGCTTTGTCGTCAAAGACAAATGACGGGTTGGAGAGAACGACACCGAGCTCTCCCCACAAGCCGGAGAACGCGTCATTCTGGTGTCTCATATCAACAGAGGTATGGGATTTCCGCCTTCCGCGTTTTTTCTTCAGGTTCTAGACCACTTCAACATCCAGCCCCATAATCTTCCACCCAATTCTATTTTTTATTTAGCCGGGTTCCAGGCCCTCTTTGAGGGTGACCTAGGGATAGAATCCCGCCTAGACTTTTTCCAGTATTGTTTTAACGTAAAACGTAACACCACCGAGGGTGTCCTTCCGATTTGCGGAACCATTTCTTTCAACCTCCGTAGGCATAGAGAGGATTGGTTCCCCAAAATCAAGACTTCCGAGTCCGTCAAATTTTGGACAGGCTCATTGTTCTATCACTCGGATGCTCCGTATCCTGGAAAGGAAACGGGCATTTCGACTTTTTTCAATTCCGTGGCCACCCCCCAAGACAATTGGGCGTTGGACATGGTCCAGGTTCTGCGTCCAGACCTGATGAGAATCAAGACGCGAATCATGAAACTAGCTTCTTCCTCTCCTACCTTGACTAGCATGGATACAATTCTATGCTGTTTTGGGAGGAGGATTCAGCCTCTTTCTTTTCGCGGTAGCCGGCTCATGTGCGAATACACGGGCCAGACGACACGATAAGGGCGACGAAGAGAGATCTATCGAAGAAAGAGTTCAAGAAACGCGTGAACCAGCTCGTCTCTACTCATGATCAATACGAGGAGAGCCGGCAAATGTATCATGCCGGAAACCCCGCTCCCAAGGTATGTTTCTGTCTTTTGGGAAATTTCTTGAATTCTGTCGTTTCTCGGATGTTTAAATGCAAATCCGGGTTTTTGCTTCTTTCACAGCTTCTTGATCTTCCTGAGGTAGAAATTGCCACTGATGATGAGCCGGCTGCACTAAGAGCCAACTTTGAATCAGCTGGAGGGCATAAACGCAAGAAAGTTTCCTCCAGCCAGGAAGTCATCGACCTTGACGGTGTTCCCGTCGCCACTTCCAGGTAAAAACCCGGGATTTTTTACATTTGCATGGTTTTTCTTGCGTATTTTTCTTTCTCGGAATTTTAATCTCGGACTTTCTTCCTTTTCTCTTTTCTAGCCTTGCCCCTACCACACTGAAGGGAAAAGGCAGGAAGAAGCTGAAGGCTGCCGCCCACAGAGGAGCCAAGCCATCTCCCGCCGCTGCCCCAGATACTCCAATGGCGGCTGGAGAAGAAAAATCGGCTGCTCGGGAGGAGTACCCCCTGCAGACCAGCCAACCTGTTGCATCCGACACGGATGCGCGGGAAAGGGAGGAACCCGAACAAGGCAGGCCCTCGAACCCTCATGAGGCAGAAACAATGCTAACCTTCGACGAGAAGTTCAAGGTAAAACAAGAATCATGCTTCGAAGAACGCGGATACATCCATCCGTGGGCGCAGAAATTCTTTGCCCGAGACCCCTTGATTCGTCTTTGGCCAAAAGGCGGACTTATCGTGCGGAATAATTATGTGTTCTTGCCTCGCCAGGTTATGCAAGACAGCCTCCACCACATGGGGATTACCTTCGCGGAATACGCCAAGGAATTCTCCGAGAATCTCGCGGGTTTGCAAAGAATGAGCCAGGTAAATATCTCTATTCCCCAAGTATTAAGACAAAACTATTCTTTCTGTTTTTGCCTTAATGCTTTTCTCTTTTGCCGGCTTATTTTTTTCCTAAGCAATCTTTTCCTATGTCTAATTTTCAGCAAACCGCTGAGAATATAAACGTGGAAGTTTTCGAGAAGCTCACCATTAAGAACCAAGAAGTAAAATCTCGTCTTGGTATCCTTAATGAGAAGGACTTGGAACTTTCCGAGGCTCATAGGCAGCTGAAGGAGATAGCAGGTAAGCATGCTTTTCATTCCTTGATTTGTTTATGAATTTTCCTAAGTATTTTTTCGATTTGTCAACTCTTCATCTCTCTTTTTCTTCTCAGCTTCTTTGGCTAAGGCCAAACAGATTGCTGAGGACGCTGGCAATGCCGAAACCCTCCGTAGAGAAAACTCAGAGCTTTACAAGACGACTGTAAAGCTCCAGAAAGATCTGGAGGCGAGTCAGTTTGCCGTGGGAATGGCCGAGTCCCGAGCTTCTTCTCAAGCTGAGAAGGATCAATGGACCATCCGAGATCTCGAGAATTCCCTCAACCAATGCCTTGAAGAAGGCGTTGAGATGGATAAAATTCTCGGTAAGTTCCTTGTACTTTTACCAAGTTTTTGCTTATACTTTGCGAAATGCCTTATTTTCCTCCTTCTATGTTTTCTAACCTTTCTTGGTTTTCTTAACAGAAGGGAATCCTCTGCTCACTCAGATTGATAGAATCCGGTCTTTCGGGTTATTCGTCTCCGAGCTAAAGAATGTCGGGATGCTACTTATCAACAAGTGTATTCCGGACAAGGCTGGTGAATACTCAGAAGCCAGCAAACTTCCAGAGGCCATTGCGGAGGTGGCAAACCAGAGGGAGTCCTGGCTCCAATCCGCCGCTCGTGGTGGTGTGCGCATGGCCCTTGGGCTAATGCGTATGCACTATACCACGGCCAAATCCTGGCGCGTCGCCACCGGTATTAGACAAGGATACACGGATGCTCAGCAGGCAAAGATCTTCGACTCTATCAAGGGGCACGCCTCCAAGATACCTCGGATGGTGTCTACCTCAACGTTCTACCCGGAGGAAGAAATTCTGATAACTCCGGAGAACCCGAGCGACAACGACGAGGACGACAAGGAGGAGTTTGAAGACACCGCCTGATTCCTACATAGACAAGTAGTCGAATAGAAAGCATTACTGTTCTTTCAATTGAATATTAATTGTAATGCGTTCTATCTTTTGTATGAACAAGTATTTATCCTTTGCAGTAAAATTTATGTCTTTGCAAGTTTTTTAGAGTTTTAATTCCTTTCCTTCTAAGTTCTCTGGTTTGAATGCTTCAACTTTCCTTGGTGTTGAAGTGGCTCAAAAGTATGCAATCCTCATACCAAGTGACTGGGTTAAGTCCTATCAGTCAAAACTCAGAATCATGGGTACCTTGGCACTTTTACTCACTAAGTTCAGTCACCCAACACACAAACAATCAGATAATACTTAGGAAAACCAAGGAATTTGAAAATTATGAACCTCGGGCACACAGGCACAATCTGGGGTTCTTAAGCCTCCTTAGGCTAGAAAGCATCTAGTTTCATAACTTCGAGCACGCAGGCGCAATTCGGGTTAACAATGGAGCTAAACTGAAAGATCATTGGAAAATAGATAAGACGGAAATATGCTTAGAACAGTAAAGGGAACAAAACAACAATGCATGGATTTCCGACAACTTTATTTCATGATCTCAATGATGTTTACATAGAATTTGAACTAAGTGTAAAAGGGACATAACTGCTGGATGCTCCAGGGCTTCTTTGTCCCTCCTAGTTCTACATCTATCTTTCTTTTTCTTTTGCGATTCGGATTTTTCGGATCGTCTTCCGTGTCTCGAATATCTACAAGGTAATATGACCCATTTTTCATAGGCTTTCTAATGACAAATGGTTCCTCCCAGATTGGGGCTAATTTGTGCTTCCTATCCTGTACGATTCTTAGCACAAAATCACCTTCTTTAAAAGATCGGTGTTTGATTTTCCGACTATGATACCGTCGCAGTCCTTGCTGATATATGGCGGATCTTTGTAGCACAAGATCTCGTTCTTCTTCTAAGAGATCAACGGCATCCTGTCGTGCGTTTTCGGCATCCGAGTCATCGTACGCCTGCACTCTTGGGCTATCATGGATCATGTCCGTACGAAGCACTGCTTCTGCACCATAAACCAGGAAAAAAGGTGTTTGCCCTTTTGATCTGTTCTGCGTCGTTCGAATACTCTAAAGCACAGAAGCTAATTCTGTGGGATCATTGTTTTCTGCCTTTTCCAAGGGATTTTCGTCTTCCGTGTTTTCAGCGATCTCAGACTGCACCATACCAATAAAGTGGGATCTGATTGCAGGCATCTCCGAGGAGGCGGCAAATCCTTATGTATTTTGGCGGTATGCAGCTATAGAAGCTTGATCTGCTCCTCTGTATGAATAGGGAAAATTGTAGCAAAATCCGGCATTGAAGCCTTCATCTATTGGGCACAGGGCGGGTGGCATAAAATTACTTCCACCACGGAATCCAATAGCTTCTGCTGTTAAACGATAAAGATATTAGTAGATCCAATCGGTAAAACGCAGGCACTTACCAGATGATTCCGTGCCATCATATACGATCCATTATTGAGGAAGCGTCCGACGTTTCCGTCGAATTGTAGGCTTCCGACGGTAATCGAGTTGACAATTCCGCCGAGTATTCCCGCTCGGAACGTGACTCCTGACGCCGTTGGCCCCACGGTGGGCACCAATTGTCGAGACATCGTAGTAAGGTTCATGGACGGGGGTGCCATAAGACTACTGGTAGAACCGTGGGGGGACGTGGTAACACTTCAAACGAGAACACCGAATTTACCTCAGTTTGGTACACCGCAATTAGGCGGCGTTCCTACTCCTGCAATCTCACTAAATCAGGACCGAAGCCTGAAGTATACAAATTACAATGGTGAGTATGATTTCGCTAACTCGGCGAGGATCAACTTCTCTCCGAGTTGGCTTCTAGCTAATTCTCTATCAGTTCTTGCTCCCGCCCGGCTTCATATAGATAGCCGGATTAGGGCTTACAGAAAGGAAACCTAGAAGACTATGGAAAGTATCTAACTAGGAAATTAAGGAATCCTTCTTCTTCTTCAAGCCGTACCACTTTGGGCCGTGGTCTGGGTTCTTCTAGAATCCGGCTTCCTGTGCGTCAGCTTACTGGGCCGCCCAATAGACTATGTCCCATTGCCTGTGGGCCACCCTGGTAATCCGACCTTTAGGCCACTGCCGGAGATACCCCTAATTAGCATATATCTGACAAGGTCCATGATGAGGATTCTGACAATTCTACTGATGATAGGCACGATGTTGCCAACATCATATATGCCCAAAGAGCCAATCTCGACAATCACGAGAAGTACCGCCTGGCCCGGCTTCTACCCCTTGGACCCTATGTTGGGATTCCTTTTGTGACTCGGTTCACGGGCACAAGCTTGCAACACTATAATATGGTATGTACCTATAAGACACACTCCTCTTTTTGCAAGTAAATTTTCAAGAACCGTGAGAAGGTATGCTAATATGGTATGTTATCTTTCATGCTTAAAAACTACCAAAGTTGATAGGGGAACACGCTGGCCTGGGGAATCATGGCAGGGTTGGCCTACGACTTGGATCAGAAGAACATGTCACCACCATTACTTACAACAAGAAAACTGATGGCCGCATTATCCTCGACAAGCTGTTATGGATAGTTTTCGCCCAAGGCAATAATTTTCATAATCGGTAACCTGTTTTGATCATTGGGAGGGAGACCGATGACCCCAGGTTGGAGGCGGTCATTGAGATGGGGGTGATATAGAACCGAGCAAAGGACAGCACTTGGGGGTGAAGAGACTAGGCTGTTGCGGAGCTAGACCTATGAACTTCTTATTTTGTCTACCTGGAGTGTAATTTCGTTTGTATCCTGAAATTGTTAAGGTTTAGTTTATTTCCTAAACTTGCAAGGTTTAGTTTGTTTCGTGAACTTGTAAGGTATATTATCGCTGGTAGATCCCTCGTGCTAAAACCCGAGTAAAGATCAAATCGCTAATAGATACTAAAACCTCAGAGTTTAGATCAAATCCCTCGTTCTGGTAGATCGTGCAACTCATCACCGAAGAAATCAACAAATGTCTGGCAAGCCAACGGGTACTGAACTTCTCGACCTCGTCGTATCGCATAAAAACGACCGAGCACGGACCACGCAACCTACCTTCTACGCCACCGCCACAGCCCCCCCCTCGACTTCCCCCCTCACTCTCTGTGCTGATTACTGCACGCCGCGGCCGCATCCATCTGATGGTGCCGCGCGTGAGAAGCAGCACCAGCTTCCGAGGTATGCAGATGTGTACGTCCGGGCGCTGGTCCGCAGAGAACACACACACCGGCGTGCAGTGGTGGATGGGTACCTTCAACACGCCCGAGCTCACAGCCCGCGCGTTCGACGTGGCGGTGTGGACATGCGGCCGCCCACGCGAGAGCAGGGAAGTTCCCGAGTTCCTCGCCCCGGATCTGAGGATTGTGACCTGCAAGGAGGAGTAGGAGAACCGCCGCGCGTTCATGCAGCTGCGCATCCGCCGGGACGACGAGGCCACGATGGAGAGGTTCCGCCGTGATCACCCAGATCTGGTACAGGCGCAGTTGCGGCTCGACGCTGGGAGGGACGCGAAGATGCGAGCTCGTACATCCCGGGGGGATGCTGGCCCCTCCACCATCGTCGTCTCGTCGTCGGATGAGGAAATGGATGATGCATTCTGGGATGATGTGTAGTGTCCGAAGTCTAGATTTTTAGTATCCGAAGTGTCGATCTGTAGTTTCCGAAGTGCCGAAGTGTGGAAGATGTTGAAAACGTATCACAAGAATCAAAATTTCGATGTTTTATGTGTTCATTGAAGTTTCAATATTTCTTCCTTTTTATTTTGGTTTGCAACTAGGATAATTATGGGCTACGGTGTGCTATAAGGCCCAATAAAAATGGCCTGATAGGAAATGGCCCAAGAAAGTGCCATCATGGCCCAAGTATGGAAACAACTGCTCTGCCACTCACCGCCGTAACTACCCTAGCACGCCACGCGTGTGTTGGTGAGTTCGACGTGATATTGTGAACGTAAAACGTGACGCTTTAGTTCCGGCGGCCAGTTATTGCTCCATCGTGCATGCGGCTTCTCCATTCCACTCCCCCTCACCGTGTATAAATAGATGCACTCTTCAGTTCATCCTCTATCTGCCTCACCGCCTCCCCTCAAGCGATAACCTTTGACGTAGTAGCTGCTCGAGCGTTCCTCCGGGCGGCCATGGCTCCATCGGCGAAGCGGTCTGCTGCCCTCATGTAGGTTCCATTTCCGTTCACGTACTTCTGATATGTTTCTAGATTCCTCGTGATTTCATCTTTCTTAGATTTGTTTCCGAATTCCTCGTGATTTCATCTTTTTTAGATCCGTTTTGCCTTTTAGATTAACATCAACTTCCTATCATGCAACTATCTACAGGGCAGTTGAAGCCGAGGAGAGGGTCATCTTCAATGCTCTGGCGGAGAGGGTAAGTAGAATCTGAGCTTGAGAAGGCCTTGAAGCTCGCCCATGACAATCTCAAGAAGGCAGCCGATGCCAGGAAGGAGCAGGTGGAGCAGGGCGAAGCTTCCAACGCAACATTGCGGAAGTTGCTGGATGATCTATCGAAGATGATGTCCAACAACTTCGAACTAACCTCGAAGGTTGGTAAACTGAAGATCCATTTAGCCCTAGCAGATCAGGAAACTCTGATCGCTCTCCTCGTAGCCGTAATGGCCCAGGGAAGGGAGGATCCAGTGCCATCGCAGGAGAAGTCGGCCCCCTTCTGATGTTCTTTTAGTCCTAGCTAAAGTTCTCTCGCCGTGCTTCAAAACTATAGGCCAGTCTGCCTATATATATGTGTCTGGGTGTGTTGAATGCTGGCCCCGTGCTTCTGATGTTCTGTTTAGATCTATAATCTCGTTCGGTGTATTGGGTGGTTTCTATTAATATGCCGTCTGTGTTTATTTTTCTTAAGATAGATAATTCGAGTTCACAATATGGATAAATAGATGACAGAAATTTTGATGGATCTAAGTGACAAAAATTAAAAGGGTTATATTAGACTAATGCCGATGCAAAAAAACATATACCGGCCGATAATTCGTTTTCACAATATGAAGAAATAAATGACAGAAATGAAAAGGGATACATTTGACTAATCTGCGACGTTCTCGTTGAATGAACTCGACTCTAACTAGTTCTATTGGGCCGGGAACGAAAATCCGCGACGTCAAATGTAAAAAACGTCGAGATCGACCACCCCATGATCAAAGGATCCAAAACGTGGAGAGCAAAATCCCCTTTTCAGCCATCCGTGACGGAAACACGCGACATTATCGAAACGTTGCGCTCAAAACGTCCCTGATCGCACGGAATTTTCTAGTGGTAGCCTCCGACGTCATGGTGGAGCAGGGAGGATTTGTCATTCGGGAGTACGCGCAATCGGCTGCTTGCGCAGTTGATAGCTGGAAGATGGTGCATCCTCTGCTGGGTTTGTGGTTGGATGCTGATAGTTTTGTTTTCCTCCTCTGACGTTGTAGTCATGAGGGGACGTCAGTTTAGGAGTTCGATGGCGTGTTCAGGGGCACATTGTCGCGGTCTGATTTGTTCAATGGCAATGGTTTTGTTTATAGCAAACTATTTTGGAGGTCCGTAAAGCTACATATCAGCGATGGAGCCGCGTCAAGCTTAGGTGAAGAGGTGGTCTGTCTTCTCTCTTGGTGGTCGCTTCGGTGGTGCCGAAGGAGAGGCAGGTGCAGGCTTATTGTGTAGGATTCACTAGTAGAAAACAGGCCTCTAGTCCCAGGCCGTAAGGGGAGATTTTTTGTTTTTTTGTTTTCATTTAGTCTCTATTATTTCTAACTCTAATCATTCTCCTTTAGTCTCAATTATTTTAAACTCTAATCATTCTCCTTTCATTCTCTACCGACACTTCCCACACGGTCACCCATCCTTAGACTACTCTACTCCCAGCACATTTAACTTCTTAGTTTCTTCCCTCTCAGCTTCCAAGAAACAAATATTGTTTTACTGACAATAGTATGTTGTCAATCATGTTAACCTTTGAACTATGATGTCGCACGTCTTTATTTTGTGAATCCAAATAATTATTTATAAGTTTTAAAAAAGGAATACTAATCTTGAATTCAAATAATCATGAATTTAAATAATAAATTTTTTTTTTTGCCTTTTCCATTTCATATTGAATAATTCGTATGTAGAAATCCATAAATCAAAAACTGACAAATAATATGTCTAAATTGATTAGAAAAATGAGACAAGTTAAAATATCACTTCCATATCATATTTTCCATCATGTATATATAGGACTATTACTTAATTCGTAACTAGTGATTCACACTTAAAATTTACATGTTTATGCACTAATAACATGTAAATAAGTTGGGCTCTTGTCCCTATGGTCAATGGTTCTCATCCAATTGGTATTATAATTGTCATTAAATTATTTGTAGAATTTACTATATATATGTTAAATTACTCCAACTGGTATTATAATTTTACTATATATATGTTAAAAATTCAGCACATACATCACAATTTCTTCATAAAGCTTGCTCACATCATACTTAATCAGGGACATATATATAATTAATAGAAATAATTGTTCGGATATCCATTACATAATAGTACTACATAAAGCCTCCTCAAGGCAATATATAACAGAAACATGCAAAAAATCATGTCAGGAGAGACCCCCAAGCAGTACATAATAATAGAGACACAGACATGCATCTACTCGTCCTCCGAACAATACCCCCAACCTGCATGAGACCCATGGGGCACTAGGTGACGCTGCCCATAGTTGAGGATACTAATCCTATGGTACAACTCAAATGAAACATATGCATCTATTGCTGGATAATCAATGTTGATCCTGTCAAGTGGGGTCTTCGCCCAGAACTTGTGCTGATTCTTTGGGAATTTTTTCTTCATATCAGCGTACTCCTCGTAGATTAAGGCAACATCCATATCAGCAATTGAAGTCTTGAGATACTGAAGCTGGAACAAGCCCAGGAGATCAATGTGGCAGTCAGATGGTATCTCAATACCTCAGGTGCGCATCATCTTGATCTTGTCATTCGTTATATCAACGCTAGCAAAACGTATGCCATTGTTGACAAGGAAATCCATGAGTTCTGGACAGTTCTTGTCACTGCTGCAACAATAATGGCATACAGTTCTTGAGATACTAAAGCTGGAACAAGCCCTGGAGATCAATGTGGCAGTCAGTTGGTATCTCAATACCTCAGGTGCGCATCATCTTGATCTTGTCATTCGTTATATCAACGCTAGCAAAACGTGTGCCATTGTTGACAAGGAAATCCATGAGTTTGGACAGTTCTTGTCACTACTGCAACAACAAAAATGGATCAAATGTTAAATACCGCAACAAGTATATTCTTTCAATGCAACAACAAAATGGAGCAAATATTAAATACCGTTGCAACAAGTATATTATTTCAGTGCAACAACAAATGGAACAAATGGAACAAATGGAACAAAATGAGTATTTTTCCTATCCTGACATGTTCTCATATGAATCAAAGGCGAGGAATTTCTCTTTCCATATATATGAATCAAAAGAAACTCTTTCCCATATAGGATTCAAATGGACATGTTGCTATCCTATGCAATTCCTATATGAATCAAAAGAAACTCTCTTTCCAATAGGATTCAAATGGCCAGACATTTCTATCCTATGCAATTTTATTATCCTATATGAATCAAAATAAGTTCTCTTTTCAATAGGATTAAAATGGCCACATCTTACTTTTCTATGCAATTTTCCTATCCTACAAAAAGTTTGTGTTACCTTACCCATTGGAAGACCATGACGTGCTTCTTGTGAGTAATCTGGATGCTGGCAACATCCCGTTCATCGTCCGTGTACTCGAGATAAAGGACAAGGAACTTGTGTTCATCCTTGTGAAGTCATTAGTCCAAATCGACAAGAAGACCCGAGACCCTAGCGTTGTCGTTCGTGTAGGCGACATCGAGAAGGGTCTTACCATGTGCGGACACATCCAAAAACTGAATACCAAATTTATTCATGGTGGACGATGGGGAAAAAGAGAAAAGAGCAAGAGAAAGAAGAGAGAGCCGTATGTACAATGTAGCAGCACCTCTCTACTTTTGATCGTTCCCCGATCGGAACAACTTCCGAAGCGCGCGGGAAGAGAACGGTTCGGGCCTTTATTCCCGGGTCATATTACGACCCGAGGCTAAAAAGTCTCGCGCCATCCCAGTCCGTATTACGATCTGGGACTAAAAGGGTTCGCGGCCAGGACACCGCCCACTCTAGTTCCGGTCCAATAGCTAACAGGGACTAAAGTCCAGTACCATAGGCTATTTTTCTACTAGTGATTATCCTATCCTTTCAGTAATGTAATGTCGGTATTTGCGTATCTTGTAACCGGATCTTTATTTTATTAATGAGAATGTATTACCTTTAAAAATATTATATAGATATAATGCTCAATACATCTATCGATTGTATTATTAAAGCACAAGACAGAGAACGATTGAAAATTAGTGCTAGAAATTTATGATATCTCAACGGTGGAGATGAACAATATAATTGCTCAGCCGTGTACAAGCAGATTAGAAGAAAAAAAATCTGATTTGAACAGTTGGATTGCAAGTACTTCATAAGTGGGCGTGTTTGATTCCAAAAATAAGTTGCATATTGCCTAATCTGTTTTTCTTTTTATGAAATGTACACGTTACATGAAGAATACTACTATTATTACGTGAACGTTTTCTTTTCAGCATAAACAAAGCAGTTGCCTGATGGCGGGAAGGGTAAAATCCCGTACGTGAGCACTAAAACATGTCTAGTTACGTGTTGTCTAGTAAACTGTAAAACATCTTACATTTCGTTGGGGGGGTAATAGAATGGCACATAGAGAGGAAATGATTGAGTTAAAACAAAATGTTTTTGCCTCCACCAACATCAAAGGGCCCCAAGTAAACCCATCTACATGCTGGCCCCCATCCTCTTATCGTCGGAGAAGCAGGTGGATTTAGGAGCCCATGGCCTCGCCCGTCGGTGATGGGGAAGATCTGGACACCTCCCTTGTGAGTTGTGACTCTCTAGAAGAGAAAGGGGAACAACATGCATGAAGCGGTCTGAGTTTGGGGCAGTTGGTGTTATCATCAAATATGCCATATGCCTTAGGGATTTGGCACATCATTTCAAAGACCATTGCTTCTGTCAGCAGTGTGGTAGAAAAATATTTTCTGATCCCTCTCAGTCCTATACGACCTACCGTGTGTTGGTGCTAGATAGCAGACTTCATGCTTGCACCGCATTATGAGACTAGCTTGAGAAATGTGTGCACCCACTAGCAGCTATATACTCCCTCCACCCACTAGCAGCTATATATACTCCATCGGTTCCAAAAATAGATGACTTCCATTTGTCTAAATATGCATGTTATATATAAACATGTCTACACACAAGCATATTTGGATAAATGGATGTCATCTATTTTTGAACGAAGAGAGTAGCTTCTTGGAGCATCAAACATTTATAGTTCCCTTAAGTTTTGTCTTTTAGACTTGCTGAAAACAACGTAAATACCGATCAATGAACTAAGCTACCACGCCGTATCCTTTTAACCAACCATTTCTACATATACAGTACTTGCTTCGATCCTTTTAACCATGTTAATCGTGAACATCAATGACCATTGTTGGCAACACTACAAACATGATAGAGGCCTCGGTTCCAAGTTGAGGAAGACCTCGATTCCAGGTCGACCCGCGCATGCCCTGCGCTGCTGCTAGAGCTCACCGCGCCCACAACTTGTTCGACTGCTGGAGCGAGACGCCAAGCCAGGAGTTGGCTAACTGAATACATGTTCTGCTAGCTGGAAAAATGCAGAGCAATATTTGGAGTGCACTGCTGAAAACACCAACCCCCACGTCCAGACACCCCCAAAGCCGACAATTTTGGGGTGTGCCGGACTATTTGGACGCCACAGGTGGAGATGCTCTAATAAGATGCTATCATGTGTAAGTGAGGGATTGACCATCTTTTCTAAGCAAGTAAGCAACTAAAATTTTGTCTGAATTATGTCAGGCTGCATAATTTTAAGTAGTTTAACGGTTTTGAACCTTTTCCTCTGCATATTTGTATTTTCTAAATTAGTAAATAGATTGGAGGACAACCAGATGTGAATGTAGTTTATCATACATTTGTTACCGAAAATCTCAATGTGCACTAAAAGTAATTACTCCAAAGAATCGTGGACGCTCCAACCAAGCAGTCTGAGCGCGATATTACGTAGAAACCGATGGATACAAGTTGCCATACGCCTAAGTGGTTTGGCATGCCACTACAAAGAACATTGCTCTGCTCATCCTGGTGGCAGCATAATATTTGCCGATGCCTCTCAGTCCAATCCATACTTGTCTTGTGTGTGTGCTAGATAGCGGCCATTGGGATCGCTTCATGGTGTGTGGCATCTCTCTTGTCCCACTCAAGATGTAAAATAATTAAGAACAAATATATATGAGGCAGAATGTATATATATTAAATCCGAACGGATGAAGTATGTGCGGCAACTAGAACCTACATATATAGCCTTTTGGTGTACCAAAACCTTTATAATGCAGATGCTGATCAATGAACTGAACCACCACTCATGCCCTTTTAACCAAACGATGTATTGAAGTAGGGCCATTTTTATACTTGCTACCATGGAGTATTTATTAGATCACCATATTTTTACATCAAACTGATGTTACAAAATAAATGTGGGGTGTACCCACAACAAATAGGCCATGCTGGGAATACACACGGTAGCTCAAGCGCGTCGATTGCAGAGCTATCACAGAAGTCTCCGCAGATGACGGGATCGAACCTGAGATCACGTTCACTTCACCCCTTTAAGCTGCTGACAACAAAAGAACTGATGCATCCGTGCAAAAAGATAATGTATACTTCTTATAAAGCAAAACCTCATTAACATGCATTAAATATTTTTCTATCTCAACATACAATATCCACATCAGCATTCTCCTAACCAATTAATTGTCCGTGTCATTTTCACTTATATTTATTAATCACTACATGCAAACTACACATCATCCAAGCATTCTGTGTAGCCATTGTTGAGCCACCTCAGCTGCCAGAGGAGGAGCAGTTCTGGAGGTTGCAGCTTCGTGATTTTGTTGAGCAAAATTTGCATCTTGTTGTTGAGGATACACAGCCGTGCCTGTGTGGTATGGGATTGTTTCAGATGCGTAGTCCTGCAGCTCGCACGGCTCTGGTACAGAACGGCCCATATGAAATCCAAGAGAATATCTTTGTTAGATTTGTCAATCACGTCAATCGTACACGATTACACAAATCTGCTATTGGGGCACGTACTGGATGGATTATGCTTCTGGGTGTTCCATATGATTTTCGCAATGACAAGGATCTAGCCAATGTAGTAGCCTCTTTTGGGCGCTTTCATCACTGGCATCACCTTGATGGTGCCCTTGAAAGAACCATGGTTTATGTTACATTCATCTCACCACAGCTGGTCCCTAGAGACATAGTTTTTGGTAATTTTAGTTCTTTGGGTGCAGTTAGAGAGTCATGGACAGCTCCATGCTATATTCTTTCTGCTGAATTTGCTGAAGTACTTCCTCCTGATGAGGACCCAATGCCACTTGATGGAAATCCACATCCACTCCCTAGAAACCTACAACAAGATCTTGGAAATTTTGTTATGCCTCAATACCCTGAACAAGGCTGGAACATACCTCCCTTTGTAGAAGGTGCTGATCAGGATCAGGAAGGTGAGGATATGCAGCAGCAAGTTATTGTTGCAGAGCAAGTGGGAGACTAGGATGTTCACCTACCCTTGCAAGATTCTGATTCTGTAGTGCTCAATGGTTCAGATAATTCTGTTAATCAGAATTTTTTGGCTTTCAATATGCTGCAGATTCATAATGTTAATGTTCCATTGACCAAACAGTGCAACTTTGCTTGGCCTTAGGTGCAACAAAACTCTCATATGTATGGGCCTGCACTCCCCCCTCTATGCAATGGGAGAAAATCCTGAGCAAATTTGTTCCCATGCAGATCCTCTCAAATGTCAGTCCAGCTGGTTTGTCTGTTAGTCCTTTCTCTTTGGTGACATCTGTGACTGCTCCTTTCAAAGGAACTGTTTCCAATTTACTGCTCAAGAAAAATTCTTCAAGGCACAAAGAGCAGCTAGGGGACTATGCTTTGAGTCCTTCCCTGACAATTTTGCTCATATTCCAACTGAATCTAGTAAGGTTCCTGTGCATAAGACACCTAGTACATCTGATGCAAGATCCAAAAAGAGAAGGAGGAATAAGGTGGACACTCCCTCTATGGAATCATCTGTCAGAAGAAGCACCAGGCATGCCTCTTTGAACAATGGGTACAAAGTTGTTCCCCTGCAAGACAATCCACAGCCCAAGAAGAAGCCAAGATCTACTAGGCCTGCTGATGACACTGGCCCAGTCACCCCACACACTCTAATTGCTATTTTGCAGCAAGTTGGCAGGGCCCTGGAGATAACAGAGGATGATCTCACAGTGGACAAGCTTGATGTTGTCCAGGATAATGACAAGACCAAGAAGAAGTAACGATGTTAGGGCTTTTCTTTTATATTAATGGTCTGTGTTCATGGAATTTCATGTCATTTTGGGTTATGTATTTGGCTCTAAGTTTAGTAATATCAATACTACAACTGGGCTATTTTGAGGATTTCCTAATGAATTATCCAAGGCATGTTCTCCTTTTTCATG
This sequence comes from Alopecurus myosuroides, assembly GCA_028641055.1. Classification (NCBI taxonomy): domain Eukaryota; kingdom Viridiplantae; phylum Streptophyta; class Magnoliopsida; order Poales; family Poaceae; genus Alopecurus; species Alopecurus myosuroides. The sequence continues at coordinate 743,638,683 of CM054057.1, forward strand.
AGCTTACAAGTGCTATTGTAACTGGTTGGTCCTGTTACACTTTTCCTGTCTCAGTTTATCCAGTAATTAATGGATAATACAGCATATTGGTTATTAGACTGGAAGGTGCTGGAATGGAATGTCATGGGCCTCAATGATAAAAATAAAAGGCTGCTTGTTTACAACAAAATTGAAGAAAGTCAATGTGCTATTATATGCTTGCAAGAAACAAAATATGAAAATTTTGATCAGAACTTTATTAGATCTTTTTGTCCAAAGAGATTTGATCAATTTGTTTCACTCCATCTGTTGGAGCTTCAGGTGGCATCATTGTTCTCTAGAATAGTTCTATTTTTTATGGGGACTAGATTGAAAGCCATAAATCTGCAATTAAATTATGTTTCACCTCAAAACGTGAATGACTACTTCGACGACGACGACCACTTCGACTCCAGACGTGAATGACTACTTCGACGACGACACGAGAACAATCATCTCCTCGACGCCCCGAAGACGATGATGGGGTGGTGCAATTACGACTACTTCCTCGATGTCGACTACTTCCCCTACTACAACGACATCGACTACTTCCACTACCACGCCTACGTCGACTACTTCCTCTATGACCCGAAGACCTCGACTTCGACTACATCGACAACGGAATGTCTACTTCCCCTGCTACGACGACTTCGTCTACTTCCTCTTCTCCGTCTACTTCCTCCTCTTCGTCTACTTCCTCCACGCACCGAAGACATCGGTGTTGCCCGGAAGTTCCCCTTTCCCACGTGCGAACCCAAACCATACCCTTATAATCCATGTGCCCTATTTTCTATAACATGCCATCTATTTTATAAATATCATATCATCTGGTTGGTGATTTTAATTTTATAAGGTCTGTTGACAACAGAAATAAACCTGGAGATGATATGAATGATATCTTTATTTTTAATGAAGTTATTAGTCACCTGGGTTTAATTGAGCTTCCTTTGAAAGGAAGAGCTTTCACCTATTCTAATATGCAAGATCAACCTCTCCTTGAACAACTTGATTGGTTTTTCACAAGTACCTGGTGGACCATCAATTATCCAAATACCATGGTTATGCCACTTGCTTAATCCACTTCTGACCATGTTCCTTGTGTCATTTCTATTTCAACAACCATTCCAAAAGCTCAGATCTTCAGGTTTGAAAATCATTGGATTCATTAGGTAGGTTTTATGGATCTTATAGACATAGTTTGGAAGTGGCCACTAAGGAGCAATAATATTGCTGCTGCTATAACCGCTAAATTCAAAAATATCAGACATGAATTAAAAAGGTGGGGTAGGAGTCTTTCCAATCTCAAGATCCTGGTTGCCAATTGTAATAAGGTGATTTTAATATTGGATAATTTGGAGGAAGAAAGGAATTTAAGCAGGCCAGAGTTTAACTTTAGGAATATTGTTAAAACTCATCTTAAAAAGCTACTCCTTTCTTAGTCTGCTTATTGGCAAAAAAGGTGTACCATCAGATGGGTGCAACTAGGTGGAGAAAACACTAAAAAATTTCATGCCAAAGCTACTGAAAGATACAGGTTTAATACAATTGTTGAGATAAAAAATGAGGAGGGAATCTCCATGATTGATCATCAGAATAAGATGGGTGTATCCATTCCAACTACTCAGTCACTTACTCTGTCCCATTTTATCCAGCCTATTGATAATTTGGATTGTCTTGTTGCTCCTTTCAGTACTGAGGAAATTGAAGGTGTCATGAAATCTTTATAAACTGGTAGAGCACCTGGGCCTGATGGCTTCAATGTCATGTTTGTGAAGAAATGTTGGAATATCTTGAAAGATGATTTCACTCAATTATGCAATGAATTTCACTCTGGGCATCTCCCATTGTAAAGCATTAATGGCTCCTATATCACACTCATTCCTAAAAATAATTCTCCTAAGACAGTTAATGATTTCAGACCAATATCATTAACTAATACTTGCCTGAAATTTGTTACCAAATTGATTGCTAACAGAATGCAAAGTATAATTTGTAGCACTATACCTGATAATCAATATGGTTTCATCAAAGGGAGAACTATCCAGGATTGTCTTGCTTGGTCTTTTGAGTTCTTGTTCCAGTGCCAACACTCCAAGAAAAAAAATTTGGTTCTCAAAATAGACTTTGAAAAAGCCTTTGATACTCTGGATCATGATGCCATTATTAAAGTTTTGAGAGTTAAGGGTTTCCCAGATTTGTTCATCTTATGGGTTAAAGAAATCCTTGCTTCTGGTTCCTCCTCTGTGCTTCTCAATAGAATTCCAGGTAAAAAATTCATCTGCAAAAGAGGGGTCGGGAAGGGTGATCCTCTTTCCCCACTGTTATTTGTTGAAGTTGTTGATTTATTGCAAAGCCTTGTTAACAAAGCATACAGAGATGGTTTGATTTCCTCTCCCATTCTAGTCAGAGCAGATTTTCCTATTATTCAATATGCAGATGATACTTTAGTGGTCATGCCAGCCTGCAAAAATGATTTGACTGTGTTGAAAGGGATTCTACAAACCTATGCTGCTTTCACAGGTTTGAAAGTTAATTTCCACAAGTCCTCAATGATCCCTTTAAAACTTACAATTGATGAAGCCACTGATCTTGCACAGTTTTTTGAGTGCCAACTTGGGACCATGCCTTTCACATATTTAGGTTTGCCCATGGGCACCACCAAACCAACCATCAAGGATTTTCCCCCTCTTATTGATAGAGTTGAAAGAATATTATCTGCAACATCTTCTTCCCTTTCTTATGGAGACAGGTTGGTGTTGGTGAATTATGTCCTTTCATCTTTGTCCACATACTACATGCTCTCCCTAGTTATTCCAGCTAGTGTTATTGAAGTAATTGATAGATCTAGGAGGCATTGTTTGTGGAGCAAAAAAGGAAAGAAAAGGCTAATTCTCTTGCTTTGGGTGTTTGGGTTATTTGAAAATTCAAAATTCTTTGCTATTGAAATGGATAAATTTTATAATCAGGAGCAAACTCCATGGGTTCATTATTATGATGATAATATGTGCCTCATGTTGTAGTTGATTCAGGATCTTTTTGGTGGAATTTTATTTTTAAACTCACCACCTGTTTTGTTGGGAATGGCATTACTGCCTTTTTTGGGAAACAAGTGGCAGCCCAACTCAGGTGACATTTCCAAGGCATTTTTCTTTTGCTAAGGATAAGCTTCAGTCTGTCCATGAATTTTTCCTGCAAGCAGATTGTTTGCAAAATTTCTTTCTGCCCTTGACAAAACAAGCACATGATGAATTCATGGCTTTGAAAGCAATGATACATAATTTTATTCTAGAACCTGATAAGAAGGTTGATTGGAGTTCTATAGCAAATGCTAAGTTCTCTCCCACTTCTATCTATCAGTTTAATTTTGCTCACTTTCCAAATGATGTGGCATCCTATTGGATTTGGAAGAGTAAATGTCAATCAAAACATAAGTTCTTTGCCTGGAACTGTTGCATGATAGGATCAATACTAAAGATATGTTGATTAGAAGAAACCGGAATGTAAGTGATTCTTCTGAGTGTGTACTTTGTTCTTCCCATATATATGAAGACTGGATGCACTTGTTTTTCAATTGCACTTATAGTACAAAAATTTGGAATTATTTGCAAATTCCATGGTCACCAGGCAGTACTGCTGATGCAATAAGGTTTGCAAAAAAGCATTTCCATGGACCCTGTTTCAATGAAATCATCATTTTAGCTTGTTGGGGCATTTGGAAACAGAGGAATGGATAGATTTTCAATAATATTAGGCCCAGCTTCCGAGGTTGGAAGGCCCTGTTTGTTCAGGAGGTCACCCTGCTTAAGTACAGGGTGAAGAGAGATCTCTCTGTTTTTTTGACATCATGGATTGATTCACTTCCTTGATCCCCCATGTATATATTGTACATATTGTAAATAACTTTGTATTTTGTTTTCTTTATTAATAAAATGGGGGGGGCTGTGGGGGTTTACCCACAGTATTGGTGTCAAAAAAATCCATTTCTTAAACCATCCAATTATTTATATTAATAATTTAAATTGTATATACTATGATTAATTTAACTTTTTATATTCACTTAGAAAACATTCTCTTATATATACTTTTGTTTATAATATATTATAATTTCTAAACCAATCCCGGTAGCAACGCGTGGGGTATCCTTCTAGTAATAATAATGATGCAGGTCACTTGTCCTATGTCCAATCAACGACCCTTGCAGCTCTATTTTGGACTTGCATTCCACCGTCAAATTAAGGTCCAAATATATAAGCACCCTCGAAGATTTTGTATGATCTCTATCTTATCTATTTTTAATTTGCCTAGCTGCCAAACTAATGTGTTCCCTTTTTGTCAAAAGGAAAAATGTTTTGTTACGAATGCAAACAGGTGAGTAGAACTATGTTCTGGAGCAAGCCCATCAGATCTGAAACTAGGAACCATTTCACCCTGTATCTGTACAATGATGACTGATATTTCTTCTTTGGAGTTCCCATCTTCATTAGCTGAGCAAAAACACCAACCAGACATAACAAACATTTTGTTAAAGAATAATGTCACAGCCTACCTGAAATTACACCCTAAGAAGACAAGCCAGAATCAAAGACTGTACACAATTTACATATCATACCCAGATATTACTCTTTAGTTACATTGCATCTTCGGAATTCTTTTCACCTCCTTTTCCTTTCTCTGTAATCTAGTTACACCAAACAATGCACCACCTCATGGATAATACAAAGCTAAGAAAGATGGATATGTGTCCGCTACAGCTCCACGGAGACATAGGTGGCGGAGTAGTCCGGCATGAGGTGGAGGCGGCGCAGCACGCTCTCGGCGGCCTTCTTGGTGGCGGTGTCGCCCTTGTGGAAGGCGCCGACCAACGCGCCCGGCAGGGCGCGGTCCGAGGTCACCTCCTTGACGCACCGGTCGCTGCCGTGCTCCAAGAACCTCTCCAGGGCCCAGAAGCAACGCCGCAGCACCTGGCCATCGTCATCCTCGCGGTGCTGCCGCAGCGCCCTCAGCACATGCCGCGGTGCGTCGTGCTCAGCAAGCACGGCCACGCCGCCCACCACGTCCACAGGGCCATCCAGGAGCGTGCAGAGCGCGCCCAGCGCGGCCTCGGCCACACTGCTGCTCTCGTTGCTCTCGAGGACGCTGAGGAGGCACTCGACCGCGCCGGACTCCACCAGGCAGAACGTGCTGTTCGGGGTGCACGTGCCGCGGTGGACGGGGCAGAGTCGTTGGCCCTGCGGCGCGGCCGGTTTCTGGTTGTCGTACACCCGACCGGTGCGCAGGCGCCTGAGGATGTTCGTCTTCTTGGTACGCTGCTCCTCCTCAGGCAGTTGCCGTTGCGAGAGGATCGACGACTGGTGGCTGAGGTTATCGAGGCCGACAGCCGCGAGCCGCTGCACCTCGTCGCTGCCTGATGACCGAACGAGGAGACCGGTGAGCACCGAAGCGAAGTTGTGATCCATGGCTGCCCCGAGCACGTCCTGGTCATGTAACGTTGTCGTTAGTCTGACAAGGGTGCCCACAAGACCCTCCAAATACGGCTTCGCGTGCCGGCTCGCCCGCATCCCACCACGCTGCATCTCCTCTATCCTGCTTAGCATGGTCGGCATGGTGCCCCGCTGCAGCAGTGCCAGGTTGAGCGTGAGATGCTGATATGGTAGCTTTGACAGGAGCGTTGCAGACACGGCGTGCCGCTCTGTGATCCGACCCAGCTGGCCTATGCTCTTGATCAGCTTGCTCAGCTGACCAGGCGCTTTGCAGAGCTTCTCGGCAATGGTGTGCCCAATCTGTGGGGACAACGCAATCAGCAGCTTCGTCGCTGCAACGCCAAGCGCCTCGCTGGTTGAACCCATGAACTCGATCACGGTCTGGCTGCTGTCTTGCTCCTTCATGACTGAGACCACCGTGGAGAGTGGCTTGGGCCGCGTGGTGAGTGCGAGCAGCACATGCATGATGTTGAGGTTGAGGTCGTCAGGCATGGAGACCTTGAGCATGTGCGCAAAATTGTACACCGAGTACTTGGAGGTGATGACATGACCTTCCTTGTTGACAGCAATGACGTCGGGGTCCATGCCGGATTTGATAATGTTGGCAAGCACTGCTGCGGCCTCAGTCTTGTATCCCATGGGCTCATCGTCAATCTTTCGGATGAACAGAGCCTCGACCATGACTGGCACGGCGCCTGCATCTACGAGTGTCTTGCCGTTGGGTTGGTGAGAAGAGATCTGAACCAGGACATCAAGTGCCGCCTTGCAGATACTGGAGTTCCCATTGTGCACCATCTTGATAAGTATCTCCAACGCGCTCCCGGCGATGTTGATGGTCATCTCCTGCTTTTGGACTAGCTCGCCAAGGTACAACACCATCTCCATCTGGACGTCTTCCGATCCTGTTTTGTGATTTTTCATGTTAGCTAATGGTACTAGCATACTATCCCCATTAATACTACAATACAAGGGTATATTCAGTTACTCGTCCAAGGCTAAGTCTAAACTTATATGCTCGATTAGAAAATGAGAGAAAGTCAAGCATGCTTCTGCACAGGCACAAGATATTACCTTCAACAAGATGCCTTTGGAGAGGTTCCAAGTATCCACTTTCAGCCATGTACTTGATGTTCTTTGGGCATTTCTCCAGGTTCTTGAGGACCTCTCCTGCCTTCTGTGCAGCAATCGGATCATCAGAGTCATTGAATTTCATTGTGGTGAGGATCAGTATGCTTCCAGCAGTTGAACCGATGCTTTCTAACAGTAACTCCGCATTTGAAATCTCTACCAAGAAAGAGATGGCTGCACGTCTTTCATCCGGACTGCCACTAGAAAGTAGCTTTATTGTCCTTGAAATGGCTCTGGTTTTTGCTATGATTTCCTGCATGTCAAGAGGATAATTAGAAACCGAAGCTAGGTTCTGCCATAAATTTCAGCAAGTTCAAGATGGTGTTTCTTGAAAAAATATATTTGTCACATTGTCAAGCCAGGGAAAATATTGAATGCTGGAACATTTTCGGACCTACTCACCTTTCCTGTGTCACCTTCGACCAGCAGGCAGAGGAGGTCGAGCGAGTCGCAGCGTATCAGCGGGTCCTTGTGCTCCAACAGCCGTGCGAGGAACTTGGTGATGCCAATCTTGTGCATCTGCTCCCTGTTATTTCTCCTCGTACTGGCAAGCAGTTTCAGCTCGTGTAACGCCTCTAGCACCATAGCCTCGGTGGTTGCCAACGAGAGCGCAGTACGCGCAATCCTGATCCGTGTCGCTTCATTCCTCATGATCCACTCCGCAATCGTGCTCTTCAGCGGGACGTTACTCCTCAGCGCCTTGCTCTGCATCGCCACTTTTGTAACTGGGCAGACCACGGGTTCAGAGTCATCATCTGCGAACTTCTCAAAGTACTCCTCGATGGCTCTCCTGTCATACGCCACGCCGCTCTCGGTCATCACGGGATCAACCATGACCTTGTTCGACAGCGGACAGAAGAACGAGTCGTACAGCGGCTCGACGTACTCCGCGACCTCGGGGAGCGAAGTGAACGACTGCCCACCGAACTCCTGGGATTCATGGTACATTCCCTGCAGGAAGTCCACCAGCCTGGGCATGTCCCCGTCGTGCAGCGCCCTTCTCTTGGGCTTATCACTCACCGCAACAACCATCGACAGATCAGCTTCCGAACAGCCGTCACTGGAACGCTGGTCATAGGGATGCTGCCCACCGTTTCCGGCGAAATGATGAAGGTGCGCGCTCGCCGCCGCCGCACCCGCAACCCCTGTGCTCCCAAACGCCAAGGCAGGTATCCTGCTGAGCTCATGGCCGATGTTCTTGATCACGTTGTCGAGGTCCTCGGCAATGCTCTGCAGGTCCTCGTCCATGAGCTGCCGCGCGACGGCGCCGCACCTGGCGACGAGGTCCTTGGCGAGGTCGACGTTGGCGGCCAGGTACTCAGCTATGTGTGTGGCGTCGGTCGGGGAATTCCGCGCTCTCTGCAGCTCTGTCGTTTCGCCGGGGGGCGGGCGCTGAAGGCGGCTGCCCACGTCCATGAACTTGTCCTGGCCAGCATATGTGGCTGCCGACCCAGCCACCGCCAGCATGGCCTCCTCGGAGAGCGCCGCCACGGAGTCGGCCAGCGACTCCTTCCTGGCCTGTCCTCCGCTTCTCTGAAAGAAAGAAAGAAAGTGCATGTCAGCCAGGCAGCACTGAGCAGTTGCCCCCAGCTGGGAAGAGATGAGTTATGGCAAGGCAGAGCAGTTGCCATAATGATAGTTCAGGGTTCAGACCGGGAATCCGTATAGTAATAACCAGTAGACTTTTCCTGGCAAAAGCGAGAACGAACTGAATGCTGCAGAGAATTGGAGGATATGATGCAGGGCTGGCAACTTTCCCCCCAAAATTCCCAGCTGATACTTACAGTTCGGTTCCAAGAATGAGCATATTTGTTCTAACGGGTAAAAGAAAGAATCGAGATGGATGGCACTTGCCGCAAATCAATCAACTAATAGCCCGATTGCAGAGCTCTAGTGCCACCAGGGAGTGGTTTGAAAGGCTGAACGCCCTGAACATATGGACTCTCCGACCGTGGTCCTTGAAAGAAGGCAATTTCTGAGATTGAAAGAAAATCTCGGCATTCCAGGAATTGACGACATGGCGGCGAGCCTCAGCTTTCCCCTTTCTAGAGCTAAAACCCCGCCCTTATAGGTATGATTCAGGCCCAGCAAAAGAAGTCTGTAAAGACTTTTGGGGGAAAGCTTGGCTGACGAACCACACCCAGAACTGAACAGAACTGAACCAGGAGCACGTACCTGCATCCAATCCAAGGCCGGGCCCCGGGAGCCCGGCGCCGCCAGCTCCGCGTCGTCGTCCCCGCCGACCACGGGGCGGGGCTAGGCGGGTAATGGTTCTGGGGGGAGCCTTGGCTCCTCTCCGCCGCCGCCGCTGTTCCTGCCTCCACCGTGCCCTCCGGCACCTCGAACGACGGACAGCAGCGCAGGCCTAGCGCAGGAGCAGAGGATTCGGGAGGAAGAAACAAAAAATGAACAAATTTGGAGGGAGGTCGGGATGGGAATGAAATGATGGGAGACCGCACCGGCACGGCGACCCAGTCAAGCGAGTTGTCTCTTCCCCCTCCCAAGCAACCTCGCTCTCCCGTCCCCTCTGGCTCCGCAAAGCGTGCACCGGATTTTACGGTTCTGCCCCCCCGCGCTTAAACAAACCATTTCATCATCCCTAGTGCGCCGCGCGAAGCCTCCTTTGACTTTGGCCACGACGCGGTGCCGACTGCGTTTTTGTACGTACTTAGTATTTAGATGAAAATAGAGTAAGGACTTATTCCTAAAGTTTTCAGTTTTTTATAAAGTAAGTATACTTTTAAAGTGTTGGGCTTAAGCTTTCAAATTAAACAAAAAGGTGTCTGGCTTTAACAAGTAATAGATGTATTTTTAAAAGCTTTCGTATCATTACAACTTTTTTTGTAAAGTACATATCGGAAAAGTTTTTCTTTTAGATAAACTCGATAAAAGTCAAAAAAAAAAACAAAGAGCTGCTCAAATACCACATGTGTTGATATATTCCGGTTTAATAAAATGACAAGGTTCCAAACATAGCGGCTACTTTCTCGACTTATTGTGGTATTGCTAAAGCCTAAACACAAGAGCTCGGGCAGTTAAGAGAAGACAACGGGTAATAATTATCAAAAACAAAAAAATGGAAAATCTATCTTCAGAACGGTTCGAACTTAGTCTACTGTGGCAGTCTCGTGCGAGACGTCTGATCGGAGATTGATATAATGGCTAAGAGCCAAGCGTGGGCTACGAGTTGTGAAACCAGCACTCTTCTCCCTCGTATTCGCTCCCCTCTCCCGATATCACCCGCATCCCATCGAACTCACTTGTCGCCACTGCATCTCTCCTCCTCCAGTGCTCCTGGGCTGTCCCGACGCTCTCTCTCCCCAACTCCGGTGCCTCTCTCCAGCCACTTTTGCTGCTCTGATCGAATCACCGTCAGCCGCTCCCGCTATTGGACTCCCTGTCGGCTGAATCTTCTTTCGCGACTACTTGAGGACTTCCTGGGGGCCTAACCTTCTTTCGCCCATGCTCCCAAACTCCCGACGGACGGAGCTTCCCTGACCTCCGCTCAGCCGTCATCGATCGCTTCCCCTGCCTAACGCCTCTGCTCACCAGGCTCTAGAGCCAATATTCCTCTGGCAATGCCCCCCCCCCCCCCCGCCAAACCATCCGGTTCCGGGTTCCATGACTCCTAGGATTGGTTATCGCTGCGAGCTCAACAAGATAAGGTAGGAGATGGAGCTCGGTACGGAAGAATATGTTTTCCATGTAGAAGCCACACCTCCTTGGAGGAAACGACGATTCGATTGCGCCTCGGGACCCCGGACTACCTAAGGACCAACGGCAACCCCGTCACCACACCCACATGGGCATCGTCGTGGCTCTTGTCCCTGTCCGACGGTCGTAGGAGCATTCACATGGTAAAAATGGAGGAATTTGGTGATGACGGCGGGGCGCTAGGGCTTCGCCTTAAATTTGTAATCTTGTTATTATATATAAGTAAAATAATACATGACCACTTGAACATAGATCAATATGTTACATAAGTAAAATCCAAGAGAAGTTGAAATTTCCTCAACTTTCAGCGAGGAGCACCTCACATGCATATATGTGTTTTTTTTTTTTTTTTTTTTTGCTTATGAACACTGTTTTTCTCCTGGGAGGAACGTGACAACTTGTTCAAAGTAAAAAAAGAAAACGTGTTCTTGAGCTTTTTTGGCTGAAAGGCATAGCACCACGAGAGAGAAGCATTTCCGAGCTGTCACCTGCCCGCCCTGATTCATGATTCATGGGTTCTTGACTCGTACGTTGCCATCTTTTTTTGTTCCCTCCCTATATGTTCGTGCTCCATTTTGCCTCGTCATCACGGCATGCGTCCATTCATGGTTCCGGATTCGGTGGGAATGGAGGAAGCTCATTAAGTGCTCTATGCATGTACTAGTACGGCCTGTTTGATTCGTAGTAGGATTTTTGAAACATAGGAATGGGAATAGCGTAGGGATCAGTAGTAGGTTTCATGACACTTGCGAAATTCCATAGGAACAAAAATATACTGAAATCGGTAGTAGGTGTTGTTTGATTGCACAGCAGAAAAACGCGGAAAATTTGTACAGCGATTGAGCGTATGTCGCAGTTGCCATAGACACATAGGAGTTTTTCCAAAAGCTCTCACCACCTGTTAGAAATCCTATATCAATATGATTGCAGTGTAGCACTACGGGAGGGGCGGGAGACGCCGACGGCCGCTGGGTACGCCGACGGCCAAAAGTCGGGGCCGTCGGCGTACCACGGGGAACGGGGAACAGCGGCCGTGCCCGTCGGCGTAGGGGAGACCGTCGGCGTGGCGGGAGATACCCCGACGGGAGCTGTCGGCATAGGGGGCACCGTCAGCGTAGGGGAAACCGTCGGCGTAGGAAAGCAAGTCATAGAAAATTTGAAAGATTCAAATCTTTTGAATCAAATAGACTCTATAGAAGAAAAAAAATCCTATATATGTACAAATCCTACATAGTTTCTTTGGAAATCATTTGAATCAAACGGACCCTAATATTTCACGACACAGTTAGCAAATCATGGGCTTTCCAATAAAAACAAGGCTATGAGAGTACACTCAGCTTGAGTCTGCATACCTCTTAGCAGAACTCCCTCCGTCCATTTTTATAAGGCACACTAGTTATTATTTTATTTTGACCATATACATAATGAAATGAAATGAGTGAATTTGTGTATAAAATGAGTCTAGATTCACTCATTTTGAAATATATGGCAAAAATTAAAATGCTTACAAAAATGAACGGAGGGAGTAAGAAACATCTAAAAAGAACCGCTACGAGAGTACCACTCAGCTTGAGTTGGGTGTCTTTTAGCCGTAAGAAACATCCATCGTGTTCTCATCGTTGAGGTAAAAAAATTAAGAATCATCGAGTACTTATCGTTGACGTGCAGGTACAGACATGACGGCCGGTGCAGGACAGCGATTGCCTGGTCCTGCTACTCCACCGATCAGCTAGCTAGGTCGTTGCTTGGAATAAGTACGTACCTCCGTCCGTCTGCACGACTTGATTGGTACAGCTCTGCACGCGACCATTTCTAAACGCGGCCAAAACAGGTTAAGCGTACATGGCCATTCTAGCTCCTCGTAGTACTCCCTCCTCTCAAATTAATTGTCACAGAGATGTTCTTCATCCTAAATTAATTGTCTCAAAGTTGGACAAAAGTTGGACAAAAGTTGTCACAGAGATACATCCATCTTTGTCCAAGTTTGAGACAATTAATACCCCCTCCTTCTCAAATTAATTGTCGCAAACAGGGGCGGAACTGCACCCAGTGCAGCCGGGCTACAGCCTTGCCCGTGGCCCGTATAGTATATGCATTTTCTCTTAATTTCCACAGAAATTTCTAGACATAGGCAGCCCAGCCCGTGTCCTTGGCCTAGAATGGCCAGGGCTAGCCCACCAAGAGGCAGAAGCAATCCATCGATCGAGGGCACGAGAGACCGAGCCATCGATCAGCGCCTGGTCGCTGCGTGACTGCGTCTGCCAGTTCCTATTCGATCCACCATGACGCCGCATCACGACATCAGGTTCCAGACCTCGACAACTCAACTGATCGCATTGCCTGCCCGTCTAGAAATAGGCCGTAGCCCCGCTATATTAATATAGCAACCACCCGATACAACAATTATGAAGCAGGACAACGGCTGGGGCAGCAGCCAGAGCACACACCCAAAGAAAGAGAAAATAAATTGCGACATAGGCGGATTGACTAAACGAAAGTGACTCGCATCCGCTGCGCCCTCCGACAGAGTACGACCACGCTCCTAGCACCAGATCGTCAAGTACCAAGCAGCCCCTTCAGGAAGGAAAGCCACGCTGCTGCTCGGACCAGTGAACTGGTCCTAGGGTTTCCCCCGGCACACAGGGGGTAGCGGATAAAGGGTAGCCGCGACGCCCTTCAAGAAGGAAAGATGCCACCCGGAGGCGGCACCGCGCCGGTGTCGGACGGACCGACAAGGATTTCTCCCGAAAACCCTATCCCTAGCCCCGGGCGATTGGACACATAAGAGCCCCGCAAGGACAAGCCTCGACACCACCGGACCAGCCGCCCACCAACATACGCCACCACGGACACGAAGTCGCCATCGCCGTCTCCCCGAAGCCGACATCACGAGGTCTGCAAAGCGAGGTGAGGAGAAGCAAGAACCCGGAACAGCATGACCGCGGCCGCGCGGGAGGGAACTACCTCCACCGCCAAGGACGGTAGTCGACCGGACACGGCTGCAGAGCACACCAGTCCCGGTTAGGTCCGGCCAGGCCCATAGGGCCCGTAAAGCCTCCGCAGAGGCACACCAGTCCCAATCGGGTCCGGCCGGGCCCAAGATCGTGTTGGAATTTTACATGGGCTCCATCATATGGGCTCACTTGGCTAGCCCATTAAGCCCACTAAAAATCCTGAAATTGTCATGGCCCATTCATGAATAATAAGTGGAGTGAGTGGGACTAAAGTTTAGTCCCACATTGCTAGTTTGAAGAGAGTGGAAGCACCTTATAAGGTGAGCCATTCTAGCTCATGTATGAGTAGGCAAGGCAAGAGGAGAGGTGTGCCACACGCGCGCTCCTCCTCCTCCGCCGCCCGCCTCGCCACGCCTCGCCTCGTCACGACACGTCACGACGCGCCGCGGGTTGCGGGAATGAGCCGAGCCGAGAGCGTTTATTTTGTCGATTGGGAAAACTTAATGAGTCATTAATTTGGTAATTAACGGACACGTTAATTCCAAAAACCGTTTCCGTTTCCTTTCTGGATCGTGGAGCCGAACCGAACTCAGACGTGGAGTTACGCCCACGTCTCTCCCAGCCCGCATATAAATACGCGCATACGGTAAACCCTAGGCCACCACTTCGTCATACCGTTCCAAAACACTGCGCCGCCAATTCAAGTCTTCTCCATCCCTCCTTCCGGCGTGCACCGCGAGAAGGGACAGCAGGCCTCCGGAACCCCGCCTCTTGTGATCCTGTACGGGAGAGGGGCGATCAGGTTTTTGGGGAGCGCATGAGCGCGACTGCTGACGGCGACCACTTCCCAACGACGATTTCTTCCCCGACATCGGCAACCTCTTCATCAACGACATGGCCGACACCGGGAACAACAACAACGGCGGTGCCGCTACCGCTCCATCGTACGTATCTCTCTTTCATCTGTATGAGATGTTACTGGAATTCATATGTCTAGTTCTTGCAATAGATTGTATCAATCTGTCTACTGTACTAGATCTAGACGTTTTGCATGATTACTGTATTTGCTACTGTCGCAATTCATCTACTGCTATTTCGAATTAAATCATGTGCTAAATTGCTAATATATTAACAATCCAAAAACCTGATTATAGGCAATTTCTTGCACCTGCGCCGTCTGTCATTGCGGCGACAAGGCCATCCCTTTCAAGGGTGTGGACTTTAAGAGGTGGCGCACGAGAGCAGTGCTATGGTTTCAAACCTTGCGTGCTATGCGGCCACCAAGGGCAAGCCTGAGGGCGATCTCAATCCAGCACAGCTGGAGGCCTTTGAGGATATGGACACTATGTTTAAAAGTGCCCTCCTCGGTATTATCGATGATTCCATCGTGGATCCGTATATGTCGTTTGATAACGGCAAGGATATGTGGCTGCACTCGAGGCCAAATTGGGGCCTCGGATGCTGGTAGCGAGCTGTATGTCATGGAGCAATTCTATGACTACAGGATGACTGATGAGCGCTCTGTTGTTCAACAGGCTCATGAGATACAGTCACTCGCTAAAGAACTTGAGCACTTTAAGTGTATGTTACCGGACAAGTTTGTGGCCGGAGGCATTATTGCCAAGCTTCCATCTTCATGGAGCACCTTTGCTACTTCTCTAAAACACAAGAGACAGGAGTTTTCCGTAATGGACCTCATCGGATCTCTTGATGTGGAAGAGAAGGCGAGAGCAAAGGATACACGTGCTCGGGTTGTTGAGGTAGGTTCTTCTGCCATGTGGTACAGAAGAAACTTTACCCTCCCAACAAGCCTAAATATATCAAGAAGAAATCCGAGGGTAAAGGCAAGCCCGATGGCAAGTTTAAGCCGTCGCACTCTACCAACTTCAAGAAGAGAAAGGGGTCATGTCACGTTTGCGGTGAACTGACCCATTGGGCTCCAAAGTGCCCTAAGCGTTATGAGCTGCAGCAGCAGGAGAACAGCGGCAAGACCGCTAATGTTGTCATGGCTGACACTGAGATGAAGGACTCTGGGTACGGTATAGTTCCCACTATTCTTTCAGTTTGTCATTCACTGAATGGTTAGTTGACACAGGTGCCAATGTACATGTTTGTGCTGATGCTTCCATGTTCTCTTCTTATCAGGTCACAGGGACTTCCCCCGTGCTGATGGGGAACGGGTCACATGCTACTGTTCGTGGTGTTGGTACGGTCGATCTGAAGTTTACTTCGGGGAAGATCGTGCGGCTGAAGAACGTTCATCATGTGCCCTCCATCAATAAAATCTCGTCAGCGGCTCACGTTTATGTCGAGATGGTTTTAAGTTGGTTTTCGAGTCTAATAAAGTTGTAATTTCCAAGTATGGACAATTTATTGGTAAAGGCTATGAGTGCGGAGGCTTGTTCCGCTTATCCTTGTCAGATATTTGCACCAAAGTTATTATAATGTTTGCCACGATAATGATTGTGATGTTTGGCATTCACGACTATGTCATATTAATTTTGGTTGCATGACGCGGTTAGCAAATATGAGTTTAATTCCGAAATTCAGTACTGTTAAAGGTTCCAAATGTCAGTGTGTGTTCAAGCTAAGCAACCTCGCAAATCTATAAGACTGCGGAGGCGAGAGACTTGGCACCACTAGAACTTATACATTTGATCTTTGTGAGATGAATGGCGTATTGACAAAAGGTGGAAAGAAATATTTCATGACACTTATTGATGACTCTACTAGATATTGTTATGTGTATCTTCTGAAATCTAAAGATGAAGCTTTAACTTATTTCAAGAACTATAAGGCCGAAGCAGAGAACCAACTTGATCGTAAAATTAAGCGGCTTAGGTCTGATCGTGGTGGAGAGTATTTTTCCAACGAGTTTAATTCTTTTTGTGCTGAACACGGTATTATTCATGAGAGGACGCCTCCCTACTCCCCTCAGTCAAATGGGGTGGCTGAAGAAAGAACCGAACGTTGTCTGATTTGGTTAACGCCATGTTAGACACTTCGGGTCTCTCCAAGGCATGGTGGGGGGAGGCGCTAATGACTGCATGTCATGTCCTAAACCGAGTTCCCACAAGAATAAAACCATTACTCCATTTGAGGAATGGAAAGGAAAAGATTGAAACTCTCCTACCTACGTACTTGGGGTTGTTTGGCGAAAGTCAAATACCATTCCCAAGAAGCGCAAGCTTGGACCTAAAACGTAGATTGTGTTCTTCTGGGCTATGCTTTTAATAGCATTGGTTATAGATTCTTGGTAGTAAAATCTGAGGTATCCGACATGCATGTTGGTACGATTATGGAGTCGAATGATGCGACTTTCTTTGAGAACATTTTCCTATGAAGGATATGTCTAGTCATCAAATCAGGAGAAACCTGTTTCATCTGGTCAGGAATTAGCTGAGATTCCTGAATCCACCATTCCGATAGAACACGTTGAGAATCCCGAGGAGGATGACAATGAAGTTCCTGTAAGGAGCAAGAGACAGAGGACTGCAAAGTCCTTTGGTAACGATTTCATTGTGTACCTCGTGGATGACACACCCAAGACTATTTCAGAAGCTTATGCATCTTGATGCTGACTACTGGAAGGAGGTTGTCCGTTGCGATATGGATTCCATCTTGGCTAACGGAACCTGGGAAATAACTGATCGTCCTTATGAGTGCAAACCTGTAGGATGTAAGTGGGTGTTCAAGAAAAAGCTTAGGCCTGATGGTACAATTGAGAAGTACAGGCAAGGCTCGTGGCCATGGGTTATACCTAGAAAAAGGTGAAGACTTCTTTGATACTTACTCACCTGTAGCTAGACTGACCGCTATTCGTGTGCTAGTTTCACTGGCTGCCTCGCACAGTCTTCTCGTTCATCAAATGGACGTTAAGACGGCTTTCCTTAATGGAGAGTTGGACGAGGAAATTTACATGGAGCAGCCAGATGGTTTCGTAGTACCCGGTCAGGAAGGCAAGGTGTGCAAGTTATTGAAGTCATTATACGGACTCAAGCAAGCACCTAAGAAATGGCATGAGAAGTTCGAAAGGACTTTGACTACTGAAGGCTTTGTTGTAAACGAAGCTGACAAGTGTGTACTATCGCCATGGTGGGGCGAGGGAGTTATTCTATGTCTGTATGTCGATGACATATTGATCTTTGGGACCAATCTTGATTTAATCAAGGAAGTGAAGAATTTATTATCTCGCTGTTTTGAGATGAAGGATCTAGGAGTAGCTGATGTTATCTTGAACATCAAGTGTTGAGAGATGATAATGGTGGGATCACACTGCTTCAATCTCACTTGTGGAAAAGGTCTTGAGTCGCTTGGGTATAGTGACTGCAAGCCTTCTTCAACTCCATATGATGCTAGTTTGTTGCTTCGAAAGAATCAACGGATTACTAGAGATCAACTGAGATATTCTCAGATTATAGGCTCGCTTATGTATTTGGCGAGTGCCACGAGGCCTGACATCTCTTTTGCTGTGAGCAAATTGAGCCGGTTTGTTTCCAATCGGGAGATGATCATTGGCGTGCGCTTGAGAGAGTTATGCGCTATTTAAAAGGCACTGCGAGCTATGGAATTCACTATACCGGAAACCCGAGGGTTCTGGAAGGATTAGTGATTCTAATTGGATATCTGATGCTGATGAGCTTAAGGCCACTAGTGGTTATGTTTTTACACTTGGGTGGCGCTGTTTCCTGGAAGTCTTGCAAGCAGACCATCTTAACGAGGTCAACTATGGAAGCAGAACTCGCAGCATTAGACACAGCCACTGTTGAGGCAGAGTGGCTTCGTGAGCTCTTGATGGACTTGCCTATGGTTGAAAAACAATACCCGCAATCCTAATGAACTGTGATAATCAACTGTGATCGTCAAAGTGAACAGTTCTAAGGATAATGCAAAGTCATCAAGACATGTGAAGAGGAGATTAAAATCTGTCAGGAAATTGAAGAACTCCGGAGTTATTGCGTTGGATTATATCCAAACGTCTATGAACTTGGCAGATCCTTCACAAAGGGTTTATCACGGAATGTGATAGATAATGCATCGAGGGAGATGGGTTTGAGACCCACGTTATGAGTTGCCACAGTGGTAACCCACTCTATGTGATCGGAGATCCCGTGAATTAGAAGTGGGAGACAAGCTGTTGGTCGGCTGAGAGGGGAGTATCCTTATATTTATTCCACTCCATAAAAGATGCAATACTCTCCTGATCTGTACGGTAGGTTGACATTTGTCTTAATGTGTTCCAAGTGGCTTATTTATTAAGCAGAGATGTGTCCTACAGAACATCTCCTGAGGAACTCACCTATATGAGTCTGCTGTTAAACGTCGCAGTCTATGAGAATCGGGTGCTCTCTAATAAACTCATGAAAGGCCTTCGGAGTATGACGCATACGCTCCAAACCGCGGGGAAGCCTTGCGGCAGCCTAGTATCGGTTCAGACGTTGTGTAAAACTGGTATCACAGCAAACTTGTAGTTCAAGGCATAGTCCACTATTCAAGTTGTGAACTAGTGTAGCATGATGTTCTATGGAAGTTCAACTTAACAGTCTCCACTAACACGGTTATAAACAATGTTTTGGAACAGAGTTTATGAAATGTGCTAATGACACTTTGTGGGGGATTGTTGGAATTTTACATGGGCTCCATCATATGGGCTCACTTGGCTAGCCCATTAAGCCCACTAAAAAATCCTGAAATTGTCATGGCCCATTCATGAATAATAAGTGGAGTGAGTGGGACTAAAGTTTAGTCCCACATTGCTAGTTTGAAGAGAGTGGAAGCACCTTATAAGGTGAGCCATTCTAGCTCATGTATGAGTAGGCAAGGCAAGAGGAGAGGTGTGCCACACCGCGCTCCTCCTCCTCCGCCGCCCGCCTCGCCACGCCTCGCCTCGTCACGACACGTCACGACGCGCCGCGGGTTGCGGGAATGAGCCGAGCGAGAGCGTTTATTTGTCGATTGGGAAAACTTAATGAGTCATTAATTTGGTAATTAACGGACACGTTAATTCCAAAACCGTTTCCGTTTCCTTTCTGGATCGTGGAGCGAACCGACTCAGACGTGGAGTTACGCCACGTCTCTCCCAGCCCGCATATAAATACGCGCACGGTAAACCCTAGCCACCACTTCGTCATACCGTTCCAAAACACTGCGCCGCCAATTCAAGTCTTCTCCATCCCTCCTTCCGGCGTGCACCGCGAGAAGGGACAGCAGGCCTCCGGAACCCCGCCTCTTGTGATCCTGTACGGGAGAGGGGCGATCAGGTTTTTGGGGAGCGCATGAGCGCGACTGCTGACGGCGACCACTTCCCCAACGACGATTTCTTCCCCGACATCGGCAACCTCTTCATCAACGACATGGCCGACACCGGGAACAACAACAACGGCGGTGCCGCTACCGCTCCATCGTACGTATCTCTCTTTCATCTGTATGAGATGTTACTGGAATTCATATGTCTAGTTCTTGCAATAGATTGTATCAATCTGTCTACTGTACTAGATCTAGACGTTTGCATGATTACTGTATTTGCTACTGTCGCAATTCATCTACTGCTATTTCGAATTAAATCATGTGCTAAATTGCTAATATATTCAACAGATCGGGCCCGTGAAGCTCGCTACCACGTTGCAACAGGCCGGCCGCCGTCACCGCTATCCCAGCACACCCACCGTCTCCACCGCCACCACCTGCAGATCGCACACCTGTTCAGGCCGCCCCGCCCCGACCGATCTGAGGCCCGAGGACCCAGATCTGGCCGCAAAACTAGCCGGCTCTGCCCTGCTGTACGCCGTCTTCCGCGAGCAGCACCGCCCTACCGTCCCGCGGAGTTCGCCGCCGTTCCGCCTCTCCCCAGTCAGAGCCGGGCCGCCGCCGCCTCAAGACGCACCGCCGCCAAGGGGTCAACGCCGCCGTGCCGGGCGACCTCGCGCCGGGTAAAGGAAGGCCGGCCGCCACCGACCCCGCACGGGCCACGCCCGGCGGCGCGCGCCGGCAGCGGCCGGGAGGAGGAGGAGAGAGGAGGCTGAGGGAGGAGGCGGCTAGGGTTTGCCTCGGTCGCCCGCACGGGGGCGACGCGGGGCCAAGTACTGTAGTCGCCTTCCTCGGCTCCGCTAGGGTTTGCCTCGGTCGCCCGCACGGGGGTTTTGTTCCACTGCCTGCCCATCGATCTGATTGTACGTCGCCCGGCCGCCTACGCGCCGCGGTTTGAGCCAGAGAGCCAGCAGAATGGCTCCACGGTGGGTTCTAATCTCATTGCCTTCAGACTTCCAGTCCTGATCGGTGGTCGCCTTCAACTTGAATTGCTCATAGGCAGTTCTTGCTCACAGGTAACATGGTTGCCTTTCCACTTTCCACTTTCCAATGCAAGATCTAAATTTTAATAAAGTGAACACATTCAATCATAACATGTTATGCTATATTGAGCGAGACATATTTGCAAGTATGGAAGATAACAAGATTTTGGAGTGTTTTTAAAGTTTGAGGTCACGCAAGAAACACATACCATCTGCAGCTAGTGGTAAACTATTTCTTATTGATACAATATATGCATCATTTAACCAAACTACTTTCTAATTTTTGTTTTTGTATTTGTTGATTCTGGTGCTTCTCCTATGATCAATGAGGAAGTGATAGTCTAGGATCAAAGCAAAGTTCCGTTATTTAGGTACTAAACATGTGTCTCATTATGCTATTATGCCACCGCACTATTTTTGTGCTTTTTAAATTATCATTTGGTTAAATATTGAACTTATACTCCACGCAAAAAATCCATTTTTTAGTGTGATTTGCCTCATATATTTTGGAGATGATTGATAGGTTTTTTTCCTATAGTTTTTGGTCTTTACAAATTAGCCCTGGTCATTCTTAAATTCTGGGTCCGCCACTGGTCACAAAGATAGACAAAAATGGAGGTATCTAACACAAAAATACGTCTAGATACATCCACTTTTGTCCATGTTTGTGACAATTAGTTTGAGACGGAGAGAGTATAAGACGGAGGGAGTACAAAAGTGGATGTATCTAATACTAAATTATGTCTAGATACATCCATTTTTATCTATCTTTGTGACAATTAATTTGAAACGGGTATATAAATAAAGTAGTTTCTACCTTAGTTATATCATTTTTTCTAAAAGTGAAAGTTTGACTAATTTTTTACAAAAAATATATTTGCATGTCTAATGCCCAATCAATACTATTATGGTGTGTTTGGTAGTCTGGGTGGGCTATCACAGCTCATATAAGCTGCGTTCAGCTATGTCCAATACATACAAGTGGGATTGTTTTACTTTGTTTGGTTGTTTGAGCTGAGCCGTGCTCAACTGATAACTTGTTTTGTAGGTTGTATGAGCTGGACCGTGCAACTATTTATCAACATGCAAGGTCAGATGAATAAATAAAAAAGCAATCGGGTCCTTGAAAAAAAAATCGGGTCCCTGGGAGCTCGGGCTCTGGTGCCGCCACACGCTCCCGCCGATGGAGGGGCCTCCGCCACGCGTCGTTGTTGCTCCGCAACTGCTCTGGGCTGCTCTGCCACTCCTTCTCGGACGAGTTACGGAGAGGAGCATGCACGCCACTATTCCTCCATCGTTGCTGCTCCGACGAGGCAGGAAAGGAGCTCGGACGCCAGGCGCGGAGCTGCCACAAAATCCATGCGCGACGAGACGGCGGTGAGCTCCCGTGGCGACGACACGCGGTGCCAGACGACGGTTTGCAGCGAACGCACGGAAGGAGACGGAGGGAGCACAGAACAAGACAGGGAGACCGCAATTTCAGGAAGGTTCTGGCCACTGGCGCCGCGATGCGCGGGTGGGCCCACACGTGGGAATTTTTTCGATATGACCTTGCCCAGGCTGAGGAGAGAAGCTCTATTTGAGTTTCGCAAGCGGGCAGGGCTGAGCGGCGTTTTTCGTATGAGTTGGGCATGGCCTAGATGGCAAACGCAGGCTAACAAACACCCAAAATTCGGGTGAAGTGGGAATCTCTAAGCGCATCCAGGCTACCAAACACACCCTTAGATACCAGGGAACATATTTTCATGAAATATCCATTTAGTATCCATATATTTTTCACAAAACCACATGTCATTCTTTGGAGATGATCCACGATGCGAAGCCTGTAGACGAGGTCATGAACTTTTTTGTCTATGTGATAAAACTGATAATAGCCAATCTTATAACATGTCTTACTTTAAAACTCACTTTAAATGGTGGCTCTAAAGGCATGACAATACCATATAGCCAGCAGTTGGCTAAAATTATTAGTCATACTCTTGAAACAGGAGACTAATTCATGGTTTTTTCTTTCCACAAAAGGAGAACTGTCTAGCTCTAAGAAGCCTGTAGACGAGTGTTAATAAAGTTGACATATATATGCATCCCTTTAATATAGAGGTTAAAACTGTTCCGATTTCGAAAAAGAGATATGCCCACGAGCAGTGGCGGGGCGTGAACAAAACCCAAGAGAGGGAAAATTCTATTAAACACAGAAGATGTGCAGAAAAAATCACGCAAGTCATAGAACAAATATAAGATATTATTAGATGGCAATGTCATGATGATATAGAATAGAAAAAGCGTGCAACTCATAGAGTAGATATCTTGTTCACGCAAACACAAATGTTTGTTCAGCAACTTATTCTCATATTCTATTAAAGAAACCGACATCTACTGCATCAATTGATCAATCTAGCATGAATCCAGTGGACTAATGGACATCTAAATTCTAAATTACCAACACATGCAAGCAGACACTAATCAGTGATTATCAAGTTTTGAAGGAATTCAGAAATCAGGGCATACTGGTACCATGGAATTATGCAACATGTTGTATTGTAGTGAAAAAGGATGAACAAAAAAAAAACAGAATTTGGAAATCAGAAGAACACCAAACCTAGGTGTTGGCCGTGCACAGGGCATACACGTAGATAGGCACGAAGCTGAGGAAGTTCAAGGGGTACCGACTCGTGGTGTAGAGGATTAGGAGGATTGATCTGCTTATGGTATATGTAGAGACTGGACTAATGGGCAAGATCTGCTATGATTTGGGCCAGAGTTTGGTTGCATATACCTAGTAATTTACCTTTTGCAATTTGGAAAGGGGGGTAGGGGGTCGCAACCCAGTTTCATTTCCACGACGCTTCCCCATGCCCACGAGTTGTTGACAAGTGGTCGGCATGGTCAGTTGCAACCGGTGAGTATGCGTGAAACTTAACCAATTGAACAATCTACTTCTTGAATTTTTGTAAATTCTTCAACTTGCCTGTCATAATGAATTGTTCTTGTCACATATACATTGTGGTGGCAACACACGTGCAGTCAACTAGTTATTTAGAAAGAAAAAAGACGTAGATGTCGTTGTCATAATCCAATCGGAGATGGGAGAGAGGGAGGAAAGCCGGTGCTCCTCGACAATGCCACCAAGGAGGAAACGACGTCCAAGGGTGCGAGTGAACGGGGGCCAGAGCACGACGTGGTGTCCACACTCCACAAGGATGCACTGGCCACCATAGCAGGCCGCAAAATAACCCTCCAGCCGACTAAGGAGCCGCGTCGATCCCACCGCCACCACGCAAACATGCATTCCTCTTCTCTTTTGCGCGTCGTCAAGACCGCTAGAGGGGATGAAAACCCTAGCAGCCCGTGGAGACCCTTCGTGGGATGATTAGTGACGAAGGCGAGGATTTTGGGTTTTCCCCGTTTAAATTGAGGCCCAGCCACTACAGGAAACAGGCCAAACGCCGACGGCCTGATTACCGTCGGGGAAAGGCCTATCCCCGTCGGCGTATGCATAGGCCGACGGCCCGCGTCGGCGTATAGTCACATTTATCTTTAGCTTTAACATTTTTAATTTTAATCTAAATTACTCGCTTCTACTAACACTTTCCGATCGGTCACCCATTATGAGATTGCTCCAGCCTCAGCACGCTTAACTTCGTAGTTCCTTTGTTTGACCTACCTAGAAACAACGGATGTGTTGCTGATAATATTATCCAATCAATCTTGTTAACCCTTTGACCATGATGTCACACTCTTTTATTTTGTGAATTCAAACTATTATTTAAATAAAAAATTATAACTAATAATAAATTTGAATTCAAATAATCTTGAATTTAAATAATAATTAATATTTTTTCCTTTTCTATTTAATATTGAATAATTCATATCTATAAATTCGCAAATCAAAATTTGACAAATAATATGTGTATATCGATTAGAAAAATGAGAGAAATTCAAATATGACATCCATATAATATTTCCCATCATGTATAATAATTTTTTCCTTTTCATTGTAAAAAAAACATATTTTCCATTTTCCAAGTGTAAAAAATGGATTTTTTTGAAGGGCCTACCACAAATATGTTGCAAGACTTGAGAGCTATAATTTTTGAAAATACTACACCATGTTATATGCACAAATAACCAATTTGTTTCATATGAAAAGGTTTCTATCCTCCTCTTTTGAAAAACACAAGTTTCTGCCGATTCCGGTGGAAACTGGTCAAATTTGAACTACATGTACCTCATAGGTTGCTCATGATTTTTGAAAAAAAAAATCATTATTAGGTACACAACTACCTATTTCATTATAGATACACCAAGAGTTTCTAAATATTCAACCCATAGCTACGAATGGTCATGCCCGCCGTCTTGATTTTTTGCTCAAACAGGCTTAGAAAATTTCAAAAAATTCAAAACAACCCAAAATGATGCAAGACCTTCGCGTGGTGTCATTATATATGTCCTAGTATACACCAAAAATAATAAACTTGGAATACGACAGTTGTGTTGAAAATGTGTTCACAAAAATAAGTTATCTCCTCCGAACATTCTAGGGTTTCGGGCCAAATGACGGGTGTTATGGTCAGATCCATGGCATAGTTTGTTTAAATGTGTCCATATTCCACACAAACATGTATTTTAGAAGCACGAACAAGGTTGACAGAGGAAGTTTTCCTTTTCACTGATTAGAAAAATCATTTTCTATTTTCCGAGTGTAAAAATAGGTTTTTTTGTGAACGACCTACCATAAATATGTTGCAAAACTTGAGAGCTACAATTTTTAAAAATACTAGACAATGTTATATGCACAAAT
The DNA here is from genome assembly GCA_028641055.1 of Alopecurus myosuroides. NCBI lineage: Eukaryota > Viridiplantae > Streptophyta > Magnoliopsida > Poales > Poaceae > Alopecurus > Alopecurus myosuroides. The sequence goes on from CM054057.1 coordinate 743,664,067, forward strand.
AACCAATTTGTTTCATATGAAAAGGTTTCCATCTACCTCTTTTAAAAAACACAAGTTTCTGCGGATTCCGTTGGAAACTGGTCAAATTTGAACTACAGGTACCTCATAGTTTGCTCATGATTTTTGGAAAAAAATATTTTTAGGTACACAACTATCTATTTCATCATAGATACACCAAGAGTTTCTAAACCCCTAGCTACGAACGGTCATTGCCCGCCGTCTTGACTTTTTCCTCAAACCGGCTTAAAAAATTCCTAAAAATTCAAAACAAACTAAAATAATGCAAGACCTTCGCGTGGTGTCATTATATATATCCTAGTATACACAAAAAATAATAAAATTGTAATACGACAGTTGTGTTGAAAATATGATTATAAAAATAAGCTATCTCCCCCGAACATTCCAGGGTTTCGGGCCAAATGACGGGTGTTATGGTCATATCCATGGAATAGTTTCTTTAAATGTGCCCATATTCCGCAGAAACATGCATCTTGGAAGTACAGACAACGTTGACGGAGGAGGTTTTCCTTTTCATTGATTAAAAAAACCATTTTCTATTTTCCGAGTGAAAAAATGGGGTTTTTTTGTGAAGGACCTACCACAAATATGTTGCAAAACTTGAGAGATACAATTTTTGAAAATACTAGACCATGTTATATGCACAAATAACCAATTTTTTCCATATGAAAAGGTTTCCATCCACCTCTTTTCAAAAATACAAGTTTCTGCCGATTCCGCTGGAAACGGGTCAATTTTGAACTACATGTACCTCATAGTTTGCTCATGATTTTTTGGCAAAAATCATTTTTAGGTACACAACTACCTATTTCATCATAGATACATCAAGAGTTTCTCAATATTCAACCACTAGCCCCGCTGGAGAAAAAACTCAGCTTGTAGGTCTACACCCGGTAACCGTTAACCCTTTCTTATTTGTTTCGTTCTTACTCATGATTTTTTTTTGAAGAATGTAGGTTTATTAATTTGCATGATGATGTAGATATGATTTTCCTTTTCGAAACGAGCTAAAGAACGTCGAAATCTGAGTTCGAATGCAAAATTATGCTCAAAATGGTGAGTGAGTAAAAAAAAACTAGGATACGCCGGCGGTGGCCGTCGGCGTAGCAAAAAAAAAAGCCGACGGGGTTGCCATCGGCGTATCCTAAATTTTGTTTTTTTGATTATGCGTTTGCATGCCGGGTCTACGCCGACGACCCCGATATTTGGCCGTCGACGTATACAAATGCCGTCGGCGTATAAAAGTTCTCCCGTAGTGAGCTAGGGTTTGCTCATCAACAAACACGGGTTCTTCCTCCTCGAAGGAACGTGACAACATGTATGAAAAAAAAAAGGAGCGAGCCGTAAGTCCTGTTCTTGAGCTTTGCTAAAGGAGACACACATGATGGTGGTGACGGCCGGCCAGGCGAGACAGCATTGATCTCGCCGCATTTTTTGAGCTGTCCTACACGTACGTACCCCCTACCTGAATGATTCACGAGTTCTTTTGGATCGTACGCTACGATCTTTCTTGTGCTCCATTTTGCCTCATCATCAGGGCATGCATGCGCGCGTGCATTGATGGTTCCGGATTCGGTGGGAATTTGTTGAAGCTACATCATTAAGTGCTACAATTAAGGTGTAGATCGATCTGTGATGAGTTTTCTTTTAATCTCCGAGCGATCCGTCTGGAGAGGACACCAGTTGTGAAATCCCATGTTAATTATTTTACCACACGGCTAGCTAATCATGGCTTGAAAAAACTAATGATAGCTCTAAGAGTAGCGGATACAAGTGGACCAAAATAATGAAGACGTCAAGTTGTCAACCTGCGCAAATTCGTGGCCCCTTGATCAATAAACATTTCCCGTCGACTACTTATCACTAATTAGGATTTGACCTAAAAAAGATCGGGTCCATCGATAGGTATGAGACTATCGTTGACGGAGCGCAGGAGTAGTATACGGAGATGACGGCCGGCGAGCGCACGAAAACAAGTTAAGCGTACAGAGCCATTGTTTGTAGCAGCAAAACAAATATAGTACTATATTTAGAGGACAACTAGCTACGGAGGAATGCGACGCGTACATAGCTAGTTTTTCAGCGGGCGGGCGTAGATGGAAACCGTCAGCGTGGGTTCCGACGTGGGCGCCACGCACACCACGTAGATAGGATAGGATTGATGGTACGGTTTCCTGTTTAGAATTAGGGCAGCGCTGAGCGTCCCCGGGGATCAAAACGCCCGATTCCCCGGGTCGCTAGCCGTCGGATGGAAACGAACCTGACCGTGTGATTAAAAGAAAAAAAAACAGCCTGTATACAGCATACAACATGTGCAGTTGCCGAAAAGGAAAGTTCCCTTTGCCCGCAGCATACAACGCTCTGGCACACCTCGAAGCTCATTCGACAAACAGCGGGAGAAGCTCCGACGACGACCTCATCGAGTCACCGCCGTCCATGAGTGCCAGAACCATGGCAAGCAGCACCGCAGGCACCCAGTGCAGCATTCAACTCCGACTAGCAGCACCGCCATTGAGGAGCACCGCCGGTGGCCATGGAGAGCAGCACCCCTCGCCGTGGGGAGCATCGCCGGCGGCCGTGGTGAGCCGCGCCGCTCGCCGTGGGGAGCAACTCCGGTGACCGTGAGGAGCACCCCCGGTGGCCGTGGGGAGCAGCGCCCCTCGCCGTGAGGAGCAACTCCGGTGACCGTGAGGAGCACCCCCGGTGGCCGTGGGGAGCAGCGACCCTCGCCGTGGGGAGCAACTCCGGTGACCGTGAGGAGCACCCCCGGTGGCCGTGGGGAGCAGCGACCCTCGCCGTGTGGAGCAACTCCGGGAGCACCGCCGGCCGCCGTTCGGTAGCATCGCCACACGCCGTCGGGAGCATCTCCGGCGTGGTCGGGAGCATCGCCACACGCCGTCGGGAGCATCGCCATGCGCCGTCGGGAGCATCCCCGGCGTTGTCGGGAGCATCGCCACACGCCGTCGGGAGCATCTCCGGCGTGGTCGGGAGCATCGACACGCGCCGTCGGGAGCATCCCCGCGTGGTCGGGAGCATCACCACGCGCCGTCGGGAGCATCCCGGCGTGGTCGGGAGCGTCGCCGCGCACCCTCGGTAGCATCGTTTGACGCCATGGGGAGCATCGCCAAAGCCGTCGGGAGCATCGCCGGCCCCCAAAGGGAGCAACGAGGAGGCGTCCTCCCGCCTGAGCACCTCCCGTGGTGGTCTCCATCTCCGGCGATGGCGGGGCGCCGGGGGCGCCGCGGCGACGGGGAGGAGGACGAACCCTGGTAGTTGTCACTGGCATGGCCTCCGACGGGGATGCCGCGGAGAACGAGAAGACGGTGGGCTCGGGCTCGAGATTAGGACGCCTGAAGGAGCGGCCGGGCGCCATGCGTCGCGCCGGAGAAAATGGAACAACGACGAGCACCGCATGGAGCTTCGCCCCTTATCCATGGCAGCAGCGCCACCCCTCCTTGGTAGCAGCGTGGACGGCCGCTAGTAGCCGTGTTGTCCACCACACCATCGCACGGCTCGCAGCAGCGCCGCTCGGAGCCTCACCGTCGACCATGGCCGAGGACGTAGCGCGGCAGCAGCAAAGAGTAGGAGAGGAGGGAGGAGGCGCAGCAGATAAGGGGAGGATGCGCTGATGGCATGGCCGCATCGTACAGAGCCGTTTTGAGGAAGGAAGATAAAGGGAGAAGATGCGTGTGGAGGAGAAACGCCCAGGGAAGATAAGATTGATGAGGTGGGGGCCCACTCTACGCTGGCTGCTACGTGGAGGGGCACGCGGCGTCGTGTGGAGGCGGGGGATCGAGTAGCGCCATCCCCCGGCTGATTACCAGCCTTTTCCTTAGAATTAGGCCTTCCGTAATGCATTGGCTCTTAGCGCAAATATGATCTCTTTCACGAGTTGTATCTTATCTCGTGCAAGAGTTTTTTGCCTATGATCTCGTGCAAGAGTCTATATCACAATAAATGCAACACAATATGATACCACAAATATATTACTACCCATTGTGATGGTAGTAACATAGACTAGTACCATGTGCATGATACTAGTGTACTCCCCATTGTGACTAGTCTCATGCTATTGTGGGAGATGCTCCTGCGTCTACAACGGGCAGGGGCGGGCGTGCCTTCTTCTATTGGCGGGGATGCTCTTTAGTGACTCTTTGGTCTTTTCGTGCCCTCGGACCTCCCATAGTTTTTCCCGTTTAATCGTCCCCGTCGCTGATCAAGTTCACTTCATCCTTCTTTGGTTCCATCTCCCTTAACTTCCAACTGCGTGTAATTCATCGCCCTCGGTCACTTGCTCGCGGTGAACACAGACCCCTCGATATCCTTGACGTCCTCGTCATCCTCTTCGCCGCCACTGTCAAGCCCTTCCTTGGCCCCGTGTAGCCGAATTCACAAGGGAGGGTTTCATCGATTTGACTCACAAGGGAGGGTTTCATTGATTTGACGCTAACCTCGTTCAATATGTCCATGTATGCGCCTGTAGGGGCCCCACACATAGCCAAGCTACACAATCGGTTCAATCATCTGCACGGAATACATTGGGATTAATTGTAACATAATCGAATCGAAGATGGGAAAAACCGTTCCTTTGCGCCAGCGCTGCAGTTCCGACGAGAGGGGTCGATGATTTCTTCTTTTTCGGCAGCGGCTTCGGTGATTCCGCCGCCCCTGCTATGGCGTCCATGGTCAGCAAGCCGACTCCTCCTTCAGCGCTTGCCCGGTGCCGAGCCGCTTGCGCTTCACCGGCGCGGGGCCAGGCGCAGGCGCCGCCGCGGAGGTGGCCATCGGATCTGAACGAGGGAGGACTGCTCAGATTCCGTGGAGCCGTCAGGAGGAGCGGGGCCGCGGCCCGTTTGCGACGGTTATTTTTCAGTTTCTGGCCTTTTTAGCTCCGTTGGAGATGCTTTACAACTCTCGGTGAGTACGTACGGATGAAGCAAATGATCAATTATGTGCTAACTTTTTTTTTTGAGATCAATTATGAGCTAACTCGCTGAGTATATTATATTATACCCTATCTAAAAGTAGAACAACTTCTCGCGATCCTAACGATCCAGGTTACTGTACAGTCGCGAATTTGCCTACAAGGAGCTGACGCGTGTTCCATGCAAACCGTCCAACTCATGATCGGTCGGTACTTTATCTATTTCCGGTCTTTACTTTGAAGCACTGCATCGAGAGGTGACCGGTTCGTCCTCCGCTTCACGCGTTCCGATAGTTTGCGTCCTTCTTTTCCCCTCTCTTTCGTTCCTTCGCTACCGGCTGGTTGCCGGTTTCCCTTCGCCCGCGCGTCCGTATGCGTGCACGTGGCAGAGCCGCAGAAGTATCTCGACATGACCCACCCCCACCGTTCTAGATTCCGTCTCGATTCTTCTCGACGCGGCTGGATTGTTGTCGACCTTGCCGACGCCTCCGCCACGATTGGGAAACTGTTCGATGCTTTGTCCTTCGGGGAGCGGATCCATTCCACGACCCTTCTCAGGCCTTGTTTGGTGCAAGTGTAAATTTAGGGATTGAAGGGGATTATCTCGGTCTAACCCCAAATCACTAAATATCCCGAAAATTTCGTTTGGTTCAAGTGGATTAGTAGGGATTATCTCTACTCTTCTCCAAAAATCCCCTCCACTTTAGTGTATTTTTCTGTATGTCAAATCCACTCCCTCTAGCAAGTGGATTGGAGGGGAAGGGATTTGAGGGGATTGGGTGGAGGTGGGGGTTTCACCCAAACCCTCTAGGGATTATCCCCACTAATCCCCTAAAATACTCTACTACCAAACAAGGCCTCAAGGATCTCCGACTCCGGCACGTAGTCAGCGCGCTGCAGGATCAAGATCTGCGTGCCCTTCGTCCATGCCGCGTGCACGTCTTTGGGCTATCCCTGGCGATGCCGCCGCCGTGGCTTAGGCGGGTGGCGTGCCGGCCCGTCGTACCGTTCAACGCCACCATAGCAGGCCGCAAAATAACCCTCCAGCCGACTAAGGAGCCGCGTCGATCCCACCGCCACCACGCAAACATGCATTCCTCTTCTCTTTTGCGCGTCGTCAAGACCGCTAGAGGGGATGAAAACCCTAGCAGCCCGTGGAGACCCTTCGTGGGATGATTAGTGACGAAGGCGAGGATTTTGGGTTTTCCCCGTTTAAATTGAGGCCCAGCCACTACAGGAAACAGGCCAAACGCCGACGGCCTGATTACCGTCGGGGAAAGGCCTATCCCCGTCGGCGTATGCATAGGCCGACGGCCCGCGTCGGCGTATAGTCACATTTATCTTTAGCTTTAACATTTTTAATTTTAATCTAAATTACTCGCTTCTACTAACACTTTCCGATCGGTCACCCATTATGAGATTGCTCCAGCCTCAGCACGCTTAACTTCGTAGTTCCTTTGTTTGACCTACCTAGAAACAACGGATGTGTTGCTGATAATATTATCCAATCAATCTTGTTAACCCTTTGACCATGATGTCACACTCTTTTATTTTGTGAATTCAAACTATTATTTAAATAAAAAATTATAACTAATAATAAATTTGAATTCAAATAATCTTGAATTTAAATAATAATTAATATTTTTTCCTTTTCTATTAATATTGAATAATTCATATCTATAAATTCGCAAATCAAAATTTGACAAATAATATGTGTATATCGATTAGAAAATGAGAGAAATTCAAATATGACATCCATATAATATTTCCCATCATGTATAATAATTTTTTCCTTTTCATTGTTAAAAAAACATATTTTCCATTTTCCAAGTGTAAAAAATGGATTTTTTGAAGGGCCTACCACAAATATGTTGCAAGACTTGAGAGCTATAATTTTTGAAAATACTACACCATGTTATATGCACAAATAACCAAATTTGTTTCATATGAAAAGGTTTCTATCCTCCTCTTTTGAAAAACACAAGTTTCTGCCGATTCCGGTGGAAACTGGTCAAATTTGAACTACATGTACCTCATAGGTTGCTCATGATTTTTGAAAAAAAAATCATTATTAGGTACACAACTACCTATTTCATTATAGATACACCAAGAGTTTCTAAATATTCAACCCATAGCTACGAATGGTCATGCCCGCCGTCTTGATTTTTGCTCAACAGGCTTAGAAAATTTCAAAAAATTCAAAACAACCCAAAATGATGCAAGACCTTCGCGTGGTGTCATTATATATGTCCTAGTATACACCAAAAATAATAAACTTGGAATACGACAGTTGTGTTGAAAATGTGTTCACAAAAATAAGTTATCTCCTCCGAACATTCTAGGGTTTCGGGCCAAATGACGGGTGTTATGGTCAGATCCATGGCATAGTTTGTTTAAATGTGTCCATATTCCACACAAACATGTATTTTAGAAGCACGAACAAGGTTGACAGAGGAAGTTTTCCTTTTCACTGATTAGAAAAATCATTTTATATTTTCCGAGTGTAAAAATAGGTTTTTTGTGAACGACCTACCATAAATATGTTGCAAACTTGAGAGCTACAATTTTTAAAAATACTAGACAATGTTATATGCACAAATAACCAATTTGTTTCATATGAAAAGGTTTCCATCTACCTCTTTTAAAAAACACAAGTTTCTGCGGATTCCGTTGGAAACTGGTCAAATTTGAACTACAGGTACCTCATAGTTTGCTCATGATTTTTGGAAAAAAATATTTTTAGGTACACAACTATCTATTTCATCATAGATACACCAAGAGTTTCTAAACCCCTAGCTACGAACGGTCATTGCCCGCCGTCTTGACTTTTTCCTCAAACCGGCTTAAAAAATTCCTAAAAATTCAAAACAAACTAAATAATGCAAGACCTTCGCGTGGTGTCATATATATATATCCTATACACAAAAAATAATAAAATTGTAATACGACAGTTGTGTTGAAAATATGATTATAAAAATAAGCTATCTCCCCCGAACATTCCAGGGTTTCGGGCCAAATGACGGGTGTTATGGTCATATCCATGGAATAGTTTCTTTAAATGTGCCCATATTCCGCAGAAACATGCATCTTGGAAGTACAGACAACGTTGACGGAGGAGGTTTTCCTTTTCATTGATTAAAAAAACCATTTTCTATTTTCCGAGTGAAAAAATGGGGTTTTTTTGTGAAGGACCTACCACAAATATGTTGCAAAACTTGAGAGATACAATTTTTGAAAATACTAGACCATGTTATATGCACAAATAACCAATTTTTCCATATGAAAAGGTTTCCATCCACCTCTTTTAAAAAATACAAGTTTTTTCCGATTCCGCTGGAAACGGGTCAAATTTGAACTACATGTACCTCATAGTTTGCTCATGATTTTTTGGCAAAAATCATTTTTAGGTACACAACTACCTATTTCATCATAGATACACCAAGAGTTTCTCAATATTCAACCACTAGCCCCGCTAGAGAAAAAACTCAGCTTATAGGTCTACACCCGGTAACCGTTAACCCTTTCTTGTTTGTTTCGTTCTTACTCATGATTTTTTTTGAAGAATGTATGTTTATTAATTTGCATGATGATGTAGATATGATTCTCCTTTTCGAAACGAGCTAAAGAACGTCGAAATCTGAGTTCGAATGCAAAATTATGCTCAAAATGGTGAGCGAGTAAAAAAAAAACTAGGATACGCCGACGGTGGCCGTCGGCGTAGCAAAAAAAGGCCGACGGGGTTGCCATTTGCGTATCCTAAATTTTCTTTTTTGATTATGCATTTGCATGCCGGGTCTACGCCGACGACCCCGATATTTGGCCGTCGACGTATACAAATGCCGTCGGCGTATAAAAGTTCTCCCGTAGTGAGCTAGGGTTTGCTCATCAACAAACACGGGTTCAGTTCTTCCTCCTCGAAGGAACGTGACAACATATATGAAAAAAAAAAGAGCGAGCCGGAAGTCCTGTTCTTGAGCTTTACTAAAGGAGACACACATGATGGTGGTGACGGCCGGCCAGTCGAGACAGCATTGATCTCGCCGCATTTTTTGAGCTGTCCTACACGTACGTACCCCTACCTGAATGATTCACGAGTTCTTTTGGATGGTACGCTACGATCTTTCTTGTGCTCCATTTTGCCTCATCATCAGGGCATGCATGCGCGCGTGCATTGATGGTTCCGGATTCGGTGGGAATTGGTTGAAGCGGAGTAGATCATGAAGTGCTATAATTAAGCTAGGTGTAGATCGATCTGTGATGAGTTTTGTGTTAATCTCCGAGCGATCCGTCTGGAGAGGACACCCGTTGTGAAATCCCATGTTAATTATTTTACCACACGGCTAGCTAATCATGGCTTGAAAAAACTAATGATAGCTCTAAGAGTAGCGGATACAAGTGGACCAAAATAATGAAGATGTCAAGTTGTCAACCTGCGCAACTACTACAAATTCGTGGCGGGTTCCCCCTTGGATCAATAAACATTTCCCGTCGACTAGTTATCACTAATTAGGATTTGACCTAAAAAAGATCGGGTCCATCGATAGGTATGAGACTATCGTTGACGGAGCGCAGGAGTAGTATACGGAGATGACGGCCGGCGAGCGCACGAAAACAAGTTAAGCGTACAGAGCCATTGTTTGTAGCAGCAAAACAAATATAGTACGTACTTACTACTGTACTATATTTAGAGGACAACTAGCTACGGAGGAAAGCGACACGTACATAGCTTGTTTTTCAGCGGGCGGGCGTAGATGGAAACCGTCAGCGTGGGTTCCGACGTGGGCGCCACGCACACCACGTACGTAGATAGGATAGGATCGATGGTACGGTTTCCTGTTCAGAATTACTCTACACCTAAAACAGGAGTGTATAATTTGCCAAAGTCTTTTCTTTTCCTGCCAAGTCAATGGTACGTACGGGCATGGGGATTTTGTCTTGTTACGAACGAGGGTGGCGCTGCTCGCTCCTTACGTATTCCGCGATAGGGGCGGGCCCGTCTTCTTCCGTTGGCGGGGCTGCTCCTGCGTCTACGGCGACAGGGGCGAGCATGCCTTCTTCTACTGACGGGATGCTCAGACTAGCCACAAGAGGGGTATCATAGGTAGTATTATGCATGTCATGTTTGCAAAAAACTGAGGTGGCAGTGCAATTAATGAGAAAAGAGGTGATGGTGGTATCATAAGTAGATACCGTAACATAACGCATTACAATACAAGATGAGTTTATATCACAATAAATGCAACACTATATGATACCACAAATATGTTACTACCCATTGTGAGAGTAGTAACATAGACTAGTATCATGTGCATGATACTAGTGTACTCCCCATTGTGACTAGTCTCATGCTATTATGGGGTATGCTCCTGCGTCTACAACGGCAGGGGCGGGCGTGCCTTCTCCTATTGGCGGGGATGCTCTTTAGTGACTCTTTGGTCTTTTCGTGCCCTCGGACCCCTTAACTTCCAACTGCGTGTAATTCATCGCCCTCGGTCACTTGCTCGCGGTGAACACAGACCCCTCGATATCCTTGACGTCCTCGTCATCCGCTTCGCCGCCACTGTCAAGCCCTTCCTTGGCCCCGTGTAGCCGAATTCACAAGGGAGGGTTTCATCGATTTGACTCACAAGGGAGGGTTTCATCGATTTGACGCTAACCTCGTTCAACATGTCCATGTATGCGCCTGTAGGGGCCCCACACATAGCCAAGCTACACAATCGGTTCAATCATCTGCACGGAATACATTGGGATTAATTGTAACATAATCGAATCGAAGATGGGAAAAACAGTTCCTTTGCGCCAGCGCTGCAGTTCCGGCGAGAGGGGTCGATGATTTCTTCTTTTTCGGCAGCGGCTTCGGTGATTCCGCCGCCCCTGCTATGGCGGCCATGGTCAGCAAGCCGACTCCTCCTTCAGCGCTTGCCCGGTGCCGAGCCGCTTGCGCTTCACCGGCACGGGGCCGGGTGCAGGCGTCGCCTCGGAGGTGGCCATCGGATCTGAACGACCCACAGGATCCGATTTTGACGCCACGCAAATACGGACGCTGACGAGGGAGGACTGCTCAGATTCCGTGGAGCCGCCAGGAGGAGCGGGGCCGCGGCCCGTTTGCGACGGTTATTTTTCAGTTTCTGGCCTTTTTAGCTCCGTTGGAGATGCTTTACAACTCTCGGTGAGTACGTACGGATGAAGCAAATGATCAATTATGTGCTAACTTTTTTTTTGAGATCAATTATGAGCTAACTCGCTGAGTATATATATTCGGACAGGAGAATAAAATGCTCACATGACGCGGACACAATCGTTGCCGGCACTGCACGAATGGATGGATTAGCCGGCCGGTTTCCTCGCCAATTTCCTCGCTCCGTCTCATAATAATTGTCTCAAAATTATTATATTAAGTGGACGGACGCACAAGACGTGGACGGCGAGCTCCGTCCGCACAGGAAAAAAAATGCAATCGTACAGAGAGAAGCATACATGCGTGCGTGCGTGCAATAAAAGCTCTCCGGTTGGACGTTAGGCTGGTGCCAATGCACCGCCCACTATTCATGGTCTATAGCCCCGCCACGTCACCTTCTCTCACCACTCTCACGCCACTCTCACGGGCACGGTGACAGTGCACGGGCTATAGCCCACACTATCACACTCCTCTCCCCACTATCGCCCGGCCTATCGCCCCCATTGGCACCGTGTCGCCCCGCTATCGCCCCTCCCTACCGCCCCGGCCCTGCGCTACCGCCCCGCCTATGCGGGCGGCAAGCCGGGCGACACCGGCTATAGCCCGGGCGGCAGCGCCACCGCCCGCCGCCCCCTACCGCCCCGCCCTACCGCCCCCTGTCGCCCCGCCACGGGCGGTAGCGCCCCTACCGCCCCTGGCTACAGCCCCCATTGGCACCAGCCTTAGTGGGCCGGCATGTCGGCGTGATTGGGACTCCAGACGACGGCGATCGGCCGGCGAGCGTCGCAACGTACTCCCTCTGTTTCCTAAATACTCGCTCCGTTCTCATAATAATTATCTCAAAATTAGACAAAAGTAGATGTATCTAACACTAAAATATGTCTAGATACATCTACTTTTGTCTAACTTTGAGACAATCAATATGAGACGGAGGGAGTACAAGATGTTCTAGCTAGCTCATATTGTCTAGATGCAAACTAATATGAGTGTACATATACACTAAAAATTGTATAGATACATGTAGACATGTGTAGACGTGAAAAAGCACTAGTAGAAAACAGGGCATTGAGCCAAGCCCAATAGAACCGGATGTGATACAAACCGGTTCAGAAGGGTCTGTCCCTGGGCCCCACCCATGCAGCAAAATGCCCGCAAGGCCTTTAGGACCGGTTTGTAACACAAACCGGTCCTAAAGGCCTTGCGGGCCATTTGCTGCAGGGAGGGGGGCCCAGGGGCAGACCCTTTAGAACCGGGTTGTATCACAAACCGGTTCTACAGGTTTTCTCATTTTTTGCAGCCAGTGCGGGTCCCGCTGTCATATCCTTTAGAACCGGTTTGTAACACAAACCGGTGCTAAAGCACTCCCCTAAACCCTACATATATACCACCCCGAGCTCAGCTCCATTTTTTCCAGCTCTAGCTCAACTCCATTTTTGCTCTCTCCTTCCTCTTGTAAGGTCTAATCTATCCCCATTTTCTCCACCATTTGTCAAGATTGTTGGTACCCATCGGTTCTACGGTTAGCATCAACGTTCCCTCTTCCGGCATTGCAGGTTTTGCTCGTTTTCTTGCTCATTTTTTTGTTGTGCTAGCTAGGGTGTTTGATGAAATGCCTAGTTAAGCTAGAATTTGTTATTCATTTTGTTATGTATACAAATTGATGCAATTTGAGCTCAAAATTAATTATGATTTGTGCTTTTTTTAGTGTCGCGCCTTGTCTCCTTCCTCACTACCGTCAATCGCCCATCACCGACACAACCTTGGTGAGACTATTGTTTTTATTTACCAAAACAAATTTTGATTTGTATGATTTACGTATTTACTTGTATATAATTTTCTAGAGCCATGGTTTTGATATCCGTCCCCGTTGGCCCTCGTCCAGTCTATGATTCGGATGTGATATATTATCTTTTTTCACTACATATTTTCATTTCCTGATTATACGACAATTACTTACGCCGACCAACTTGACATAGATATTTTTTATAGGAGGTAGTGGAACCGGAAATGCCAATCGACCCTATTGTTGAGAAGTTATACTTTAGTTGAACAAGAAAATATTGGCTTGAAGAAAGATTGAAAAAAACTGAAGAAAGGTTGGAAAAAACTGAAAGAGAGAAGATGACCTTGGAAAAGGTTCTTGCCGGTGTCGTCGATAGTCACAAGAGCGAGATGGACGCAATGCGCCTGAAGATTAGAAAGATTAGGAAATATGCAATTAGTAAAGAGGCTTGGTATCATTATGTCGTCGGGTCAATTGTTACCTTTGTTGCGATTTTGATCGCATTGTTGTTGTTTTTAAATGCATTAATTAGAGAGAGTTTTTATGGATGGTTTTAGAGAGAGTTTTTATGAATTAATTTAGTCATGATGATTTAGCATAATGGTTGTTGATAAATTTATATAATGCAGATGAACCGGCAATGGATGTACAGTGATCGACGTCGTCCCGAATTCCTTAATGGCATGCATAGTTCTCAATGTGGCTGAGAAAAACAGGCAGAATGGATTTATTTTCTGTCCATGTAAAAAATGCCAGAATAAGAGGAATTTCCCTACTCAAGAACCATACACACCCACCTGTTGCAAGAAGGCTTCATGCCCAGTTATTTTTGTTGGACCAAGCACGGAGAAAGGGGGTTATAATGGAAGACAATGAAGAAGAAGAAGAGGATGATAAGTATCCTATGTTCGATGAACACGGTGATACTGAAATGGGGGAAGATGAGCCTGAACTTGAGGACATTGTTGATGAGTCTGATGATGATCTTCGTCAGGTCATTCGTGAAGAACAGATAAACTGCGCAAGTGAAAACGAGAGGTTGAAGTTGGAGCGCATGTTAGAAGACCACAAAAAATTGTTGTACCCAACTTGCGAAGATGGCCAGAAAAAACTGGGCACCACCCTTGAATTGCTGCAATGGAAGGCAGAGAATGGATTATCTGACAAGGGATTTGAAAACCTGCTGAAAATAATGAAGAAGATGCTTCCAAGAAATTCCATGGTTACGGCGCAATCAGAAGAAAGGCAAGAAGAAAAATAGAAACGGATCGTCCCTTTAGTACCGGTTGGGGACACCAACCGGGACTAAATGGGTTAGGGTTTCGTTTGGACCAATCAGATAGAATCACACGGATCGTGTGTTTGTTTCAACCGCTTGTGAGTCGTTGGATCCGGGGTGTGTTTCTTTCCAGCTGTTGTGAGCCGTTCGATCAGGGCTACGGTGTGTTTCTTTCGAGCTGTTGTGAGCCGTTGGATGAGATGTTTCTTAACCGTTGGATCAAAACCCTAGCTCAACACTTTGTGAGCCAGAGGACCCTATATAGCCCAGCTTCATACACCGTTCAGTTCATCTCCCAAATACAAAACATCCGGATTCGCCAGCATACCCCGCTGTGCATTTGGTATGCATATATGCACTCAGTAGCCACTGCGGGGTTGTATACTGGCGATACCGTTTGTTTTGTTCTACACCCACCTTTAAGGTTTGATACATCATATACTCAGTTCATCGAGCAAATACAAAACATCCGGATTCGCCATCATACGTCCGGCCGTGCATTTGGTATGCATATATGCACCCAGTAGTCACGGTCGGGCTGTATGATGGCGATACCGTCTGTTTTGTTCCACACCCCCCTTAAGGTTTGATACATCATATACTCAGTTCATCGAGCAAATACAAAACATCCGGATTCGCCGTCATACGTCCAGCCGTGCATTTGGTATGCATATATGCACCCAGTAGCTAGCCACGGTTGGGCTGTATGACGGCGATACCGTTTGTTTTGTTCTACACCACCCTTTAAGGTTTGATACATCATATATTCAGTTCGTCGAGCAAATACAAAACATCCGGATTCGCCATCATACGTCCAGCCGTGCATTTGGTATGCATAACCAAGGAGGAAGGTTGCCTTACTCACTTGCGCTCTCACTTCTCGTTGCCTTACTCATTACACACCCTAACTTACCACAGGCGCATAGACCGCAATATGCGCCTGGGGTAACATTACCGCAGGCGCACAGACAAAATATGCGCCTGGGCTAAGATCTATACCACAGGCGCATACTTTGTAATATGCGCCTGGGTAAGTTATCAGATTACATTAAATTTGATGAAATTTCTCCTTAAAAGTCAAAGATGATCCTAGCATTCAGTTAAATGATGAAGATGTTCCATGGTTACGGCGCAATCAGAAGAAAGGCAAGAAGAAAAATAGAAACGATCGTCCCTTTAGTACCGGTTGGACACCAACCGGGACTAAATGAGTTAATTAGGGTTTCGTTTGGACCAATCAGATAGAATCACACGGATCGTGTGTTTGTTTCAACCGCTTGTGAGTCGTTGGATCCGGGATGTGTTTCTTTCCAGCTGTTGTGAGCCGTTCGATCAGGGCTACGGTGTGTTTCTTTCGAACTGTTGTGAGCCGTTGGACGATGTTTCTTAACCGTTGGATCAAAACCCTAGCTCAACACTTTGTGAGCCAGAGGACCCTATATATGCACCCAGTAGCCACGGTCGGGCTGTATGATGGCGATACCGTCTGTTTTGTTCCACACCCCCTTAAGGTTTGATACATCATATACTCAGTGCATTTGTTCTACACCCCCCTTTAACACATCCATCCATGTTATGGTGGCGCGTGGCACGGGAGTTGTGACGCGTGGCCTGGAGGGCGCGGTATAAACTGTCGCGCCTCGAGCGCTTCTTCTTCATCCCTCTGCACCGTCGCGCTTCCACCATGCCTCCGAGGAGGAACAGCACCACCGGTTTCCGCGGCGTCCGAGCGCTGCAGAACGGAATGTTCAGCGCAGATATCCGCTGGGGGATGACCGCATCCCCCTCGCACCTTTGCGACGGCGGCAGAGCAGCCCGCGCCTGGGACGCGGCGGCCTGGCGCCTCAACCCGCCCGCGGTCGCTGATGAACTTCAACGACTGCCACACAGTCTGGGAAGCGGAGGCCAGGGCGACGAAGCCACAGATCATCACTGCCGCCGACCACCTCCACCTCCGCCACCGCGCGTTTCAGGGCCTAGTCGACGCCAGGGAAGACCGCGTCGTCCGCGAGTATTACCGGAACAACCCGGGGGAGGAGAGCGCCGACGAGGAGCTCTGGCAGACCCGCGCGTCTGAGCGGCGGAGCGCCGCCTCGAACGCCACCTCGCGTTAGATGCCGCTCGGGAGGCGAGGACGAGGCGCTGCAAGAGCTTCGTCGGGCCGACCGCGCGGCGAAGTCTGGGCCTCCGACGATCCGAGGTGGGGGCCTATCTCGGACATACCATCATGCACCTCCGATGATGACGAGGAGGTCACCGACGAGTTCGGCGACGATGATGACCCGGAGGAGGTCACCGACGAGTTCCCCGACGACGACGGCGAGGAGTAGTGTTCGTCTGTTTTCTCTTTTTAATAAAAGAATTTGTATTCCCGCGACACAGCGGCAATCGCTAAATCAATCTACATGTATGGTATCTCGCTAAATCAATCTATATATATGTATCCACGATGTATATGCTCGATGTATCACTTGCGCTCTCACTTTTCCTTGCCTTACTCATAACCCACCCTAACTTACCACATGCGCATAAACAGCAAAATGCGCCTAGGGTAACTTTACCGCAGGCGCACAGTCAAGAGATGCGCCTGGGATAAGAGCTTTACCGCAGGCGCATGTTGTGTACGGTGCCCTGGGGTAAGTGATCACATATACAGAAACAGTAGTTTTTCTGTTTTGTTTTCTTGATGTGTTTTTGTTTGTTTGTTTTGAAATGTGTGTTTGACATAATATAGAAATAGTATAGCTAGGAATTAATATAGAAATAATATCCATTACATAATAATATATACATTACATGATAATATATCCATTACATACTAATATATCCATTACATGCATATATCGAACACAAGATGCGGTACACAAACAACATCTATGGATCCGTCGAGTAGAAGCGGAACAACTCGTAGGAGACGTATGCATCTATGGCTGCATACGTGATGTTGGTCCAGTCCAGTGGGTTCTTCTCCCACAACCAGTGATTCTTCGAGGGGAAATCAGTCTTCATGGTTTCGTAGCCCTCGTGGATGAAGGCAGTTGCCATGAGAGCCATCCCGGTCTTCGGCCTGTTCAAATCAGCAAAATGGATAAGATCCTGAAGATCAATGTAGTGATCTTCAGGTATCACAATACCCAAGCGCATCAACTTCGACGGTATTGCGTGTTGTCAACGCTGCAAAAGTCATACCCCTTGTTGACAAGAAAATCAACAAGTGCCGGAGAATGCTTTGAACTACTGCAACAACAAAAATTTGATACGTGTACGTGTTAGATATATGCAACACATGTATTCTTCACATGCAACAAACAAATCGAAGATGCAAGATTGTACGTGTGCGTTACCTTGACCATTGGAAGACCAAAACGGCCTCCTTGAATGCAATCTGGATGACTGCAACATTCCGTTTATCCGCCGTATACTCTAAATCAAGCCCGAAAAACCGGTGTTCTTCGGGAGAGGAGAAATATAGATCGGTCAAATACCCAAGAGCACCGGGGAGCTCCTCGCAATTGTTGGTGTAGAACACGTCGAGACTTTGCCGCATGGTGTGGCCACATCATATCTCTTAGAAACTTCAGCCATGGTGCTTAGTGGAGGAAGATCAAGAGAGGAAGAAGAAAAGACAGAGGAAGAAGAGAAGAAACAGAGACTCGCGATCGGGCCGGTGCGCACTGTAGCAATAAAACTGCCGCGCGCGGGGCGGGCAGTTTGTACTAAGACCTTTAGCACCGGTTGCTAACACAAACCGGTGCTAAAGGCCTGTAGTGGGCGCGCAGTCTGGGTGTGGCCCCAACTACAGGCCTTTAGCACCGGTTTGTGTTAGCAACCGGTGCTAAAGACCCTTTCGCACCGGTTGCTAACACAAACCGGTGCTAAAGGCCTGTAGTGGGGCGATATCTAAAGGACTTGTGAAATTTTGTGCTTATTTCTTTCGCGCGTCTTCTCCTCTACCTACGGCGAAGCCCTGCTCCGCCTCGTCGCCGTCCGTCCGCCTCGTCGCCGTACGCCTCGCCTTGGTCCGCCGCGCCTCCGTCGGCCTCGCCTCCGTCCGCCGCGCCTCCGGCCGCTCTCTGTCTCCGTCGCCGTCGATCCCCCGCGCGGCCCCGCGTCCGTCGCGCCTCCGCGGTCGCCGTCCGCCTCCGTCGCGCCGTCCGCCTCCGTCCGCCTCCGTCACGCCTCCGTCTCGCCTCCGCCTCCGCCGCCCCGCCTCTCGCCCCTCGATCGCCGTCGCCGGCCTAGCTAGGTAATTAAGTTTTATTTCGGTTTTTTTCAATTTTGTTTTACTGTTAGAATTTTTAGAGTTAGTGTTAGTGTTTAGTGTTAGAAATTTTTAGAGTTAGTGTTAGATTGTTTTTAGAGTTAGTGTTAGTGTTAGAAATTTTTAGAGTTAGTGTTAGATTTTTTTAGAGTTATTAGTGTTAGTGTTAGAATTTAGTGTGTTAGATTTTTTTAGTGCTTTATTTTGTTTTTACAATTTTGTTTAGTGTTAGAATTTTTGTGTTAGAAAATTTCACTAAGTTAGTGTTAGAAAATTTCAGAAAGTTAGAATATATATATAATTTCAGTAAGTTAAATTTTTTCACTAAGTTACCATATTGTTCCTGTTTAACTTTCATCTTATTTCTGTTATATTTCTCAATTTACTATTTTTTACTAAGTTAGAAACACTAAGGTATTTTACTTAATTATGGAATATTTACTTAGTCCGGGCAGGTTTTTAGTTCATGTCTTTGTTGGACCCGCCGGGGGATGTCCGGGACTGGGCCCCGCCAGGCTGGCATTGGGAGCTGCTTAGTACCGGGGCACGCGGCTTGGTGAGAAATCCGGGTGACGTGGTCGACCCGGATATTCTTTGGTGGCCATCGCGTGGGCCACGCTCGGTGCGGAGAGAGCCGGCCCCTGAGGAGGTGGTACAACAGCGTATCAGGGAGGAGGACGAGCACGTCCGTCGCTACATGTACTTGCTCGATAGGCAGTATAGGCAGTATAGCAGCAGTTGGTCGATTATTAGGAGGGTTCCTTACCACGTGAGCTATGACCCTATGAGGGTTCCTTATCTATGGATGCGTAGCACCCGTGACTCAGCACCCCGCGCTTAGGACCCGGTCGGAGTTAATTATTTTGAGAGATGTCACGAGACTATGTATAAGTGATATTATTCGATCGTGATGTATTAGGGTTAAAAAAATCAACCCGAGCTATGTAACTCTTGGTGTGTCCAGAACTATTATTTCATTAATATGTCCAGAACTATTATTTTATTACTGTCCGATGAAATAATTTCGCCAAGTGCCCGATGAAAATTTCGCTAAGTGTTCTTCATTTTATAAATTTTACTAGCAGGTGTTGAGCTATGGATCCCCAAGAACCTGCACATGATCCGCACGCCGATAAACTCGCGGGAATGGGTGAGGCGGAGAAGGAAAGATTAATGTGCGAGATGATTTTTAATAATGCAACGGCCATATATCGTGATGACGACGGTGGACAAGCGTTTAGCAATCAATTTTTGAACGACTCCGGCGACGGAGATCAGAATATAGAAGATGTAGTAGATGATGACGACGACAACGTCGAGGATGAAGAAGTGCCCTCCAGAACAAACTCTGCCAATGTATATCTCAAGTCACTGTTCACGCAACAATTAATTTGTATTGCACTTACTAACGAATCATTATTTTCCCGTTTAGGGCCCCTCCGGAACAGCTAGCGCAAGTACTGAGACAAAGTCCAAACGAGGCCCGACCGCAAGGTTGAAAGATACCGCAAGGTTCTCGATTGATACAGTTGCTGATGGCAAACCACTGCAGCCCCCAGAAACTTATCGCAAATTCGTAAATCAGTGCGAGTTGTTGTAAGAGACCTGGTCCCGATCAACTTAATAGAATGGAATAAGCCGAAGACCGGGGCCAACGTTGGAGCTAGTTATGTCGATGAAAGATTGAAAAATATTCTTTGCGAAACGCTATGGCAAAATTTCAGCGTAGCGGAAGATAAGAAGAAGAAAGTCGAGCATGGGCTTTGAAGAAGATGGCCACACAATTCCAGAGGTGGAAGAAAGAACTGTGGAAGAAATATAAGGACGAAGATCCAGTTTTCACTGGGAACCTAGTGAAGATAAGAGACGCTTGGGATGATTTTAAGGCGTACAAGAAATCGGGTGTCTTTGCATCCCGATCGGCCATAAATTCGGAGAATGCGAAGAAGAAGAAATATCACCATATTTTGGGGTCAGGTGGCTACATGACTGCCCTGCCTAGGTGGCGAAGCTATGAAGCTGCGCTTGTGAAAAGAGGTATCATTCCACAGACACATGACTGGCCCGATAGGTCCAAGTTCTGGTTGTTCGCGCATGGGGCAACGTTGGACGCTGAGACTGGGATGATTGTTGCTCAGGGACCATGGTCGAAAAAAATAACAAAAGTCGTAGCAGAACTAGAGAAGCAATAGAAGCTGTTCGAAAAGGAACTTTTGTTCCCGATAGAGAGAACGACGAGCTGACGAGGGCACTCGGGAACCCCGAAAAGTGGGGACGAACACGAGGCTTTGGAGCGGATACCCCGTGGAGCCAAGGGTTTGCAGCGGACATTGCCACTTACAGAAGCCGTGATAGAAGCAAGAAAAAGACGAGTGAACGGATATCGACATTAGAAGAAAAGGTGGATTTTCTCTTGAAGAAAGTGGGACACCCTCTACCTGACACTGAAGAGGAGGTAGAACATCGTCCTGCACCTGATCAGCTGCAAATAGAAGACGATCATGCCGTCCCATCTCAGCATAGAAGCAGCGTGGGTTCCACGCACCTGCAGCTAGAAGACGGTCGTGCATTCGAACCGTCGGCGCCTCACTAGTGTGGATGATATCACAGAGAAGACAAACTGTGAGATACATATGCCAATGGGGAACATATCCTTCAGGGTGGCGTCAGGCTATGCTTTACTGAATCAACCTGGAGCAACCTACCATGGTGGTCAGATTCCAGCATCCCATGCTCGTGTCGGGTTGTCAACAATTACGCCGGGATGCCATTCAATTGAGCTCAGTATTCCTGGAGGTGAAGGCGAGAAGACACTGGGAGAAATGGAGCTTGGTATCATCTTGTGGAATAAGAAACACATCGTGTTCCCTAACTCGGCGCCAAGGCCACCGACTCCTCCAGGTACGAATGCACCATACCTCCATCAATTACTGAATGTTGCACCACATGTTATCTTATTTTTAATAGTTTTTTCACTTTTGTACAGAGAATGCACGACCTCCAAGTCCACCCCCCAACGAACCTCCAAGTCCACCCCACAACGAAGATTGGCCGGAGCCCGAGGCCGAGGGTCCATCGCCCGTGCACTCCCGTGAGCCGACGGATGCGCCCACTACGGGTACGACAAAGCGGAAGCTGCAGTTCAGAAGAAACGGGACTCCTCCCAAGAAGAGACCAAATTCAAGAAAGTCAAGAGTCCCCCGAAGTTACCAGGCTTGATGACTGAGGAGGAACTAACCAATGCAGTGGCATCCAAAACCAAGGCATGGTTCGCACAGTTTCCCCTGAAGCCCCCTCCAGACGTCTGGAAGGAAACTCTGAAGGACATCCCAAAGTGGAAAATTGAGCGGACCATCGACAACTTATATTATCCTGCACCGCCGCCACCGCCGCCCCTTTCAGACTATGAACGGTATATTGAAAAGAAGCACGCCGCACAGATGAAGCAGGCGGAGCAGACGAAATGCGGGAAACAAGTTCCCCAGCTCGGACAATAAGAAGCACAGTCAGTTGGCCCGCTCAAGGTCTTATCTGACCAGGCTTCAGTGTCATGTCCACGCATGGGCGACGTGGGTTACGCTATTGCTGATGTGGTATATAAATACAAGCCCACCCTCTGGTCGAAGATCCTACTGCTCTAACAACCCAACTACGGAGTTTACATGATTGGTACTTGGAGGCCGCAAGGCAGGAGAGAGAATGTATCATGGCTCAAATTCAGGATCAACACTACTTCGGAGATTACGGTGTCGAGTTTGGGTTCGATGATTTCTTCCAGATGTACAATCAACGTGCCCTCGACAAGTCTATCCTCAGCTGCTACTGTTTGTAAGTGATTTATTTGTGTAATTTAATTATTTAGTTAAGCTCGCGTTCGTTGCCCGTATAATTATCACTCACGACATTCTTTTTGTACGCTACTATGCAGAATGAAGATTCGTGAATGCAGACTGGCAGGAATCTGGGACTTTGGGTTCATTGACCCGTATTCGTATCATCAAACCACAGTAGAAACGTTCAACAAGACTACACCGGATGATTTGCTAAGGTTTTTGAAGCGACAAAATACCAAAAAAGAAATACTTTGGCCCTACGGATTCAGGTGTCTTGTAGACATTCCATTTTGCTTACCTGATGTTAAGTGTAATTGATGAGTATGCATGACTGCGTGTGTACACGTGCGCAGCGGCCACTTCATATTGTTCATCATTAGAATCGATAGAGGACAAGTTGAAGTCTGGGACTCGTTAAACTGGGGCGCTGACAGATGGAAGAGCGCGCGTCAGATGCTTCAAAAGTATATATATATCAGCCTCTTTCGTTCATCGGCCTCTTTTTCGTTCATTCTCTGATATCAAGTAAGTAATAATTAACTATTCTATTCATTTTTCTTTTGTCGCCCAGGGTTTGGCAAATGTTCATCAAGGAAGAACCCGGTACATGGGCAGACAAGCTCAACTTTCAGATTAACACAGTAAGTAGTACTACGTACCCTGATTTAAATACCATTACCATTCTCTTGATTATTATTAATTTGACTGAATTATGTTTCTCGTATATAGAAAGTCCCGCAACAACCACAGGGAACTGATTATTGTGGATACTACGTTTGCGAGTTCATTCACATGAAGATCAATGAGAAATCCCGTACTACCAGAACTCTAGAGGTACGTAACCGGATTTTCACAACTTTATTTATGTTGCCATTAATTATGTTTAGTTTTGTTCATAACTTAATTGTTTTCATCTACTTCTTTTCAAGATGGCACGAAAGCGGGCGCAGCTCAAACCAATCGACCGTTGCAAGGCTATTGCAGAGGAATTGGCAGGATTTCTTCTCACGCAAGTCATAGCAGAAGACGGAGAATTTTTCCATCCTATGAACCAATTATAGCCAGCTCCCTTCTCTATGCAAGTATACAACTATTCAAAACGAACTTCAGATTATGTAATTATCGGTCGATTACTTCGTGTTACATGTATATATATATGTACTACTATTTGGTGCATCAACATTTAACCGCAAACAGAAACGGAAACACGTAAACGGAAACCCTGAAAATACGGAACACACCCTAAACCCTAAACCCTAAATACGGAATTGGAAACCCTGAAAAGAAAAAAGAAAAAAAAAGAGAAAAAATTTTTGTAGGACCGGTTGGTATTACCAACCGGTTCTAAAGGTCCTCCGCCTGCGCGCTCTCTTCGGCGCCCACGTGGAGGCCTTTAGAACCGGTTGGTGACTGACCGGTTCTAAAGAGGGGGGGGGAGGGCTTTAGTCCCGGATACGTAGCACCGGTTTTGTATCCGAGTCCAAAGGCCCTTACAAACCGGTGCTACTGGCCTGTTCTCCACCGGTGAAGGGTTAAAACATTTTATATTTTAGGAACGGAGGGAGTACGTGGTCGCCACCACCCATCCGTTTAAAAGGGCTAGCTAGCTGATCGCAATCCATTTGACTAATGCACGATCGGACTAGACGTAGCCGTATTTGGACCTTCATTGGTTGGGCCGCTGCAGATGTGTGAATGTACGGTAATACGGATACGGCGATTACATGCCAGCAAGGAAAGAAGAAGCGCTTTTTTCCAAAAAAAAGAAAGAAGAAGCGCTTTCCGTGGGCAGTTGGTTGGCTGGGTGGGACCGTGGGCGCGTGCCGGCAAAGCTAGCTGCGTTTGGCGCCAACCGCTACACTACACGCCGGAGTTATTTTCGTACATTGCGTATTACTCATACGTCGGGCAGCCGGTCGTCGGTGCGTCCACGGCAAAACAAACAGCAATCTGCGCTCGATCCGTCCGTAGACGACAGCGCGCGATCACACGTGAGCAACGACCGAACCTGCAATTATGTGTAGTACTCCCGAAGCTGCATGTGCATGTGCATGTGCCACCGGAATACACTAGCGCTACACACGGTACGGTAGTACGGTAGACTAAAAACCACACCTTAACTACTACGTGGCATGTTGTAAAGTATACATTATACATTATAGAGAAAAATAAAGTCATCCATAAGCTTAGGGCATCTCCAGCCGTGTTAACCCCCAGCACAAAAAAATCACAAAAAGTACCGAAAACGACGCAAAACGGCGCAAAATCAAAACTTGGGCGCGGTCATTTACCAGCCGTAGCCCACCCAAGCAGCGAAAATAGGGGGGATTTTGCATATAAAGTGGGGGAAAAGTAGGAGAGAGAGGCATCTTTGCATGCAAAGTGGGCAAAAGTAGGAGAAATATTTCTTTTTGCAGGCAAAACGGCGCATTTTGCCCCTAGGCCAAACCCAGCCCCTTGGGTTCGGCTTGGGTGCGCCGGCGTTATTTGAACTCCTGGGGGCTGACTGGTAGAATTCGACGCTAAAACGGCGCCTTTTGACACATAAAGTAGTCCTGTGGGGGCGTTGGGGGGACGGCTGGAGATGCCCTTAAGATGCACCTCAAGCTTATGGTCTACCATAAGCAATAGAAAAATAATATTTCCTCTCCTCTTTCTCTTGCATGTAGTAGTATGATAAGACATGTGGGTCTTAGCTTATGACTTAACTTTACCTTATACATTGTAGAAAAATTTCATAGGATAAGTGGGACCCAACTTATGGCCAAAACTAACCTTATACATAGCGGATGCCCTCAGCATCACGCAGCGGACACAAGATGTCGCATCCTGCTGCATACTCTCAACGCTGCAGCTCGTACGCACGCTTCCGCTTTCATTACTTTAGAGGTGGACAACTGTGATCCTGAAGATGTGAGCCTGCCTGGGTGTGGCCCGTGATCCGCAACGGTGCTCTCGGCGATCCAAACCAGGGCGGGCCTTTCTTCCTGTTTCGTAGCTCGGCATGAATTACTACCCACAAAAGTTTCTTTTGAGGGTGGTAGGCCAACCGGTACTAAAGCCCTTTCGAGCCGGTACTGATAGCCTAGTTTCTACTAGTGCACGGGTCTCTTTCTGTTACCTTCTCCAATCTCCGAGTCAGAAGCACTGAATTACGAAACGCTTGATTCCCACCGGCCGGATCAAGATTTCCTTACCGGATTCCATGCAACCCGCATCTGGAGCTCAAAATCTCTGAGGCAGAAGCACTGGATCACAAAACGCTTGATTCCCATCGACCAGACCGAGATTTCCTTTGCCGGATTCCATGCAGCCCGCATCTGGAGCTCAAAAGCTTCGTGGCTAAAACCCTCGTCACAGTTTATCCTCGCCACCGCGAGCCAGCGAGTATTCTCCGCAATATTCACATATGTTTCTTCAATGACTAAATCGTCGAACTGATCTTCCCCAATTTCCAATTGATCAAAGAGAGAATTGATGCCGTCACCCCACGGGATCTCAGAATTAGCAACACACTCCAATCCATCCTCCACAGGTACTTTTCTTGGCAGATCGTTACTCCCCGCGCCCGAGGTTGAAGATTTCAAATCAAATATGGATCCAAACCCTAGGTGAAGACTACGGGGCAGACGCGATCACGAGGGTCTTTAAAAAGCAGCCGCCCCCGGTAGGGGAAGCCGGGATCGAGTAGAACACCATCACCGCTCACCATAGCAATCGGAACGAGGAAAATAATCGGATTAGGAGGACTCGCCGCCTGGTCGCCAAACGCGAGGACAAAAATGGAATCGTACAGACTACAGACGGATGGCCGTTACTAGGCCGGCAGGCCGGAACCATCCATTTTGAGGGTTAGGACATCTCCTATGGGGCTGCTCATTTGCCCCAGACCGGTCCGTTTTGAACAGCCTGGACCGAAACCAGGCCCCTGCGGTGCTGCTCATACGGATCACGGTCCTTTTTTTGTCCCCGGATGCTCAAATCCATACCAAATTTGGTCCAGATTTGAACAGCCCCGCGGACAACAAAGTGTCCCGTGGACACACTCCCCTGGCCCGCGCAGAACGCCCCCTCCTCCCACCTCGCGCCGCCCCCGACCCACCTCGCCCGCCGCCGGCTCGCCGATTTGGCGACCACCACCTCCGTTGGACCCCCCACCGGCGACGGCCACCTCCCCCCACCTCTCACCCACGCCGCCACCGGTCCCCGCAGGGAGTTTTGCCGGCCTGCCTACCGCCCGGTCCACCTCCCCCACCTCCACGGGACGCACACGAGGTGTTCGGCCGTGTGCCTGCCCCGACCTCGGCCCGAAAAATGGTGGACAGCGGCGACGAGTTCTTCTTCAACAACGTGATCATGTACTCGTCCTCGTCAGAGTCTGATTCCGAGGACGAGAGCGATATCCTCGTTGCCACTCTCGTGGTCAATGACCACATCGCTAGGATGCGGCCGGTGTTCAGAGGGTCCATTCCCGGCCGTGCACCGGGCTTGGACAGGGACAGAGCAGGCGGCCATACCCAGCTATACAATGACTACTTCCGCCCAACCAATCCGGTGTACACGGCCAAGCTATTCCGGCGCCGTTTTCGGATAAAAAGAGACTTGTTCAACTGCATTCGACTCGGTGTGCTCGAATATGATGATTGGTTTAAGTGCAAGCCGGATGCCACAGGTAAGCTCGGCTTCTCTTCTTATCAAAAATGCACCGCGGCAGTTCGGATGCTCGCATATGGAGTAGCTGGTGATCTGGTTGATGAATACTTGCGTATGAGTGAATCCATATGCCTGACATCTATGTACAAGTTTTGTGAAGCTGTGGTTCAGGTCTTTGGCCCGGAGTACTTGAGGGAACCGACTGTTGCCGACACTCAGCGGCTATTGTCGATCAACGAGAGCAGATGGTGGCCTGGGATGGTTGAAAGCATTGATTGTATGCACCGGGAGTGGAAGGACTGCCCATTTGGTTGGCAGGGGCAGTACAAGGGACATGTTGGTGAGTGCACGGTTATTCTCGAGGCAGTTGCTTCGCATGATGTGTGGATTTGGCACTCGTTCTTCGGCATGGAAGGTTCACACAATGATATCAACGTGCTCCAGCGCTCTCCGGTGTTTGGCAGACTTGCCGTAGGCAACTCCCCTGAGGCGAGCTATGATATCAATGGCCACCACTACACAAAGGAATACTACCTGGCAGATGGTATCTATCCCCGGTGGGCTACCTTTGTGAAGACCATCTCCAATCCTCAAGATGAGATGAGGAAACGATTTTCCCAAGAGCAGGAGAGTGCCCGAAAGGATGTGGAGCGTGCTTTTGGTGCGCTCCAATCTCGATGGGCTATTGTTCGCCACCCTGCTAGAACATGGAGCCCGGAGATTATGTGGTCGGTGATGACTGCTTGTGTGATCATGCACAACATGATCATAGAGGATGAGCGCGATGACAGCGTCTACGACGAGAACTTGTTGTTTCAGGGTGAGAACGTGGAGCCCCAGCCAAGAGTGGCAACATTTGAGGATTTCATTGACTTCCAGTACGAGTTGTGTGATCAAGACACCCACCGCACACTTCGGGATGATTTGGTGCAACACATCTGGAACTTCGTAGGAAACCAATAGACTTTTTTGTAATTTTTATTAGGACTTATTTGTCTTCTTATTGAATGGTCAAATTTGTGATAAATAACTCGTATTTTATTTAGTATTGTGTTTGTTTTTAGACTCAAAGTATCATTGGAAAAAAACTAAGAAAAAAATAGGTCCCAAGCCACTAAATGAGCAGCCCCGCAGGGTGCAGGGTCCAAATCCGCGCGGACACTGGTCCGGACGGCTGCTCAAACAGATAAAATCCGGACCAGTTTAATCCGCAAATGAGCAGCCCCGTAGGAGATGTCCTGACCTTCTTTCTCGATCCATCCATCGGTGTCCACAATAGACGATCCAACGAGCCGTAGTCGTATTTGGACCTGCTGCAGGTGTGACTGTACGTGATGGCAAAAATGGAAAAAGAGAAGTACTACTATGAAGAAGAAGACGAAGGAGGAGTTGGGCGACGAAGCGCATTTACTGCAGCCAAGGAAAGAAGAAGCAGCGGGAAGCGCTTTCCGTGGCGGTACTACGCCTACTCCGGACCTACTACTGTAGAAAGAAAGGCCATTTGTTTACCCCTAGAAAAACAAACGCATAGTAGGCTCAAAGCAACCCGAGCACCAGCACCCTTCAAGGCGGCACTTTGGCTCGGGTGCATGAAGAAAACTTTCATGGGCCGCTTCAAAATGCGGCCCTATAAGGAAAAATATTGTTGAATTTTCTTTTTACAAAAAATCAAAATCTGAATGTTATTTTAATATGAAAAAACAACATACGATTTTTTTTTTACAAAAATGAAAATCTGAAATTTTTTAAGTTTGGACAATTTTAAATTTGAACAATTTTTGACAATTCTAATTACGAACATTTTTAAATTTGAACAATTTCTAAATTCGAATAGTTCTAAAAATAAGAGAAATTACAAAAAATGATTTTTTTTAAGTTTGAACAAATTAAAATGTGAACAGTTTTCAAATTTGAACACAATTCATATGCGAACATTTTTTAAAATTGAAAAAATTTCAGTTTGAACAATTTTTAAAATCTGAAAAAAATTAGAAACCTTAACATTTTACAAAACCTGAATTTTTTTTATTAAAAAGGCGAACCAGTTTTAAAATGAAAAAAGCAATAGAAAAGGAACACAGAAAAAAAAACATAAAAAGAAGCCCAGATTAAAAAACAGAAAAAACAAAACGGAAATAGCACCGAACGCCGAGAACGGACCGGCCCAACAACGGCACCCTTCAGGCAACGGGACGAAAAAGTGCCTCTAACACCGAAAACGGGTATCCTCTCCTCTTTCTGCCACTTCAGCGCCTGCGCCGAAACCTCTCCTCTCCCCGCCGCTTCAGGGGAACAGAGAGAGAAGATGATAAAAAAATCATCAAGTCTACACTTATGGTTTAAGGTCTAAACAATTCATCCGGTGCTTCCACTCGTTGACACAGTACAAAAGTAATAGAGAAAAATTCATCTACGGTAATTAAACTTTGCGGTGTGGTCTCACTTTGGTCACTCATATTTAGAATACCCGAAATACGGCCGCTCAACTCAGGTTCATTAAATGGTTCAATATGGGCACTTGTACAATTTAATATATTTATTCTGCTTAGCTAGCATACAGTTGACCGAGTAGACCGCCACGTGCCACCCATTAACTTGCCTACATGGGCAAAGTATTTGACTAATTACTCTGCTCCCTTCTGTCAACTGGATGAACGAAATAAACATGATATGAAAAAAATTAGCTCGCGTGGTGAGTCGAACCGAAAGCTCACTTTGTAAGCCACTGCATCCCAATAGTTTCTTTTAAACAATTATAGAGCATAGACACGGTTTTTGCCCTCGCCATGGTCCTCAAGGATGGGGTTCTTTCCCTTCCGTTTCTGCCCGGTCGTCAGCAGACCCCACTTGTCGAAGCGGGGCATCGTTGCGATGAGCAAGGCCCTGTCCGCACGCCCCAAGCTGTACAAAGGGTCAACCGTCTTCGTGATGTCCCCCATCGCGGCATCGGGGACCAAGATCTTCATGAGGGCGCTGATCTCGCCCTCACTGCGCTCTCCCTCGTCAAGCTTTATGGGGTCCTCCGGCCCGGAGTACTCTCACACGTGCTCCTGGAGAGGCGCAATGGATCTCCCCACGAACTCCCTCGCCACCATCTTCCCGGCGAGGCCTCTACTGCGCAACAACAAAATACGGTCCAGGAGCTCCTAAACGCATTCACCGGTTAGCGCGCTTTGGGACCAAGGCTCTAGCTGGACCGCTGGACTGTCGAGGACATCGAAAAGAGGGTTCCTCTCGCCGAGGTTCACGTACACCCACCGATGACGGCAATACTCCATCTTCTTCGACCAATCCAATTTCATGAAGGTCATCGAATCGTTGTAGTAGAAGGAGACACAAGAAGATCGCTCATGCTTCACGGTGAGGCGCATGCAAAAGAAATGGCAGAAGAGGGCAACAGATGGATCCACGCCAAAGAATGCCTCGCAAAAGTAGGCAAAGACCGCCAGGATGGTGAAAGAGATGGGTTGAATGTGGAGAATCTAGATCCCGTAATGAGAAAGGATGGACTTGAAGAAAAAGGAGAAGCATGGCACCAACACGGGTTGGATGTCATGGACAAAGAAAGGGTGGTTGCGTGCGCCCAGGACACTCGGCTCTCCAGAGCCTAGCCGCAACTTGGTGGCTTTCCAGCTGTTGAAGCGGGTGGCCACCGACCCCCGAATCTTCCGCAAATCCTTGGCTTTCCTCACGAGCGACTTGATGACACACAAGTACAGGGTGTGTATCGTAGTACTTTCAATAAATAAGAGTGTCGAACGCAACGAGGAGCATAAGGTGTTGACAAGCAGGTTGGATAGAGGATTCACTGTAAACACTAGCAAACAAGTTTTTGGTGGTTTTTGATATAACAGATAAATAAAGTGCGAGTAAATAAAAGACAGTAAATATAATTGCAGCGAGTGGCCCAATCCTTTTAGAGCAAAGGACAAGCCGTTTGTTCTACTTATGATTACGAAACGTTCTCGAGGACACATGGGAACTTCGTCAAGCGCTTTCGTTTCATACAGTATATTAATATTTATTGTTTTGATATGTGTTGTGTGGGTGTACCTATGCTAATGCACCGCCCAACTAGGACTAATACGTACTTGTGATTAAACCCCTTGCAAGCATCCGCAACTACAAGAAAGTAATTAAGATAAATCTAACCACAACCTTAAACTCTGGGATCCTACACTCCCTCGTACATCAGTTTTCTAACTGGGGTTTAGGTTTCTGTCACTGATGGTGCAGATCTTGCACTCGTTGGGAGACCCCAAGAGGAGGGTGTGATGAGCACAACGGTAGGAGTTTTCCCCTTAGTCAAGAACCAAAGTTACCAATCCAGTAAGAGAAAGAGGATCTTCAGAAGGTTGATGCCACTAACGGTGGTGATGGCGCCTCACCGGTGTCAGCAACAACGCGGAACCTGCACACAACACAACCAAAATACTTTGTCCCAACGGTACAGTGATGTTGTCAATCTCACCGGTCTTGTTGAAAACAAAGATTAGATGTATAGTGTGGAAAATGGTGTATGTTTGCAGTAAGTAAAGAAAGCAGGAAATTGTAGTTGTTTGTTTAACAGTATATGAAAATGGACCGGGGTTCATAGGTTCACTAGTGGTGTCTCTCCATAAAAGATAGCATGCTGGGTGAACAAATTACAGCTGGGCGATTGACAAATAAAGGTTGCACCGTAGTGCATATTCATGACATGAAGACTATTATGATACATTCATGACATGAAGACTACTATGATACTTAGTGTGGGCATTACAACAATATACATAGACCGTAATCCAACTGCATCTATGACTAATAATCCACCCTCAGGTTATCATCTGAACCCCCTTAGTTATTAAGTTGCAAGCAACAGATAATCGCATTAAGTAATGTGTGTAATGTAAGAAATGATTGTACACGCGGGCACTCACACCGTTGTTTTCTCCCTAATGGCAACAACACATCCTACCCCGTCACGTTTCTGTCACTCGAGCACAGGAGAAAAGGAGGCATGAACCCACTATCGAGCATAAATACTCCCTCTTGGAGTAACTAGCAACTACTTGGCCAGAGCACCAATAGCAACGGAAAGCATGCAAGATCACAAATAAAATATACAATAAAGACTATAATCAACTTGGCATAAGTTCAATATTCATCGGATCTCAGCAAACACAACACATAGAGTTACATAAGATCAATCTCGATCATGTTAGGCAGCTCACGAGATCTAAACATGGAGGCATAGAAGGAGAAGACAACCATCTAGCTACTTCTATGGACCCGTAGTCCAAGGATGAACTACTCACGCATCACCCCGGAGGCAGGCATGGTGATGAAGAGGCCTCCGGTGATGATCTCCTCTCCGGCAGGGTGCCGGAGACAGCTTCAGAACCCCCTCATCTAGGGTCGACGACGACGGCGGCTTCGGAACTTTTCGGCGATTTTTGAGCAGGTATCTAGGGTTTTCCATCCGGAGGGAATAAATTGGCGAAAGGTCAGAGGCGGTGGAGCCTTGGGCGCCCCACACCACCCCCTGGTGCGGCCAAGGGGGAGGGGGCGCAACCCCATGGTGTGGGCCCCCCTGGTGCCCCTATTCGACTCCTCTTCGGTCTTCTGGATGCTTTTGGGGAAATAGGACTTCCGTCCTTCGAACTTTCCAATTCCGAGAATATTTCTAGAACAACTTTTCTGAAACTAAAAACAACAGAAAACAGGGAACTAACTCTATGGCATCTTGTCAATAGGTTAGTCCGGAAAATCGATGAAAATGACATAATGAAGGGAGAAAACATGTAGCAATTGGCATAATATTATCATGGAGATGTATCAGTCACTCTAGCAACCCCACAATGACTAGCCAAACACATAATGCATCCTCCTAGGCCCATAAAGGTGAAGGGTCATGTAGTCGACGTTCACATGCCACCACTAGAAGAATAACACCACAACTGAAATATCAAACCACTAGATATTACTACAACATAATTACACTACTAACATCTTGACTTATCCCATGACCTCAAGAACTAAAAGAACTACTCACAAGACATCATATGGATCATAATCAGAGGTGATATAATGATGAATAACAATCTGGTTATAAAGTGCAAACATCGATAAATATCGTAATCATCAACTACTAACAAGTAATCCACACCGGGAGAGGGATCTAGTGAAGAACAACGATATAGAACCCTAATCGTTACAGCGGGATGGAGGTGGATGGTGAGGATGATGGCGCTGGTGATGATGATGATGATGATGATGACGATGATGATCTTTATGATGCCCGGAGCGAGGACGGTGACGATGGCGATGATTTCCCCTCTCCGCGGAGGAATCTCCCCGGCAGATTTCTCCCTGCGGGAGAGCTTTTCTTTCTGTGTTGTTTTCCGCCCCATGGAGGCGGCGGAATATTTCCTCGATAGTTTCCCGAGTCTTAGGGTTCCCTAGGATTCAAGTACGCGAAAGAAGGTGGCCAGAGGTCGGCAGGGTGGCCACACCACCCCCAGGCGCGCCCAAGGGGGGCGCTAGTGGTGTGGGCCCCTGGTGGCCCCCTCCGGGTCTCCTCGTGGCTGGCTCCCTCTTCCGTACTTCCAAGACTCCTCTGATGCCCCCTTCTTCTTCCGATCTTCTGAAATAGGTTATCTTGACGGTGCTTTTTCCATCAGATTTCTGGTCCTAGTGATTATTCTCATGCAAAATAAGATGAGATAACATAAGTAATGCATCATAATATGAAATATATGGATGAACAATAGAAAATTACAATATAAAATAGTGATGCAAAATGGACGTATCAACTCCCCCAAGCTTAAACCTCGCTTGTCCCCAAGCGAAACTGAACTCGGTAAACATGACCACAAGTTTATGGAGTGAGGTGTCGATAAATAAAATACGGACAAGAAGCATCACATCTATCAATACACAAGTCACTCTAGACAACAACTTCCTCTCATATAATTTAACTTGAAACAAGTAGAGGGAATCACAATAAAGGTGCAAAAAGGAAATCATAATTGGTGAAGGCAAACTTCGTTCTTGGTCAGAGAACTATTAACATATTGTACTTATCTTTCGATCGGAATCTTTATATTAGAGCTTATATTGCCGAGTTTATCATGCTCAATCATAACAGTCTCTTTGCAGTCATCGGTAACTTTCAAAGTAATATTCACTGAGATAAAATCATTTGTACTAAGCAAGGAAGGATAAAGGACATGACTGAATAAATCAACA
The DNA here is from genome assembly GCA_028641055.1 of Alopecurus myosuroides. NCBI lineage: Eukaryota > Viridiplantae > Streptophyta > Magnoliopsida > Poales > Poaceae > Alopecurus > Alopecurus myosuroides. The sequence continues at coordinate 743,698,226 of CM054057.1, forward strand.
TATAGATGGATAGATCACAACAACGCAAATGCTTGCTTAATACAGAAAGGACTAGGTTTACTGACTCAACAGAAAGGTAAATGATAGGCTCTCCGCAGAGGGAAACATGGATTAACTCATGTGCTCGAGCTTTTCATTTGATAAACAGAGGTATTGAAAACAATTTTGAGAGTGGTGTATGTTTATGTCAACGAATGACAAATAGAAAATGTAGTACGTCACAAGCCAACTAGACCTTACAAGAGTGGCTCCTATTGAAGGACGCTAACTGAAATCAGCAGATCATCCCTCTTCTCTTTTGTTTTACACAATTATTCTTTGACTGATAAATCAGGGTAAAAAATAGTGAAGAGAATTTTATAGTAACCAACTTTGGGGCTGGGCACCCCGCTGCCAGCTCTTCTAGCGACTGGATAAGAGGATGAAGCGACTAGTCCAAGTGTGTAAAGTCCAATTAACAAGTGAGATAAAGATTCTCTATTTGCATCCCCGTGAGCTAAAAGAGGGGACAAAACATGTGTACTTTTGAAAGTTTAAAGGGAGCCCATGAGAATTTTACTTGGAGTGGCGGTTAAATACCAGATATAGGTAGGTATGGTGGACAAAAATGACATGGTTTTGGGGCTCAAGGTTTGGATGCACGCGAAGCATTCCCTCTCAGTACATGTTTTTGGCTAGTAAGGCTAGGTAGCAAGCATAAGAGTTGAGGGAAAATAAACAAATATACATATGATAGAACCAATCATTAAATTTTCCTTGGAAGTACAAACAATATTAACTTTAGAATACTAAGCTTATGAGCCAATAAGAAAGAAAGATCATGGAATAATACATGCAACTCCCTCTTTTCTACTTAAGCCTCAAAGTATCGTTGCTACTGGCCGATGCTAAGTTTGCCAAAACCAACTAGATTAACTTGATGCTCCAATATTGATACCAATACTAATAATAATATCAACCATATAACAAAAACTCCAAACTAAAATAAAGTGTAGAAAGTAAATGATGAAAATTCTAATTAATATTCCATAACGGACAACTCAAACCAAGGGATACTGTAACATCCCAAGTTTTGCTAATTTAGGGTGTGTGGTGTTGTGTCATCTCATACATGCATGAAACAAAACTTTAAAACCATGTTGAAACAATTTAAAATTTGAATTTAAATGGTTTGAGAAAAATCCCACAAAAAGTTCTTAATTTGGTTTCCAAAATTTTGTTCTGGAAAATATTTCAAATTCACCAATGAAACACATGGTATTGTTGGAAATTTCATAAGCTTTCCAAAATGTATTTTTGCCAAATTTTATTCTTGCAAAAAGGGCCTCAAAACTTTGTTTTCTGTCCTCTTTTACAAAAGAAAAGGACCAACCTGTAAAATTCAGAATTCTAGGGGGGTTTCGAATTGTTTCTTTGTCTTCTACCTCGGTTCAGAAGAAGCAGCTGCGTGGAGGCAGCTACGGCGTCTATTGCCACCTCCTCTCCGCCTCTCACCTCGCGTGGATAGGTCCCAGAGAACCCACCTGACCTCCTCTCTCTCACTATGCCCTTTCCTCTCCTCCTCTCCCTCTGTGTAGAATTCCGACCGAAACCCTAGCTACTATGTCCGTCGGCCGCCGCGAATCCCACCTGTCTCCGGCCACCCCTGCCCGATTGGACGCCACCGGGAGCTCTATCAACCCTCACTGAACTTCCATGAAGAAGGAATCGATCAGAGATGGCTAAAATCACCGGAATTCGGCCACCGTACTCAACTCCGGCCGCCGTCGATTTTGGCTCGCCGCCGTCGATTGCCGCCTCGACGAGCTCCCTCGACCATCCCTCCTTTCTCCTGGTGAGCTAATGCACCCGTGGGTGCCTTTGTTTTGCCCCCTGCCCCTCTGGTTTGCCCGCGCACCGCCGGCCGCCGTCCTCCGCCGCGGTACTGCACGCCGGCGAGGATTCCGGCGGACATCCGGCAAGCCGCCGCCACCTAGTGGTCACCCTCAAGCCACTCTACCTAGGCCACAAGTCAATTTCACAGTTCATCCATCGAGGCACTCGGATTTGATCCCAGTTGTGAGATCAGAGAGTAGTTCATCCCTGTGTGATGTCACAGTGACATCCTGCTGATGTCATATTCCTTTTTTAGTTATTTCCAGGGAATTCCAGAAAATGATTAAAAATGGAAAATTGAATAACTTCTTTTATGTTTATCATAAAAATAAAATAAAAACATGGTTATGATCAGAAAAATGTAAGCTATCCAAAAATGTCACTTTCATACATGTTTAACACATTTTATTTTTGGACATTATTTAATATTGTTTAATCATTTAAAATAGAAAAATAAGTTTTTATTCAGTAAAATTAGAAAATTAAAAGTTATATACCATTTTGCTCAAAATGACAAGTACAACCTAGTTATGATGTTTACAAACTCATTTGAGCTTTTAAAACTGTACCCACTTTCAGAATCGCCCGAAACCCCCTCCGGGGTCTATTTCGGGCCAATTTCAGTAAAATTGCATATCTGACATATGAACCCTAGCAACCCAATGAGCATGTCTAGGGCTTTATTTCAGTACATTAACTTGCTCATGCATACATATTGCGCATTGCATCGATGCCATGTTTGATTGTTGTTTTTCTCTTCCGGTGTTATTTCTCCCTCGGTAGAACGTGACTCCGAAGAGAAGGCCAACAATCCAATGGCGAATACTTGATCCTAACCGACAAGCCAAGCACTTATTCCAGAAGATCTTTATCTGGTTTTCTTATAACCAAGGCAAGCATAACCTCTTATCTGCTCATATATGGTTTTCGAAGTGTTTTGGAATCTCGTATATTGCATGCGGTTCAAACTATTTGATGTCAGTAGATAGAGTTCTCCTATATATTGCATAACCTAGATATCCTGATCCACTGCACCTAGCAGCTATAGGTTTGTTTGTGCGCACTCTGCTAAACCCTGTGAGTCTTGCTTAGCCATGCCTAGTTGTGATCTGATCCATCCGGTTGATGAATCTGGTCAATACGTGAATCTATTATGTCATGTTGTTATGATTTGTATTATATTTGATAACTTGACTAAACACTGGCATGGATGTGAGGCCACAATGGGTTGTGGCGTTTTGTCCTGTTCATGCCCCTAGGAGCGAGTTCTCGCCTTCGAAGCCAAGACTGAGCGTGCAACCACACGCGGGGCCTAACAGACCGCGCTCGACTAACTAACTTGTTTGGCCACGTCCATGAGTCACGTAGTTTGATCTTTCCATCTGCGTGTGAGTCCGAAAACGGTTTGGAGAAAACTTAGGGCGTGATCGGGACAAGTGATGGACGTACAGGGATCTTGTTCCCGACTCACAGAACAGGTGCCGTCAGGAGGTGGACAACTCCCTGTTGACGGGGTGGCCCTGTTTGGGTTGACTCATGGATAGGGTCGAGCAAGGTAAAGGTCGTGGCCAGCCACCCTCTGCCGCGCTCCATGGACGAGCGTACATGTGGCGTTAAGAGTCAGATGGTACGTGTGGGTAAAGTGTACCCCCTGCAGGGATAAATCTCCTCGAGAAGCCGTGTCCACGGTTACGGACGACTTGGCAACGGATTCTGTGATCATAGATATCTTCAATGGAATGACTAAAACTTGTTAACCATGGTTGAAGGGTGCCTCCCCGGAGATGCCGGGAGGGGTGATCCTTGTAGCATGAGATAGTGTGGGTATGAGAAGGACTTGGTGGAATACAAGAAGATGATTATTACAGTAGTTGGGTAACTTTCTCATCTGTTTTGAAAATACTCTATGAGACGTGCTATTCCTTCCTCAATTTGCAAAATAAATATTGCTTTACGCAAATCAGCCTTCATGAAACCCTTTTCGAAATAGCAGATATATAATAGGTTAACTAAGTCTTGTTGAGTACCTCCCGTACTCAGGTTTGCTTAATTTTGGTTCAGGAGAAGAACTCCATCGATGGTGATTCAACGTGGACATCGACAAGTAGTTTGGAGTTCCCAGGTAGCAGCCTGGAATCTATGGGCTGGGACGTCGCCTTATGTTGCGGCCTCTTAGGCCTTTTTTTGGTTCTTGTTGATTAGCAACATAATTTGCCTTCCGTTGTCTGATGTAATGTTGGGTCGTGTGACCTCTGCTTGTAAGCTATACTCTAGTAACATCTGTTAATACAAGTTTCATGTTTAAAGTACTGCTTTGATCGGTTGTTGGTTTCGAGCTCATTGTTATACAGTTTTGGCTATGCCTGCATAGTTGTCGCAGTCGAGGGGTTGTGGAGCCGATGATCCATGTCCGAGCCCGCCTGTCGATTTGATCGGCCTGGGGCGAGGTAACCCCAGTAACCCTCGATTGTTGTTGCACTTTATGGACACATAGCATCTCTGTATAGCCTTGGTCCCTTTTCCTTCAGTTTCATTCGATTCGTGGACGCTTTGATATGCATAGTTGGTTATGACTAGCATGGATACAAGGAGTAGTAGACTAGGGATCCGGACTACGTGCCGATGAATCCAGTCTGCCTGCCGTTGTTTGTTGTGGCCGGGGCTGTTAACCCTGAAGCCCTTGTGAGTCCATGGCTAGGAGCACATAACAGTATGTATATCTCTGGGTCCGGGGTCGTGACAAGTCTTGGTATCAGAGCAGGACTGCCTGTAGGAAAACCTTACTGCTTGGTCGATGTCGAGTCTAGAGTTTGTGAAAACTATTTGAAAACTTCAAATGATTGTGAAAAACCCTTCTTAGGATTCTTTTTACTTCGCATCTGGTATCGCTCTAAACTCTGGGTCTTCTTACCTATTTTGATTTGAAAAGATTCTGATTACTCAAAACCTAGGTGCCTTCTTTGGCAAGGACGTCGTTTACCCAAGTTGACCTAGTGTTCAGTTTCTAGAGTCGTGTGTGTTCCGTGTTCCGTTATCTCTTAATCTGGGAGATTTCCTTTCCATTCCAATCTCTCAGAGTTGTCTGGATTCCATATTCCTACATGTTTCCAAGTTCTAAATCCTGAACCTCGAGATCTGCTTTCCATCTCGAATGTATCTGTTACCCCCTGCTCAAATTCTTTCGGAGCTATGTTGTTTTTTGAAAGATACTTCGTGATTACTATTCATAGTGTCCTTTAAGACATTAAGAGAGTAGTTACTCCTTTCGTTGTGTTTTCAACTTTGGACTTGAACCGAAGGTCCCGGAATGTGCTGAATTGTGGTGGGTTGAGTCATGTGATTTCATAACCATGTGATGCCCACGCCATCAGTACATGATGCTGACCTTTAACCCAAGTTCTGTTTCTTTGGATCCTGAAGAATTCGTTCTACCTCGAGATGGCTAGGCAATCTCAGCTCTAATAGCCATAGGTTTTCTCTAGGAACCAAAAGGGATCACTGCAGGAGTGATCATCATGGCATCTACGTCTTTGTTCTTATTCCAGCTATACCAAACTTTTGTCATGGGTTCTTGTCGGGGGGTTACCCCCGAGTAGGGTAAAGGCAAGTGGTAAAAGCGTCTTACAGAAGAGAGGTTTTGTCGAGTAGCCGACTACCCGGTATTTGCTACCCGGTCGACAGCTACTCGGTTTCTCCTCAAGATGCCCGGAAGGAGATATCAGTCAAGTTACATCCTTTCGAGTAGAAGAGTTGGCCCGAGTACAATTGGCGGGAACAATTGGCGGGAACCTACTCGGGCCAGAAAGTCAAAGGAGCCGTTCTGACACAGGATCCCGCGTATCCTGGGTCCGTACTTGGCAGCATTCGAACTACTGTTCATCTGGGACCGGCCTGCCTGACAGTGACAGCATGGAAGCAGGCCGTGGCAGGATAAGGGGGGCCTACTCTGTGCTTAGGTACAGTGATACCAGTCTGTCCCCTTGTTTTGCCCAACGACTTTCTAGATACAGCCAAGATCAAGAACCAAAGGTGTCAGCGGGAACCCGGAAGAAGGACGATGTGCACACTATGTCGACACTTGTCCATGTTTGGACGTATCCGGCTGGGCACCAAGTATATAAGGTGCCCCGCCGCCTCCTGCGTGAGGCATCGTTTACGAGATCGCTTACAACGGGCTAGGTTGCACACTGGAACCCTAGAGAACACATCTTGATCTAGTTCTTGCCCCAGTTCATCATCTAGAGAGGCGAGTGGCTACTCGGTAGCAAGAACATTGTACTGTGGCTACTCGGTGAGACACCAAAGAATACAAAGAAAGGCAGGAGTAGGGGTTTTACCTCCTCACGAGGGCCCTGAACCTGGGTAGATCGTGTTGTTTGTAGTGTTTACTTCGTACCTCACGCGGCTACTCGTCGCGTGATCCCTCCCCGAGCACCTCCAGCGTCTATCGTCCCCACATCTTTAGCCATCCTATGGCATCTGCCGTGACACCACCACGACAGTTGGCGCCCACCGTGGGGCAAGCAGTGGCGCTGGTTGGAGTTTCTGTTCGGACGGGATCTTCTTCAGCGGAGCGCGTGGTTTGTGGCCTTGTCCACAGATTCGGCTCCTTCGACTTCGTCACCGACAACGCCGGCGATTTCGGCGGCAAGGCCATGCCGGAGGGCGGCTCGGTGGTCTCCTTCGGCTCTCACCTCGTCTACGTCGCCACCGTCGCCAACCGCGCGTATCCCGAGCTGGTGCATGACGCGGAGGATCCTCCCGCGGTGATCGCTGCTCGCGGAAGGCCCGCGTCACGCTCTGCGAACTGCGCTGAGGTGCTGGTGACGGGCTTGGCGGCAAACACTGGCGCAGCGGCTACTGGTGCTGCGGCCGTTGTCGAGGAGGTGGACGTGCCGGCTGGTGGCAGGGTACACCGGCCCTACGAGAAGGAGAGCAACATGCCGCCTTCCACGTCTGCGGCCATTCCCGCGTCGGCTACGCGGCCTAGCATGCCAACCCCCACCGACATCGAGCTCCTGGCCATGAGGGAGCAGCTCGAGCGGCAACGCCTGGAGCTGCTTGCCGAGCAGGCGGAGTTGGACAAGGTGAGGTTAGAGTTGAGTCTAGATCAGCTCGAGTACAACAAGGCTCACGGCTTCACGCCGGTTGTTAGGAGGCCTAGCAGAGTAGGTGCTACTCGGCGTAACCTTGGTGCCGAGATGGCAACAGTCATAGAGGCTCCCGCTCAGTCCGCCACCGCAAACACCTCCACCAGGCCCAGATACAGCACACCCGCCAAAACCCTTAGAGCTGCAGAGGCTGTAGCAGCCGAGTTGCCTCGCCTTGACGGCGATGCGCGTGTTAGGCAGCAAGAGAGGCTCAATGAGTTAGTGTTGGAGGCTGCTAGGCAGAACGAGGAGTTCCGGAAGGCCAATCCGGGGGCTGGGGCTTCGCAGATGGTGCATTCGCACGCGGCTAGATCTAACGACCAGGCCTCATCTCCGCATCCCAGCCGCGAGAAGAGCCGCAGCGGCCGCTCGGGCAGAGACAGGCAGATGCAGGTGTATGACCCGGCTGCTGCCGCGAAACAGATTGCTGTGCCGCAGCAGCCCGGGCAGGAACACAATGCTGCAAGAGCAGGCTCTCAAGCCCATCAAGCTCAAAGCCGTGTCCGAGAAGCTGCGCGTCCTGGATCTTCTCGGCAACCCGCAGCTCAGCCTACTCGGCAGAGGCAGCAGCCGCGCGTTGTGGCACCAGTCGTCAACCCGGTGGAGCAACCTGCAGCGGTGCAGGTGGACAGGTATGATGACGGCAACTCGGCCATGGAGATGGCTGGCTATGATATTCGTGACCGTGTTGGTGACCGTGTGCTGGCGCCTGGAGACGCAAGGCATCAGTTGGACCGGATCTGCTTATCGGCGCGGCTGGAGAGCACGGGTCCCCTGGCCCCGAGTGCTTTGGCCCGCGCATCATGAACGAGCCGTCTGTGAAGAACTTTCAGCTCGCTAGAGGCACCAAGCGCTACAATGGCAGCACCAAGCCTGAAGATTGGCTCAATGATTATGTTACCGCGGTCCACATCGCGAATGGCAACAGAAGATGGGCTGTGCGCTATGTTCCACAGATGCTAGAGGGTCCAGCTCGCACTTGGCTCAACAACTTGCCCAAGAACAGCATCAACTGCTGGCTGGACTTCTCGGATGCATTCATCAGCAACTTCACGAGCACATACAAGAGGCCGAATAGGCCACAGCAGCTGTCAGCTTGCAGGCAGCGAGAAGACGAGACAGACCGCGAGTATCTTACTCGGTGGAGCACATTGAGGAACACCTGTGAGGGTGTGAATGAAGCTCAGGCCATCACTTGGTTTGCGCAGGGGTGCAGGCATGGCAGCATGTTGTGGCAGAGATTGCAGAGGGAGATGCCGAACACTCTGGCGGAAACCATCAAGATTGCAGATCAGTACGCACTCGGAGATCCCACTCAGCCACTGATGGACTCCTCTGAGCCGAGAAGAAACTTCAGCAACAACAAGCGCAACGAGTTCCGCAACAAGCGCCGAGTAGACAATCGGTATGATCCCGAAGAGGTGAATGCAGTGACTGTTGGAGCCAGTGGCAGCCAGAGGCAGAAACCTGCTGGAGCCTACGGGCAGAACCAGAACCAGGGCCAAGGCAACAAGAAGCCATTTCGCACCTCTCAGTCGGGTAGCGGGAACTTCGAGCAGCCAAAGAAGTTTGTCTTTGACGACATGAAGGATGGCCCATGCAGCTTTCACACCCACCATCCGTCGAGGCCTGCTAACCACACTACTCGGCAGTGCGAGTGGTGGGAGGCAATCAAGAGTGATGGCTTGCCTCCTCCTCCTCCCCTGCCGGCAGCCAATACCAATGACAATGTGCAACCTGCTCGTGCACCCGCAGCTCGGCCGCCAGTGTACCCGAGAAGAGAGAACGTGAACCAGGTGGCTTTAGGAGCCAACCAGTACTTCAACAATGAGAGATACCGCAACAACAACAACAACAACTACAACCGCAACAACAACAACAACAGAGGCAACAACAACAACTACCAGGGCAACAACAACAATGGCAACAATGGGGGCAATGGCTCCAATCAGTACCAAGAGCACCACGAGAGTTACATGATCTTCACTTCTGAGCCTGACGACAAGCAATCACAGCACAGGCGGGCCATGGAGGTCAATGCGGTGATTCCTGCTGTCCCTCACTACATGTACTGGTGCGACAAGGAGATCAGGTGGTCCCGAGTAGATCATCCCAAGGTGATGCCCAACCCGGGTAGTTATGCTTTGGTGCTGGATCCTACCTTCCTGGGTCCCGAGAAGAATGTGAGGTTCAGCAAGGTGCTGATCGACAACGGCAGCAGCATCAACATTGTGTACAAGGATACACTCGAGAAGCTTGGCTTGGCCGAGAACATGATGCTGCCTAGCAAGACCACCTTCCATGGCATTGTGCCCGGGATCTCGTGCAACCCGATTGGCCGAGTGTGGATTGATGTGCTATTCGGTACTCGGGAGAACTGCCGCACAGAGCGCCTGCAGTTCGAGGTGGTGGACCATCAAAGCCCATATCACGCTCTACTCGGCAGGCCTGCTCTGAGCAAGTTCATGGCCTCCACCCATGTTGCGTATCTGAAAATGAAGATCCCTGGTCCCAATGGCATCATCACCATCTCGGGAGATTACAAGAAGTCCATTGAGTGTGCCTCTGCTGGCTCCCAGTTGGCGGAATCGATGGTGATTGCTGCCGAGAAGAAGAAGATGTACGAGGTGGTGGCCATGGCTCATTCCGCGCAAGCTAGCGCGCAAGGCGTGCCGAGTACCCAGCAGGGCACTGCTTTCCAAGCTGCCAAGGAGACGAAGAAGATTCAGGTCGACCCCGAGTTCCCCGACCGCGTAGCCATCATTGGCTCCGGGTTGGCGGAGAAATAGGAAAGCGAGCTCATCCACTTCCTCCGTGAGAATCGGGATGTTTTCGCCTGGTCCAATGAAGATTTACCAGGAGTCCCGAGGGAGTTGGTTGAGCACTCTTTACATGTGCGTCCTGACGCCAAACCAGTGAAGCAGGCTATGCGCCGCTTCGGAGATGAGAGGAGGAAGGCCATTGGTGACCAGATCACCAAGTTGCTGATAAGCAATTTCATCATGGAGGTGCTGCATCCGGATTGGCTAGCCAACCCGGTCATGGTCGAGAAGAAGAAGGAGGATCCCAAGGCTGCCACTGCATGGCGCATGTGCGTCGACTACACCGACCTGAACAAGGCATGCCCCAAGGATCCTTTCCCGCTGCCTCGCATCGATCAGGTGATCGATTCCACTGCTGGTTGTGAACTGCTGTCTTTCATAGATGCCTACTCTGGTTTTCACCAGATTGCACTCAATCCTGCCGATCAAATAAAGACTGCTTTCATTACCCCGTACGGGGCTTATTGCTATCGTGTCATGTGTTTTGGCTTGAGGAACGCGGGTGCAACCTATCAGAGATGCATGCAGAAATGCTTGCACGACCAGCTCGGCAAGAATGTGCAGGTGTACGTAGATGACATTGTCATCAAAACGAATAAAACACATACTCTGCTTGCCGACCTGGAGGAAACCTTTGCTAACCTACGCAAGTACAAAATGAAACTGAATCCGAGTAAGTGTACCTTTGGTGTACCGGCTGGGAAGCTACTCGGTTTTCTGGTTTCTAGTCGGGGCATTGAAGCCAACCCTTCAAAGATAAAAGCTATTGAGAGCATGTCTTTGCCAAGATCACTGAAAGATGTGCAGAAGTTCACGGGTTGTTTGGCATCTCTGAGCCGTTTTCTGGGTCGAATGGGCGAGAAGGCCCTGCCTCTGTACCAACTGATGAAGAAAAGTGACAAGTTTGTCTGGACTCCGCAAGCAGATGTGGCATTCAATGAGCTAAAAGCGATGCTGGCTAGTGCTCCCATCCTGGCTAGTCCGCTACCCAAGGAGCCAATGCTGCTGTACATTGCTGCAACTAACCGAGTAGTCAGCGTGGTAATTGTGGTGGAGCGAGAAGAAGAAGGCAAGAGTGTGCAGCGCCCAGTATATTATCTCAGTGAAGTGCTGTCCAGTTCTAAGCAAAACTATCCGCATTACCAGAAGATGACCTACGGCGTGTACCTGGGCGCCAGGAAGCTGAAGCACTATTTCCAAGAGCACCCCATCACTGTCGTGAGCTCTGCTCCCATCTCGGACATCATGGGCAACAAGGAGGCGAGTGGCAGAGTAGCCAAGTGGGCGATTGAGCTAGCTGCGTATGCTCCCGCGTACGCGAGAAGAGAAGCCATCAAGTCTCAAATCCTGGCGGAATTTCTTGTGGACTGGGCCGAGGTGCAGTATGAACCTCCTGCTCCAGTCTCCAATTATTGGAGGATGCACTTTGATGGCTCAAAAGTGAAGGAAGGCCTTGGTGCTGGTGTTGTGCTTACATCCCCCAAGCGAGATCAACTCAAGTACGTACTGCAGATTCATTTCAAGGCGTCCAACAATGTTGCAGAGTATGAGGCAGTGGTACATGGCTTGCGAGTAGCTAAGGAAGTTGGAGTGCAGCGCATCATATGCTATGGAGATTCAGATCTAGTGGTGCAGCAAGTCTCGGGTACTTGGGATGCTTTGGATGCCAACATGGCATCGTATCGATTCCTGGTACAGTCTATGACTGGGTTTTTCGAAGGTTGTGAATTCCAGCACGTTCACCGAGCAGAGAACGAAGCAGCAGATGAGCTATCCAAGTTGGGATCTTCTCGGCAATCCATCCCGGCGGGAGTCGCCTTGGAACATTTGAGGAAGCCATCCATCAAGCCTTCTCCCAACTCGGAGTCGATATTTGTTCCTTCTCTGCCAAGTGAGGAATCTGACCCAATGGAAATTGACTGGGAGAGTGCTGCAGGAAACCCGGGGACTGCCGTTCTCTACCCGGGGACTGCCACTCCTTACTCGGGGGCTGCCGTTCCCTACTCGGGGACTGCCGTTCCCTACTCGGGGACTGCCACTCCTTACTCGGGGACTGCCACTCCTTACGCGGGGACTGCCACTCCCTACTCGGGGACTGCCGCCCTCAACCCGGAGGCTGTTGCATTCATTGAAGAAGTTCTCGCCAATCGATCTGGATTACAGAGAAGCGCTCCTGCTCCTCCCGAGCCACCACAAGAGCCTGTCCCAATGGAATTGGACGAACCAGTGTTTCCCACACGGGAGACACCGAGTTGGGCTATGCCCATATTATCCTTTCTAAGGGACGGCACTCTACGTGAAGATGAAGTGACTGCAAGGCAGATTCAGAGAAGATCCAAGGGCTACACTATTGTCCGAGATGTGCTGCACAAGAGAAGTGCCACTGGCGTGCTGCAACGCTGCGTAGATCCAGCAGAAGGAGAGGAAATCTTGATAGAGATACACCAGGGAGAATGCGGGCACCACGCCTCTTCTCGGGCGCTGGTCCAGAAGGCCTTCCGGCATGGATTCTATTGGCTAACAGCACTGCAGCAAGGTGAGGATATCGTGAGGAAATGCACTGGCTGCCAGATGTTCGCAAGTAAGATTCACATGCCTGCTTCCGAGTTGAAAACAATTCCTATCACCTGGCCTTTTGCTGTTTGGTGTTTGGACATGGTTGGGCCTTTCCAGCCGGCCAGAGGCAACATGACTCATATCCTGGTCATGGTGGACAAGTTCACCAAGTGGATTGAAGTGAAACCCATTCGGAAGTGTGACGGGGTCACAGCTGTGAAATTCGTGAAGGATATCATCTTGAGATATGGCTACCCGCACAGTATCATCACCGACAACGGCACAAACTTTGCTGAGGGAGCAATGGTGCGATTCTGCAGAGATAAGCGCATCCGACTAGACGTTGCGTCAGTCGCGCACCCTGCTTCCAATGGGCAAGTTGAAAGAGCAAATGGAATGGTACTGTCGGGTATAAAGCCAAGGCTGATGGAGCCACTGCTGAAAACACCTGGGTTGGTTAGACGAGTTGCCAGCGGTGTTGTGGAGTCTAAGGACTACCCCTAACCGGTCAACCGGCTACACGCCATTCTTCTTGGTATACGGGGCTGAGGCCGTGTTGCCAATAGACTTAGAGCATGACTCCCCCCGAGTAGCCCTCTACACTGAGGTGGAGGCGAGAGAAGCTCGAGAAAATGATGTTGACCAGCTTGAAGAAGCAAGAGAGCCGACTCTGTCACGTTCGGCTATCTACCAGCAAAACCTGCGGCGTTATCATAGCCGAAAGGTGAGCCCAAGGGTTTTCCGAGAAGGAGACATGGTCCTTAGGCTTGTGCAGCGCACCGCCGGGATGCACAAGTTGTCTCCTCCATGGGAAGGGCCTTTCATTGTGAGCAAAGCGCTGCACAGCGATGCTTACTATCTTGTAGATGTGCGTCCACCACAGGCGAACAGGGCAGACAAATCTGGAGAGGAAACCAAGCGCCCTTGGAATGTAGCTCTACTCCGCCGTTTTCATTCGTAAGCAAAGATGTGTATGTACCCTCTTATCCGAGTTGAAATTCTACTCTGCAATCTGAAATTGTTCTCGGGGACTGCCCTCGTCCAAAATTGCTCTAAGTGTTTTTACTCGGCTTTACTATTTGTCTATTCGGTTGCTTCACTTCTGAACTCAAACGCGTACTGAGTACTGTGTCTAAACCTATATGCCAACTCTTCGACTCTGCTGCTGTCCGAAACCCGGCTTCATGGCAAGCAAGAGAACAAGCAAAAGGTCAATGAGCACAAGAAAATCGCTAAGGAAGAAAAAGTGCAGGAACCGAGTAGAGTGTTTGTTATTTCTGTTCTCTGTATTGTCTTTTCGGCTAAGTGGTGGGCTGCGTTATTATGATAGTTTCTAAGCGGCTAAGTATTTGCAGCCCTACTCTTTGATTCTTGTGACTCGAATACCAAAAAAGCAACAAGTTGCGGGTAGAGCAGAGATGAAGGGAGAGGGTGAATAAGAAACGCAACTCGGGGACTCGCATGGAAACGCAACCCGGCATTGAGCCAGGGCCGCTCAAAATGATTAACTCAAAGATAACAAGTGAAATTGAAATTGAGAAAAGCGTAAACAAGTCTGGTACATAAGCTCCCGGCATCCCGGGGATCTGATAAGTGTTTAAGAAAAAATGTGCAGATGAAACTAGGTGGATGGGGCATCGTTGTCGGCAGCTGCCTTCTCGGTTTCTTCCTCGGTGGTGGTCGCCGGCGCTGAAGCTTGGCCTTGGGGGCGCACCGTGTCGTCGAGTGCAGCTCCTGATGAGGTGCCGAACTCGAGGGAGGCGGTGTCGATCATCTCGGTCTCCTCGTCGCTACTCGCGACGACCGGGGCCTTCCCCTTGCCTCTCGGCGAATCGAAGAAACCGTCCATGTCGGACTCGGTCTCTTCGTCCGTCTCCTCGCCCTCCTCCACTTCGGTGTCGGGCTCGGGGGGACCGTCGATGTAGACCTCCGTCTCGGCGCACTCCGCGACCCCGTACGCGATCTGCTTGCGTGAGGCAACGCAGCTGGGATCCGTCTCCCACCGGGAGTCATCACGCTTCCCGCGGATGAGTCCCATGTCAAGATTTTCATACCAGGAAGCAACACACATCAGCATCAAGTCCGCGCCTGCCCGAGCTCCCGAGGCACGCCACTTCTTCAGCTCGGCCTTCACGTTCTGCAGCTTGAGTGCGAGGCCCCGAATGGTTGTTGGCTCAGGATCCTCAGGCCAGAACAGCTTGTGAAGAGCGAAGCCCACGCGCACAAGGTCAGTGCCAACGCCGGCTAGGCGTTCGAACTGGCCTCGCATCACCAGCATGCTGTCTTCAATTTCGGCCCTGGTGTCCTCTGGCTCGCCATTCGCAGCACGTGCTGCTTGGGCCTTGGCCAGAGCGGGCACGCAGGAGGAAATAATGGCAGGAAAGATCTCTGGGAAAACCAGCGAGAAGTTTAGAATCAGAGAAGAAAAGATCCGGGTAGAGGAAGAACCGAGAAGAAATCTGACCGAGAAGAAAAACAACCGAGAAGAGAAAGAAGCAGGGAAGAGAAAGCGTACTCTTTAACTCGATGCGCAGCGCCTGTAGCTGGGTCTTCCAGGATTCTTCATTGGAAATATGCTTGTCCTGGATCTGGCGCAGAGTATCCATCTGCGCGAAAAGCCCAGCGTTGGCCTTCGTCAGAACCTCGCACTCCTGCTTGAGGGTCCCGATTTTGGCGTTGAAGGTGGTTTCAGCCTTGGCTTTCTCGGCGATGGCTCTGTCCCTCTCGGCGCCAAGAGTGATTGCGTCCTGGAGTGCCTCCCGCAGCTGGGCTTGCAGCTCCGCCACCTCTGTGGTGTGGTTCTTCACCAACTCGACAGCCTGGTCGGACAGCTGCTTCTGCACTTCTTCCGGTTTGGCGCAGTCTTGATGTTCTTCGACAAACAACTTATGATCTTCTGCGGAGAGACAAACAAGGTTAGCAGAGAAGCAGAGAAGAAACAGAAGCATAATCAAGTCGGGTAGACTGCAACTCACCTTCCAGCTTCTTGATGGTGCCCTCGGCGTTCTCCACGAACGCACGGCAGTTCTCATGCTCCTCAGCTAAGGCCTTCAGTTTATCTGCCGAGTAGGAGTGGTTAGTACAGGAAGAAAGCAGAAGCGGGCGTAAACATAAAACGCAGAAACCGCGCAGCTACAAGCATACCTTTCACTTGAGCCAGCTGCTGAGTGCTATCGTTGGCATTCTTGCTCGCAGCCTCCGCAGTTGCCTTCTCCTTTTCAAGTGCAGCAATCCGCCTCCTGGCGATAGCGTGGTTCCAGAGAAGCACGCGGTACAAGTTGGTACGCTTCAGAACGCTATCCTGAGAAGCGGTAAGAGAACAAGTTAGGCAAAAGAAGGGGAGATTCACCCCGAGTAGGAGGCTACTCGGAGAGTATCCGTCTACTCGGCCAGAATCTCGGGGACTGGGTGATGGTAAAGGAAAATGAGAAAAGAGAGATGCTACTCGAAGAAAAGAAAAGGAGAGATGCTACTCGGAGAAAAGAAAAAATTCAACTCGGGAAGAACAAGAAAAACTTACCGCATAGGCTTGCTCGATGTCCTCGGCGTTCTTGCGGTGCAGGAACATCTTGGCGGCGAGAGTGGCAGTCTCGGTGGAGACGGTCATGGGTTTGTAACCCAGATCCACTTTGTTCCACTCTACGCGCATGTGGTCGATTGCGCCCAGCCCAAGACCGTGCCAGTTGTCCGTGCCGAGTACCTTGCTGTCCCACTTGGCGTCGATGAAGCCAATGGTGTCAAGTACCTGCTCGAGGCTCCGTGATGTTATAGCTGTATCCTGGGCTCCCCGAGAAGCGATGGTGACGAGCTTGTTCTGGCCTGGAGCCGGGGGAGGGGAGTTCACGGCTACGGCCTTCCTTCCCTTCTGGAGGGCAAGCTGTTTATCTTGGGGAGAGAAGCCGATCTGGCTTTGCTGGCTAATCTGCACCATGTAATCCGGAAAGCAAGGCTGACCAGCAGCAGCAAGAGCAGCGGAGGTAGCAGTAGCAACCGGACCAGGCGCGCGAATAACCAACTGCTTCTCGGCGCGCTGCTTCTCGGACCCCTTGGTCTTTGCCTTCTCGGCGGCCTCCTCCTCGGCGGTTTTCTCCCCAGCTTCTGCCTTCTCGGCAGTTTCCTTCTCGGCCGCCCTCCTCTCGGTCTCCCGCCTCAAAGCTTCCAGGGCCTGTTGCCTGGCTTGGTCAGCTGGTGGCGCCAGGGGCGCGCTATCCGGTGCGCCAGTTGGCCGGGCGCTACTCGGTGTGGCGCTTGCCTGCGCGTCACTCAATGGGTATGCATCCGCCACAGTGGCATCCGTGGCGGTGGCGTCTTCTACCCGCTGCTCGGCAGCGGGGTTCACTTGGTCAGCAGCTCCTGTGCTTGGCTGCTCTGGCTCAGTCTCTGGCCGCTCAAGGGCGGTGTTGTCCTGCATCTCTTCATCTTGCGTCTCCTCGGTAGTATTGGCCGGAGGAGACGGGGGCCTCTCCTGGGGTGCAGCAATGTCCGGTGCTGCTGGTTCCGAACGGGACTGCTGCTCTGAATCCGCCCCTCGAGCATCAGTACTCTGGGCATTGGCGGCCTCATCCTCGTCGTCATCAAGATTAATAAGCAGTGCTGGCGTCTTGGCCTGATCTGGCGCGAGAGCAGCATTCGCATCCATGGGAGGTCTGCAGAGAAGAAAGAATTCAGAAATTAGAAGAGAATTGGGGAAAATAGCACAATACGAGAAGAAAGATAACGGAGAGGAAACTTACGCGCTGGTAGAGGCGAGCTTCCGCCTTGGTCTCTTCGCGACTACCTTGGTCGCTTTCTTCTCGGCTGGCTTCCTCCTTTTTGCTGGAGGCTCTGGGGCGCCACTGCCGGTGCGCTTGCGGGTGTCAGGAGCGGCAACGGACAGAGGCTTGACGACAAGGGCCGTATCGCCCCTGTTCTCGTCTTCATCCTCACCGTCCTTTTCCTCAGCAACATCATCTGTGAATTCGAAAGAGAAGAGAAGTGGATCAAAAACAGCAAACGATGGATTGGCACTTCTCGGAAACAAGCAAGATAAGTACGCAATTACCTTCGAATTCGTCATCGGACCAATCGCGAAGGGATGATTCGGCGTCGCGCTTCTCCTTCGTGGAGGAGTGTGGAAAGTTGGTTTGATCTGCGGCGTCGAAGGAGGGCACGTCGTCCTCCTCGCGATCAGGAACCCAGTTGCCCTTGAAGCTTTCGCAGCTCTCGATGATCTGGCGAGTGAGGACCTGAAGAGCAGAGAAGCGTTACTAGCTAGCCGAGTAGCAGGATGGAATCCTACTCGGATGGGCATGCAAACACGAAGCATATTGAGCCTAAGCATGACTGCTGAATATCCTACTCGGATGGGCATGCAAACACGAAACATATTGAGCCTAAGCATGATTGCTAAATATCCTACTCGGATGGGCATGCAAACACGAAGCATACTAAGCCTAAGCATGATTGCTGAATATCCTACTCGGAAAGGCGTGCAGGTATTAAGCATACTAAGCCTAAGAGTTGTTCCCGATTAGGCTACCCGGCAAGACGTGCAGGCACAAAGCACATTAGGCCTAGGCTATTCGACTAAGTATCCTACTATGTACAGAGGGCAATGGCTAGTCGGAGTTATCTACTCGGAAGGCATACACAGAAAGCAGAGTAAGGAAGACGTACCCGTTCGATCGGTTTCGCGCGGCTATACGGGACGAACCCGTACTGCCAATTGTCGCCAAGGCCCGTCATCAAGATGGCCCTTGCGTGCCCGGGAACGTCGATGTTGTCAATCTCGATGGTTGTCGTCCTGGTGCGGTCGCGGCAGCCTCCCATGTAGCACATGAGATGGCAGCGCTCCTGCAGAGGCAGCACTCGGCGCTGGAACCAGCAGGCCACCGGATCGTCATTCTTGAGGCCTTGTTCTATCAGCCAGCCAAGCCTCTCTTCTATTTCGATGGTGTTGTCGTCGTTGGCGGGCTTCTCCTTCCAGTTCTTCCCGGTGGGAGCACGGAGGCTCCAGGCGGGAAGATTGATCCTGTCAGCTACCTGGGCCCCTTCGGTGGCGGGGATATTCTTCACGTAGAAGAATGTCTTCTGCCACATTCGGACGGAGTCCAACCCCTTGACCACGGGGATGGTTGGTCCCCGACCGCTGCACCATCATGGGCGCAGCGGTGTCGGTGGCGCGGCCAACGCCCGCGCTGTCCTTCTTCCCGGTTGTCTGCTGGCGGAGGTGGAAATACCTCAGCCAGGTATCCGTCGTCGGAAGGATGCCGAGGAAGGCCTCGCACACCACGGCGTGGTATGCGAGGAAGACGACGGCGTTCGGCGGCAGATGATGCATCTGCAGGCCAAAGTGATCGAGGAACTTACGGAGGAATTCGGAGGCCGGCAGTCCAAAGCCGCGCTCGAAGTGCGACATGAACACGACGCACTCACCCTCCCGTGGGGTTGGCACGGTTTCATCGCCAGGCGCCCGACACTCCACGCCGGGAGGAACTCTTCTGGTGTTAACGAGCCAGGCGAAATCTTCGCTGGTGACAGTGGAGCCCGCCCAGCCGGCTTTGGCCATCGTTGCGGGTGGGAAGAGTGGAAGAAGTTGGACGGAATTGGTGGGGCGAATTGAATCCGCGGCGGCGCGAAAGCTTGCGCGGCGGCGGAGAGCTCGGTGGCGGAGGAAAGCAATGGACGGAAAAGGAATAGTGCAAGGGAAGGGGAAAAGGAAGTTACCGGGGGGGTATTTTATACCCTCTCCGCGGGTTTACCGTTACCGTCGGCGTAGTGGGATCAATCGTGGCCATGATGGCCGTGTGGTGGGGCCTGTGGCCGGATAGAAACGCACGACAGCGCGGAACGCGCGCGTAACGGCCACAGTGGATCCCACGACCAGATCGTGGCCTATTACTACGGTTGATGGGACATAACGCGCCGGTGGGCCCGCCCCATGAAAACTGGGCACGTGGCACGATGTGTCATGGGGAGCGAAACGACAGGGTCGTGGATGCTTGACACGCGTCCGGCTGCCGCACGGACGGCTGGATGGTGCTCTGCGCCGCAACGGCTCAATTCAAGAAAATCCTCTAAGTCTTTTTACTCGGTTACAGAGTAGAAAGCAAGTGCTACTCGGAAGACAAGAGACAGAAGATACTCGTCAGAGTCCTACTCGGAGGCCGTTTACTCGGCATCTTGAGGTTCAAGGGCTATAAGGCAAAGGTTGGTTTTAAGCTGGCAGAGCCTAGTGAACGAGTTCACAAGGCTCAACCAGCTTCGGGGACTGCTGTCGGGGGGTTACCCCCGAGTAGGGTAAAGGCAAGTGGTAAAAGCGTCTTACAGAAGAGAGGTTTTGTCGAGTAGCCGACTACCCAATATTTGCTACCCGGTCGACAGCTACTCGGTTTCTCCTCAAGATGCCCGGAAGGAGATATCAGTCAAGTTACATCCTTTCGAGTAGAAGAGTTGGCCCGAGTACAATTGGCGGGAACAATTGGCGGGAACCTACTCGGGCCAGAAAGTCAAAGGAGCCGTTCTGACACAGGATCCCGCGTATCCTGGGTCCGTACTTGGCAGCATTCGAACTACTGTTCATCTGGGACCGGCCTGCCTGACAGTGACAGCATGGAAGCAGGCCGTGGCAGGATAATGGGGGCCTACTCTATGTTTAGGTACAGTGATACCAGTCTGTCCCCTTGTTTTGCCCAACGACTTTCTAGATACAGCCAAGATCAAGAACCAAAGGTGTCAGCGGGAACCCGGAAGAAGGACGATGTGCACACTATGTCGACACTTGTCCATGTTTGGACGTATCCGGCTGGGCACCAAGTATATAAGGTGCCCCGCCGCCTCCTGCGTGAGGCATCGTTTACGAGATCGCTTACAACGGGCTAGGTTGCACACTGGAACCCTAGAGAACACATCTTGATCTAGTTCTTGCCCCAGTTCATCATCTAGAGAGGCGAGTGGCTACTCGGTAGCAAGAACATTGTACTGTGGCTACTCGGTGAGACACCAAAGAATACAAAGAAAGGCAGGAGTAGGGGTTTTACCTCCTCACGAGGGCCCTGAACCTGGGTAGATCGTGTTGTTTGTAGTGTTTACTTCGTACCTCACGCGGCTACTCGTCGCGTGATCCCTCCCCGAGCACCTCCAGCGTCCATCGTCCCCACATCTTTAGCCATCCTATGGCATCTGCCGTGACACCACCACGACAGTTCTACACATGAGTATTACCCCGTGCATCCAACGTGATCTCAGGATTTTCCAGAGCACGTTCCTACTCTTTGGTTGCTTTCCGAACTTCGTCCGTTGTTTGGAAACCAGGTTACATATGGTGCTGGATTCTTCCAATGCGTTTGCTCTTGTTTTCCGTCAGAACGTTCCACCTTGGAATGTCAGGAGAAACAAACTCCAGAACCTCGTTCATCTCTCGTACCAGGTCAAAGTTTTGTAATCCGCAGATTGAAGAAGTTTTATCAGCTTCTGTTCCGTTCTACCTTCGAGTATCACACTCTTTTATATCACGAGACTGTGTTAAGTTTCAAGGCCTCACCGATGAAGTTATGCTCTTACACATTTTCAATCCCCCTTCCTCCAAGCTTGAATGCTTGAGAATTATGGGTCTATGCGTTGATGTGTGTATCAGTTACTCCTAGCAATTCTTATTTCTTTGGAAAATCTAAGAAACATATGTATCCTTCTTAGCACTACTGGTCACCCAGTCTTTTTTTGAAGTTGATTGTGTTACCAAATTCGTTCTTTCCGGTGCATATCCTCGGTCAGAGAGTTAGGTTCATGCCAAAGCTCTCCAGGCCATATCGGTTTCTTTGAAAAGCAAGATCCCTTCTCGAACTCTAAGACATGCCGGTGGGTTGTGATATTCTGGTTGTCTTTCTAGAAGTATCACCAGGTTGTTACCTGACCGTAATGTCTAAACAAGGGGTAGTTTGAACTACTCTTTTCTCCAAGAAACTACGCTAGACACCTTGGACTAGTGGTTGAGCTTAAACAACAACTTGGATAGTTGAAAGGCAAAAGCTCATCCTAACTTGTTCCTTTGTTAAGGGATATCTAATTTTCCTCGTGTTGAAGCAGGATAGTATCTCCTCAATGGACATGCTGTCATTCTACCTTGATTTGATTTGGGCTATCGTCAGATCAAGTCCAGATTCAAGGACTATCCTGATGGTGTTTTCACTCATGGTGTTTTGCTCGAGTACCCCTTCATACCCTTTGGTCTGACCAATGTATTGCATTGTTCATATATCATATGAATCCCTCTTCTTGGAGTGTTTTGATAAGTGTGTTTTCGAGCCCATCGATGACATTCCTATTTTCTCCAAGCTGCAAGAGGTTCATGTTGAACACTTGGCACCAATGTTGGAAACTTTTGAAAACCATCTTTGTGTTATCACGAAGTTGTGCTCTCGATGTTCGAAGTGACTTACTCCGGTCCATGTGATCCTGGTGAAAGTTGTCGCCGTGGATCCGAGTAGAGTTTTCTTGTTCCTTCGGGAATAATCCCCAGTCGGTCATGCATGTGTGGAGTGTTCTAGAGATGGTAGGTTGTTACCTCCATCTATCCGAAGAAGTTTACATCCACACTAAGCTACTGACTGATTGTATGTGAAAGAGAAGAAGTTTCAGAACTTCGTTATCTTTGTATCGTCTTTCCCACAGGGACTCCGATGTGTTTCGTCGCAAGTAATTCATGAAGGTGCAACCGTCTTTCGCAAGTTGCTAACACATGAGTTTTGCAATCTCGCTCATCTTCTCGAGCTTGACATCGTAGTCCATGTCTTGAGAATCCAACATAGGTATCTCGTTGATAACCGGTGCAATCTCTGTGATCAAACATACCGAGTCTAAGTTATCAACCCACTAACCTAAGCTGAATCTCAAGCAGCAACGATGGTTGGTGTTTCCTCAAGGGTATTGAATTAGGTCTTTTCAGAATCCGGCATGGTTGATGTTGTGGTTGACACAATTAGCCGGAAGGCCTAATGTCATGTCTCTTTGAATCCGTAAGAACAACCACTCTCTGTGAGAATACTTGTGTGGCTCGTTCTCAACAAGTTTTCCTCCTCGTTCTTCCAAACCGGAGTTTTATATTCACTTGATCACCTATTGAAGGCTTGTTAAGAGTCTGATGTCGGTATCTAAAACATCAAGGAAAACCTGGAAGTTGTTTCCTCCAATATCTCCCCGTTAATCTTCCAAAACCTCCGTTCTAGTGGAAACAAGTTCATCATGAGAAAACTCATGGTATTTTGTAACCACCATTGATCAGTTCCCTTCTTCAAGCTGTTGGTACCTGAAGTTCTGTTCATCTCACACATTGTGTGAATTTGTCAGTCATTCCAGCCGTGGGATCTTAACTATGTGGTAGATGTATTGTTACGTCCAAACCACGATAGTAAAGAGATTCCTGTTTACTTCCGGTGTTTCAACCCTCGTTGGTTAACCATCCTTATGGTGTGACCAAGGATTCTTCCTTTGTTACGGTGCTCCAACATCCTTTGGTTACTCATCATCTGCAGTGAAGTAACATCCCGATCCTTGACAAAGTTTTCGACAAAGTGTTGACAGAGTGAAAGTTCCTTCATCTTTCGTGTCCACTCCGAAGAGTGAACATGATCCTGTATCCACTTTTCTCCGATGCATGATTCCAGTGGTTCCACGTGTTTTGTTTTTCTCGTCTACAGATATTACTTTGTGATATCCCAGACAATCCTCTCCATCTTGGTGTTCTGTCTGAAGAAACCTTGCTCTCATAAGTTGTCCAACCTTTCTTTTTCAAAAGGATTTAAAGTCTTGTGCAAAGCTCATATTCTAAATACTTTCAATACCAATCGTCCGCAAACTTGAAACCATCTTTTATTCCCTCCGTTATCTTGATGTGTTTCATGTATTTTAACTCAAAAGTTCTTTATGAACATCCCTATCATGAGTTACCCATGAGATACTCGATCTTCGTGAAGATCAAATCCTACGAGTTTTCCCTTTTGCACAAGGTGTAGCTGCTGAAGAATCTTCGCAAGTACTACGGATCAATCTCTTCAAGAAGAGAACCGTAAGGTTCGATAAGATTGTTCAAACCGGTGTTCCTTCTTTCTTCTCCTTCGGGAATCTCGGGACGAGATTCTTGTAAGGGGGGTAGATTTGTAACATCCCAAGTTTTGCTAATTTAGGGTGTGTGGTGTTGTGTCATCTCATACATGCATGAAACAAAACTTTAAAACCATGTTGAAACAATTTAAAATTTGAATTTAAATGGTTTGAGAAAAATCCCACAAAAAGTTCTTAATTTGGTTTCCAAAATTTTGTTCTGGAAAATATTTCAAATTCACCAATGAAACACATGGTATTGTTGGAAATTTCATAAGCTTTCCAAATGTATTTGCCAAATTTTATTCTTGCAAAAAGGGCCTCAAAACTTTGTTTTCTGTCCTCTTTTACAAAAGAAAAGGACCAACCTGTAAAATTCAGAATTCTAGGGGGGTTTCGAATTGTTTCTTTGTCTTCTACCTCGGTTCAGAAGAAGCAGCTGCGTGGAGGCAGCTACGGCGTCTATTGCCACCTCCTCTCCGCCTCTCACCTCGCGTGGATAGGTCCCAGAGAACCCACCTGACCTCCTCTCTCTCACTATGCCCTTTCCTCTCCTCCTCTCCCTCTGTGTAGAATTCCGGCCGAAACCCTAGCTACTGTGTCTGTCGGCCGCCGCGAATCCCACCCGTCTCCGGCCACCCCTGCCCGATTGGACGCCACCGGGAGCTCTATCAACCCTCACTCAACTTCCATGAAGAAGGAATCGATCAGAGATGGCTAAAATCGGAATTCGGCCACCGTACTCAACTCCGGCCGCCGTCGATTTTGGCTCGCCGCCGTCGATTGCCGCCTCGACGAGCTCCCTCGACCATCCCTCCTTTCTCCTGGTGAGCTAATGCACCCGTGGGTGCCTTTGTTTGCCCCCTGCCCCTCTGGTTTGCCCGCGCACCGCCGGCCGCCGTCCTCCGCCGCGGTACTGCACGCCGGCGAGGATTCCGGCGGACATCCGGCAAGCCGCCGCCACCTAGTGGTCACCCTCAAGCCACTCTACCTAGGCCACAAGTCAATTTCACAGTTCATCCATCGAGGCACTCGGATTTGATCCCAGTTCTGAGATCAGAGAGTAGTTCATCCCTGTGTGATGTCACAGTGACATCCTGATGATGTCATTCCTTTTTTAGTTATTTCCAGGGAATTCCAGAAAATGATTAAAAATGGAAAATTGAATAACTTCTTTTATGTTTATCAGAAAAATAAAATAAAAACATGGTTATGATCAGAAAAATGTAAGCTATCCAAAAATGTCACTTTCATACATGTTTAACATTTTATTTTTGGACATTATTAATATTGTTTAATCATTTAAAATAGAAAAATAAGTTTTTATTCAGTAAAATTAGAAAATTAAAAGTTATATACCAATTTGCTCAAAATGACAAGTACAACCTAGTTATGATGTTTACAAACTCATTTGAGCTTTTAAAACTGTACCCACTTTCAGAATCGCCCGAAACCCCCTCCGGGGTCTATTTCGGGCCAATTTCAGTAAAAGTGCATATCTGACATATGAACCCTAGCAACCCAATGAGCATGTCTAGGGCTTTATTTCAGTACATTAACTTGCTCATGCATACATATTGCGCATTGCATCGATGCCATGTTTGATTGTTGTTTTTCTCTTCCGGTGTTATTTCTCCCTCGGTAGAACGTGACTCCGAAGAGAAGGCCAACAATCCAATGGCGAATACTTGATCCTAACCGATAAGCCAAGCACTTATTCCTGAAGATCTTTATCTGGTTTTCTTATAACCAAGGCAAGCATAACCTCTTATCTGCTCATATATGGTTTTCGAGGTGTTTTGGAATCTCGTATATTGCATGCGGTTCAAACTATTTGATGTCAGTAGATAGAGTTCTCCTATATATTGCATAACCTAGATATCCTGATCCACTGCACCTAGCAGCTATAGGTTTGTTTGTGCGCGCTCCGCTAAACCCTGTGAGTCTTGCTTAGCCATGCCTAGTTGTGATCTGATCCATCCGGTTGATGAATCTGGTCAATACGTGAATCTATTATGTCATGTTGTTATGATTTGTATTATATTGATAACTTGACTAAACACTGGCATGGATGTGAGGCCACAATGGGTTGTGGTTTGTCCTGTTCATGCCCCTAGGAGCGAGTTCTCGCCTTCGAAGCCAAGACTGAGCGTGCAACCACACGCGGGGCCTAACAGACCGCGCTCGACTAACTAACTTGTTTGGCCACGTCCATGAGTCACGTAGTTTGATCTTTCCATCTGCGTGTGAGTCCGAAAACGGTTTGGAGAAAACTTAGGGCGTGACCGGGACAAGTGATGGACGTACACGGATCTTGTTCCCGACTCACAGAATAGGTGCCGTCAGGAGGTGGCCAACTCCCTGTTGACGGGGTGGCCCTGTTTGGGTTGACTCATGGATAGGGTCGAGCAAGGTAAAGGTCGTGGCCAGCCACCCTCTGCCGCGCTCCATGGACGAGCGTACATGTGGCGTTAAGAGTCGGATGGTACGTGTGGGTAAAGTATACCCCCTGCAGGGATAAATCTCCTCGAGAATCCGTGTCCACGGTTACGGACGACTTGGCAACGGATTCTGTGATCATAGATAACTTCAATGGAATGACTAAAACTTGTTAACCATGGTTGAAGGGTGCCTCCCCGGAGATGCCGGGAGGGGTGATCCTTGTAGCATGAGATAGTGTGGGTATGAGAAGGACTTGGTGGAATACAAGAAGATGATTATTACAGTAGTTGGGTAACTTTCTCATCTGTTTTGAAAATACTCTATGAGACGTGCTATTCCTTCCTCAACTTGCAAAATAAATATTGCTTTACGCAAATCAGCCTTCATGAAACCCTTTTCGAAATAGCAGATATATAATAGGTTAACTAAGTCTTGTTGAGTACCTCCCGTACTCAGGTTTACTTAATTTTGGTTCAGGAGAAGAACTCCATCGATGGTGATTCAACGTGGACATCGACGAGTAGTTTGGGGTTCCCAGGTAGCAGCCTGGAATCTATGGGCTGGGACGTCGCCTTATGTTGCGGCCTCTTAGGACTTTTTGGTTCTTGTTGATTAGCAACATAATTTGCCTTCCGTTGTCTGATGTAATGTTGGGTCGTGTGACGTCTGCTTGTAAGCTATACTCTAGTAACATCTGTTAATACAAGTTTCATGTTTAGAGTACTGCTTTGATCGGTTGTTGGTTTCGAGCTCATTGTTATACAGTTTTGGCTATGCCTGCATAGTTGTCGCAGTCGAGGGGTTGTGGAGCCGATGATCCATGTCCGAGCCCGCCTGTCGATTTGATCGGCCTGGGGCGAGGTAACCCCAGTAACCTTCGATTGTTGTTGCACTTTCTGGACACATAGCATATCTGTATAGCCTTGGTCCCGTTTCCTTCAGTTTCATTCGATTCGTGGACGCTTTGATATGCATAGTTGGTTATGACTAGCATGGATACATGGAGTAGTAGACTGGGGATCGGGACTACGTGCCGATGAATCCAGTCTGCCTGCCGTTGTTTGTTGCGGCCGGGGCTGTTAACCCTGAAGCCCTTGTGAGTCCATGGCTAGGAGCACATAACAGTATGTATATCTCTGGGTCCGGGGTCGTGACAGATACATCGATAACCAACTAAAAGAGAGATACTTCCATACTGCAAACCATCCTATATGATAACTTCTTTACTCATGATATGACTCTACTGAAAGGTAAAAAGGTGAAAGATAAAGGTGTGATACCGCGACACTCCCCCAAGCTTGGAATAAGCCAAGGGGGTGCCAATTCTAGTAACATCTGTTAATACAAGTTTCATGTTTAGAGTACTGCTTTGATCGGTTGTTGGTTTCGAGCTCATTGTTATACAGTTTTGGCTATGCCTGCATAGTTGTCGCAGTCGAGGGGTTGTGGAGCCGATGATCCATGTCCGAGCCCGCCTGTCGATTTGATCGGCCTGGGGCGAGGTAACCCCAGTAACCTTCGATTGTTGTTGCACTTTCTGGACACATAGCATATCTGTATAGCCTTGGTCCCGTTTCCTTCAGTTTCATTCGATTCGTGGACGCTTTGATATGCATAGTTGGTTATGACTAGCATGGATACATGGAGTAGTAGACTGGGGATCGGGACTACGTGCCGATGAATCCAGTCTGCCTGCCGTTGTTTGTTGCGGCCGGGGCTGTTAACCCTGAAGCCCTTGTGAGTCCATGGCTAGGAGCACATAACAGTATGTATATCTCTGGGTCCGGGGTCGTGACAGATACATCGATAACCAACTAAAAGAGAGATACTTCCATACTGCAAACCATCCTATATGATAACTTCTTTACTCATGATATGACTCTACTGAAAGGTAAAAAGGTGAAAGATAAAGGTGTGATACCGCGACACTCCCCCAAGCTTGGAATAAGCCAAGGGGGTGCCAATACCAATGATGAATTAATTCTTCGGTGGTGGTGATGAATCCTTCCCATCATCGGACTTCCAAGGTAAAGGCTCTCCATCAACAAATGATGACTTTGTCTCCAATATCCTGAAACTGGCAGCAAAACTTATACGTTTAAACCTGTTCTCATACTCACAGTTCTGATTCTGCACGTCGTGGAGTTATGCTTGTAATTTGTTGGTGGTCTCGGTGAGTGAGAAGATCTCTGATGACCCACAAGTATAGGGGGTGTATCGTAGTACTTTTGATAAATAAGAGTGTCGAACCCAACGAGGAGCAGAAGGTGTTGACAAGCAGGTTGGATAGAGGATTCACTGTAAACACTAGCAAACGGGTTTTTGGAGGTTTTTGATATAGCAGATAAATCAAGTGTTAGTAAATAAAGTGCGGTATATAATATTGCAGCGAGTGGCCCAATCCTTTTGATAGAAAAGGACAAGCCGTTTGTATTACTTATGACTACCAAACTTCTCGAGGACACATGGAAATTTTGTCAAGTGCTTTCGCTTCGTTATGGTTGATTAATATCCATCGGTTCGTGAAGTGTTGTGTGTGTGAACCTATGCTAATGCACCGCCCAACTACGACTAATACATACATGTGATTATACCCGTCGTAAGCAACTGCAAATACAAGAAAGTAATTATGATAAACTAACCACAACCTTAAAACTCCGGGATTCTATGCTCCCTCGTGCATTGGTTTCCTAACGGGGATTTAGGTTTCTGTCACTCCGGCAAACCCACAATTAGTAGCCAAATACACAATGCATCCTCCTAGGCTCATAAAGGTGAAGTATCATCTAATCGACGTTCACATGACACCACTAGAAGAATAGCACAACAACTTCAATACCGAACCACGAGATATTACTTCAATATAACTTCACTACTAACATCATGACTTCTCCCGTGTCCTCAAGAACTGAACGAACTACTCACAAGACATTATATGGATCATAATCAGAGGTCATATAACGGATGATAAAAATCTTGTCATAAAGTGCTAACACCAATAAATCTCACAAGCATCAACTACTAACAAGTAATCCACATCGGGAAAGAGATCTAATGTAAAACAACGATAGAGGACCCTAATTGTTACTGCGGGATGACGGTGGATGATGAGGGTGATGGTGCTGGTTTAATGATGATGACGATGACGATCTTGATGATGCCCGGAGTGATGACGGTGATGATGGCGGTGATTTCCCCTCCCCGGAGAGGAATTTCCCCGACAGATTTCTCCCTGCTAAAGAGCTTTTCTCTCTCGGGTATTTTTCGCCCCGAGGCGGCGGCGAAATAATTCTTCGATGATGGTCTGGGGCTTAGGGTTCCCTCGGGATCAAGTACGCCAAAAATCTCCACCAGAGGTGGGCCAGGGTGGCCACACCACGTGGCGGCACGACCAAGGGGGGTGCCACCACATGGTGTGGGCCGGTGGTGGCCCACCTCCGGCTCTCCTCATGGCTGGCTCCCTCTTCTGAACTTCTAAGATGCATCCGGTGTCCCCCCCCCTCTTCTTCCGATCTTATGAAATAGGGTATCTCGATGGTGCTTTTTCCATCAGAATTCTGGTCCCGGTGTTTATTCTCCAAAAATTATGAAACATGCAAAATAAGATAATATAACGTAAAGGATGCATCATAACATGAAATATATCGATGAATAACAGAAAATAACAAAATAAAACAGTGATGCGTAATGGACGTATCAACTCCCCCCAAGCTTAGACCTCGCTTGTCCCCAAGCGAAACTGAACTCAGTAAACATGACCACAGGTTTATGGAGTGAGGTGTCGATAAAATAAAATACGGACAAGAGGCATCACATCTACAAAGAACAAGTCATTTTAGACAACAAATCTCCTCATATAATCAAACTTGAAACAAGTAAAGTAACAATAAAGGTGCAAAAAGTAAATCACAATTGGTGAAGGCAAACTTCATTCTTGGTCAGAGAACAATTAACAGTGTACTTATCTTTCAATCAGAGTCTTTTATACCAGAGCTATATTGCAGAGTTTATCATGCTCAATTACAACGGTCTCTTTGCAAACATTGGTAACTTTCAAAGTGGTATTCAAGCATATAAAAGCATTGGCAGAAACAAGGAGGAATAAATGACATGATTGAGTAAATCAACATGTAGCTGGATGAATCACAACAACTCAAATGCTTGCTTAGACAGAAGGAAATAGGTTTACTGACTCAACATAAATGTAAAAGATAGACCCTTCGCAGAGGGAAGCATTGATCACTCATGTGCTAGAGATTTTATTTTGTAAAACAGAGGTATAAAATGGTCTTACACTCCTCCCAACCTTTCTTACAAACCATGGCTAACCCAATCCTTGGGTGCCTGCCAACAACCACAAACCGTGGAGGAGTGTCTAAATTTTAAGAGGTGTATGTTTATGTCAACGAATGGCAAACAGAAAATACATTACATCACAAGCCAACTAGACTTCACAAGAGCGGCTCCCATAGAAGGACACAACTGGTATAGAAGGTCATCCCTCTTTCTCTTTTGTTTACACAATTATGCTTTGACTGATAAATCAGGGGCAAAAAGAGTGAAGAGAATTTGAATTATTATTTGGGGCTGGGAACACCGCTTCTAGCTCTTCTAGCATTTGGATAAGAGGCTGAAGCCACTAGTCCAGGGTGTGAAATCCAATCAACAAGTGAGATAAAGATTCTCTATTTGCATCCTCATGAGCTAAAACAGGAGCACAAAACATGTGTAAAATTTGAAGGTTTCAAGGTAGCACACAAGCAATTTACTTGGAGTGGCGGTGAAATACCACATATAGGTAGGTATGATGGACACAAATGGCAAGGTTTTGGGCTCAAGGTTTGGATGCACGACAAGCATTCCCTCTCAATACAGGTTTTTGGCTAGCAAGGTTGGGTAGCAAGCATAAGAGTTGAAGCAAAAAAAAACATATATGATAGAGCCAATCATGCAATCTTCCTTGAAGGTGCGAACAAACTTATTTGAGAATACTAAGCTTATGGGCTAACAAAGAAGAAAGATCAAGGAATAATATATCTACATGCAACTCCCTCTTTTCTACTTAAGTCTCAACTAGATTATGTAGAAGCTCCAACATTGATACAAATACTAATAACAAGATCAATCATATAACAAAAATTGCAAACTAAAATAAAGTGAAACAATTAGATGATGAAACTTCTCATTAATATTTCATTACGCCAACTCAAACCAAGGGATACAACGATAACCAACTAAGGAGCAACACTTCAATTCTGAAAACCATACTATATGATATTTCCTCTACTCATGATATGACTCTACTAAAAGGGTAAAAGGGTGAAAGATAAAAGTGATACCGCGGCACTCCCCCAAGCTTGGAACAAGCCAAGGGGATGACAATACCAATGCCGAATCAATTCTTCAGCGGTGGTGGCACTAGTACAGAAAAGGTCATCTGTGGCGCACCATTTTTCAATTCTGTGGCGCACCTAGGGCCCACAGGGGTGCGCCACAGAATATACGCCACTAATTTTTTTTCTGTGGCGCACCATGGCCGTGCGCCACAGAAATTTGCAATTCTGTGGCACACCAAGTAGGGGTGCGCCACAGAATTTTTTTTAATTGAAAAAAAGGCGGCCAGATCTAGATCTAGTTCTAGATCTGGCCGCCGGAATTTCGTCAAAATTTCGCCGGAGCTCGTCGGATGCCGTTGTGACCGTGGCCTTAGGTGGGTGGTGGGTGGAGGATGAGGGTCACCGGAGGTGGTGGTGGAGGAGGAGCTCGCAGGAGGTGGTGGTGGGGAGGTCACCGGAGTTGGTGGAGGAGGAGAAGCTTGCCGGAGGTGGTGGTGGAGGAGGAGTAGGAGGAGGAGGAGGTGGTGGTGGTGGAGGAGGAGGAGCTCACCGGAGGTGGTGTTGGTGGTGGTGGTGGAGGAGGAGGAGCTCACCGGAGGTGGTGTTGTTGGTGGTGGTGGAGGAGGAGGAGCTCACCGGAGGTGGTGTTGGTGGTGGTGGTGGAGGAGGAGGAGGAGAAGGAGAAGGAGAAGGAGAGGTGGTGGTGGAGTAGAGAAGTGGAGAGGTAGAGGGGAGATGAGAAGTGGAGGAGAAGTGAAATGAGAGGGAGAAGGAGAAAGAAGAGGGAGAAGGAGAGGTGTTGGTGGGCAAGATTCAATTTCGAATCCTGCCCAACAATTCTGTGGCGCACCAAGTGTAGGGGTGCGCCACATATTTTTTTTTTTTTGATTTTCTAGTCAAAAATCTTTAAATGGCCATAACTTTTTTTCCTTTTGGAATTTGGCGATTCTAAAAAAAGCTCACAGGCCGAAGGCGAGTGAGGTTGGGTTCCTTTTTCTCTCTAGTTTTTTTGATATGTTGATCATTTTTTTTCGACATCGTATGCAAAAGTTATGCCCATTTTACTTTTTTTAACGAACTTTTGCTCAGAAACTCGAAATTCATATTTCAAAATTTGATAAAAAAGTAGACCTTAAACTCTCCGTGCATCTATAAGGGATATATTTTTTGATGCTTTTTAGACCTCCAACTCTCCCGTGAAAAACTAGAAATGGCGTTCCCGGGGGGGGGGGGGGGGGGGAGTGCATGTGGACAGAAAATTTGGGAGCGAGAATTCTGTGGCGCATAGGACAGTGGTGCGCCACAGAAATGTCATATTTCTGTGGCGCACTAACCACCATGCGCCACAGAATATGAGTGTGGCTATGGGTGGGTTGGGCCCCAGCATATTTCTGTGGCGCACCTCTGTCACGTGCGCCACATAATTCCTTTTTCTGTGGCGCACCCCTGTCCCGTGCGCCACAAAATTCCTTTTTTCTGTGGCGCATTCCTCCCCGTGCGGCACAAAAATAAATTTCTATGGCGCATGGCTGCTTGGTGCGCCACAGAAACTGTTCCATAGAAAGGCACTTCTCTACTAGTGTGGTGATTCCTTCTCATCCTCAGTCTTCCAAGGTAAAGGCTCTCCATCCACAAAGGATGTCCTGGTCTCCAACATCCTGAAACTAGCAGCAGAGCTTATCCGTTTAAATCTGTTCTCATACTCACAGTTCTGGTTCTGCACATCATAGAGTTGTTCTTGCAAATCGTTGATGGTCTTGGTGAGTGAGATAAATCTCCTCCCAAAGCTTC
This sequence comes from Alopecurus myosuroides, assembly GCA_028641055.1. Taxonomy (NCBI): domain Eukaryota; kingdom Viridiplantae; phylum Streptophyta; class Magnoliopsida; order Poales; family Poaceae; genus Alopecurus; species Alopecurus myosuroides. Next base: position 743,731,274 of record CM054057.1, read on the forward strand.
AAATTCTCCTTCTTGTATTCAGCGATCTGTTATGTCTTTATCTTGTGGATGATTTCAACTTCACGCTGCGACATCTTCTTGTACCTAAAAACTTCTTGCTCCAGCTCTTCTATCCTAGCTTCCAGACTGCCTTCTCCTTTAGGGCCCCGAACATCTTCAATATGCACCTCCCCATCCTTGAGCAGCAATTCCTTGGGATGCATCTTCAACTCGTTCATGTACGGGTTGACTACATTCTCAAAGAAACTGTCTTTGGGAGATCCAGGAGAGGACATTGTGGCTCTAGATCTGAAGATGTAACCTGGCAGAAACAGCTCGAAACAGAAACACGACGAGAAAATGATATACGGACCTCGGGGGATCCAGGCGGTTATATAGCAAAAATATGCATAACGAAAGGAAAGTACAGGTTGAAAACGACTTGGAGAGGGGCTCCGAGGCGCCCACACCATAGGGTGGCGCGGCCATGGGTGCGCCCGCACCCCCTCATGGTGTGGTGCCTCCGGGCACCTTCTCCAACTCTTCTTCGGCTCGGTATTTTTTATATTTTCCAAAAACTGATAATTTATAACTGAAAATGCATTTCGCGGAATTTTTATTAACATAACTGTTACCTATTCTAAAACGGACTCTGCAGATTCTGGAATCTTCTTCCTAATGAACTTCTCCGGAGTCGTTACTTGAATAACATCCACATCTTCATCATAGGAATCCCCAGAAATGTAATGTTTGAGTCTTTGACCATTTACCACTTGTATAGTGTTATCTTTGAGGGAAGCAATTTTTATTGCACCCGATCGATACACTTATTCAATAATATAACGTCCTTCCCATCGGGAGAGTAATTTTCCTGCAAAAAATCTGAGACGAGACCGATACAATAGAACTTTCTACCAACATGAAACTCTCTTTTAAGGATTCTTTTATCATGCCATTGTTTAACTTTCCCTTTAAAGAGCTTGGCATTTTCATAAGCTTCACATCTCCATTCATCTAGATGATTCAAATCAAGCATTATTTTCTTACCAGCAAGTTTTAAATATTATTTAATTCTTTCACTGCCCAATAAGCTTTGCGTTCTCATTCTAAATGCAAGTGACAAGTTTTTCCATAAACCATTTTATAGGGAGACATACCCATAGGATTTTTAAAAGCAGTTCTATAAGCCCATAAAGCATCATTCAATTTATTTGACCAATTCTTCCTATATTTATTAACACTCTTTTGCAAGATAGATTTAATTTCTCTATTTGATAATTCTACTTGCCCACTAGTATGAGGATGATAGGCTGAGGCAATTCTATGATTAACATCATATTTAGCAAGGGTCTTTATAAAACCACCATGAATAAAATGAGAACCTCCGTCAGTCATAAGATATCTAGGCACACCAAACCTAGGGAAAATAACATCTTTAAGCATTTTTATAGAGGTCTCACCATCAACACTTTTAGTAGGTATAGCTTCTACCCACTTAGTAACATAATCAACAACAACACGAATATGAGTATAACCATTCAAAGGAGGAAAAGGACCCATAAAGTAAAATCCCCAACAATCAAAAGGTTCAATAACAAGAGAATAACTCATAGGAATTTCATTACGTCTAGAAATATTTTCTACTCTTTGACATTCATCACAGGATAAAATAAATTTACGTGCATCTTTAAAGAGGGTAGGCCAATAGAAACCTGATTGTAGAACCTTGTGTGTGGTTCTATCTCTAGCGTGATGTCCTCCATAAGCACTACCATGACACTTCTTCAATATTTCATGTTGCTCATGATCTGGTATACATCTTCTCATAATACCATCAACTCTTTCTTTATGCAAATGTGGGTCATCCCAAAAATAATGCCTCAAATCATAGAAGAATTTCTTCTTTGTTGAGCTGTAAATGTTGGAGGCAAATACTTTGAAACAATAAAGTTAGCATAATCAACTTACCATGGACTATCCTGGGATTTTACCTTTATTACAGCCAACTGTTCATTTGGAAAACTATCATTAAAATGAATAGGATCAAAAGTAATGTTTTCCAATCTATACAAGTTATCAGTAACGGGATTTTCGGCACCCTTCCTATCCACAATATGCAAGTCAAACTCTTCTAAAAGCAACACCCATCTAATAAGCCTAGTCTTAGCATATTTCTTTTCCATAAGGTATCTAATAGCAGCATGATAAGTATGAATAGTAACCTTTGAGTCAACAATATAAGGTCTAAACTTGTCACAAGCAAAAACTACAGCTAAGAACTCTTTTTCAGTAGTAGCATAATTCTTTTGAGCAACATCAAGAGTCTTACTAGCATAATGAATAACCTTCAAGTTCTTATCTATGCGTTGTCCAAGAACATCACCTACAGCAAAATCACTATCATCACACATAATTTCAAAAGGTAAATTCCAATCAGGTGGTTGAACAATAGGAGCAGCAGTTAATGCCTTCTTTGAAGTTTCAAAAGCTTCCTTAAAGTCATCATATAAAATAAATGGTACCTCTTTTTGAAAAATATTAGTAAGAGGCTTTGATATTTTAAAGAAATCTTTAATAAACCTCCTATAAAAACAGCATGACCAGGAATACTATGAATACCTTTAACATCCCTAGGACAGGGCATTTTCTCTATGGCTTCCACTTTAGCTCTGTCAACTTCAATACCTCTTTCAGAAATTTTATGTCCAAGAAAAATTCTTTCATTAACCATAAAGTGGCATTTCTCCGAAGTAAGAACAAGATTAGTTTCCTCACATCTCTGCAAAACTTTATCAAGATTGTGCAAACAATTGTCAAAAGAAGTTCCATAGACGGAGAAATCATCCATGGATACTTCCACAATTTCTTCACAAAAGCCATGAAAAATAGCAGACATGCATCTTTGAAAAGTAGCGGGAGCATTACACAAACCAAAAGGCATACGTCTATAAGCATAAGTACCATAAGGACAAGTAAAGGTTGTTTTCTCTTGATCTTGCGTCCTAACAGCAATTTGAGAAATCCCAGAATAACCATCAAGAAAGCAAAAAAGAGTTTTCTTAGACAACCTCTCTAACATTTAATCAATAAAGGACAAAGGATTATGATCTTTCTTAGCAACTTTATTAACCTTTCTAAAATCAATGCACATTCTATAACCAACTAGTACTCTTTGTGGAATGAGCTCATTATTTTCATTAGGCACAACATTCTTTCCTCCCTTTTTACAGACACAATGCACAGGGCTCACCCATCTAATATCAGCAAAAGGAAAAATAATACCAGCATCAAGAAGTTTTAATACCTCATTTCTTACCACTTCCTTCATCTTAGGAATTAAACGACGTTGATGTTCAACTACTAGCTTTGCATCAGGTTCAGTATTAATAGCATGCTGACATATAGTAGGAGAAATTCCCTTCAAATCATCAAGAGTATATCCAATAGCTCCACGGTGTTTCTTCAGAATTCCCAATAATCTTTCCTCTTCTTCACCTGAAAGTTTAGCACTAATAATAACCGGATATATTTTCTTATCATCAAGATAAGCATATTTAAGATCATCAGGCAGAGGTTTTTAATCAAAGACAAGATCCTCCTTGGGTGATAATGTTGTACCCAAATCTTCCACAGGTAAATTATGTTTTAGTATCACCGGTTGACGAAGAAGAATATCGTCAATCTCATTTCTCTCATCCATAAAGACATCACTCTCGTAGTCCTCCATATATTGCTGCAAAGCATTGTTAGGAGTAAGATCAATAGAATCAACCTGTTCAACTTTAAAATTCTCATCAGGCAATTTAGATTCATAAGGTGCTCTAGCAAATTTGGAGAAATTGAACTCATAAGATTTTCCATCAAATTTAGTCAAAATCTTCTCTTTCCTACAATCTATAACATCACCACAAGTGTTCAAGAAAGGTCTACCAAAAATAATAGGACAAGTTTTACTAGCATCTTTAATCAGTACTAGAAAATCAGTAAGATATTTAGCTTTACCACATAAAACTTCCACATCTCTAACAATACCAATCGGAAAAACAGTTTATCTATTAACAAGGTGAATAAACACATCAATATCTTCAAGTTTACAAGAACCAATTTCACGCATGATTTCTTTATAAAGCTCATAAGGAATAGCACTAGAACTTGCATCAATATCACACAAACCATAATTGCAATGATCACCAATCCTAACAGAAAGCACATGAACACTAGTTTTCTCAGGTCTATTGGGATGTGAAACAATATTATAAGCAACCTCACATAAGACAATGTGTTCATCATCTATATTTCCAGAGACAAGGTCTTTAACTATAGCTACTGTAGGTTCTACATTTATTTGTTCATCAGGTTCAATAGATTTCTTTATACTCTTGTTAACCACACTAGCTACAATAGAATGTTCCTTTACCTTATAAAGGAAAGGCATTTTCTTAATATGATGTTTAGGTACAGCATGATTAACAACATGCACTTCAATATTTCTAGCAGGAAGAATATGTTTATAAGGTGCATGGTACTTGTTCAACTCCTTTTTAGGAATATCAAGATATGAAGCAAAGGCTTTAAGACAATTTGCAAAGATTTGAGAATCAAGACCACAAACAACACTAACATTATAGAAATCATTGGTTCCCATAAAAGCTTTAATGCATTCATAATCATAATTTATACCTGACTTTCTACCTTTGTCATCTCCCATCCTTCAGTGTTTTCTTGAATACGGTCAAGAAGGTCCCATTTAGCTTCTTCTTTCATACGGGTGAATGATCCATAGCAAGAAGCATCCAATAAATCCTTATCATGAAGAGAAAGCCTTCATAAAAAATATTGATAACAATATTACTCGGGAGCTCATGAAGTATCAATAACTTCATTCTCCCCCAAGCTTGGGAAATACTCTCTCCATCACGAGGCCATTATATATTTGATTCCGATCTTTATGAATCTCACTGGGAGGATAGAATTTAGAATAAAAGAGAGGTACAATTTCCTCCCTTCTAATAGATTGACCATTGTTCAGCATTTTAAACCATTCCGTAGATTTTCCCTTGAGTGATAAAGAGAATAATTTCCTTTTAACTTTATCCGTTGTAATACCTACACACCTGAATAACTCGCATAATTCATGTATAAAGAGCAAATGATCATCGGGATGGACAGTTCCATCTCCAAAATAGCGGTTATCCATAGCACGTCCAACAATTTTAATAGGTATTTTAAAAGGATCAAATTCAGCAGATAACGGGTCATCTACTATCCTAGCAGTAACAGTAGTACGCTTAAATAAAGAACCATATGGACTATCCATAATGAAATAAAGTAGCATACAGAAATAAAAAAAACATCACTCACAGTAAAAGTTTCTCTTACCAATTCCACTTCCCAATAGCGCTTCACTCCCCGGCAACGGCGCCAGAAAATAGTCTTGATGACCCACAAGTATAGAGGGTGTGTCGTAGTACTTTCAATAAATAAGAGTGTCAAACCCAACGAGTAGCAGAAAGTGTTGGGAAGTAGGTTGGATAGAGGATTCACTTTAAACACTAGCAAACAAGTTTTTGGTGGTTTTTGATATAGCAGATAAATAAAGTGCGAGTAAATAAAAGATAGTAAATATAATTGCAGCGAGTGGCCCAATCCTTTTTAGAGCAAAGGACAAGCCGGTTGTTCTACTTATGATTACCAAACATTCTCGAGGACACATGGGAACTTCTTCAAGCGCTTTCGTTTCATACAGTTGATTAATATTTATTGTTTTGATAGGTGTTGTGTGGGTGAACCTATGCTAATGCACCGCCCAACTAGGACTAATACATACTTGTGATTAAACCCCATGCAAGCATCCGCAACTACAAGAAATTAATTAAGACAAATCTAACCACAACCTTAAACTCTAGGATCCTACACTCCCTAGTGCAACGGTTTCCTAACGGGGGTTTAGGTTCCTGTCACTCCGGAAACCCCACAATTAGTAGACAAATACACAATGCATCCTCCTTGGACATAAAGGTGAAGTGTCATGTAGTCGATGTTTAGATGACACCACTAGAAAAATAACACCACAACTTAAATATCAAACCACTAGATATTACTTCAACATAATTCCACTACTAACATCTTGACTTCTCCCATGTCCGCAAGAACTAAATGAACTACTCAGAAGACATCATATGTATCATATTCAGAGGTGATATAATGATGAATAACAATCTGGTCATAAAGTGCAAACACCGATAAATCTCGTAAGCATTAACTACTAACAAGTAATCCACACCAGGAGAGAGATATAGTGAAGAACAACGATATAGAACCCTAATTGTTACAACGGGACGGAGGTGGATGGTGAGGATGATGGTGCTGGTGATGATGACGATCTTGACGATGCCCGGAGCAATGAAGGTGAGGATGGCGATGATTTCCCCGGCAGATGTCTCCCTGCCGGAGAGCTTTTCTCTCTATGTTCTTTTCCGCCCCGAGGAGGCGGTGGAATATTTCCTTGGTGGTTCCCCGAGGCTTAGGGTTTCCTGGGGGTTAATTACGCGAAAGGAGGCGGACAGAGGTTGGCCAGGGTAGCCACACCACCCCTAGGCGCGGCCAAGGGGGAGGGGCGCCCCTAGTGGTGTGGGCCCCTGCTGGCCCCCCTTTGGGTCTCCTCGTGGCTGGCACCCTCTTCTAGACTTCTAAGACTCCTCCGATTCCCCCTTCTTCTTCCGATCTTCTGAAATATGGTATCTTGATGATGTTTTTTCCATCAGATTTCTGGTCCCGACGATTATTCCCCAATAATTATTAAACATGCAAAATAAGATGAAATAACATAAGTAATACATCATAATATGAAATATATCGATCAATAACAGAAAATTACAATATAAAATACTGATGCAAAATGGACATATCACGACTCCAACAAGGCCGACTTGGAGTACGAAGTGGTTGCGGCTGCGGTTACCACCTGGGCACTATAGATTGTTCGACTCTTCTTAGACATGGCGGCGAGGGGCTCTCAGATCACACGAAGATGCAGGGCGCATGGTCTAAAAGGAAAGGGGAGGTGCGCAAGGGGAGAAAGCAGTGAGAGGAAAGATTCCTGGGCCACACGTTTTTCATCCTTATAGCGGCAGGGTAGTTATGACGCGTGGGGGCGGAGTCAAGGCGTCATGGTGATTGTGGGGAACCATCCATGCGAACCACCATACCACGTGGCTACAATCGGCCTTGACAGTTTCCTGGGCTCCGCATCATTTCGTCTACTCTGGACACGCGTGCGACGCGAGCCCGGGTGCTACTGTCGGGGTAGTGGATACCATGGTACCCATACCCGTCTGCCAAGACCCGGTCAAAGCCCCGTGCCTTCTAGTCAACCGGAGGCGTATCAAGCAAGACTCTGTGCGACCACGGCCTCGCGAGGAATCGACCCTCACGAGTGAACGATCATACGTTTTGATAATTGATAACAACATAATTAAAGAACCAATCTATCTTCTCAAGTTTATACAGGGTTTGTTTGCAGCACTCATGCACGGTGCTCCATATTTCCCATCCATATCTATAGGGCATCGTGAAGAGATTCAATCGAGAAAGAGAATATAAAGGGGTTTCTGGCAAGCCAAAACCTAGGCAGCGGTAGTACCAGTGAAACCACTGGTAGTACCGCTACCTGGCTTTTCCCACACAGGAACAACTCGTCTGCCTGGAGCCCCTCTGCCACCGGTGGTGGTACCGCCAAAAATGCACTCTGTTAGTAATTGGCGGAGGCTCCAACGTAACCCACCGGTGGTACCGGTGGGCGGTGGTAACGCCAATACCACCGGTGGTACCGGCGGATCAAGATGTGTTCAAGAGGCTGTACCCCACCGGTGGAGGTACTAGTGGTGGTACCTCTAATTCCTGCTTTGGATCGCAACTGCAGAGGTCCCTGCGGAATTCATCGGTTGTACCGGTGGACGGTAGTACCACTGCCACCCACCGGTAGTACCACTAGTGCGGAACTAGTTTCGCAGAGGGAGAGAGCCGTTTGTTCTCTGGGGCACTAACCGCACCGGTGGTAACACCGGTAGTCCCGCAGGTGCGGGAAGGTGCCCAACGACTAGATTGGAAGGGGGGTATTTATTGCACTCCTTCTCCCTCCTCTAGCTCTAAGCCTCACAGTCTCTCTCTTTACTATTAATGCAAGCTTCAACCTACTAGATCTCTCACTCTGTCCACTCAATCATGTCGATTCTTTGCAGAGTGCCTTAGGAGACCTAGATCCGTGATTCCACCAAAGGAATTACAAATCCATCCACTCAATCCCCCCCAGATCTTGAGAGATCTTGGGTACCTTGTAACCCTAGAGCAAACCCTAGTGCTTGTTGCTTCGACCTTGATTCAAGAAGCTTCGGATTGTTGAGATCCCCCAACTATCTTGTGGAGTAGCCTCAACCTTGTGTAAAGGTTTGGTCAACGCCTTCAAGTCGACCTCATAGTGGAAATGAAAATCTCCCTCGCCGGAGAAGCTCAAGGAGAACAAGGTGTGCACATCCGTGCTATTGGAGTGCCTAGGTGGCTCCACACATCTCCAACATAGACGTACTTCCATTGGGAAGGAACTACGGGAATCATATCCTTGTCTCCTTGCTTACACTTGTGGTTTATCTTGTACTTTACATATTGCTTCCGTTGCATACTTTGTTTCATATCACGTAGGTTGTTTACCTAGTTGCACATTCAGATAACCTTGGGTTTACTTGTTTATCCCAAACTAAAAAGGAAAAGAAGAAAATTGTTAGTCACCTATTCACCCTCCCTCTAGTTGAACATACCGTACTTTCAATTGGTACCAGAGCCTCGACTCTTATATCAGGCTTAACAGCTCAAGAGTATTATGGTCAACAGAGATGACCCCGAGTCTTCTAAGGAGCAGATCTCTAAAATGGCCGACACTATAGCTAACCTACACGTGACGGTTGGAACCATCCAAACCGAATTGTCCAAGGTTAGCTCTAGTGTTGGTTTGGAGGTCTCTAGCATAAAAAAAATGTTGGGGAGGTCATGATGGGTAAACCTCAGGGGTTCGAGGATCGTCCCCATGTTTCCGATGCGGAAAGTTCGGATGATAAATCTATTCCGGACATTGCCGAAATGGGAGCATACATTGCCAAAGCCAAGGCTAAAGCCGCTAAAAAGGCTAAGATTGGGGAGAAATCCGGAGGTTCCAATCCCGATCGGCTAATGGTTCGGGGACTAACTCAAGAGTTCCACCACCTTCCAACTTTGACTCCATCCATCCCATTGTTTCAATGCCACACATTTTAAATGTTGGACTTCCTCCCATGCTTAACACTAATAAATTTTCTTCTTGGAAGTTTGAAATGGAGTCTCACATTTTTGGTTCATGCACCGCCTTGTGGAGAAGTGTGATTCATGGATTCCATCCTCACGACGCAAGGAACTTGACTCCAAGAGAGGACATTGAGTCCCAACTCAACAAGACCGCCCTCAACATCATTCGAAAGGCTCTCCCTAGGGAGCATCTCACTCACATTTGAGGATGCATGGCCACCAAGGAGGCTTGGGATAGCCTTGACACTTTATTTCAAGGAAATGAAAGCATCAAATCCTCCATGTATGATGTCACTCTTGACAAGGCCGAGAACTTTGTCATGCAAGAGGATGAGAATCCGGAAGATCTCTATAGAAGAACCGTCACCCTCGCAAATCAGTTGAGAGATTTCAGAAAAGAGGAGATCACCGATGAATGGATCAAGAGGAAGATTTTCAAGGCCATCACTTGCTTCAAGAAGAACCTCGCTACAAGTATTCGTACAAGGGAGGACTACAACTCTCTCAATTCCATTAGTGTTCTTAGTGAGTTCATCGCCATATCTTTATCTCACAAGAGTGCTGATGATGCCCTTGCCCGCTCAAGAGGTTTGGGAAAGTCACCCAACCTAACTTTGAAGTATAAAGCGGTTGCTCGTGTTGAATAGGGTGAGGAGCTTGATAATGAGGAGGAGGACTATGAGGACTCATACAAGAGTGCTCACAAGTGCAGTGCTATTGCTATGCATGGCTATTGGAAGAGATAGGAAGCTCATAATGCCGGTGCTCCAAGACCCCCCCAAAAATAAGAACTATAATAAGAAGGGGGAGCGGCCAAGAACATGCTACAATTGTGAAAGTGCAAATCACTTCGTCAAAAAGTGTTCTTTTGAGCCAAGGGAAGAGAATGAAGGCAAGATTGTTTGCAAAGACAAGACCAAAGATCCACAAAACAAGAACTACGCAAGAAGAGTCCCAAGGGCTCTATATGATAAAGAAGGGGCCGTATTGGAAACATACATCTCCGGAGATGAAGGAGAATATGAAGCTGTAGGTGTGGCCCACGTCGCCATAGATACATCTTCCTCTTCACCGTTCTCTCTATTTGAATTCCCCAATGAGGACGCGCCTATTCGACCTACATGTCTCATGGCAAAAGCTATTTCGGTAATTTCTTCCACCTCCAAAACTATTTTCACTAAACCCCCTCTCTATTGGATTGTGTTGAAAATGATGGTAAGAAGGATGATGAGTCTAAAGAGCTAGGCTCTTGGTTGGCTAGCCTTGAAGGTGAAACCAAAGAGAAGGTGAATGCCCTTTTAAGGCAACTTGATGAAGCTAACTCTCTTGTAGATGAGAAGGAAGAAATCGTCATGACCTTAGAAAACTATGGTGGAGGTCATTCTAGCAATGACAATGAGCTTGTAGAGGCTCTTGAAAAAGAGCGTTCCATTAGATCTTCTCTTGAGGAGAAACTACATAGTCTTGAAGAGACTTATGCTCTTTGTGTCTCTAAGCTTAGGAAAGATAATGAACTATCTATTAATCTTGCTAAAACTCGTGAAAATGGAAATATTGAGCTAGGAATTGCTTATGATAGACTTGTTGATAGTCATGAAAAATTATAAGAAGAGTTCGTGTCTCTTAAAGAAATTCATGACAAACTTACCAAGTCTCGTGATAAACTTCTAGCTCAATGCTTAAATAAGCAAGTTGTACCTTCCTCCTCAAATGGTATTGTCATGTCCTCTAGCAACCCTTGTGCTACAACTAACCTTGTAGGAGGTGAGAATGTTCTCAATGATGCTATCAACTCTTGAAGAGTTGCTAACGGAAAGGAGGGACTTTGTTTTGTCGCTAAGGCAAAGAAGAAGAACAACAAGAAGAAAAAGATCACTTCTCCTTCACAAAATATTATCTTTGTGAAAGAAGGAGAGGTGATCAAGGAGAAGGAGACCAATACCAATGTGGGTGGTGAGACCTCTAGGGGGAGCACAACTCACAATGACTTTTCCGGAAAATATAACCCCACTTAAGTTCTTATGAAATCTAGAGATAGTCATGTTTATGCTAAATATGTTGGTACTTATTATGGTGATGATTATCATTGTATTTGGGTTCCAAAGACCCTCGTTGCTAACAAAATAGGACCCATTCAAGGATGAGTACCTAAATCAATAAATTGATCTCTTGTAGGGAAGTGCTTCCGGGCCGGAAAAATGGACGGTGGATAGTGGTGCATCCCAACATACGAACGGAAGCAAAGACGTAATGAGTGATCTTAATCCTCCTTCACCATATCTCAATTGCATCACTATTGGTGATAGCTCCAAGCTAAAGGTATTGGGACGAGGCAAGGTGGCTATCCCAAATGATTTATCAATTGAGAATGTTCTTTTTGTTGAGTCCCTTGGTTACAATCCTATACCGGTCCTTCAACTTGCAAATTGTAGCTTTATCTCTTTCTTTAATAAGGAGAACATGATTTGTCACTTAGGAAACGACTCTTAAAGTAGCCTTTGTTGGGCATGTCGAGAACGACATGTATGTAGTGGACTTTCCTAAATGGGACACATGTGCCGCGGCGTGTCTAATGGCTAAAGTTGATGTGGGTTGGCTTTGGCATCGCCAACTAGCCCACACCAATATGAGGACGTTACATGACCTTCAAACTGGCAATCGTGTTCTAGGATTTACGAATGCTAAGTTTGCCAAAGACCATGTGTGTAGCTCTTGCGTGCTTGGAAAGCAACATGGAGAACCCCATCCTAGCAAGACCACCATCACCACCTCAAGAATTCTCGAGCTCATACATTTGGAATTTTTTGGGCCATTATCTTATGATAGTCTCGGAGGAAAGAAGTATTTCTTAGTGATTGTGGATGATTATTCAAAATATTGTTGAGTGTATTTCTTCAAGAGGAAGAGTGAGACTCAAAAGAGAGTCATTGAGTTTATCACTTTGGTGGAGCGCTAACACAATGAAAGCATCATGGCCATCTGGAGTGATAATGGTTCCAAGTTCAAGAACAATACCGTGGATGGATTTTATTAGTGAAGAGGGGATTGCTCATCAATATTCCACTCCCTATACCCATCAACAAAATGTTGTAGCGGAGAGAAAAAACCAGACACTAATGGATGCAGCAAGGACAATGATTGTGGAGTTCTCTTCTCCCTATAATTTTTGGGCCGAAGCCGTCTCTACCGTTTGTCATGCTAGCAACCGGCTATATCTCCGCAAGAACTTGAACAAGACTCCCTATGACATTCTCACGAGCAAGAAACCGAATGTATGTTACTTCAAGGTCTTTGGTGACAAATGCTTCATTCGCAAGAAAGGTAAACACTTGTCAAAATTGGAGACCAAATCTTATGAGGGTATCTTTGTTGGATATGCCACAAATGCTCACGCCTGTAGAGTCTACAACAAGTCCACCAGAGAAGCTTAAGAAACTATAGACATGGTGTTTGATGAGGATAATGGCTCCCAAGGGGGGGGGGGGGGGGGCGCATAGATCATGGTGTTGTAGGAGATGCAATTCCTCCCATCGTCATAAGAAGAATGTGGATTGGTGAAATAATCTCCGTTGAGGGTTACCCGATGACAGAGGGTGAAGGATTATGCTCTACTCAAGTGGAGCCATTGATTACACCCATTGATATACAAGGTATCACAGAAGATGCACCAATCCCTCAAGCTAATGAACAATGCCAAGCTTAAGATCATCCCATTGTTGAGAGAACTCAACCAAGTGGTGATCCTTCACCCATTGATGATCAAGGCCAAGTTCAAGATGGACATGACTCCGATGAAGAAGGTGATGCTCAAGCCATATCCAAGGAAACTTTAGAGGAGATGCTAGCTTGTAGAGTAAAGAGAAGGCTAGAAAATCTTGAGCGCGCGGGTCACACGGAGGACAAGATTCTTGGTCAAGTTCGAGGAAGGGTTATCACTAGAAGGCAATTGGCGGATTTTAGCAAAGCTCATGCTTTTGTCTCTTTCATTGAGCCCAAGAAAGTATATGAAGCTCTCGAAGATCAAGATTGGCTTGAAGCCATGCATGATGAACTCAACAACTTCGAGCTCAACAAAGTATGAAAATTAGTTCCAAGACCCAAGGATTGCAAGAATGTTATTGGCACCAAGTGGATGTTCAAGAAAATGTTCACAAAGATGGCATCGTCATTCGCAACAAGGCAACATTGGTGACTCAAGCTTTCTCTCAAGTTGAAGGTGTTAATTTCGGTGAAACCTTTGTCCCTGTAGCTCGTCTTGAATCCATTTGTATCTTGCTTGCATATGCATCTCATCATAATTTCAAGTTACAACAAATGGATGTGAAAAGTGCTTTCCCAAATGGTCCCATTAATGAGTTAGTATATGTCAAGAAACCCCCGGGTTTTGAAGATCCCAACCACACCGATCATGTCTATAAACTCTATAAGGCGCTCTATGGACTTAAACAAGCTCCACGTGCATTGTACGAGCACCTTAAAAGTTTCTAGTGGATCGCGGGTTTAATGTTGGCTTAATCGATCCCATCATATTTACTAAGATGGTTGGATGTGACTTGTTCATATGACAACTCTATGTGGATGACATCATTTTTGGGTCTAATAACACCAAGTTCAATGAAGAGTTTTGCAAGCTTATGACCGATAGGTTTGAGATGTCCATGATGGGAGAATTGGAGTATTTCCTTGGCTTTGAAATCAAGAAATATCCCGAAGGAAGCTTCATCAAGGAAGCTAAATATACCCAAGATATGTTCAAGCGGTTCAATATGCATGATGCCAAGCCCATGAAGACTCCAATGCCTACAACCCTCGACTTGAAACCCGATCCGGATGGTAAAGAGGTAGATCAAAAGGTATACCGCTCCATGATTGGCTCTTTGCTTTACCTTTGTGCATCTTGACCGGATATCATCTATAGTGTTGGTAATTGTGCAAGGTTTCAAGTCTCTCAGAGGCAAAGTCATTTTGAACCGGTTAAACGAATCTTTCGATATTTAGTTCATACCCAAACTTTGGTCTTTGGTACCCTAAGAGTTCAAGCTTTTAGCTCATTGGGTATTCGGATGCGGATTATGCGGGAGAGAAGACGGATAGGAAGTCCACATCCGGTGGTTACCAATTCCTTGGTCGCTCCTTGACGTGTTGGTGTTCTAAGAAGCAAAATTGCATATCTCTCTCCACCACCGAGGCAGAGTACATCTCAGTGGCAAGTTGTTGTGCTCAATTGCTATGGATGAGGCAAACATTGAAGGATTATGGTGTCAATTTTGACAAAGTGCCTCTTCTATGTGACAATGAGATTGCCATCAAGATCATTTACAACCCCGTCTTCCACTCCAAGACGAAGCACATTGAGATTCGTCATCATTTTATTCAGCACCATGTTGAGAAGGGTGATATTGATCTCTCACATGTATCCACGAGGGACCAACTTGCCGACATCTTCACGAAGGCACTTCATGAACCAAAATTTTGGGGTTTGAGGGATGAACTAAATGTCATCGATGCGTCTAACTTCACTTGATACCTTGCATAAGTACCTATATTATACTTGCTATTAGGTTTAGATGTAGGCATGGACATAGTGGGAGCGTAACTCAATTCATGAGTGAACACTTCTCTTATTATGCGTAAATTAAGTTGTCTTGCATATCTAGTAATCTCATGAATTTTGTTGTGCTTCATGGTGAGTAGTGTTTTTGGACTCAAGATATATCTTCGCGGTGCCAAGGCACAAACTCAAACATGGTGGCCACAACCACCAACCTTCTCTTTTGAGGAGTTGGATCTTTTTGGTCTTTCATTTCTCTATCTAGGCTATTATGTCATTGTTATGGTCGGTTTACAGTATACACGCAAGAAGTCGACTAGTGGCTAGTTGTGGGCTTAGCCCAAGTAAATTAGGGGCTTAGCCCAAGTAAATTAGGGTTTAGAGGAGGTCGTCCTCCTATATAAACACATGTATCCCTTCGTGATTGAATAGACAATAATCAGTATCATACTGTCTCGTCTCCTGAAGGGAGACGGGAGACCCCCAGCCCCAGCCGCAGCAAACCCTAGCCGTCGCCCTTCTTCCTCCGCGCCGGCGCCACGCCGCCGGCGCCGAGCCTCTCAACCTCTCCGCCCCCACTTCGACCCCTATAATCTCCGCCCTAGATCCAGTAGAACCCTAGCCTCTACCACTTTGGTATCAGAGCGCCTAGGTCTAATGGGCTCCACAGGCCTCCCCATCCCCACCATCCCCGCCACCTCCGCCGCCATAACAGGCGCACACGCGCAGCCGGGGGCCGCCACCACCGCCGACCAGGGGGCCAGCGCGGCTGCCACCCAGACCGCCGCCGCACCCCCGCCAGCCACGGGACTCGACCTCCTGCCCGCGGCACTGGCGGACCTCGCCGACAACCTCCGCGCCATCCGTTTCGAGCTCGCCGAGATCAAGGCAGGCCAGCACCCGCCGCCCCCGTCGGCCGTCGCTCCGGCCGTGTCCGCCACCCCGCCACCGCCGGCCTCAATCCCCAGCAAGGGCCGCCCCGCGTTCCAGTGGCCGGCGTCGCCCTCGCCGATCCCAACATGGGCCGACACTCCTCCCGTCTACACTCAGGCTGTCAGCACGGACGACGGTTCAGCAGCCTGCCCACACCTTTGGCGGTCCGGGCGGGTTTGCTGCTCCCTTCGCCGACATCACGTCCTTCACCCCATGCCGCCCGGAGGGCGCCTACGGGGTCCCGCCGCCAGCACAACAGCCGCCCCGCTTCACCAAGCTAGAGTTCGCCACCTACGACGGCGCAACCGACCCCCTGAACTGGCTGAACCAGTGTGAGCAGTTCTTTCGGGGGCAGCGGACGCTCAGCTCCGACCGCACGTGGATCGCCTCCTATCACCTACGGGGCACCGCGCAGACTTGGTACTACGCCCTCGAGCAGGACGAAGGCGGGATGCCGCCATGGGAGCGCTTTCGCGACCTGTGCCTCCAGCGGTTTGGACCGCCTCTCCGCGGAAGCCGCCTCGCCGAGTTGGGACGCCTCGCCTTCACCACCACGGTACAGGACTTCGCCGACCGCTTTCAGGCGCTCGCATGCCATGCCCCGGGCGTCTCAGCACGGCAG
Organism: Alopecurus myosuroides; assembly: GCA_028641055.1. Lineage (NCBI taxonomy): Eukaryota > Viridiplantae > Streptophyta > Magnoliopsida > Poales > Poaceae > Alopecurus > Alopecurus myosuroides. The sequence continues at coordinate 743,747,692 of CM054057.1, forward strand.
CGCACCGATCTCTTCGTCGGTGGCCTCCCCGACCACATCCGCGTCGACGTCGAGATGCGTGAGCCTGAGGACCTGCAGACGGCCATGTACTACGCACGGGCCTACGAGCAGCGCGCCATCGCCATGCAGCAGGTGTACGCGCAACGGAGCAGCGCTCGCTCCGCGCCCCGGCCCGCCTTGGCGCCCGCCGCCCCGTCGCGCCCCGCGCCGGATGCCGCGCCCACGGGCCCCCCTGCGCCGACCCGCCCCTTCAAGCGGCTGACGGCTGCGGAGCAGCTCGATAGGCGCCGCAAGGGGCTGTGCTTCAACTGCGACGAGCAGTATGCGCCGGGCCACACGTGCGCCCGCCTCTTTTACCTGGAGACTGTCGACGACGCCGACGTGGCGGCCCTCACCACCGAGCTCGAGGCCGCCACCGTCACTACGGCCGGCGTCACGACCTATGGGCCGGTCGATGCATCCGCCTACGTCATCTCTCTTCATGGTATGGCGGGCATCACGACGGCGAAGACGATGCTGCTCCCGGTGACGATCAATGGGGAGCGCCTTACTGCGCTGGTGGACACGGGCTCGACGCACAACTTCTTGTCCAACACCGTCATGCGCCGCCTCGCCCTACAGCCGGCGGGACCCGAGACGTACAGCGTCACCGTTGCCAACGGGGACCGTCTTACGTGCAAGGGCATGGCGCGACACGTTCCCATGCTCGTAGGAGACGAGCCGTTCTCCATAGACTGGGTCGGCATCGACTTGGGCTGCTACGACTTCATCCTCGGCGTCGATTTCCTGCGCACGTTAGGCCCTATCCCGTGGGATCTCGACGTGATGTCCCTTATCTTCTGGCGCGAGGGCGGCCGCCGTGTTCACTGGACGGGCTTGAGCAGAACCGGCGCATCACCGCGGCTCCACCTGCTGGCCGACACGCTTGACGAGGCGCATCCCCTTTTGGCCGACTTACCGCAGCAGCACGGCGACTTGCGCCACCAGGCCTTGTCCTTGGCACATTCTGCAGGTCACGAGGGCGTCCAGAAGACCCTCCACCGTCTCCACACTGATTTTTTACATTCCAGGGGATGGCGCTCTGGTGCGCGACTGGGTGCGGGCGTGTGTCACGTGTCAGCGGAACAAGACGGAGACGCTTCGCCCGGCGGGCCTACTGCAGCCGCTGGACGTACCATCCCAGGTGTGGGCAGATATCTCCATGGACTTCATCGAGGGGCTACCGAAGGTGGGCGGCATGTCCGTCATCCTCACGGTGGTCGACCGATTCTCCAAGTACGCGCACTTCATCGCCCTGGGCCATCCCTACACGGTGGCATCCGTGGCACGCGACTTCTTCGACGGCATCGTTCGTCTCCACGGGTTTCCGTCCTCCATCGTCAGTGATCGTGATCCTGTGTTCACGGGTCACGTCTGGAAGGACCTCTTTGGGTTGGCGGGCGTGAAGCTCCGCGTGAGCACGACTTTTCATCCTCAGACGGACGGCCAGTCCGAGGTCGTCAACAAGATCATCGCCATGTACCTCCGCTGCATCACCGGGGATCGTCCACGAGCTTGGGTGGACTGGCTGGCGTGGGCCGAGTACTGCTACAACACGTCCTACCACTCCGCGCTGCACGCCACTCCCTTTGAGGTGGTCTACGGGCGGCCCCCGCCGGTGATACTACCCTATGCGCCTGACACGGCACACACTGAGACGGCGGATGACCTGCTGCGTACCCGCGACGATATACTGGCTGAGGCGCGCCAGCGACTTCTTCAAGCTCAGCAGCTGGCCAGGAGGTACTATGATGCACACCATCGTGAGGCGGAGTTTGCGGTGGGCGACTGGGTCTGGCTACGCCTTCTTCACCGGACGACCCAGTCCTTGGACCCGCGCTCCCGGCGCAAGTTGGGGCCTCGTTACGCGGGTCCCTTCCGTGTGCTGGAGCGCATCGGCACGCTCGTATACCGTCTTCAGCTGCCCGAGGGCTCGCGCCTCCACGACGTCTTCAACGCCGGCCTCCTGAAGGCCTACCGTGGCGACCCTCCATCTGCACCACCAGTTCTTCCACCGATTTCGGATGGTCGTCTCGAGACTGCCCCGGCGAGTGTGGCTCGCGTGATGAAGGCCCAGCAGCGACGTGGAGTCTGGCACGTCTTGGTGCATTGGACAGGCATGCCAGAGGATGAGGCGACCTGGGAGAAAGCTTGAAGATCTCCGCCAGCAGTTTCCGAAGTTCAGCTCGAGGACGAGGTGTTTGAGAAGGCGGGGAGAGATGTTATGGTCGGTTTACAGTATACACGCAAGAAGTCGACTAGTGGCTAGTTGTGGGCTTAGCCCAAGTAAATTAGGGGCTTAGCCCAAGTAAATTAGAGTTTAGAGGAGGCCGTCCTCCTATATAAACACATGTATCCCTTCGTGATTGAATAGACAATAATCAGTATCATACTGTCTCGTCTCCTGAAGGGAGACGGGAGACCCCCAGCCCCAGCCGCACCAAACCCTAGCCGCCGCCCTTCTTCCTCCGCGCCGGCGCCACGCCGCCGGCGCCGAGCCTCTCAACCTCTCCGCCCCCACTTCCACCCCTATAATCTCCGCCCTAGATCCGGTAGAACCCTAGCCTCTACCAGTCATCTATACCTTCCTCGGAGAATCGCACAAGTTTGGTATTTCCCTTTTGTATCTTGCGGACTTGGACGTATTCTTGTTTCTCGTATGCCAGTGCCAATATTCTATTTTTATGCCCTTGTTTTATGCTCTTGTGCAGATGGAAAAGTGTTCTTTGTCTGCCGTGGAGAACCTGAACATGGCTCTCACAGGTTTCACCTCAAATAAGAATGGAAGCGGTGCATGCTAGTCCAACAACTCAAAGTAGAATGGATGTGGAACATGACCTCCGTCCTTCCGGCGAAAACAATATTTAACTTTTTGAATCTGGTCATGCGTACCCATTGCGGTTAGTGCTGTTAGCAGTCTGTAATACCACTTTATGTGATTCCATGTTGACTGTACTCTATATATACTAGTTGAATGCCTATAATTTTGCTACAACTTTCACAAAGTACACCTAAAAGTACTATACAACTGTAAACACTCTAGTTATGTACACAAGTTTGAACTTTGTAGAATCGAGAAGTTGATGGTCATGTTAAACAACATTTCACATTTGTTCAAGATTCCAAACCACGCTAACATCATATATGCCAGAATGCCTCAACTCCCCTCACCAAACTACTTTCTGTAACTAACGAAACATGTCTACCAACCACTAATTTAATTATTGTGTACTACTTAAATAGACACCACTGCTTGTCGGTGTGTGCAGTTCCTTTTCTTCTTGCAATGCATCACCTAACCAATTAAAGAGTCCCTTTTACCAATCTTAGTTGCAACCAAAATACTTAACGAATCAAGTGCAGCAAACGCTTTGAAATTTTCATATTTGTAGGCAACAAGGTGCTCCTGCTACGGCCTAAGTCAAGGATGGCTGCTTCTATCAGGGGCCTCATCCATCCCTGTTCGCCGCTCTGCAACCGAGTTTTAGCTCTTCAGATTATCTAGCCTATCCTCTTATTTAAAGGACATGCTTCTGAACCTCCTCAATTGTTCTTTTAAATCTCGGTAACATAAACTGAACTATACTATGAAAAAGTTCTTGATGAAGAAGATTTGTGAAGCCAAGTGTCGAAGGACTTACTGAATTCATCAAGAGAGAAGATACCTGAACAGAGGAGTTGCGAGCATTGCTTGTTTCCCCTTGTCCATGATTCATATGAAGGGTCTGTTTCGAGGCCATGGCTTTGCTTCGAGATGGGCTAAGCTCCAGACCCTGGTGCTTCCAAAAATTGCAGAGGGAAGGGTACGTATGCCATATGGATCAAAGTTCCAGCAGCGAAAAGCAAATTTCCAGCTCGGCTTCACCATGGATGTGATGTCACCCAGCTCCCCGTGGTTCACGATCTTGATTACCTGACAAGCATCTTCACGGTGTCGTAACCCCCCACGAAGTAGTGTGTTGTAGATCATGGTGGTTCAGTGTTGGAATCAATGCCTTACCTTCACAAATCCCAACTAAATATATGGCTGCGCATTCTGTCGAGCACCTCCGGCGCGTGGTGCGCACAACCAGTCTTTCTCGAAACAGGCTTTCGCCCCGCTTTATAAATAAAGCAACCACAAAGCATCCATACAGAGTACCACAACCAACACTCTAGCCCAACTCAAGTACAACCGGCTGGGGCAACAGCCAAAACAACGCCCAAAAAACGAAGAGAAAGAAAGAAAAGGGCGGAGGGGGGGTGGAGTGGGTAGAGAAATGAGAGAGCCGTCCCACAGACGGGGGGAGGGGGGGCGCGGGAGGAGGGCGCCTCAGGGGGCACCGGGGCAGCGATGCGGCGCGTGGTAGCAAGCAGTCTGTCGATGTAGCCATCTAGCCGTGCCCTGTCCCGCTGCCTACAGAGCGGGTACCACTGCTGCAACAAAGCCAAACATTTAAACAAGGAGTCAGAAGCACGTCGCAGGAAAATCTTTTCAATCACCATCTTATTGCGCGTCGTCCACAGGGACCACATCAGCGCCGCGAACACCAACCAGAGGAGGCGTGAGCCCCCGCCGGTCCGGTGTGCCCGATCCTCCAGGAACTCACCAAGGTCCGAGGCCCTCCACGACGGCCCCAGCGCCTCATAGACAAAGTTCCATATAAGTCGGGCAGCGGGACACACAAAGAAGATGTGAGTACTAGTCTCCGGACATCTACAGAGGGGGCACAACCCATCCCCAGGGCCGTGACGCTTCGCCACTTCCAGCCCCGATGGCAACCTATCCCTTAACAGTTGCCAGACGAAGATCTTAATCTTCATCGGGAGGGGAGCTTTCCAGAGTGGTAACGCCCATACACTAGTTGGCCCAGCGAACTGGGCCCTATACGCTGATTTGACCGAGAAGGCCCCCGAGGGGGCCAAAGACCAGGTTACCTGATCCGGCCCCCCCAAAAGGGCCTCAGGCAACTCATCCCTAAGCGCTACCCACTCAGCGGTCTCGGCCGGTCCCAGGGTGCGACGGAACAAGATGTTCCATCCGTCGTTCTGGAACGCCGCCGCCACCAACTGGGTGGGCTCAGCGCAGATAGCGAAAAGACGTGGGAACTCCAGCTGCAGCGCCCGCTCCCGAAGCCAGGGATCCAGCCAGAACATGGTCCCTCTGCCATCTCCAATGGTGAATCTAGCGCCCTTCCTAATGTTCTGTTTAATCGATTGGATGGATCTCCAGAACAGGGATCCCTCCTGACGATCGCAAGCCAAGAGGGTCTCGCCACCGCAGTGCCGGCCTATCGCTAGCTCCCCACCGGCTCGGATCAGACCGCCTCCGCCGTGTACGCGGAAGATGGGTGGGGAAACTGCGGATGCAGCCGCCTGAGGAAGAGGGCGGAGGCTAGTATTCTGTCGAACTGATGTTACTGATGGCGAGCGCGAGTCGAGCCAAGCCCGACTTCCCATTGTATTTTTTTTTGTTGAGAAACTTTCCCGTTGTACTAATCGCGATATTTCATTTAGCCCAGCCCAGAACTCGAAGTCTGTATATGCTTAGGCGCCTAGGCCCTGCGACGTGCGGGCTAGCATTCCACTCGAGGCTAAGCCCGGCCCAAGTCTATACTTATGTTTTTGTGTTTACCTTTAGGTCCGACTTTACTTCTGTTACCTTAAAAAAAAAGTGGGACAACAAAACTACTCCCTCCGTTCAACAATAGATGACTTCCACATATCTATATATGGATGTATGTGGAAGTCATCTATTGTTGAACGGAGAGAGTATGTGGCCGATCATAGTTTTCCCAAACATTAGAGAATCTACCCGTTGAACCACCCATCTTTGCCAATCTTGGTTCTCGCGGACGGCTCGAGATTGGATCTCACTCCGCGTGGGCAACGTTGGGGCGCTTAGAGCATTTTCAACGTGCCGACCTATTTAGGGTCCGCGTGTGCTCCGTTTTCGTCTGTATTGGCCTGACAAGCGGATAGAGAAATCGGCGCGCGTTCGCGCACAGCCCAAGTCGACTCAGCGCGGTCGACACATTTCACTTTTTTCATAATAGTATTTATATAACGGGCCTAAAAGGCCCAATTTTTTACATACGTAGTGGATGGGCCACAAACCACCACGTTATATAACAAAAATAAAATGGAAAAAAGAGGTCGGCGTGGCGGCGCTGATATCAACCTATTTCCAGGATGATGTAGTGCGGTGCGTTCCAGAGGTGCGCCGGTGGCGCCTGTGGCGCTGCTGCACCTCCTGTTGCGCCTCCAGCTCTGGCACCTGGCCCACCACCTGCTCCAGGGGCTCCTGGGGAACCACCTTGCCGCCCCACGCCCACGTCTTCCCGTAGATCTCGGGGGGGGGGGGGGGGGGGCGTGCTCCTCCGGCTCCTGTGGCATATAGAAGTACCACGGGCGTGCTATGGTGAGGGACTCCGCCATGGCGCGCTTGAGGTCCTCGTCGCCGGCCTGGGAGTGAGGGGGAGGGGGCTGCGCCAGTGACTTTCGGACGACGCTTGAAGTCCTCGTCCTTCTCCTCGTCGGTGAGCTCCTCGTCCTTAACGGGGCCGCCGTCGATGCGCAGCAGAGCCTGCCGCGCCCGCGGACGTTTGTGCGGCAGCAGGGAAGACATGGGAGGAGGAGCAGGGGCCCCACTGAATTAGCTGCGCCGCCGCTGGTCGTGCTCCTCCCGAAATCACGTTTCCCAGTAGAGGGACGTAGGGGCGAACGCGGGGTCGTCTAGGTGCTTCGACGGCAGCCGCGCGTACCGTTCGTCGATCGCCTCGCGACGAGCCCTACCGCTGACGGGGATAGCCGGCAGCAGTATCCGTTGCGGACTACGGTGCCACCCATCCACGAGCTTGACATCGCTCTCGGGCACGGGAGTGGCGTGCTCCCAGTACCAGGGGCACGCGTCCACACCAATGTAGGCGCGGTGCCGGGTCCGTAGCGCAGCTGGTGCACCAGTGGCGAGGACGACCGCCCCTGGTGGCACGACCTTGAAAGGTTTGGGGGGTTGATGGGCAGTAGAGGAGGCGACCGGAGAGGTGGCAACGAGCGGCGCGCACGCCTGGAGCTGCTCGCCTCTCCGTCGTTGCGCGTCTTCCTACTCCACGGGAACCCCATTTGCAGGCGGTGGTGCGCTAGGGCGATCATATGAATGTTATATGCGGGATAGGACCCGAAATTCATTGTACAGGTAGGACTCGGTATAGGGGTAGAGTACTACTCTATACCCTATACCGAGTTTTATAGGAAAGCGAATTATTACATGTATTCCAACACCCCCTCCCCCTTAATCTAAAGCTTGCAAAGGTTTAGATTACGTCGAAATTCCTCAAGCTTCTTGGTACACAATATTTTGGTAAATCCATCGGCTATCTGATACTTGCTGGAGATGAACTTGACATCAAGTTGTTTACTAGCAACTCTATCCTAGACAGAATAGTACTCTATCTAATTGTGTTTGTGATGTCTACGCACGCTGCTTCTATTCTTGTAGACAGTGTTGGGCCTCCAAGTGCAGAGGTTTATAGAACAACAGCAAGTTTCCCTTAAGTGGATCACCCAAGGTTTATCGAACTCAGCGAGGTAGAGGTCAAGGATATCCCTCTCAAGCAACCCGGCAATTAAGATACGATAAGTCTCGTTTGTCCCCAACCCACCCAATATACTTGTCAGGTATATAGGTGCACTAGTTCGGCGATAAGATAGTGAAATGCGACTAATATGGATGGTTATAAGTAATAATAGCAATCTGAAATAAATATGGCACCAAGCAAACATGTAGCAGAACAGCCGGAAGACGGTGTTTCAATGCTTGGAAACAAGGCATAGGGAACCTACTTTCACTAGTGGACACTCTCAACAATGATCACATAATTGAATAACTAAATATCTTCTCTTCACTATGCTACTCTTAACCCTCTCCGGTTGGATAACGAACACTAATCATTGCGTAGGGCTGCAAAAAGCATTCCTTAAAGTAAGCATTCCCATGTCTAGTTAACCCCACGCTGTCACTATGAGCGCCCTAGAAGGTACGAGAGAAACACCACAATTCATAGAGGAGACACACACGATGTGCACACTGTCACCTTCACACCGCGGGACAAGGTGACTCAAAGTTCATATTAATAAAACACTTGAGTAGCACAATATGAAGAGTAACATCTACTTATTCAACTAGATTACAAAGATCACAATCACATATAGATCACACCATGAGAGAGAGAGATGAACCGCATAGCTACCGATAGAGCCCTCAGCCTCGGGGGAGAACTACTCCCTCCTCATACTAGGAGATAACAACGGCGATGGAGATGGCGGTGGAGTCGATGGAGATGGCTTTCGAGGGAACTTCCCCGTCCCGGTAGGGTGCCAGAAAAGAGATCTGTCCCCCGAAACTTGTCGGCAGCGGCGGAGGAGCTACGGATGTATTTTGTGGAAAAGGTCGATTCTTTTAGGGTTTTCCCTCGGGGGAGTATATATAGGCGAAAGGGCGATGTCGGGAGGTGGCCAGGGGGCCCACACCACCAGGTGGCGCGGCCAGGGGGACCCGCGCCACCCTATGGTGTGGCCACCCTGTTGCCCCCCTCCGGGGCTCTTCGGGACTTCTGGAAGCTTCCGGGGAAAATAGGAACTTCGGGATTCGCGGGGTCCAATTCCGGGAATATTTCCAGAACAACTTTTCTGAAATAAAAAAAAGCAGAAAACAGGGAACTGGCACTTGGCGTCTTGTTAATAGGTTAGTCCCGGAAAACGTGTAAAAATGCTATAAAGAAGGGAGAAAACATGTAGCAATTGACATAATATCAACATGGAGCATCAGAAATTATAGATATGTTGGAGACATATCAAGCATCCCCAAGCTTAGTTCCTACTCGTCCTCGAGTAGGTAAACGATAAAACAAAATAATTTCTGAGGTGACATGCTACCACACAATCTTGATCATAATATGTAAAGTAGATCATGTAAACTAGGATCAAATGAACTAAAGCTGTGATCTATCTTTGATATCAACAAGTAATGCATAAACAAATAAGAAGAAAGAAGCAAAACTTTTACAGAATCAATACTAAAAGACTATCAACCGTGCAAAGTTTATTAGAGATGATTTAAGCTTTCAAGAACAACAATACCATGCACGTCAAACGATCTTCACACCCCATGTTAGGATCAAGTCAAGCTTTCTACACGATGCCATGCTTGAATCTTAAACTATTTGCGCACTAAAAACAAGCAAGTGTTCTGCGTTGGTCCCTGGCACCGGGATGTTATGGCAAAGAGAACATTATGGGGGGTTTTGGAATGTCAATGGAAGAAAGGCTCACAAAGCTGAAAGTGGTCATTAGACAAGATAAAGTCTTACACCCGAAGCTATGCAAGGATTAGGGATTGCCACACAACGGATGCACATAGAGCTATAACTGTATGAAAGCTCTCCAATGGAACTAGTGGGGGTGCATCCAACTTGCTTGCTCACGAAGACCTAGGAATCATTTGAGGAGACTCATCATTGGAATATACAAGCCAAGTTCTATAATGTAAAGTTCCCACATAGTTATGAATGAATGATAATATGAAAACTTTCTCCAAACTGAAGTATTGGTGCTAAACATGAAGCACAAGTGTGGTATAAAGGATAGTGATGCGCCCCCTCTCTCTTTATTATCTCTTTGGCCTTTTTTTTTCTTTTTGGGCTTTTTCATTTTTTTCATTTTTTATTTTATATATCCTCACCGGTAGGGGCAACATCCTATATTACAATTGAAGGGTACGTTGCATAGAAAACAAAATTTTTCCTACGCGCGATAAACCCGAATGGCCAAGATCTAATCTAGGAGATGAAAGGCAACGGGGAGAAAGAGAGTCTTGAGATAACATACCCTCGAAGACTCAAAGTGTTACGAGATCAAACCTCATTGTTGGCGTAGTCATACTCACGCCGATCCCGAGCGAGAAGATGTACACCGCAATCTGGCGATGCCTCCGAGATCGGTCACACGTTCAACTCGATGAAGACCTCCGTTCCCTCGATCCAGCGGGGTAGCGGAACTAGAGGATCCCCGGAACTCCAGCAGAACGACGGTGTGGTGGTGGTGAAGAATCCCACGGTCAGGGCTTCGCCAAGCCGGAGACCATGGAATGGAGCAGCGGGTGGAGGGAAAGGGAGGTGGGCAATTGTGTGGAGGAGGGGGAGCTCTCACCCTCCTTTTATAGGGGAGGGGGAGGCAGCCCAAAGGGGGGGGGGGTGCGGCCAGCCATGGGTGCCCCCACCTCTTCTCCTCTTCATGTGAGTGGAAGCCCCACTCACACCCACTCATGCTCCCTTAATTATCCACTTAGAAAATCCAAAGGTTTTTCTTTAATAAATAAATAAAACATTTTTATTTCTTTATTTATATTTGTTAATTCCATTAAAAACCATTTGCATATAGCACCTCGAATCATTTGTTAATTCTATTAACAACCATTCGATGAAAAAACCCTTGAACTATTTCAAATTTCCCCGAAACAATTTCGGTGCTGCCAAAACATTCTTCGGTATTCCGTATCCTCTCAAACGCTTCATCGAACCTTAAGTGTGTCACCCTATGATTCGTAAATAATATAGACATGATTTAGACTCCTCTCCGATTAATAATCAACAGTGGGATCTGGAGTTCCGTGATGACTCCTATATATTCAACGATGACTCTCGTGATCGTGTGAACCTTTCAACATCGTAACGATTTCCCTTTGTCTCGTGATATTTTACTTTTCCGAGATCCGATCATCGGTATCAACCATACCTTGTTCGATCTCGTTACCCAACAAGTACTCTTTTCTCGTTCCCGTGATATAACATCATTGTGATCATATCATGTGCTTGCAAGCGGTGTCGATGTGATATCACCGAGAGGGCCCTGAGTATATCTCTCTGTCATATTGGATGGAAAAACCCCACTCTTGATCCATGAGCTTCAAATAACACTTCCCGAATACCTAACGCCACCTTTATAGTCACCCTGTTATGGTGTGACGTTTGATGTCATCAAATTATTCTTTCGGTATTAGTGATTAACATGATCTCATGGTCTAAGGAACAATGTTACTCCGAATGTAAGACATAACAACAAAACTAAATGACTTGATCGTATTGTTATACTTAGTTAGGGTCTAAGTTTATCATGTTATTATCCTAATGACATGACCCCGTTATTAACAACATCCAATGTCTATGATCAAGAAATCTTGATCATCTGTTAATCAATGAGCTCGTTAAAAGAGAGGCTTCACTAGGAACGTTGGTTTGTTTATTAATCACACATGTATTAACGTTTCCGGTTAATACAATTATAGCATGAGAAATAAACATCTATCATAAACAAGGAATAACATAATAAATACTTTATTATTGCCTCCCGGGCATATTCCCTTCAACAATGAATCATCACACTTTTAGTACCCATAACTCATAATGGAATATCTCTGATGTATCCAACTGCATGCTCCTGCCAGTGTAGTTGTATGCATAAATAACCATGAAGCTCATCATCAAGTAACATAATCGAGGTGGATGTTGTGCAGCAATATATCTCAGAATGGCTATGGAAATGCCATGATAGGTAGGTATGGTGGCTGTTTTGAGGAAGAATATATGGGCTTATGTGTAGGAGAACAAAGTCCTCCCACGGGATTTGGATGCACTGGCGAAGTTTGAACCAACTCTCAGTGTGACAAAGGGCAATGCACGGTACCGAAGAGGCTAGCAAATATGGATGGTGGAAGTGCCAGGAACCGCAACATAGACTCACAAGTTAAAAGATTGCAGCAAGCAAATCATCTTACAAGGCAAAGTGCAAATCACTCCAAGAGGGTCCGTAACAGTGACAAGTCACTGTTAGCTACCCCGACCGTAGCGCGCAACAAAAGGCCGATCAGAAATGTATCACTCGTAGCAATCATATACCATCGTTTCTATCAGCTGGTAATTTTAAGTGTGGCACGGTTTCAAGTTTCTTAGACCAACCAATAAAAGTTTATACTTACTAGTCCTTCCCGTTTATCCATTAAGCAAATTAATATCACAAAACAACAACATCAGTGATTCAAGTGAAGCAGTTTAGTGATCTACAAGAGCATGCGAATTTTTCCACTATACCATCTACCACATAATCATTTCTATTCCCAACCAAGCACATATATATGACAACAAAAAACTCTCTCTAAGCATATAGCAATGAAAACTAGAGAGTACTAACATCTCTAAATAAGAGATGCATGAAAACAAAGGCTAAACAAAGTACTAGCAAAAAGTGAACACTCACAGAACGATAAGAATGAAAACTAGAGTGTTCTAAGCAATGAAAACAGAGCGTGTCTCTCTCCCACAAAAGTATGATAAGATCCAACCATAAACTACAACAAAGAAAACTAAACAAACTGAAAGCAAAAAATAAAAGACGCTCCAAGTAAAGCACATAAGATGTGACCGAATAAAAATATAGTTTCACTAGAAGTGACCTGATAATTTGTCGATGAAGAAGGGGATGCCTTGGGAATCCCCAAGCTTAATCGCTTGAGTATTCTTCAAATTTGCTGGGATGTGATACGTCGAAAACGTATCTCCTTTTCCGAACACTTTTCTTATTGTTTTCCTCTAAACTTGTGTGTTTTGAATACAACTAACACGGACTAACGCTGTTTTCAGCAAAATTACCTTGGTGTCTTGTTTTTGTGCAGAAAAATCAACTTTCGGGATAATGCCCAAAAAAGAGCCCATTGATGTTTTCACCCCGGAAGACCCCGGGAGCCAGAAGAGGGCCAGGAGAGGATCCATAGGGTGGCCACACCCCCTTGCGCGGGCCCCCTAGCCGCGCCAGCATAGGGTGTGGGCACCCAGAGCCCTCCTCGGACTCCCCTTTCGACTACAAGTAGCCTCCAACCCTAAAACCCGAGGGGGTACGTCATATTCCATAGAAACACAACTGAGCGCCGCCGCCATTCCAAACCTCGATTCGGGGATCAGAAGTTCCTGTTCTGGCACCCTGTCGGGACGGGGAAGTGGAGGAGATCATCGCCATCGTCATCACCAACGCCTCTCCATCGACCATCCATGTTTTCCCATCGATGTGTGAGTAATTCCCCGCTGTAGGCTGAAGGGGATGGTAGGGATTGGATGAGATCGTTCATGTAATAATGCCGTGAATATTAGGGCATAGTGCCTATTGTCCTCTATTAGTGCTATTGACATTGTTGCAACTTGTTATGCTTAATGCTTGCCACTTTGGGTCCAAGTGCCATGATCTCAGATCTGAACATGTTATTGAATCATGATGGTAATTATTGTTTCTTGATCATACCTGAAAGTTGTTTACACATATTGTTGTTCGGAAATAAAGGCCCCGAAGTGACAGAAATTGGGACAACCGGAGGGGATGGCTTCGATGTGAGGATCACATGTGTTCACGGAGTGTTAATGCTTTTCTCCGGTGTTCTATTAAAAGGAACACCTTAATTACCAGTAGTTCCCTTGAGGCCCCGCTGAAAACGGGCTGGTAGGACAAAAGATGTTGTGCAATTTCTCATTGCGAGCATGTACGACAATTTACGGAACACATGCATATGGTTACTTAGTGCTTGGATTTTTTATCTTATTTATCTGCAATGCCCCTGACATGATCATTATTAGAACTTTCTTATCCATGCAACGCCTGTTCATCCATCCCTATGCCTACATTATTTAATCCCGTTGTTTACTTCAAACACTACTGCTGTTGTTTTCATTCCACTGCTGCTATTATTTCACTACTGCTGTTACTATAAAACTGTTACTACTGATAAACCACTGCGAACAAAAGTACTTTCAGGTGCAGGTGAATTGACAACTCACTTGTTAAGGCTCACAAATATTATTTGGCTCCCCTTGTGTCGAATCAATAAATTTGGGTTTTACTTCCCTCGAAGATTGTTGCGATCCCCTATACTTGTGGGTCATCAAGACTATTTTCTAGCGCCGTTGCCGGGGAGCATAGCTTTATTTGTGAGCTCACCGGAGAGTATTATTATCTACTGCCATCATTCATCATGGGTAAGTCTCGTGATGGAAGAGTTCCTATATTACCATCCACTACAAGAAGAGGGACAACTCTGAACACCTCTGTTGCTCTTGATTCACTGTCTGTTATGAGTAAGCTGCTTACACCACCACATGCTACACATGCTACTTCTGCTGAATCTGAAAATGCTTCTGATACTTTTGATGATGCTTCTACTGTGCTTGATAAGAGTGGTTCTCTCGCTCCTCTCTTAGATTCTACTATTGCTAAAGCTAAAAATATTGCAAACACTAAAACTCCTGATAAAAATCCTGTTACTCCTGTTTTTCACCTGAGTTTAGAGAAAACCCTAGTGATGATTTAGATGATGCCTGTATTGAACCGAGTGATGATATTATTGATGAAATACATGCTATGAAGGATAAATATGCTGCTATACTTCTTATGGAAAGTCGTGTTGTTAGATATAAATTATCTCCTAATGCTAAGTTTGCCACTTATCCTATTAATATTAGGGATAAGGATTATGATTTATCTCTTGATTTATATTATATATCTATTGTTGAGAAAGAACCTTTTTGTGGAACTGAAAATGAGTGCTATTAAACATATGAATGAGCTCTCCTCTTTGAGTAGTTTATTCTCTGATGATCTTAAGAAACGTAGCTACTTTGTTGCTAAAATATTCCATTTCTCTTTAAAGGATGAAGCTAAAACTTTGTTTAACAATTTGTCTCCTGGATCTATTGATAGTCCTATTGGTTTGGTTAATGCTTTCTTTCGGAAATAGTTTCCTGCTAGTGCTCAACATGCCGCTTACAAAATATATTTAATTACAAGCAATTGGAAGAAGATAAATTGCCTGTATCTTGGACAAGGTTCTGTTCTTTAGTCAGAGCTACACCTGGGCGTAAGCTAGAAGATAATAAACTTCTTGATATATTCTATAATGGACTAACTGTTGAATCTAGGACATACCTGGATAGTTGTGCTTGTTGTTTTTTCAGGCAAAGAACTCCAGAAGAAGCTGAGGAATTAATGGCTAAAATAAGCCAAAATCATGATGATTGGACTATGGTTGATCCTGAGCCGATCCCTACTTCAGTACCTGCACCAACACCAACACCAACACCCAAGAAGAGGGGAATGATTGAATTAAATGTTGAAGTGATGAAAGAAGCAAAGAAGTCTCTTAAAGAGAGGGGTATTAAATCTGAAGATGTGAAGAATCTTCCACCAATAAAAGAATTATGTAAGCCAATCCCTCACTCACCATCCATTGAGGTACACTCTCTCCAATATCTTGATAGTAGAGATATTCCCTATAGAAAACCTCCTGATCAATGCTTAGATGAATTTGATAATCATGTCATTAAGCAAGATAATTTTAGTATGAGAGTGCAGAACCACCTTATGGAAAACTCTAAAGCTATTAATGATTTGCATGGTATTATAGAAAGAACCTCTAATGATGTTAAAATGCTTATTAAACATATTCAAATGGTTCAAACTCAAATAGATCAGCTTTCTACAGTGCAAAAGTATTTGCTAGTTAATGCTTCTAAAGAAAAACATGCTTATGAAATAAGAACTAGAAGTGGTATTGCTACACAAGATCCTTTATATCCCGAGGGACATCCTAAAAGAATTGAACAAGATTCTCAGCAAACTAATAATGATGTTATTCATACTAAGAAGAAAAAGAAGAAGAAACATAGAACTGCTGTAGAATCCTCTCAACATGCTAAAGATCCTAATAGTATATCTATCTCTGATGTTGAAACTGAAAGTGGTAATGAAAAGAATAATGCTTCTGATAAAGAAGAACCTGTAGCTGAACCTGAAAAGCAAACTAAAACTGCAAAGTATACTAAGGAAGATTTCATTGCTAATAAAGATGGTAATGAGAGAGAACCTTGGGTACAAAAACCAATGCCTTTCCCTGGTAAGAAACACAAATCTAAGGAAGAAGAATACTATAACAAGTTTTGTCAATGGATGAAACCTTTGTTCTTGCAAATTCCTTTAACAGGCTATTAAATTGCCTCCTTATGCAAAATATATGAAAGATATTGTCTCTAACAAAAGGAAGATTCCTAGTGAGGAAATCTCCACTATGCTTGCTAATTACTCTGTTAATGGCAAGGTTCCTGAGAAGCTTGGAGATCCTAATATACCTACTATTCCTTGTTCTATTAAAAAAATTATGTTAGAACTGCTTTGTGTGATTTAGGAGCTAGAGTTAGTGTCATGACTTTTACTCTCCATAAAAGACTCCTCCTAGAAAAATTGATACCAACTGATATGTCTTTGCAAATGGCTGATAAGTCTAAAGATATTCCTGTGGGTATATGTGAGAATGTTCCTGTTCAAGTTGCTAATAATTGTCTGATATTAACTGACTTTGTTGTATTGGAAATGCCCGAAGATGATAATATCTCTATTATTCTTGGAAGACCTTTTCTTAATACTGCAGGGGCTGTTATTGATTGCAATCAAGGAAAAGTTACTTTTAATGTTAATGATATAGAGAACACTGTTTATTTTCCCAAGAAGATTGATAGAAAATATGGTCTAAATTCCATTGAAAATGTTGAGACCATCAAGATTGGAGAATTTTATTGTCCTATTCCAAAGCCACCCAAAGAATATGAAATTATTATGATTGGGACTATGCCTATCAAGGTTGAGGTAACATGAGTATTTAGTGAGAAACAAAGTTTTGTTTCATAGAAAAGTATTTTGGTAGCAAGACTTGATCACCCTTGTTAACAAAATAATTTTAAATGAAATTGGAAATGTTTTCACTATGTTTTCACCTTCCCCATTATTGTTTTCACCATGTTTACTTCTGTTATCACATTATTACTTGAGTACAATCATGTTTTCCACCTTTCTTATGCATGTTTTCCTGATGTTTTCACTCTGATTATTGAAGTTATGCATGTTTTCACCACCCATACTTTTATTTTCACCACTACCACCCTTGTTTTCTTTGGTTATTCTTTCATTAGAGTGTCATAGAACCTCTGTAGTTCTGGTTTTGTTTTGTTTTCCATGTTTTCACTTTTGTTTTCCCAGTTTTATTAATTATTAAAATTCCGGAAATACCTCAAAAATAAAGTTTCTCGAAAAATTCCAGAAAAATTATAATAAATTTTCACGTCACAAATGAGGCAGAAAGCCACCTGGGAGACCCCAGGGGGACCCACCAGGCAGGCACACCAGGGTGGCGTGGCCTGCCCCCTGGCGGCGCCAGCACATGATATGGGGCCCCCTGACCCTCCACTTACTCTCTCCACTGCCCAAGTCCTCTCTCTCACCCCCAAAGCTGAAAACATTTCCTGGAACCCGTGTTCTTGCTGTTCTTTCTCTGGATTTTCGATCTCCTTCTTCAGCCCATCATTTGTGCTGATTTTTGGTGTGTTTGATCTCCGGTATGTGACTCCTACGATGATCCAAGTAGAATTTTGTTTAGTGAAGTATTTCTTGAGTATGTTTCCACAATAGGTGACAGCTTATGTGAGTTTGCATGCTTGATTTGAGTAGAAATAATATAGTTTTGATGTATGTTTAGCTCTCATATAAGTCCCTATAGTAGTCTCCACCTTATAGTTGCTTGAAATTAATTTTTATGATGATTGTTGAAAAATTTCAGAGATGGATAGTTACAACTTTGGTGAGATATTTAGGAGTGATGCTCCTAAAAGGACAAGGCCATCACGCTCGTCTACTTCAGCAAGGCCATCATATAATGAAGACTTTATTGCGTCAACTATTGATGATGCAGAAGATGACGGTATCATTCACCCATCTAGCTTTCCTTGTCATACATTTTTTAAGAAGTGCAGGTCTTTTAGATGATTTTCTTATGCTTATTGAGAGAGTTGGTCTCACCAACTTTATGGAGGATGAAAGCCCTTAGTATGCCACGCTCACAAAAGCTTTTTTTAAGAGCTTTAAATTTCAGAACACTCAATATGGTCCAATTGTTGCACTCAAGTTATATAGTAGTCCTGTGTCTTTGTCCTTGGTGGAATTTTGTGCTATTATAGGTATCAACGCCATCGGGATGGCAAGCAGGATTCAAGATAGACCAGCAGACCTCCAGGGGATCTACAGAGAGATCACCAACGATGATGGTCGCTCATCCCAGCGTGGGAAGATAAGGAACATTCAACTTCCTGCTCTTAGATACTTTACTTACTATATTGGTACTAGTATTCTTGGTAGGGAGAAAACTAGTAATGTTTCTAGTTATCACCTTGCTTTCATTGATTCTAAACTGAACTGTAGCACAAAGTATAACCTTGGTGCACTTGTTGCACGCCGCCTTGCTGCTGGGGCCTATTTTTGGTGGCATTATTGCTACACGTGTCGCAACCGCTTTGCATGTTTCCATTGATCCTAGTGATGAAATAATTGCTGCACATAGGCTTAACCTTGCTGCTATGAAATCCCATCAGTTTGTCACTTATAACTCTACTAATGAACGTTTAATATATAGAGTTTTATATATGAATGGAGAAGAGCGGAAAGCAAATTACGAGGCACTTGTAGTTTAAATTTGTCCCGTTTCCATCTGAATCGGTAGAAACTTGTGATTTTCAAAAGAGGTGCATGGAAATCTTTTCTTAGACAACAAATTATTTATTTGTGCATATCACATGTCCTAGCATGTTTAAAAAATTAAGCCCCCAAGTTTTGCAACATGTCTGTGGTAGGTCCTTCACAAACAAACCCATTTCTGACACTCCGAAAATGGAAAATGGTTTTTTTATTCAGGTAAAAAAAAAACTTCCTTCGTCAACATTGTGCGTGCTTCCAAGATGCATGTTTGTGTGCAATATGGGCTCATTATAACAAACTATGCCATGTGTTTGGCCATAACACCCGTCGTTTCAACCGAAACACTAGAATGTTAGGAGGAGATAGCAAGTTTTTGTGAACACTTTTTCAACAGAACCGTCGTATTCCAAGTTTATTATTTTTGGTGGATACTAGGACATATGTAATGACACCACGCGTTGGTCTCGCGTTATTTAGGGTTTTTTTTGAATTTTCTGGAATTTTCTCAGCCCGTTTTACGAGAAAGTAAAGACGGAGGGCATGACCGTTCGAAGCTAGGGGTTGTATATTCAGCAACACACTGTGGTTCTCTATGGCAATAGGTAGTTGAGTACCTAAAAATGATTTTTGCAAAAATTCATGAGCAAATTACGAGGCACTTGTAGTTTAAATTTGTCCCGTTTCCATCTGAATCGGTAGAAACTTGTGATTTTCAAAAGAGGTGCATGGAAATCTTTTCTGAGACAAAAAATTGTTTATTTGTGCATATCACATTTCCTAGCATGTTTAAAAAATTAAGCCCCCAAGTTTTGCAACATGTCTGTGGTAGGTTCTTCACAAAAAAAAACCCATTTCTAACACTCCGAAAATGGAAAATGATTTTTTTTATTCAGGTAAAACAAAGCTTCCTTCGTCAACATTGTCCGTGCTTCCAAGATGCATTTTTTGTGCAATATGGGCTCATTATAACAAACTATGCCATGTGTTTGGCCATAACACCCGCCGTTTCAACCGAAACCCTAGAATGTTAGGAGGAGATAGCAAGTTTTTGTGAACACTTTTCCAACAGAACCGTCGTATTCCAAGTTTATTATTTTTGGTGGATACTAGGACATATGTAATGACACCACGCGAAGGTCTCGCGTTATTTAGGGTTTTTTGAATTTTCTGGAATTTTCTCAGCCCGTTTTACGAGAAAGTCAAGACGGAGGGCATGACCGTTCGAAGCTATGGGTTGTATATTCAGCAACTCACTGTGGATCTCTATTGAAATAGGTAGTTGAGTACCTAAAAATGAATTTTGCGAAAATTCATGAGCAAATTACGAGGAACTTGTAGTTTAAATTTGTCCCGTTTCCATCTGAATCGGTAGAAACTTGTGATTTTCAAAAGAGGTGCATGGAAATCTTTTCTTAGACAACAAATTGTTTATTTGTGCATATCACATGGCCTAGCATGTTTAAAAAATTAAGCCCCCAAGTTTTGCAACATGTCTGTGGTAGGTCCTTCACAAAAAACCCATTTCTGACACTCCGAAAATGGTTTTTTTATTCAGGTAAAAAAAAAAGCTTCCTTCGTCAACATTGTCCGTGCTTCCAAGATGAATTTTTGTGTGCAATATGGGCTCATTATAAGAAACTATGCCATGTGTTTGGCCATAACACCCGTCGTTTCAACCGAAACCCTAGAATGTTAGGAGGAGATAGCAAGTTTTTGTGAACACTTCTTCAATAGAACCGTCGTATTTTAAGTTTATTATTTTTGGTGGATACTAGGACATATGTAATGACACCACGCGAAGGTCTCGCGGTTTTTAGGGTTTCTTTGAATTTTCTGGAATTTTCTCAGCCCGTTTTACGAGAAAGTCAAGACGGAGGGCATGACCTTCGAAGCTAGGGGTTGTATATTCAGCAACACACTGTGGTTCTCTATGGAAATAGGTAGTTGAGTACCTAAAAATGATTTTTGCCAAAATTCATGAGCAAATTACGAGGCACTTGTAGTTTAAATTTGTCCCATTTCCATCTGAATCGGTAGAAACTTGTGATTTTCAAAAGAGGTGGATGGAGATCTTTTCTGAGACAAAAAATTGTTTATTTGTGCATATCACATTTCCTAGCATGTTAAAAAAATTAAGCCCCCAAGTTTTGCAACATGTCTGTGGTAGGTTCTTCACAAAAAAAACCCATTTCTAACACTCCGAAAATGGAAAATGATTTTTTTTATTCAGGTAAAAAAAAGCTTCCTTCGTCAACATTGTCCGTGCTTCCAAGATGCATTTTTTTGTGCAATATGGGCTCATTATAACAAACTATGCCATGTGTTTGGCCATAACACCCGCCGTTTCAACCGAAACCCTAGAATGTTAGGAGGAGATAGCAAGTTTTTGTGAACACTTTTTCAACAGAACCGTCATATTCCAAGTTTATTATTTTTGGTGGATACTAGGACATATGTAATGACACCACGCGAATGTCTCGCGTTATTTAGGGTTTTTTGAATTTTCTGGAATTTTCTCAGCCCGTTTTACGAGAAAATCAAGACGGAGGGCATGACCGTTCGAAGCTATGGGTTGTATATTCAGCAACTCACTGTGGATCTCTATTGAAATAGGTAGTTGAGTACCTAAAAATGAATTTTGCCAAAATTCATGAGCAAATTACGAGGAACTTGTAGTTTAAATTTGTCCCGTTTCCATCTGAATCGGTAGAAACTTGTGATTTTCAAAAGAGGTGCATGGAAATCTTTTCTTAGACAACAAATTGTTTATTTGTGCATATCACATCGCCTAGCATGTTTAAAAAATTAAGCCCCCAAGTTTTCCAACATGTCTGTGGTAGGTCCTTCACAAAAAAACCCATTTCTGACACTCCGAAAATGGTTTTTTTATTCCGGTAAAAAAAAAATCTTCCTTCGTCAACATTGTCCGTGCTTCCAAGATGAATTTTTGTGTGCAATATGGGCTCATTATAACAAACTATGCCATGTGTTTGGCCATAACACCCGTCGTTTCAACCGAAACCCTAGAATGTTAGGAGGAGATAGCAAGTTTTTGTGAACACTTCTTCAATAGAACCGTCGTATTCCAAGCTTATTATTTTTGGTGGATACTAGGACATATGTAATGACACCAGGCGAAGGTCTCGCGTTATTTAGGGTTTGTTTTGAATTTTATGGAATTTTCTCAGCCTGTTTTACAAGAAAGTCAAGACGGAGGGCATGACCGTTCGAAGCTATGGGTTGTATATTCAGCAACTCACTGTGGATCTCTATTGAAATAGGTAGTTGAGTACCTAAAAATGATTTTTTCCAAAATTCATGAGCAAATTACGAGGCACTTGTAGTTTAAATTTGTCCCGTTTCCATCTGAATCGGTAGAAACTTGTGATTTTGAAAAGAGGTGCATGGAAATCTTTTCTTAGACAACAAATTGTTTATTTGTGCATATCACATGTCCTAGCATGTTTAAAAAATTGAGCCCCCAAGTATTGCAACATGTCTGTGGTAGGTCCTTCACAAAAAACCCATTTTTGACACTCCAAAAATGGTTTTTTTTTATTCAGGTAAAAAAAAAGCTTCCTTCATCAACATTATCCGTGCTTCCAAGATGAATTTTTGTGTGCAATATGGGCTCATTATAATAAACTATGCCATGTGTTTGGCCATAACACCCATCGTTTCAACCGAAACCCTAGAATGTTAGTTGGAGATAGCAAGTTTTTGTGAACACTTTTTCAATAGAACCGCCGTCTTCCAAGTTTATTGTTTTTGGTGGATACTAGGACATATGTAATGACACCACGCGAAGGTCTCGGGTTATTTATGTTTTGTTTTTGATTTTTCTGGAATTTTCTTAGCCCGTTCTACGAGAAAGTCAAGACGGAGGGCATGACCTTCAAAGCTAGGGGTTGTATATTCAGCAACTCACTGTGGATCTCTATTTAAATAGGTAGTTGAGTACCTAAAAATGATTTTTGCCAAAATTCATGAGCAAATTACGAGGCACTTGTAGTTTAAATTTGTCCCGTTTCCATCTGAATTGGTAGAAACTTGTGATTTTCAAAAGAGGTGCATGGAAATATTTTCTTAGACAACAAATTGTTTATTTTTGCATATCACATGTCCTAGCATGTTTAAAAAATTAAGCCCCCATGTTTTGCAACATGTCCGTGGTAGGTCCTTCACAAACAAAACCCATTTCTGACACTCCGAAAATGGAAAATGGTTTTTTTTATTCAGGTAAAAAAAAACTTCCTTCGTCAACATTTTCCGTGCTTCCAAGCTGCATGTTTGTGTGCAATATGGGCTAATTATAACAAACTATGCCATGTGTTTGGCCATAACACCCGTTGTTTCAACCGAAACACTAGAATGTTAGGAGGAGATAACAAGTTTTTGTGAACACTTTTTCAACAGAACCGTTGTATTCCAAGTTTATTATTTTTCGTGGATACTAGGACATATGTAATGACACCACGCGAAGGTCTCGCTTTATTTAGGTTTTTTTTTGAATTTTCTGGAATTTTCTCAGCCCGTTTTATGAGAAAGTCAAGACGGAGGGCATCACCGTTCGAAGCTAGGGGTTGTATATTCAGCAACTCACTGTGGTTCTCTATGGAAATAGGTAGTTGAGTACCTAAAAATGATTTTTGCCAAAATTCATGAGCAAATTACGAGGCACTTGTAGTTTAAATTTGTCATGTTTCCACCTGAATCAGCAGAAACTTGTGATTTTAAAAAGAGGTGCATGGAAATCTTTTCTTAGACAACAAATTGTTTATTTGTGCATATCACATGTCCAAGCATGTTTAAAAAATTAAGCCCCCAAGTTTTGCAACAAGTCTGTGGTAGGTTCTTCACAAAAAAAACCCATTTCTAACACTCCGAAAATGGAAAATGGTTTTTTTTATTCAGGTAAAAAAAGCTTCCTTCGTCAACATTGTCCGTTCTTCCAAGATGCATTTTTTGTGTGCAATATGGGATCATTATAAATAACTATGCCATTTGTTTGGCCATAACACCCGTCGTTTCAACTGAAAGCCTAGAATGTTAGGAGGAGATAGCAAGTTTTTGTGAACACTTTTTCAATAGAACCGTCGTATTCCAAGTTTATTATTTTTGGTGGATACTAGGACATATGTAATGACACCACGCAAAGGTCTCGCGTTATTTAGGTTTTTTTTTGTATTTTCTGGAATTTTCTCAGCCCGTTTTACGAGAAAGTCAAGAAGGAGGGCATGACCGTTCGAAGCTATGGGTTGTATATTCAACAACTAACTATGGATCTCTATTGAAATAGGTAGTTGAGTACCTAAAAATGATTTTTGCCAAAATTCATGAGGAAATTACGAGGCACTTGTAGTTTAAATTTGTCCCGTTTCCATCTGAATTGGTAGAAACTTGTGATTTTCAAAAGATTTGCATGGAAATCTTTTCTTAGACAACAAATTGTTTATTTTTGCATATCACATGTCCTAGCATGTTTAAAAATTAAACCCCCAAGTTTTGCAACATGTCTGTGGTAGGTCCTTCACAAAAAAACCATTTCTGTCACTCCGAAAATGGAAAATGGTTTTTTTATTCAGGTAAAAAAAACTTCCTTCGTCAACTTTGTCCGTGCTTCCAAGATGCATGTTTGTGTGCAATATGGGATCATTATAACAAACTATGCCATGTGTTTGGCCATAACACCCGTCGTTTCAACCGAAACCCTAGAATGTTAGGAGGAAATAACAAGTTTTTGTGCACCTTTTTCAACAGAACCGTCGTATTCCAAATTTGTTATTTTTGGTGGATACTAGGACATATGTAATGACACCACGCGAAGGTCTCGCGTTATTTAGGGTTTATTTTTTGAATTTTCTGGAATTTTCTGAGCCTGTTTTACGAGAAAGCCAAGACGGAGGGCATGACTGTTCGTAGCTAGGGGTTGTATATTCAGCAACTCACTGTAGATCTCTATTAAAATAGGTAGTTGAGTACCTAAAAATGATTTTTGCCAAAATTCATGAGGAAATTATGTGACACCTGTAGTTCAAATTTGTCCGTTTCCAGCTGAATCGGCAAAAACTTGTGATTTTCAAAAGTGGTGCATGGAAATCTTTTCTTAGATAACAAATTGTTTATTTGTGCATATCACATGTCCTAGCATGTTTAAAAAATTAAGCCCCCAAGTTTTGCAACATGTCTGTGGTAGGTCCTTCACAAAAACTAGACACCCGCCGTTGACAATGGTAGTCGATCGATAAAACGGTATGATAAGCATCATTAATGACACAATAGTGAACGATTACTATACAAATCATTGGCATTATAGTTTTACAGCAAAGGACAATGCTCTTACATACACAATGTTTACACCCTTCAAAATAGAGAATAAGATCCTTCATTACAACATGTACAAAATATGGCATATATAGGTAAACATAGATAGAAGGCACAAAAATATAGCATCCACACGACCATTTACACGTAGAGATACTCCATAGAGCGGCCATAGCTGTCATATATGATCTCATCATCCAGGAAGCTCTTATATAATGTTAAGGTGAGGGAGAGCGACGTGAATAGCAACCTGGGAACTGATCGCCTTCACTTAAATCAGAGTCCATCATATAGATATTTTCCATGCTTTCTGCATCACATCCAACCAACTGTACACCCTTCTTTGGCAATCTGGTAGAGGTTGTCATTTGTGCTGGCAACACTATGAAATTGTCTCGGCACCTACTACTTAGTAATCTCCGTAATATTCTGATCCTTCTCCTTGATAAATCTTCAAGACTTAATATTATTTTCAATAACTTGGTTGATGTGATAATCTGCAGTCTGTTTTTTCTCATGATGTTGATCATACCTCTCCTTAATATTCTGGTCCTTCTCCTTGATAAGTCTTCAAGACTTCCTATTATTTTCAATAACATGGTTGATGTGATAATCTTCAGTCTATTTTTTTCTCATGATGTTGATCATAGCTATAATCTGTCGGTCCAATATTTTCAATGTACTTGATAGATTTTCTTTGCTGCATCATTGTTTGCAACCTCCAAACTGTACATAGAATACCTTACATTGAGATGGTACCATAAGAAGAACCAATACAGAGAGTTGACAGATAGAATGTGACCGAGGCCATCAGTTTTGCTTCTGTAGACATGTGAGTCTTCATGCCGGGGAGACAGAGCATCTTCAACCACCATGTTTTGTTGGCTCCCAGAGGGCGTTTTGGCGGGCCTACCATAAATAGATAATGCAACTATTGTGGTCAGTGTCAACAATAATTAACATACACAACAACAATTATTCATAGAGTAAACAGAATGCTTGCATGCCAAAGATAATTTTCTTAAACAGGGGTGAGATGAATGCAGACCAAAATAATTAGTGGCAGTAGTGGCACAAACTAATATTTTTCTTCTGCATGACATAGAAAGTATCTCCTCAGGTAGATTTATTACTATTAACACATAGGAGCCACCACCATTGTGATGAGCTAAGCTTAGACAAAGTGGCGGTAATATGAGACATGGGAATGAAAGAGAGAAAACTAAGAGAATGAGAAATACAACATGTCAATTGCATCCTCATCTCATATTTGAAAAATATCTAGCCAAATCATCAAGTGTCTTAAAGTGGTCACTAATTTTGTGTACACAGATCAAGCAACATCATTTGAATTTGAGTGCTCAAAGATATGGTTTAAAACCAAACCTGAAATGTGATAAAACAACATACTAAAGAAATTTGAATGTAACTGTATTGCTCAAAGTATATGATTTGCATATATGGATTACAAATTGATAAAAAAATCTGACTAAAATTGTTGTGTGTACTCACACAAGGACAGAACAGAACAAGAATGTTTACCCAAATGCAAAAGTTATCTCCTAAAACCATATTCAGAGAAGGAACACCGAGCCGTAGCAAAACGTTCTTGATAAACCGAAAAAGAAATACTCCCTGTAAAATTACTTCAAGAAAGTGGTATTGTTAAGTGATAAGAACAAAGACTATGACTTAAATATAGAAAACCAAATAAGCACAAATTTCCACTCGGCCACATTGCAAATTCAACATGAAACGATTTCCAGTTCTAGGTGGGGAAATACATGAGTGGATAAACAGATGTACCACACCAGTAAATAGCTATTGTGACCTGCGCCTGCATTTATATCTTTATCAAGAGGTGTTGATTCAGATCAAAAGTATTATCACTAAGTTCGTTGGTACGGCACCGTGTAACTCTGGAAAGATTACCCACTTCTTATCAGATGGCAGTGGTGCAGGACCAGTGCAATACTCCGAATCAACCAGCGCATCCTTTAGAACCTGAGAAAATAGTTTGTAAGCAAACAGATGCAACAAAGAACATACT
The DNA here is from genome assembly GCA_028641055.1 of Alopecurus myosuroides. Lineage (NCBI taxonomy): Eukaryota > Viridiplantae > Streptophyta > Magnoliopsida > Poales > Poaceae > Alopecurus > Alopecurus myosuroides. Next base: position 743,774,693 of record CM054057.1, read on the forward strand.
GGTTACTGTAAGTTCAGACATATCGGTTTCGACAATCGAAACATGTGAAAGCAAAAACCCAGTAGCGGAAATCCATTTAGCATACCACAATAACGATCACTCTATGAGAAATAGTATATTACCTCGTTTGTTTCAGCAAGGTCTCCAGTTTTATTTAGCACTCTGTCTCCTGGCTTAGCTGTCTTCTTTTTATCCTTAATGTATTGGAATAAAGGCTTCCGCACTTTGGAATCAAGTGTGACAGTCCTTGGCCTGGAAGAGAAACATAGCAGAGGCTAAAGATAAATATAGCAAAGGCTCAAGACAGACCGGTACCACCTCAGAGCGATTGTGGCATCGACAGATGAGGTGTCGACAGAGATAGCAAGGTACATCCAGGCTAGCAAAAAAAAAAGAATTATGTTTAAAACAAAACCATGGAAATGATAAACCTATATAAAGAGCTGAAGATACACAGGAACAAACGGGACAGAAAAGTCTGCAAGCAGCCTTACATCAACGTGATTTGGTCCAACGTGGGCAACTTCATCTCAAAGGTCAGTAACAACAGCGGATATGTTTTCTGAAGATGAACCATCTAACAAAGGAAAGCCTGGGTAGAGCAGCAGCCTCAACCCGAGAACGGTTCAGACCAATGACCAACTTGCCCTTTTTCGACTAAAGGCACCGTGGTCAGATCCAGGCACAGGCAGTGGAACCTTTCCTACTCGGAAGAGAGCACAGATGCATGCAAGCTACCATCTTCCTTTTCTTGATACTGGTGAAAAACAAAGCCTGCAAAATGGAAGAGGGAAACATAATTGTATTCTTCTGTTTGAGAATTCAAGCGAAACGCCAAGCATGTAGGACAACATCACATGATAACTATTTTTTCAAGAGTGATATCACAAACAAAATTTATATATCTCCAAAAACATGCACATGTACTCTTCACCGAAACATATATTGCTAAAGATTGGCACAACCCTTGATCTGAAATAGTAACCTCTGCTCTTAAATTAGGCACCTCTCATCTCTAATAGATTAATGGTTGGCCATCTGCCAAGGAGCAAAGAGTGAGCAACAACAACAACGTGAGTTTCGGAGGAGCAACATGGTAAGCATAATATATACCTCAGGCAAGGATATTGACGGAGCATCAGCCATAGTGAGAGTCGTGGAGCAGCAGCCCACAAAGAACTACAGGTTCACAGTTTCTTGTTGATGTCGTCAAAGCTGAAACAACATGAAATCAGAAATTGTAGCAACATGCACTAACTGATACCAATAAATACATCCCCTCATGTACTACGAAATCTAGATACACCTATTTTTCAGCAAAGCTGCATTCTATTGCATCCAAGAACCAAGGACCGAGAACTATACGGCCAACAATATGAAGCATTATGAACATATATCCATCTCACCTGCAATCACTCAAAGAGTGAGTACGGAAGCCTTGATTTCAGCCTCGGCAAGGGAGAGAGATCAGTCCCCGGGAGATCCCAAAGAGAAACACAAAGTGCAAGCGAAATTATGGTAACATTGTCGCAAAGTGACATGGGTTATGTCTGCAAGACAAGCAGGAACATGAAGAGGAAGCATGTCAATAAATCTGGCTCTAAAAAGGACCTATACATGTAAAGAAATGTAACCATGAACTTTCCCAATTGGTTATTTATTCCGTGAACAAAGTATGCTTCAAACAAACTTTGTTTCTAACAAAATACTGGTATGACTCTGAATACACACGCCAATCAAGACAACACCCCTTCTCTTAGAAGTAAAATCAGAATCGGAGATGATAAAATGTATACTCTCTCTACAACCTGAAGACACACAAAAAACTAACATCTTGCTAAATATTTCTAACCGCTAACAACAGATCATAACCACATCATAGTCTGGATTGACCAAACAAACAAATATACAAATACAATATTATAGTATTTTAGAACTGTTTTTGAATTATACATTAACCATCCTTTAACTATTTTTTAATGTCACCATAGAAGAAAATAACACCAATATGCAATTGTTCTAAAGCTGAGTTCTTAATTCCATAGAGAAAAATCTAATTTGTTCCCTTTATTTACAGTATTCCCTGCATGATGAGAGACATTGCTCTCCATTAGGAGAAAATTCAATATATATAGAAAAGGATATCGGAATGTAAGAGTACATGTAAAGTAAATGTACCATTCAAGATGAAAAATATAACGAAGAACAAAACATACTTAGCACATAGACGTAGCCCCGTGTGGTAAAATTGTTCCCCATCCAATGCTGAAAACTGGAACAATCGGCTATAAGAGTCAGCTGTACATACTTTAGCAAACCAACAAAGGTAAACCTGTAGGTATGAGCACAGTAAGTGTTACCTGTAGGTATGAGCATAGTAAGAGTGGACATATTCTACTCACCTTTCCTTGAAGCAAACTAAAGCAAAAGGACAGAAGATTTCTGGTCATCATCCCATAGGACAGTAAAAGAGGGAATGCACTTACTGGAGCTTGAGGTTAATCCCCAGGGATTCGAGGTGCCATCATTGCGTCTGGCTTCTCCGTCCTCGGCATCCACTTTTACAGTGCTCATACCGATTGTACCAAAGCGAACTAAAGCAAAATACGACAGCTGCTTTTGAGCCCATTACACCACCACGGCTCCTATCACCTGAAACAAAGACCATGAACCACACCAATTGTATTATACTACTCATTATTTGAAAGCTATTTAAAAATTACACCGATTAAGAGGAAAAATGTTACATTTGCTTCATGATACCCATGTAGAGAAGAATGCCAAAAGCTGTGTTAGGCTTCACCTACAACAGTACAGGAAACTAAATTGGTTTATTTGGTTGAGGTCGAATAAAATACCAATGCAAGAAACATCATAATGGTCTATTGAGCACCTCTTTTCATTCAAGAGTAACATTTGAAAATTCCGAAGGTTGAAAACTGAGATTCTAGAGGTAGTCGTTGCTTGTTTAGGGATATGTGTGCTACATCACACCGGTAGAAAATAGGCCTATAGTCCCGGTTCGTAAGGGCCAGTAGTACCGGCCGCGCAACCGGGACTAGCTCTGCGCGACTAAATACCCCCCTATAGTCGCGCCGCTTACGAATCGCGGCTAAAGCCCCGGCTACGTGGGCGGGTGGCGGAGCCGGGGGTCGGAGGACCTTTAGTCCCGGTTGGCCACATGAACCGGGACTAAACTTTATTTCGTTTATTTCCTTAATTCATTTGGGTTTCTAATTATTTTTCACACCAATTTTTCTCTCCCTTTTTTTCTCTCCCTTTTTTTCACTTCCTTTTTTTTTCATAATTTGTATTATTTGCTTAGTGTCTAACTACAATTATCTCTAGTCAAATTACTTACTCGTGGTCAAACTTCCCGCTCGGTCACCCATCCTCCCACTACTCTAGCACTAGCACGCTTAACTTCCGAGTTCCATCCCGTCCCGCATCCAAGTGTTTCGCACGCATGTATGTGATAGTAGTATCATATCAATCTTCTTAACATGTTGGTCAATGCCACATTTCTTTATTGTTTGAATTTCAAATAAATCTTTTAATAAACAAAAGTAATGATGTAATTAATAATTTTGAATAAATAAATAAACATTAACTTTTTAATTTGTATTATTTCTAAAAATACTATTAATATATCAAAATATTCAGAAAATAAAACTAATCATTTTTAAATCTTAAAAAATACAAATAATATATCAAAAAATTAAGAAAAATAATACTAATTCATTTTAAAATCTTAAAAATACAAATAATATATCAAAAAATTAAGAAAAATAATACTAATTCATTTTAAAATCTTAAAAATACAAATAATATATTAGAAAATTAAGAAAAATAATACTAATTCATTTTAAAATCTTAAAAATACAAATAATATATAAAAAATTAAGAAAAATAATACTAATTCATTTTAAAATCTTAAAAATACAAATAATATATCAAAAAATTCAGAAAATAAAACAAATTCATTACTTTATGTCTTAATCAATCTTGTGCAGTCATTTACTTGACTATACCTACTGTAGATTTTAATTTTTAGATCATGGGTCTTAGTTCTAGTATTGACTAGATATATGTTTTCCTGGCTTAGATTAATTTTTGGTGAACAGATATATAGAAACTGTAGTTTTTCTGTTTTGTTTTCTTGATGTGTTTTTGTTTGTTTGCTTTGAAATGTGTGTTTGACATAATATAGAAATAGTATAACTAGAAATTAATATAGAAATAATATCCATTACACTTTGCAACACTTTGCAAATTTTTCCAAGTCATTTAACTTTTAAAAAATAGTTTTATGAACAACAAAAGACAAGTGAATAGAACACAATCATATCACATTCATAACACATAGTCTTACGATCACACATAACACAAACATAAGTCTCACAATACAAGCTATGCTTCAAGAGCTACATACTAATTAAGATATCCATTACATACTAAGATATCCATTACATGCATATATCGAACGCATAAATCTATAGCTCCGTCGAGTAGATGCGGAACAACTCGTAGGAAACGTATGCATCTATGGCTGCATACTTGACGTTGGTCCAGTCCAGTGGGGTCTTCCCCCAATACCTATGATTCCTGGAGGGGAAACGAGACTTCATGGTATCGTAGCCCTCGTGGATGAAGGCAGTTGCCATGGGAGCCATCCCGGTCTTGGGCCCGTTCAAATCATCAAAATGGATAAGGTCCTGAAGATCAATGTAGTGATCTTCAGGTATCACAATACCCAAGCGCATCAACTTCTGACGGTCTTGCGTGATGTCAACGCTGTAGAAGTCATACCCCTTGTTGACAAGAAAATCAACAAGTGCCGGAGAATGCTTTGAACTACTGCAACAACAAAAATTTGATACGTGTTAGATATGTTGCAACACATGTATTCTTCAGATGCAACAAACAAATCGAAGATGCAAGATTGTACGTGTGCGTTACCTTGACCATTGGAAGACCAATACGGCCTCCTTGAACGCAATCTGGATGACGGCAACATCCCGTTGATCCGCCGTATACTCTAGATCAAGCCCGAAGAACCGGTGTTCATCGGGAGAGGATAAATATAGTTCGGTCAAATGCGCAAGACAACCGGGGAGCCTCTCGCAATTGTCGGTGTAGCACACGTCCAGACTTTTGCCGCATGGTGTGGGCACATCATATCTCTTCCAAACTTCAGCCATGGTGCTTGGTGGAGGATCGAAGAGAGGGAAGATAAGAGAAGAGAGAAGAAGAAACAGAGACTCGGGTGCGCACTGTAGCAATGGCGCCCTTCTGCCTGTCGCTCGCGAAATAAACCGCCGCGCGGGAGGCGAGCAGTTGGTATCTTTAGTCCCGGGTGGCCAGGCCAGCCGGGACTAAAGGCACGGAGGCCAGCGGCCGGGAACCATTAGTCGCGGGTGGCGACGCCAACCGGAATTAAAGCCCTCCACGCGCCTCCACGCGTTTCCCAACCCATGAGGCATGACCCTCGGTCGCGGGTCTCCTCGCGACCCGGGACTAAAACCCCTTTAGTCACGGGGCGCGAAGTTTGGGGACTAATGGGGGCGTATGGAAGGCCTTTTTTCTACCAGTGTCACAGCTTGCTTGTAGGCACCCTGCAATGATAAAAAGGGGGAATAAGAAACTTTGATTTTCAAAGTAAGTACCGAATTGTCATTGTGTTTACTTGATAATAATTTATATTATTACACTGGATCTTATAACTCAACATATCATCGTTGACTTGAGCTAAACTAAACGAAATGGCAAATGAGTAGACAACGGAATCTAAACATTAGATTGAGTAATTTATCTTGAAACATGGTTCAATTTTTACATGTATAAAGTAAAAGAATCTGCACACACACAAGACAATATTTCCTATGGATTAGAGAAAGAGTGAAAGAGAGAGAGCAAGAGGGGAGTATAGGCACCTGTGAGAGGGGGAAATGAGGCGAGGTCGAGCGGAGCAGAGGTGCGAGGTTAGCTGCGGCGGCGTCCTCAGCTTCTGCTGCGATGAAAACCATCAATCGGCGGCGGCTGTCGGAGCTTCGGAGCCTCCATCTCCATCCATGTTTGGCCTCCAACCAACGCTGCTCCTCCTCGCTGGCAGATGGAGTATGGGCGCCCGTTGCTGCACCACGCGAGAGGAGGCATGTGGGCCAAGATGGCAGCCATGGCTTCCACCTGCCCACAGCTCATCTTCTTTAGGCACGGCGGCCTACACAGCTCTGTACGACTGCACCACCACCAGACCAGATCTCTCTCTGTGAGAAGGGATAGGCGGCTCGGAGAAGCGCACGAGCGGCGGCGGCTCCGCTCCTCCTGTTGGCACGCCTAGGTCAGAAAAGCCAGCTGCAGTGGTGACGCGATGGACGGACGAGCCCGGAGAGTATCTCGATGAAGGGGGAGAGGAGGGGAGGCAAAAAGGCGCCAAACTGGGGCAGGGTCGCCGGGCCGGCTGGCGGCTAGGGTTTCCACCACAAGGTTTGTTCGGTTTTATACCATACGGTGAAAAAACGAACGGTCCAGATCTGCTCTGTAAGTCCTCGATCCAACGGCCGAAATGGCCTGAGCTCTGAGGAAGCCCCTTGGGGTCTCAAGATTTACCTCTTTAGAAACCCATTTCTGACACTCCGAAAATAGAAAATGGTTTTTTTATTCAGGTAAAAAAAAACTTCCTTCGTCAACATTGTCCGTGCTTCCAAGATGCATGTTTGTGTGCAATATGGGCTCATTATAACAAACTATGCCATGTGTTTGGCCATAACACCCGTCGTTTCAACCGACACCCTAGAATGTTAGGAGGAGATAGCAAGTTTTTGTGAACACTTTTTCAACAGAACCGTCGTATTCCAATTTTATTATTTTTGGTGGATACTAGGACATATGTAATGATGGTCCATGTATTCCACGTTTATTATTAAACATCACCAACAACATCCCTATCTAGTCTTATGAATTTTCTTCGTGTATAGATGGTCCATGAACCCTATCACTACCAAATTCCGTGCGATCCGGAACATTTTGAGCGAACATTTTGATAACATTGAGCGTTTCCGTCACGAATGGCTGAAAAGTGGAGTTTGCTCTCGACGTATTGGATTGGTCCGTCGCGGACTGGTTTTGCTCGACTTTTTGCTAGTTTTACGTCGCAGATTTTCGTCTCCGGCCCAGTAGCCCACTAAGAGCCCAGTTGCCTTCGAGGAAACTTTCCTGGTCACGTAGAACGTCCCTAATGTTTCTTGGGGCCACACATCCTGCCCTGTTTGAGTGCTTTGATTGGCTACGACCATGCTCTTGGTGCCTGGCCCCACCTTCAGGCCGTGTGCACCGTTTGTAGCCGTTGGTATTGTGGGACCCAATTTAGCCGTTGACACAGCTGAATGTACCAATGAAATAACTCGACCAGACCACAGCAAAGCCACTGCCGTAAATCCTACGCCGCCGCTGCCATAAATCCTCCGCCGTTACCACACCGCTGCCGCTGACGAGGGCGCGCAGCTAAATTTCCCTCTCCTCTTTCTCCCTTCGCGATTCTAGGGTTCTTCCCTTTCTCCCCTGTCTCACATGGCGCGCATGGAAAGCATGGCCGCTAGCGGCGAGAGTTTGTGCTCGTCACACGTAGGGGGTTTTCCTCCTCGCCGCCGCAAACCTATCCCATACACTACGGTGGCCTTGGACCACTCCAATGAAACAAAATGTCTGCGCGGTTTGAAGATGGCCATGTGGATTTCTTGGACCGACATAATCCAGGCCGGAGATTCCTGAAATGCCAAAGACTCTTGGTAAAGATTTGTGCTGTTGTTCCAGTTTGGTTGCAAGATTTTTCTTTTGGTTAAATTTTATCTTATTTTGGTTGCAGAAGTATGGCATTCCTTATGGTTGTGGAAAGTTCTCATGGCATGACCCGGAATGGACATAATTCCAGGAACAGGTGGTTCTTCAACTGCGTAATGCAGTGTTTAGAGAGAAGGACGAGAATAGCACATTGCAGGAAAAGATAAGTGCACTGTGGCAGAAGCTAGATCAGGTGCTGCGGCAAGGGGTACAAAGAAGGTGCTGATGAAGCTGCTGGAAAACCTGCTCATGAAGGCAAGATTCAAGATTCTGGCCACAATCTATTGATGATTTGTGTTTTTTCAGTTTTATTTGCAATGTGTCTTGGCATGATGATTTCTGGCAGTTGAGTAATGGCATATTAGCAATGTAAGGAAGATAATTGGGTAATGGTAGCACTTGAGTAATATCATGTTCGCGGTCAATTTTATGAGCACTTGTATGTACTCTATGTTTAATGCTATGGTTTTGACATATACGAGACAAAGAGCTAAAGTTAACACACAGACACACAAACAAACAAAATTCAAAGAAAATGCAAGAATGCACTTTAGTTCAACACAAGCATACACACACGCATGCACATCAGTTCAACACAAGCATGCAAGCAGGCATGCACAACAGTTCAACACACAACATGCAAACAGGCATGCACATCAGTTCAACAAAAACATGCACACAAAGCATGCAAAATCAGTTCGACACAAGCTTGCCCACAGGCATGCAACACTAGTCTGCATCGCTATCATCTGCGGGCAGTGCACCTGCATCACTGTCATACTCCGCATATGTGTCGTCTACTTCATCCTCACCGACTTCTAATTCAGCGTCACCATCTTGTACTTCACCTTCCTTATGCTACACATACACTTTTTCCCGATCTTTGATATAATCCCAAATCTCATCTGCTGAGAGGATGCGGGGAGCCATGTCAATGCATTCCAGAATAGCCGGAGGCGGAGGAGATATCGGGTCAGCAGGAATATCCTCATTGTCAGATACTTCGACATATTGATGTGCTAGAATACTAGGCCTCTCGTCCTCATCATTGTCCTCCTCATATTTGTCCTTCTCATGTTCGGACACATCAAAGGTATGCCTATGCTCAAATTTTTGGACTATTCGCCAGTGTTCTCCCCCTACATTTTCTGGCATATAAAACACTTTCTGTGCCTGGGTTGACAGGATATACTTATCATCCTCGTACCACAAATTGGAAATATTGATGCTCCTGGACAGTTTATCATACTTTTCCAGTTTAAACCTGCGCATGCCCCTGCCTGCTTCAAGACAATACCAGTCACAGCCAAACAGAACAACTGTCTGTTTATGTTTCTCGGCAGAGATATAAGTCAGCTCTTTGATTTCCTTGAGGACACCATAAAAATCTCTTGCGTCCCCGCCGTGATCTCCAGCAGCCATGACTCCACTGTTTTGCGTTTTCTTGCCTTTTTCACGCTCAGCGGTGACAAACCGAACTAAGTTCACATGACAAACTGAATATGTTTTAACTTTGCTGTGTGGGCCAAGTGCCAATGCGAACAACTCATCTTCATGAACTTCTGGTCATTCCCGTGCCTTGTTCATCATCTGTGTACCAGAGAAAAAAAGAAAAACAATATGGTCAAAATCATGCAATGAAATGCAAAAGGTCAAAGAGAAATGCAAATGGAAACTTGCATGCTCTTTGAACCATCTTGGAAAATCCTGGTCAACCCTAACTTTGAAATCAGGTGTCCCTTCTTTCTCCAGCTTTGTCCAGAACTTTCTGCAAACCATGAAGAGTTATTAAACTCCAGTAACTATGGGGTATACAATGTGTAGGGTAACATAAAATTCAGACGTAGGGAACATACTGGATATAGCCTGTAACCTTGCTGCAATTGTTTAGGACATACCAAGCCATTCTATAAAGCTTTGTTGACAGGGTCTCAGTGCTATCATGATTGATCGCACTATATGCTCCAACTAAACGCGCACCATGGCCAAACACATCACAAGATGATTCTTTTCGTTCAACTTTTTGTTGAACCTCATATCTTCGTTGCCGGTTGTACCTTGTCTCAATATCTTCTTTCAAGTATCTAGAGCTAAATGTCAAGCACTCGGAGGCAATGTACGCCTCTACAATTGAACCTTCTGGATGTTCCATGTTCCTCACATATCTCTTCAAAGTACACAACATCCTATTGATTGGATACATCCACCCATAGTTCACAGGGCCTCGGAGCAAAGTGTCGTCAGGTAAATGCACAACCAGGTGGACCATAACATCAAAAAACGCCGGCGGGAAGATTTTTTCAAGCCTGCACAAGATTACTGGGATTTCAGCTTTCAGGCGGAGCAGAACACTTCTTTCCAACCTTTTACTGCACAAGTCCTTGAGAATTTTGCCTAGGTCACCTATCGCCCGATAGACATCATCTTTCAATAATCCCCGAAGCCCAGCAGATAATGTTCTCTGCCACAGGATGTGGCAATCATGGGTTTTAAGTCCCGAGATCTTGCGTGTTTGTACGTTGACACACTTGGACATTTTGGAACAAAAACCATCTAGATATGTACAGTCAAATAGAAACTGGCATAGCTTTGTCTTCGCATCTTTGTTTAGGGTATAGCTTCCATATGTCATTACACATTTATATTTCTTCGGGTCCATGTCCGGGGGCATTACCGGTGGATCCAGCTGCATTTTGGTTCCTAATATAACACAACCAAGCAATTGGTTCCACCTTGCTACCCCCTTCCGGCTCACGCAGAGGGGCCAGAACGACAGTTCCGTCTTTTTCCCCAAGGGGCTATGGTTTCTCCGAAGAGGGCTCCGGAGCGTCTAAATGCCAGCACATGGTATGCCATACCATGTGTGTTTCCATACCATTTGTGATATGGAGTGTGGCAAGTGTCTTGGATGACCAAGATTCCCTCATTCTCTTTGTTAGGGCTTCATCAGCGTCGGGTTCTCTCTGGCGGGTTCCAGGACTACTTAGAGCCGAAACTCCCGGATCTGGCGGAATGGGGGAAATCTTGCCAAGAGGTGGCCCCTACCATTGACGTTGGTGTTCCTAGGACCTAACCTAACACAACCAAGCAATCGGTTCCACTTTGCTACCCCCTTCCGGCTCAACGCGGAGAGGCTAGAACGGCGGTTCCGTCTTTTTCCCCAACGGGGCTAGGGTTTCCCCGGAGAGGGACTCCGGAGCGTAGGAATTCCACCACAACAAATGGAATGCCATACCATATGTGTTATAGTATGGCATGGTTCTTGGATGCCAAACATTCCTACACTCTCTATGTTAGGGCTTCACCGGCGTCAGATTCTCTCTAGGGGGTTCCCCGACTACTTAGAGCCCGAAACTCCCGGATCTGACAGAACGGGGGAAATCTTGCCAAGAGGTTGGCCCTACCATTGACTTGGGTGTTCCTTGGGCCTAATATAACACAACCAAGCAATTGGTTCAGCTTTTCTACCCCGTTCCGGCTCACGTAGATGGGCCAGAACGACAGTTCCGTCTTTTTCCCCAAGGGTCTATGGTTTCTCCGAAGAGGGGCTCCGGAGCGTCTGAATGCCAGCACATGGTATGCCATAACATGTGTGTTGCCATACCATGTGTGATATAGAGTGTGGCAAGTGTCTTGGATGAACCAAATTCCCTCACTCTCTTTGTTAGGGCTTCATCGGCGTCGGGATTCTCTCTGGCAGGTTCCAGGACTACTTAGAGCCGAAACTGCCAGATCTGGCGAAACGGGGGAAATCTTGCCAAGAGGTGGCCCCTACCATTTACTTTGGTGTTCCTAGGACCTAACCTAACACAACCAAGCAATTGGTTCCAATTTGCTTCCCCCTTCTTGCTCATGTACACGGAGAGGCTAGAACGGCGGTTCCGTTTTTCCCCAACAGGGCTAGGGTTTCCCCGGAGAGGGACTCCGGAGCGTATGAATGCCACCACAACAAATTGTATGCAATAACATATGTTTTAGAGTGTGTCCTGGTTCTTGGATGCCAAACATTCCCTCACTCTCTGTGTTAGGGCTTCACCGGCGTCAGATTCTCTCTAGCGGGTTCCACGACTATTTAGAGCCCGAAACTCCCGGATCTGACAGAACGGGGGAAATATTGCCAAGAGGTTGGCCCTACCATTGACTTGGGTGTTCCTTGGGCCTAATATAACACAAAAAAGCATTTGGTTCCACCTTGCTACCCCTTCCGGCTCACGTAGAGGGGCCAGAACGACAGTTCCGTCTTTTTCCCTAAGGGGCTATGGTTTCTCCGAAGAGGGGCTCCGGAGCGTCTGAATGCCAGCACATGGTATGCCATACCATGTGTGATATGGAGTGTGGCAAGTGTCTTGGATAACAAATATTCCCTCATTCTCTTTGTTTGGGCTTCATCGGCCTCGGGTTCTCTCTGGCGGGTTCTAGGACTACTTAGAAACGAAACTCCCGGATATGGCGGAACGGGGGAAATATTGCCAAGAGGTGGCCCCTACCATTGACTTTGGTGTTCCTTGGACCTAACCTAACACAACCAAGCAATCAGTTCCACTTTTCTACCCCCTTCCGGCTCATGTACGCGGAGAGGCTAGAACGGCGGTTCCGTCTTTTTCCCCAACGGGGCTAGGGTTTCCCCGGAGAGGGATTCCGGAGCGTATGAATGCCACCACAGCACATGGTATGTCATACCATATGTGTTAGAGTGTGGCATGGGTCTTGGATTCCAAATATTCCCTCACTCTCTATGTTAGGGATTCACCAGCGTCGGATTCTCTCTAGCGGGTTCCACGACTACTTAGAGCCCAAAACTCTCGGATCTGACAGAACGGGGGAAATCTTGCCAAGAGGTTTGCCCCACCATTGACTTTGGGTGTTCCCTGGGCCGAATATAACACAATAAAGAAATTGGTTCCACCGAGCTACCCCCTTCCGGCTCACGTAGAGGGGCCAGAACGACAGTTCCGTCTTTTCCCCCAAGGGGCTAATTAAGGTTTCTCCGAAGAGGGGCTCTGGAGCGTCTGAATGCCACCAGAACACATGGTATGCCATACCATGTGTGATATAGAGTGTGGGAAGTGTCTTGGATGACCAAGATTCCCTCACTTTCTCTGTTAGGGCTTCATCAGCGTCAGATTCTCTCTGGCGGGTTCCAGGACTACTTAGAGTCGAAACTCCCGGATCTGGTGGAACGGGGGGAATATTGCCAAGAGGTGGGCCCTAACATTGTCTTTGGTGTTACTTGGACATAACCTAACACAACCAAGCAATCGGTTCCACTTTGCTACCCCCTTCCGGCTGATGTACGCGCGCGGAGAGGCCAGAACGGCGGTTCCGTCTTTTTCCCCAAAGGGGCTATGGTTTCCCCGGAGACGGATTCCGGAGCGTATGAATGCCACCACAGCACATGGTATGCCATACCATACGTGTTAGAGTGTGGCATGGGTCTTGGATGCCAAACATTCCCTCACTCTCTGTGTTAGGGCTTCACCGGCGTCAGATTCAGTCTAGCAGGTTCCACGACTACTTAGAGCCCGAAACTCTCGGATCTGACAGAACCGGGGAAATCTTGCCAAGAGGTTGGCCCTACCATTGACTTGGGTGTTACTTGGTCCTAATATAACACAACCAAACAATCGTTTCCACTTTGCTACCCCCTTGTGGGTCACGTAGAGGGGCCATAACGGCAGTTCGGACTTTTTCCCCACCGGGGCTAGGGTTTGTCCAGAGAGGGGATCTGGAGCGTCTGAATACCACCAAATCCTATCCCATGGTATGCCATAAAATGTGTGTGTGTGTGTCATGTGTCTTGGATTCCCAGTATTCCCTCACTCTACGTGTTAGGGCTTCACCGTCGTCAGATTCTCTTTGATGGGCTCCAGGACTACTTAGAGCCCGAAACTCCCAAATCTGACAGAACGTGGGGATTCTTGCCAATAGGTGGGTGACGAAGGGATGGATCCTAGGCCTGTCGGGTATGCCTACCCGGTCTCAGGCCCACGGCCCAGGCTCTAAAGGAGGCATCGCGTACAGTTCTAGAAGGCCCCGAACATGGGTAAATCGTGTCCCCTGTCTAGCCGACGATTTTCACCAGTGCCTAAACGTTCTCCTAATCGAAACCCTATGGGATCACCCGAGGGACTTGTTGAGATGCAGATTCGACAATTGGCGTCGTCTGTGGGAACGGCGGGCGCTGGATCTCCGGCATCTTCAGCTTCATCGACAACCAACTCGCGTTGGAAACCTTCGACATCGACTCCAACCAACCCAATTCGGATCGGATCTGTCGTAGTCACCCCTCACTCGCCAGAATCACGCCCGGAATTCAGCAATCTAGAGAAAAGCGTCACCTTGACGTTCAGGAGCTTCAAGTTCTACACCAACAAAGACAGGATCCTCCACTTCCCTGAAGAATTGGGATCTGAGTCAATTTCCAGCCCAGGAGCTTCACGACCCTACTTGGCGAAAAGTGGCGAATCCATCCGCCTCAACACCAGCAATTTCCATACCCTCTCTACAGAGGAACCCTCTCGGGTCAGGAAGGCCTTTCGAGTTACGCCTAGGACTCACAAGCCACGTCTGGCTCAAGTCTGCATGGCAGGATCGGAACAGCCACCTACGAAAACTGAACAAAGCGCGAAGGAACGCGTCGAGATCAACGTTTCGCGAGACGCCTGGCTCCGAGCAAAGGAGGCCATCCACACAAGCAAACCACCTACGGCCGGGGTCCCACACAAAGACATGGTCGCCTACCACTACCATCTAGTGAGAGCGGCCACTGCTATCAAAGAAGCTCGAGAAGATCTGGTCGTGCGAAAAAGATTGGCAGACGAATCGAGCCAACGCCGTGCGGAGCTATCCCTAACACATTCTGTCGGGAACCGCCCCCAGAAGAAGGGACGCGCCTTGAGAACCGCGACCATGGACGGCGAGTCTTTAAGCGGGATTAGCAAATCCCTTATGCGTGTGGACGAAGATGGAAACATCCATCCGCAAATTCCCGCAGCCGTGGTGCTAGCCGCAGCTACCTACATGCAGATAAATCAACCAGGGGAAAATGATCCCCGCGCGGAACAATACAAGCAAGTGCAAAAAGGACTAGGCATGGCAGCCGCAAAACTTACCTCCTATGATCGCAGGAAGGTAGCCGAACAGAAGGACAAAGAAGCACCCGATGGACGTAGGGGTACATCACCCGACAAGGAAAAATCGCCCCGCCGAGCACGTGGGAAAGAAGCTCGGCGACGAGGAGATAGCCCGAGTGGCAGCGATAGCAGCCCAAGGGGTCGAGACCGTAGCCGCAGCCCGAGAAGAGGTCGAGATTGCAGCCCGCGGAAGAATCGAGATCGTAGCCCGCGAGGAAATCGAGATCCCAGCTCGCGAAAAGATCGAGACAGCAGCCGCTCGTGACATCGCAGCAAAGAACCGAGAGGAGACACCAATCGCGATGAGCCCGGATACAACGCGCGATCGGACATCGCCCAACGCAAGGTTGATAAAGGTCGGGCGGCCAGAAACCGTGCGCGCTCCCCATCCACATCCTCCGATGACGAAGTCTGCGGAGCCCTATGCTTTACCCGCAGCATCCGCGAAGTGCCGCTACCCAAAATATTCAAGCTATCCACGGAAGTATAGAAATACGACGGTTCCCAAGAGCCTTCAGCCTGGTTGTCAGATTACCTCACGGCAGCAAAATGCTAACGTGGGAACAAAAACACAGCTATGCAATACCTCAACCTACACCTAGTCGGTGCTGCCCGCAGCTGGCTCGAAGGAAGGCCGAAGGCATGCTACAGGTCTTGGGACGACCTAAACCTCGATTTCTGCAAAAATTTCCAAGCAACATACAAAAGACCTGTGACCATCGAGGAGCTACGGCTTGCAAGCAGAAAAGTGTCGAGTCTACTCGCGAATATATTTAGCGATGGACCACGCTAAGGAATACAACAGGGAATATATCATAAGAAGTTGCGGTTGAAGCGTTCGCCAAAGGAGCACGGCGAACTTCTTTCAGGGAATAACTAGGGCGACTAGCACCCAAAACCATGGTAGAATTAATGGCCATAGCTGATAGATGGGCAAACGGCGAAGACGCAGTGCGCAACGAGAAAGATTCATCCCCAGCACGCGATGACGACCGCCATAGTCGAAAGAAAAGAAGGAAAAATTACGACCACGATGATCGAGAAGAATTCGTGGCTGCAGAGTTCACCAAAAATCGCGACAGCGGATATCGTGGAAAACGCGAATGGAGACCAAAGCAAGAAGACAAAACCCCCGAGGAGGACCTCGACGTTTACTGCATGCTACATCTATTTACAGATAAGCGCACAGGCAAAACTAAGGCAACACACCTTCTCAAGGATTGCCGAAAGTTCATTGATATCCACGAGGCCTTCTTGAAGAAAACAGAGCAGCAATTAGTCAGGGTTACCCGCAGCTTCCCGGAGGAGGAACTCAAGGATTTCAACAACCACAAGCCCTGCCCCCAGCAGTAAACCAAAACTCAATGCTAGCTGCGCTGCCATCGCCACCCGCCCCAAATCAAGGAGCCAACGGGTACCCGAACCCTGCAGGTCTCTTAGGCATGATACAAAAGGTCTGTCCATCACGCAGAGCTCAGAAGACAAACACGCGGCAGCTATGCATGGCTGTGCACACGCCAACTACAAGAACTGAGTACCTGAAGATGGTGGAGCAACAGATAACCTTTTCCAAGGAAGACCACCCTCCACGAGTTTATCGACCAGGACACGCCGCACTTGTCATACAAGCACAAATTGGCAATTACGAGCTGGCTCGCGTGTTCATGGACGGAGGCGGCGGCATCAACATCATCTATGCAGACACACTCCGGCGTATGAACAAGAATTTGGATGGACTCGCAGAATCAGAGACATCCTTCCACAGGATAGTTCCAGGAAAAGCAGTCCGTCCACTCGGAACGATCAACCTAGAGGTGGTGCTAGGCAACCGAAAGACGAGAATTCCTCGACTTCGAAGTTGTCGATTGGCCCTCACAGTACCACGCCATTCTTGGTCGAATGGCGTTCGCCAGATTCATGGCATTACTGCACTACGCATACTTGAAGCTCAAGCTACGTGGAGAATATGGCACAATCACCATCGACGGTGATTTTCAAAAGTCCAACAAATGCGACATCGAATTCAACGAGATCGCTCAATCTTTCGGGATGCAGGAAGAACTAGAGGAGATAGCAAAAACCACGGATCACTCTGTGATGCCTCTCACCAAGAAGAACGCTCCAGAGCTCGAATTCAACACAAATAGCAGTACCCGCAAGCATCAAGTACACCCGACGGATTCTGCGATGACGGCGATGGTGTCCACCACCCTCTCGCCAGCATAGGAAGGCGCACTTGTTGAGCTCCTCTGTGAGTACTGGGAAATTTTCGCCTGGCAGCCTTCAGATATGCCAGGGATACCCAGGGAGTTCACCGAGCACTCACTCGAAGTCTTCAAAGACGCTAAGCCTATCAAGCAGACTACCCGAAGGTTCTCAGAGCCCAAGCAAAAAGCACTCGGAGAGGAAGTAAACAGACTACTCGCAGCAAAATTTATTCGCGAGATAAATATTTCCACCTGGTTAGCAAACCCGGTGCTGGTCCCGAAGAAAAATACCAACATCCTTCGCGTGTGCATCGACTACACTTCATTGAATTAACACTGCCCCAAGGATAACTTTGCCCTGCCACGAATCGATCAGATCTTGGACTCTACAGCAGGTTGCGAACGACTCTCTTTCTTGGACGCCTACTCGGGCTATAATCAGATCAGAATGAAGAAGGAAGACGAGGAGAAGACGGCGTTTATAACACCCCACGGTGTTTACTGCTACATGACAATGCCATTCGGGCTGAAGAAGGCAGGCACAACATACCAGCGCTCCATGCAAAAATGCCTCGCCAAGCTCATTGGCAAGAACGTACAAGTGTACATTGACGACATCGCCACCAAAACTCGAGTGGAAGATACACTTCTCGACGATATCAGAGAAACATTTGACGCGTTGAACGCATACCGAATCAAGCTCAACCCGACCAAGTGTGTCTTTGGCGTCCCTGCAGGACAACTTCTCGGGTACCTGGTCTCCGCTCGAGGGATTGAAGCTAACCCGGAGAAAATCCAAGCAATCCTGACAATGAAGGAGCCAACCAATCTCCGTGGTGTGCAACAGCTCGCGGGACGACTAGCCGCCCTAAGCAGATTCATTGCGAGGCTAGGCGAGCAAGCATTACCTTTCTACAATTTCCTGAAGAAAACGGATAAGTTCGAGTGGACACCTGAAGCACAGAAGGCATTCGCAGACCTCAAGCGAGCGTTGCAGAGCAGGCGCGTCCTGGCAAAGCCACAAGAACGGGAGCCACAGTTCCTCTACCTAGCCGCGACAAATCAGGTCATTAGCACAGCAATCGTGGTCGAATGGCCGGAGGACGGCAAGGTGTTTGGTATCCAAAGGCCAATATATTACATCAGCGAAGTGCTTTCGCCCTGCAAACAGAGATATACCCATTACCAGAAGCTCGCGTACAGTGTGGTGCTCACATCCTGAAAGCTCAAACATTACTTCCAGGAACACACCGTCACGGTGGTAAACGACGCATCGCTGAGTACTATCATGAATAACCCAATGGCATCTGGAAGAATTGCAATGTGGAGTATCGAGCTCGGTGCCTGGGACATCTTATATGCGGGTCGCAAGTCTATCAAATCGCAAGTGCTCGTGGAGTTCCTAAGCGAGTGGACAGAACTACAAACACCAGGCCCTCCAGAGTATACAAGCAATTGGATAATGTATTTCGATGGGTCAAAGAGAAACGAAGGAGCCGGAGCCGGGGTAGTCTTAATATCCCCGAGAGGTGACAAGTTACAATACGTCCTTCGATTGGACTTTCCACCCGACGACCCGGCGTCAAATAATGATGCAGAGTACGAAGGCCTCCTACACGGCATGAAGATTGCGATTGCCTGCGGAGCAACCCGAATGATGATCTAGGTAGATTCAAACCTCATAGTGCAGCAGACAATGAAAGAGTGTGATGCCATTGCAGAAAACATGGTTGCCTATCGAGACATGTACAACCTACTCGAAGGAAGTTTCCAAGGGTGCTAACTAAAGCACATTGCGCGATCCAGCAACGAAGAAGCGGATAAACTGGCAAACATGGGTTCTAAAAACACACCCATACCGCCTGGAATATACTTCGAAAGGATGATAAAACAATCAGTCAAAGTCAAAAAAGCAGCAGAAGGACCCGAGACATTGGAGACAGAAGTCAGCCCGCAAACTGCTATGATCGAGCTTACTCACAACATCTCAAGACAAGTTTTTCTGGTCGAGCCAGTGTGGACGCAGAAATATCTCGACTACTTGTCCAACAAACAGCTCCCAGCAGATATTCGCGAGGCTAGACAGATAGTACGACGTAGCAAAGCTTTTCGGGTACTCAATTGTCGCACCCGGACTTCTAGAGGATACTCACAGTCCGCTGAATAGTAGAGCAAATGGCTTACGGGGCATACCGGCACCCGCATCTCAATATGAGCAGGCCAACACGTAAACGTGTGACAACCATTCTCTACTATCCATCGTCTGCGCAAACCATCCCATAGAGATCAGGACACTTCCGTTGACGTACTTCATAACATACACACATGGTACGTCAACGGCATTAGAACAACTGATATCACAACATATCTCTAAGACACAAAAGATTGAAATAAGTTGCAAATAGCTCTCACTAGAGCAGAGATAGCAAATACAATCATCCAGAGGACACATGTCCCAACAATCCATCATTACATCACAGCGGAAGCATCCAAAATGTCTGAGTACAGACAAGATCCAAATAGGCCTAAGAGGCCGGAAACGAAAAGACGGAGCCCATCCACGATGTCTCGGATCCTGCCCGGGTCCGCTATCTACTCGTCAGCAGCCTCGTCATACTCCACGTAGTAGCCACCATGGGGATCCTCGGAAACGTAGTCTGCGGAAACCACAGCCCCAAAGGGGGGTCAGTACATAAACGTACTGGCAAGCAAGACTCACAATTCACCAAAGGGTGCCCGTCAACACCAAGCACAGATGCCTTGGGTTCAACGGAAGAAAAGGGGTGATACAAAAGATGCGGCAGCGGGCTGCACTAACCAACTACAGATACATGCTATACCTTCCGGCTAACATAAAGGAGATAAGATAGCGTATCGTAACCAACTACAACTAACCACCAAACAAACCCCCATCCTGGATCTCGCCCCTTATCCAAAGAAGCAATCCGAGGATAACTCACACAGTTGGATTAATGATGGTTCAAGTTATTGTGTCAATAAGACTATTACTAGGCAAGTTATCATTAGTTAGGTGTAAGTTGTTCTGAGTACTTGTTAGCCAGTACTTTCACCAAGTCAACCATAACCGCGGAAAACACGACTTCTCGAGAAGATTTAACCCTGCAGGGGTGCACCAATTTGGCCGTACACGTAAGAATATCTCGCCAGACGGGAATCAAACCCACCAAGCGAGGCACTCAACACAACTCAACTCTTCTTCGCATCAAGCCCAAAGAACCACGTGTTGTGCGTGCGCGGCTAATCGAGCCCCCACGAAGAAAAGGGGGACCCTCATAGCACTGGAAGATCACGCCGCCCTAAATGCCGACTATAAAAATTCCACCCTGGCCTCGGGTTCGTACCTGCATATGCGTGCATCAGATGGAAAGCCCGAACTAAGTGTGGCGATTTGGACGAGATGCGAATCGAATCAAATTGAGGGGGGCGCCGATACACGCTTCCCACATGCGGATAGTGCGCTCATCATGGATCAATAGACAAGACCCTTTTCCTAATTAGGGTCGACACTAGCAGGCCTCAAAACCACGTCGGGCCTCCAGCCGGTGCCTTATCATCAAATTAGCATTACCTCAAACATTAACAGGTTGTGGTTTAACATCGATTCCCAGAACATGATGAAATAAGGTAACAGAAATAACGGACAACAGACTCGAGCATAAACAACCCTAAGCATGCTAGTAAGACACGGGCAACAAGCAACGGGGTTTTAGGTGTGGAGGTGAGGTTGTATCAGGGTTACAGGATAACATGTGATAGGATCGAACACAAGCAACGAATCTTAAGGCTAGCAGAATAGACAACGGAAAGTATCGGTATCCAGTGTGGAAAGGAACACAATGGTTCATGTGAGTGAATACTTGCCTGCAAACTCAGTAGCCTGGTACTGAGCTAACTCCTCAGAAGTAGTGTCGTAAACCTCGTCTGTATCAACGTCGTCGTCTATTCGAGAAGAAGCAAACAAACAACGCAGAGAGACAAACAATCAATAACATGGCATAATGCACAATCATGGGATGATGCATGCCAATTTAATTGATTCATCAAAATAAACTAGTTGACATGGTAACATGTTTAAATGGACCCATATGCAATTTGGATTGCATATGGAAAGCCCATGAATTAAGGTGGAAATAAATGATCTAGAAATAATTACCATGTGAAAGTTGATTAGCATGATGCATGCATGATGAAAACAATAAGAGAACAACAATGGATTCAATTTGAAATGAAGTTTTCCAAGTTTGGAAATTTATTTATTAAGTTAAGAAATTTTTGGCTTCTTAAAGAGTTACACAAGCATTTGTTGTTTTCACCAATTTTAATTGTTCAACATGGATAACAAGGTTCATATTTGAATAGAACACCAAATTTTAGTTGGAATACATGTTTCAATTATTGAAAAAGGAATTAGAATGAAATACTTATGAATTAAACAAGTTTGAACAAGTTTTAAATGAATTTAATTCAAGTATGAATTGATTTGAATTTTTTATTTGTTCAAAACATTAATTCAATTTCATATTTGAAAATATTATAATTTTCTGGTTTGAAAACATATTTTATAAGTTCAAAAATAATTTAATTTGAGCAAGTTATGAATTTAGCAAATTTAAATGATTTAAACAAGGTTTAAATTATTTAACCAATTTTTAATTATTCAAAACATGAAACAAAATTTATATTTGGATAGGTGTTTCAATTTGGGATGGAAAACATATTTCATATGTGAAAATTGAATTAAGTTGAATTAGTTATAAATTTAACCAAATTTAAAAGGAGTTGTTTGAATTGGAATTTGGAAGCAATTTGAAATGTTCAAAACATAAAACAAATGTTTCAATCATGTAGAGAATTTAATGTGGTTCAGTACACATATTTTATTTATATTATTTGGAGTTGGATTTTAAAAGTTATTTGAGTTTTAGAGGCAGGGGCTATTCTGTAATTGCAGGGACCTAAAATAAAAGAAATCTGGGGCAGAAAACGTTTTACACCCGCAGTGAATGGCCCAAGCCACTGACAGGGGGGGCCCTGGCCACGGTGGCCTGCGTGGCAGCACGCGTGGCAACCCAGGCCAATGGCAGGTGGGCCACAGACGCCCACGTGGCAAAGCGAAAAAAAAATGTGGCGGATTTAATCCGCGGAGGCGAGGGCTCGACCCCTCGACCTCGGGCGCGCGTGCGTGTGCTGCTGCCACTGCGGTGGCGAACGATTCTTGTCAGGTAAGCAGCGCGCGGGGGGATATGCTTCAGATCCGCGTTAACTGAAACTGCACTGTAAAAGTTCAGTGTTCCTGGACGGAGGCAGTCGCCGGCGTGATCGTTGCTGTGGTGGCCGTGGCCGGCTGCTGGTGCGCGTGTGCGTGTGTTGTGGGTGTGCGCGCGGTGTGCTCGTGCAGAGAGAGAGGAGGGTGGAGCATAGGTGGAGCTCACCCTCGAGGTACCCGTGGCAGAGGCCCGGGGCAGTAGTCGACGGCGACGGCGAGGAAGTGGACGGCGGCGGCGAGGCAGCGACTCCCGGGTACCGTGGCGTGGACGAGGAGGAAGAGGAAGTCGCGGTGACTCCGTTCCCATGGCTATCCAGCGAGGAGGCGCATCGAATCGGCGGCGATCGCCGGGGTTCAGAGGATGGAGCTCGGTGGTGTTGCGGTGGTGTGATTCAGAGATATAGAGAGTAAACGATCGGCGGCGGCAGGCGAGGGAGAGAGTGGAGGGAGGTTAGGGCACCGAGGGGGAACCCTAGGGTAGCTATATGGAGGAGGAGGAGCGAGCTCGGCCGTCTGCTTCTCCTCTGTCGACGTGGACACGGCGGATCTTCTGCCGTACAGGAGGAAGACGAGCGAAGGGGTACCAGGCCGGTTTGGGATGGTGGGCTGGCCTGCCCTTTCCCCCTCCGTTTTTTTTTGTTCTGTCTGTTTTTTTTTTGCTGATTTGAAAAAAGGGAAGAAAAGGCTAGTTCTTTAGGGTTAGAAAATTATGTAATTTTTTTTGTATAAGTTAGTTTTTGAAACAGCACCAAAGTGCCAACTGTTGTTTCACAAAATGTTTAAAATATGTTGCTGTTTGCATTTTTATTTGAATTTGAGAATAAGTGAATTAAAAAGAACCACTTAAATAGTTTGAACCCTCAAGTTTATTTGAAACAAAAATGATGGAAGTGTTTTGTAATTTTCATAAATTTCAAATGGTTGCTATTTGGAAATTTTAATTGGATTTGAATGAAATTTGAATTAAGTGAAATATTACAAGGAACAAGTTAATAGTTTGAGATATCTATTTTAATGGAAACAAATAGCTGTTTTAATTGAATATTTCTATTTGAAAATTTTAACATAACAAGTATGAAACAAAGGTTTAAATTCTTGGTTTGAAATTCAAATAGAAAACAAGGAAAAACAAATGCAAACAATGCAATGATTAAGATGCCATGATGCAAAACATAAAATAACAATTAGCAAACATTCTAAAGGTGATTTTCATACTTGGGATGTTACAAAACGCCCCCCCTTGAAGGAATCGCGCCCCGAGATTTCTACTGAGAAGAGAAAAGGTCCGGATACTTCTTGCGAAGATCCTCTTCGGTCTCCCGCGTTGCCTCTTTGTCGGAATGATGAGACCACTGCACTTTTAAGAACTTGGTGCTCTTGTTGCGAGGTTTACGCTCGGTCTCATCGAGAATTCGAATAGGGTGCTCCTCATAAGAGAGATCTTCTTGCAGATCAATGGAATCATGATCAACTGCACGACCTGGATCTTTGAAGCACCTCTTGAGCTGTGACACGTGAAACACATCGTGCACCTTGGATAGCTTTTCTGGAAGTTCAAGACGATAGGCATTTTCTGCACGCCTTGAGAGAATGTTGAAAGGACCGATATATCTCGGTGCAAGCTTTCCTTTGACACCAAAACGATGAGTGCCTCTGAGGGGAGTTACACGGAGATATGCTTTTTCACCAGGTGCATAGATCATATCCCTGTGTTTGCTATCATAGTAGCTTTTCTGACGAGACTGAGCAATCTTGAGATTGTCACGAATGATACGAACTTTCTCTTCGGCTTCCTTAACAATGTCAGGGCCTAAGAGTGAACGTTCACCAGCTCCAGACCAATTGATTGGACTCCTGCATCTGCGGCCATAGAGAGCCTCAAATGGTGCCATGCGTAGGCTTGCTTAGAAGCTGTTGTTGTAGGAGAATTCAGCATATGGAAGACATTCCTCCCATTTCATGCCAAAGGAGAGACCACATGCTCTGAGCATATCCTCGAGAATCTGATTGACTCTTTCGACTTGCCCTTGAGACTGAGGGTGATAGGCTGTGCTGAACAGAAGTTTGGTGCCCAAGGCTTCTTGAAAGCTTTTCCAGAAATGAGAAGTGAATATGCTTCCACGGTCTGAGCTTATTTCCAATGGAACACCATGAAGAGGAACAATCTTTGCTGTGTAGAGCTCTGCTAACTGGCTAGCTGAGATTGTTTCTTTGACAGCAAAGAAGTGAGCTACTTTAGTGAGACGATCAATGACAACGAAGATTGCATCGTTGCCCTTCTTGGACTTTGGAAAACCAGTGACGAAGTCCATTTCAATCATGTCCCATTTCCACTCAGGGATTTTTAGAGGTTGGAGAAGACCGGCTGTTTTCTGATGAACTGCCTTAACACGTTGACAAACATCGCATTCAGAAACGTATTGAGCAATTTCATGTTTCATGCCAGGCCACCAATACAGTGTTTGAGATCCTGGTACATCTTTGTACTTCCAGGGTGTATGGAGAGAGGAGTTTCATGAGCCTCCTTGAGAATGACATGTTTGAGACTTTGAACTTGAGGAACTGCAATGCGTCCTTCGAAGAACACAGTTCCCTTGTCATCCACTGAGAAGGACTTAAATTTCTCCTTGCCTTCTTTGATGTGTTCTACCATCTTCTTGATTTCAGCATCACGAAGTTGTTCAGAACGAATCTTGTCCTCGAGAGTTGGACTGGCTGTCAAGTTTGCAAGATAGCCTTGAGGAACAAGACCAAGGTTCAGCTTCTGGAATTCATCATGAAGAGGAGGTTGGCTTTCCATGATCATGAGATTATTACAATACGACTTGCGACTTAGAGCATCGGCCATAACATTAGCCTTGCCTGGAGTGTAAGAAATGGTAAGATCAAAGTCTTTAATCTTTTCAATCCATCTTCTTTGCCTGAGGTTTAGATCTGGTTGAGTGAAGATGTATTTCAGACTCTTATGATCGGAAAAGATTTCAGTACGGTTATCCAACAAGTATTGTCTCCATTTCTTGAGGGCAAACACAACTGCTGCAAGTTCAAGGTCATGAGTGGGATAGTTGAGCTCATGTGCGTTCAACTGACGTGAAGCATAAGCCACAACTTGACGTTCTTGCATAAGAACTGCACCTAGACCTTGGAGAGAAGCATCACATAATATCTGGAAAGGTTTGGTAGGATCTGGGCCAACCAGAACTGGTGTAGAAGTGAGTTTAGTCTTCAGGAGATTGAAGCTTTCATGACATTGTGGAGACCAAACGAACTTCTTGTCCTTCTTTGTGAGATCAGTGAGTGGTTTGGCAATCTTGGAAAAGTTTTGGACGAAACGACGGCAATAGCTAGCCAAGCCAAGAAAACTTCTTACTTGCTTCACCGTCTTTGGAGGTTTCCAATCAACAATTGCTTTAACCTTTTCTAGATCAATGGCTATGCCCTTGGCAGAGATGACATGACCAAGGTAAGCAACTTCTGAAATCCAGAATTCACATTTGGAGAATTTGGCATAAAGACGATGCTCGCGAAGCTTCATGAGAGTGAGACGAAGGTGTTCTTCATGCTCTTCCTCGGATTTGGAATAGACAAGAATGTCATCAAGATATACCACAACGAACTTGTCGAGGTATTCATGGAAGACAGAATTCATGAGTCGAGAGAATGTCGCCGGTGCATTGGTGAGACCAAAGGACATGACGGTGAATTCATATAGACCGTAGCGAGTGGTGAAGGTTGTCTTTGGAATATCCTCTTTTCGGATCTTTATTTGATGGTAACCCATTCTCAAGTCCAACTTGGAGAATATCGTGGCTCCAGCAAGTTGATCAAAAAGATCATCGATACGAGGAATTGGATACTTGTTTTTGATGGTTTTCTCGTTAAGAGGACGATAGTCAACAACGAGTCTCTTTGTGTGATCCTTCTTCGCAACGAACAGAGTTGAGCAACCCCAAGCCGAGGAACTAGGTTGTATGTAACCTTTTTCCATGTACATATCAATTTGTTCCTTCAACAACTTCAGCTCGGGAGGAGCTATCTTGTATGGATGCTTAGAGATTGGAGCAGTACCTGGTTCAAGCTTGATCACGAACTCAACTGCTCTGTCCGGAGGCATCCCTGGCAACTCTTCTGGAAAGACGTCAGGGAAATTCACAAACCACTGGAACATTTTCAAGTAGAGGTAGAGGTTTTGCCTCGAGGTTGCATAGCTGAATGGAACTTGATTCATTTGGAGAATAGACTATCTGGCCAGAAGGGTGGGACAGAGTTATTGACTTCTGAGCACAGTCAATCCTTGCTTTATTAGCTTTCAGCCAATCCATACCAAGAATGACATCAATGTCAGAATTTCCCAGCAGTATGAGGGAAGCAAGGAATATGTGGCCTCCAATTAGAATTTGATTTTCATGACTGATCTTGGAAGTTTGCATAGTTGCTCCAGGGGAGTTTACTACTAGCGGGGAACCCAAACCAACAAAAGGGTGTTTAATTGCTGTCGCAAAGATCTTTGACACGAAAGAATGTGATGCTCCGGTATCAAACAACACTTTAGCTGGAATAGAGTTTACGGGAAATGTACCGAGAACGACGTCAGGAGCTTCCTCAGCTTTGTCGATCTTGACATGATTCACCCTTGCGGTCCTCCCGACAGGCCTGTTGTTGGAGTTGAAGGCCTTAGGCGGGGGAGCGCGCACCATTGCCTGGTTTGTGTTGGGACGAGGTGGTGGTGGAGGTAGCTGCCTCTGCGTGCACTTGTCATCGTAGTGCCCCGTCTGCTTGCACTTGTAGCAAGTGACGACACAAGGAGGCCCTGGCTTTGGCTGCCCCATCGAAGCCCTCTGATCATGCATCTGAGCAGGGTTGGGTGGGCGGGGAGCGAAGCCTGGAGAAGCTTGGGCGTATGGAGCCCGAGTGACAGCCCCATTTGGCAGCCAGATGCGGCGCTTCTGCGGAGGGGTGGTCATGTTGGAGGAGGAACCACCCTCACGCGAGTGCTTGCGAGACTCCTCGAACGCGCGCCGTTTCTTCATTGAGCGCGGTGTAACGAGCTCCTCGAAGTCTTTGGTCTTGACATTGGTGAAGGCGTACTTGAGCTCCGGGTTAAAACCTCTGCGGAACCTTGCCATCTTTTTAGCTTCAGTGGACACCTCGTCTCCAGCGTATCGAGCGAGGCGATTGAACTCACTCTGATAGCCGATGACGTCCAGCTTTCCTTGCTTAAGAGAGGAAAACTCTTCACGCATCCTTTCCATGAGACCATCTGGAATGTGGTGCTTCAGGAAAGCTTCCTTGAAACAACCCCAGGTGATTGGATAGCCAGCTCTCATGGTCTGGTAGTTTTCCCACCAAGTAGCTGCCTGACCCTTCAGCAGATAGGATGCATACTTGACCTTGTCTTCCTCAGCAACGTGAGCAATCTCCAGAGCCTTAGCTATCTCACAGATCCAGTCATCAGCGTCCAGAGGCTCGCGTGTGGCCACGAAAGCTCTCGGACCCAGACTGAGGAACTACTTGATGCTGACTCGTGGAGCCGTCTGGTTGTTGTGCTGATTAGTCTGAAACTGGGCCATCTGTGCCATGACTTGGGTCATCTGAGTCAACAGCTCCGTGATTGGCGGTGGCTCAGGCGGGTTGTTTCTTGTTGGCGGCATCCTGAATGGAAAAGCATTTTAGCACAACAATAGAAAAGGATAGAATTGGAAACCGAAAGAGAGATTATTCCGACGCATGAATAGATAACCAACAGGTACATCATCACATGTTCAAATACATCAGAATATCCAACACACCATAAATGGTTCGAATGCCAAAGGATAACTACACATAGCTATGAATGGATACATCGGTACTCCCATGCTCATCACGCAGGACGGCGACTAGGAGTACGACGAGAGGTACGGTGAGGAGCACGCCCACGAAAGTAGGTAGAACGACGATCCACGTAGATCTGACGTGGTCTGAGAGCGACTCTAGGTGTGGTGAAGTACATAGCGTCAACTCCCTGTGCTCCAAAGCGTGGAATCCCAGTGTAACCAGCACCAAGGTTAAGGAGTGGACCTCTGATCGGCTCGTAACCTCCAGCATCTGGCAGACGACGACCAACTGGCTGATCGAAATGTGCGAAGCGCTCGTCTCCAACAAAGTCTGTGGTGTAAGTCGCCAGACGAGTCAAAGCAAGGTAGAGCTGCTCTCTGACTGACGCCAACTCCTGAGATAGTGTGCTGGCAAGTGCGTCACTGTGCCTCACAAACTGAGCGGTGGTGTGCAGCCTGGAGTTATCATGCTCATAAACATCCAAGTTGTCGTAGAGAGTGAAGTGAGCTCCCTCCGAAGTGATGTAACCACGGGGGATGTGGCGATAGATGGAATCGTCAAATCCCCAGTAGTCAGCACGAAGGACGGTAAGACTCACATAAGCTGCCTGCTGCACGGCCATATCCACTGTGGAACCTACTGCCTCGTAGCGGTGGACTACGCTCATGCCATCATCTGACAGAATGTAGACGATAGCCTGGTAGTAGGTCTGGTCAAACTCTCGCTGCTGCTCGTAGACCTGGTACTCTGGTGCCCAACGGAACCCCAGATAAGTGACCATGTCCCTCAGCATCTCCGGATAACCGGCAGTGCTCTCGCAACGAGTCATACGAACCACCTGCGGGTAGAACCCGAGATCCATCTGCAGATGATCGGGGAAGTTTTGATTAGACGCCGGTAGAAGAACTGAAGTGGAAAGCAACAACAAGGTTTCAACGGACGAAAAGGATGTAGAAGAAATATCGAAGCAACATTGGGGACACACGAGACCAAACACTCCTGAGGTACTACGGAAAACCCCATCCGGGCTTCTAAAGGATCAATACCTACTGCTTAAGGAATAGAGGATCTGCTTCCGGGGCTTACACGCCTCCGTTCTCAATCATGAGTAGGCAACATGACAAATCATGTCACAACCACCTCCATTCCTATGGTCTAGTAGACATAACTATCCTAGAGAAACCAGGATACGTGAAATCCTAACTTGAAAGTTTAGATGAGAAGAGAAAACAACGTTGCACTTCCTTACCAGAAAAGGGAGGGTGGGTGGGGAAAGAAATAAAAGAACAGAATTCCTACTCTCACGTTTCATTTTTCCTATATAGCTACAAAGTAGTTTCTAGACTCAACTGCGACCAGTAAAAGGGATCCTACAGGCAGACAGGCTCTGATACCATTTGTCGCACCCGGACTTCTAGAGGATACTCACAGTCCGCTGAATAGTAGAACAAATGGCTTACGGGGCATACCGGCACCCGCATCTCAATATGAGCAGGCCAACACGTAAACGTGTGACAACCATTCTCTACTATCCATTGTCTGCGCAAACCATCCCATAGAGATCAGGACACTTCCGTTGACGTACTTCATAACATACACACATGGTACGTCAACGGCATTAGAACAACTGATATCACAACATATCTCTAAGACACAAAAGATTGAAATAAGTTGCAAATAGCTCTCACTAGAGCAGAGATAGCAAATACAATCATCCAGAGGACACATGTCCCAACAATCCATCATTACATCACAGCGGAAGCATCCAAAATGTCTGAGTACAGAAAAGATACAAATAGGCCTAAGAGGCCGGAAACGAAAAGACGGAGCCCATCCACGATGTCTCGGATCCTGCCCGGGTCCGCTATCTACTCGTCAGCAGCCTCGTCATACTCCACGTAGTAGCCACCATGGGGATCCTCGGAAACGTAGTCTGCGGAAACCACAGCCCCAAAGGGGGGTCAGTACATAAACGTACTGGCAAGCAAGACTCACAATTCACCAAAGGGTGCCCGTCAACACCAAGCACAGATGCCTTGGGTTCAACGGAAGAAAAGGGGTGATACAAAAGATGCGGCAGCGGGCTGCACTAACCAACTACAGATACATGCTATACCTTCCGGCTAACAGAAAGGAGATAAGATAGCGTATCGTAACCAACTACAACTAACCACCAAACAAACCCATCCTGGATCTCGCCCCTTATCGAAAGAAGCAATCCGAGGATAACTCACACAGTTGGATTAATGATGGTTCAAGTTATTGTGTCAATAAGACTATTACTAGGCAAGTTATCATTAGTTAGGTGTAAGTTGTTCTGAGTACTTGTTAGCCAGTACTTTCACCAAGTCAACCATAACCGCGGAAAACACGGCTTCTCGAGAAGATTTAACCCTGCAGGGGTGCACCAATTTGGCCGTACACGTAAGAATATCCCGCCAGACGGGAATCAAACCCACCAAGCGAGGCACTCAACATAACTCAACTCTTCTTCGCATCAAGCCCAAAGAACCACGTGCTGTGCGTGCGCGGCTAATCGAGCCCCCACGAAGAAAAGGGGGACCCTCATAGCACTAGAAGATCACGCCGCCCTAAATGCCGACTACAAAAATTCCACCCTGGCCTCGGGTTCGTACCTGCATATGCGTGCATCAGATGGAAAGCCCGAACTAAGTGTGGCGATTTGGACGAGATACGAATTGAATCAAATTGAGGGGGCGCCCATACACGCTTCCCACATGCGGATAGTGCGCTCATCATGGATCAGTAGACAAGACCCTTTTCCTAATTAGGGTCGACACTAGCAGGCCTCAAAACCACGCCGGGCCTCCTGCCGGTGCCTTATCATCAAATTAGCATTACCTCAAACATTAACAGGTTGTGGTTTAACATCGAGCCCCAGAAAATAATGAAATAAGGTAACAGAAATAACGGACAGCAGACTCGAGCATAAACAACCCTATGCATGCTAGTAAGACACGGGCAACAAGCAACGGGGTTTTCGGTGTGGAGGTGAGGCTGTATCAGGGTTACAGGATAACATGTGATAGGATCGAACACAAGCAACGAATCTTAAGGCTAGCAGAATAGACAACGGAAAGTATCGGTATCCAGTGTGGAAAGGAACACAATGGTTCATGTGAGTGAATACTTGCATGCAAACTCAGTAGCCTGGTACTGAGCTAACTCCTCAGAAGTAGTGTCGTAAACCTCGTCTGTATCAACGTCGTCGTCTATTCGAGAAGAAGCAAACAAACAACGCAGAGAGACAAACAATCAATAACATGGCATAATGCACAATCATGGGATGATGCATGACAATTTAATTGATGCATCAAAATAAACTAGTTGACATGGTAACATGTTTAAATGGACCCATATGCAATTTGAATTGCATATGGAAAGTCCATGAATTAAGGTGGAAATAAATGATCTAGAAATAATTACCATGTGAAAGTTGATTAGCATGATGCATGCATGATGAAAACAATAAGAGAACAACAATGGATAAAATTTGAAATGAAGTTTTCCAAGTTTGGAAATTTATTTATTAAGTTAAGAAATTTTTGGCTTCTTAAAGAGTTACACAAGCATTTGTTGTTTTCGCCAATTTTAATTGTTCAACATGGATAACAAGGTTCATATTTGAATAGAACACCAAATTTTAGTTGGAATACATGTTTCAATTATTGAAAAAGGAATTAGAATGAATTACTTATGAATTAAACAAGTTTGAACAAGTTTTAAATGAATTTAATTCAAGTATGAATTGATTTGAATTTTTATTGTTTCAAAACATTAATTCAATTTCATATTTGAAAATATTATAATTTTCTGGTTTGAAAACATATTTTATAAGTTCAAAAATAATTTAATTTGAGCAAGTTATGAATTTAGCAAATTTAAATGATTTAAACAAGGTTTAAATTATTTAACCAATTTTTAATTATTCAAAACATGAAACAAAATTTATATTTGGATAGGTGTTTCAATTTGGGATGGAAAACATATTTCATATGTGAAAATTGAATTAAGTTGAATTAGTTATAAATTTAACCAAATTTAAAAGGAGTTGTTTGAATTGGAATTTGGAAGCAATTTGAAATGTTCAAAACATAAAACAAATGTTTCAATCATGTAGAGAATTTAATGTGGTTCAGTACACATATTTTATTTATATTATTTGGAGTTGGATTTTAAAAGTTATTTGAGTTTTAGAGGCAGGGGCTATTCTGTAATTGCAGGGACCTAAAATAAAAGAAATCTGGGGCAGAAAACGTTTTACACCCGCAGTGAATGGCCCAAGCCACTGACAGGGGGGGCCCTGGCCACGGTGGCCTGCGTGGCAGCATGCGTGGCAACCCAGGCCAATGGCAGGTGGGCCACAGACGCCCACGTGGCAAAGCGAAAAAAAAATGTGGCGGATTTAATCCGCGGAGGCGAGGGCTCGACCCCTCGACCTCGGGCGCGCGTGCGTGTGCTGCTGCCACTGCGGTGGCGAACGATTCTTGTCAGGTAAGCAGCGCGCGGGGGGATATGCTTCAGATCCGCGTTAACTGAAACTGCACTGTAAAAGTTCAGTGTTCCTGGACGGAGGCAGTCGCCGTCGTGATCGTTGCTGTGGTGGCCGTGGCCGGTTGCTGGTGCGCGTGTGCGTGTGTTGTGGGTGTGCGCGCGGTGTGCTCGTGCAGAGAGAGAGGAGGGTGGAGCATAGGTGGAGCTCACCCTCGAGGTAGCCGTGGCAGAGGCCCGGGGCAGCAGTCGACGGCGACGGCGAGGAAGTGGACGGCGGCGGCGAGGCAGCGACTCCCGGGTACCGTGGCGTGGACGAGGAGGAAGAGGAAGTCGCGGTGACTCCGTTCCCATGGCTATCCAGCGAGGAGGCGCATCGAATCGGCGGCGATCGCCGGGGTTCAGAGGATGGAGCTCGGTGGTGTTGCGGTGGTGAGATTCAGAGATATAGAGAGTAAACGATCGGCGGCGGCAGGCGAGGGAGAGAGTGGAGGGAGGTTAGGGCACCGAGGGGGAACCCTAGGGTAGCTATATGGAGGAGGAGGAGCGAGCTCGGCCGTCTGCTTCTCCTCTGTCGACGTGGACACGGCGGATCTTCTGCCGTACAGGAGGAAGACGAGCGAAGGGGTACCAGGCCGGTTTGGGATGGTGGGCTGGCCCAAGTGGGCTGGCCTGCCCTTTCCCCCTCCGTTTTCTTTTATTTTTGTTTTGTTCTGTCTGTTTTTTTTTGCTGATTTGAAAAAAGGGAAGAAAAGGCTAGTTCTTTAGGGTTAGAAAATTAGGTAATTTTTTTTGTATAAGTTAGTTTTTGTAACAGCACCAAAGTGCCAACTGTTGTTTCACAAAATGTTTAAAATATGTTGCTGTTTGCATTTTTATTTGAATTTGATTGAATTTGAGATTAAGTGAATTAAAAAGAACCACTTAAATAGTTTGAACCCTCAAGTTTATTTGAAACAAAAATGATGGAAGTGTTTTGTAATTTTCATAAATTTCAAATGGTTGCTGTTTGGAAATTTTAATTGGATTTGAATGAAATTTGAATTAAGTGAAATATTACAAGCAACAAGTTAATAGTTTGAGCTTTCTATTTTAATGGAAACAAATAGCTATTTTTAATTGAATATTTCTATTTGAAAATTTTAACATAACAAGTATGAAACAAAGGTTTAAATTCTTGGTTTGAAATTCAAATAGAAAACAAGGAAAAACAAATGCAAACAATGCAATGATTAAGATGCCATGATGCAAAACATAAAATAACAATTAGCAAACATTCTAAAGGTGATTTTCATACTTGGGATGTTACATCAATGGAGAACTGTACAAACAGAGCATATCAGGAATATTACAAAGATGCATAGCGCCTGAGCATGGCAAAGAACTACTGCGGGATATCCACCAAGGAGATTGTGGACACCATGCTAGCTGGAAGGCAATCGTGGGTAAACCTTTTCGCGCAGGGTTCTACTGGCTTACAGCAGCCAGGGATGCGAAGGACCTAGTCGACAGATGCAACTCATATCAAAGATTCGCGCCCAAGCCTCACGCCCCTGCCAGTGAGCTTCACATGATCCCAATCGCCTGGCCCTTTGCGCAATGGGGGCTAGACATGGTGGGACCTCTGAGAAAATCAACACCCGGAGGATACACGCACCTGCTAGTTGCAGTCGACAAATTTACAAAATGGATTGAGGCCATGCCAGTCACCTCAGCCAGCGCTCAATGCGCCGTCAAATTTCTTGACTCTATCATGTGCAGATTTGGAATACCACACAACATCATCACCGACAACGGAAGAAATTTCACAGCAAAGGAAACAGAGCAGTTCTGCGAGGAAAGGGGAATCACCCTCAGTTTCGCCTCTGTGGCTCACCCGCAAACCAATGGCCAAGTCGAGCGATCCAACGGACTGGTCTCGGCTAGAATAAAGAAACGGTTACTAGATCGACTGCACCCAGCAGAAGGACATTGCTCAGAGGAGGTACCCTCCGTGCTATGGATCCTACGCACGACCCCAAATCGATCAACAAACTACACGCCATTTTTCATGGTATACGGAGCTGAAGCAGTCCTTCCCGAAGACGTCAAGTTCAGCACCCCACGAGTCATCGCTTACAGCGAAGAAACCTCTAACAGGGCACTCACAGAAGACGTGGATGCACTCGACGAGATACGCGACATTGCACTCGCAAGATCGGTTGTATATCAACAGTCGCTACGCAACTACCACAGCCGCCGTATACGCCACAGAGCCTTCGTGGCAGGAGATTTCGTGCTACGACTCAAACAGAAGGAAGGACACAAGCTCGAGCCACCGTGGGAAGGACCCTTCATAATGCACGAAGTTATCCCTGGTGGCGCTTATCGACTGAAGAACCCCGAGACCGTCGGCATCTACTCCAATCCATGGAATGTTGCGCACCTCCGCAAATTTTATCCTTAGATTATTCTACTCGACAAAATAAGGCTATACTAGCCATGCTGTAGCTCGAAGACAATACATGACTTGTCAGTCATATTAATAAATTAAATGGTTTCTCAACCATAGTTTCTCACGCCATTGATCTTTACACGCTAAATAACAGGTATACACCCCGAACACACGGGGGCTACGCCTAACATAGCATTATTTACAAACAAGGTTGGCACCTTTTAAAGTTTCAAGACAACTATACAAAGTAACATGTTACATACATCCTATATTTACATATGGCGGCGAGCGTTTTCCTCGGCTAAAATCCGATCCACCTCCTCCGAGGTCAATCGAATAATTTCCTCTGCTGCAGGCCGAACAACTCTATAATGAGGAGTCATGTCGGAGCATGGCTACAGAGTTGAAATTCACCTCAGGATGCCACAATCGGACGAAGGAAAGCGCTACTACGGACCCACAAATCATTTGTTTGCAGACGCACTCGCAAATTTCTCCTTCTCGCCCGAAAGTTCCGAGGAGATGGCTCAAATCTTCGGGACCCTTTCCAGCGGATAGAACGCAGAGTTCACATCAATCAAAGTCTCGTGGCAGGAACTCACGAGCATCTTCGCTTGGATTACTCGATATTTCAAAGTAGCCAGCACAAAGCCTCGACCACGATCGGACCAAAAGTTACTTGCATGGGGTTTTGAACTGCCAGCTCGAAGACTCCGCGGCAGCACCAATTTCCTGGAAGAAAACACAAAGGTTAAAGAAGGAATATCCCCACTCGAGAAAGTAAAACCACCTATTTAAACAGGTGCTCGGGGGCTACTCCCATCGGGAGAACTTCACGACAAACAATTGCAGGGAATCACAAAGCTCGAATATCAAAAGAACATTCTGATTAATGGAAAAAGTACGGGAATACATCCCAAAGGTTCATTACATCAGGAAGAACAAGTTAAAATAAATCCTATCCTATGGAATCACGGAAGTGCTGCCACTCGCAGCAGGTTGCCCCTTGCGACTGGCGCTAGCAATCAAGGCGGCCAACTTCCGAGCCAGGGCTTCAGCTAGCTCGTCAAAAGGACGAAGCGCTACCTTTCTGCCCGTGGAAGGATTGACGGGAAGACTCGAGTAGGCTTCATCCAAGCCTTCAACTCCATGCGCCAGCGTGAACTGAATGGCGGTCTTCGCTCCGCACTCTGACTGGGCAACTGAGTAGGCCTGAAGGATGCCGTCCTCCAGAAAAACCTTCAGAAGACCACCCAGAGTAGGCGGAACTGCCACGTTCACCAGAAGGCGCTCATGGAAACTCCTCAGCACTTGGGTGGCATCGCCGAGGAGGAAACCAATCCCATCCGCATGCCTCCGGAGCTGGGCGAGGGAATCCGTCACCGCATCCGCTCGAGTGACCCCAGGCAGCTCTAGCGCGACGTGAAGGATATCAACAAAAAGCAATATTAGTTTCAAAGGCGGTCCAAGCTAACCATGGAATGACAAAGGCAAGTAATACTTACTTGCAAAGTTCTGAGCTAAAGGACGGAGGAAGTCGACAAGATCGTTGTCCTGTTTAGCGCCGACTTCCTCCAATTTCTTCAAGGCGTCCTAAACACCCGTGAGCTTCCCCTCGTAGTCAGCCGACTGCTTGC
The DNA here is from genome assembly GCA_028641055.1 of Alopecurus myosuroides. Classification (NCBI taxonomy): domain Eukaryota; kingdom Viridiplantae; phylum Streptophyta; class Magnoliopsida; order Poales; family Poaceae; genus Alopecurus; species Alopecurus myosuroides. Next base: position 743,811,556 of record CM054057.1, read on the forward strand.
GAAGGGACTCAAGTTCCTTTCGAGCGGACTCCAACTCAACCTCGAGGTTGCTCACCCGAGTGATAGCGTCGGCCTTCTCAGCCTTCAGAACTTCGGCTTGAGCTGCACAAACAATGGATCTCAGAGACGAAGGAATTCACACAACTGGAAAATATAAAGAGAAAGCAGATCAAGTTACCTCGGAGGAGTTGACCTTCTGAGTCGAGTCGGTCGCGATCTGCCCGAAGGGTCACGCACTCCGTCTCAGCCGAGATCACGCGGCGGCCAACAACCACGAGGGAGTCAAGGAGAGCTTGCAAAACAAGGAAAAAAGAAAATAAAAAAAGATAGAAAAATTTGAGCCTATTCATGACTGCATACACTCGTGAATAGCCTCGGGGGCTACTCCCATCGGGAGCATTGCCGTGCACCCGATAAATTGAAGAGCAGGAAAATGCTTAAGTTCTTGAGCCTGTAGCCAATCGCACACGATTAACTACAGCCTCGGGACAGTGCTCCCGATAAAATGAACTAAGTACAGAATGCAAAGGAAGATAACAAGGTTTACCTGGCCTTGAGCGAGGTAGAGAGGATCAACCGAGCTGCCCGAAACTTCTTTCGAGGTCGAGCCCCTAACCGCAAAGCTAGGGAGCTGATAGTCCGTGGCCGCAGCTGTGGGGATTGGACTCGGTGAGTTCTGGACGGTGCCTGCTGTTGGAGTCCCATCCGCGGCAGCAACTTCTTTCCTTTTTTTGAGAGGAAGTGAAGAAGCAAACCGGCCAGGGCTGATGGATTGGAGGCTGTCATGAAGGAAAACGACAAGTGTCAGTAGAAACCAAAGAGAAACGTTCGACTAGAACAAAGAGGCGAAAACCTACTCGTCATCATCCTCATCGTCCAGCATATCTGCGTTCCAAGCGGTTTGGATTGTCGGATGGGGAGCGAGAGGAGCGCGCACACTCAGCGGGGTCGCGTGGAGAGGCTCCTTATCGGACGCTCCGCCAAGGGAGTTGTCCTTAGAAGTAGCCTCGTCCCCCTCCGTAGGGCGGCGTTTGCGGTGCTGGAGGTCGCTACCCGATTCTTCCACGTCATTCGAGGAGTCATGCTCAGAACTCGAATCGGCTTCAGCGACGCTGCTGCAGGGACATCCAGGTTGCTCGCCAACAAGTCCGAGACTTCTTCACCGGAAACTGGCGGGTAGGAGGTAGCCACTGCTAAACTCTACAAGAAGAAAAAGAAGAAGAAATTCAATCGACAAACCTTGAAGCTATAAAAGGAACTGAGATAAGAGAAAATCTAAACTTACTTCGGGTGGAGGAGGTTTCGAAGCCTCGAAAGCTGCGACAGAGCAGTCAGGGAAGGTCTCGCCCACTTTCAAGCTGGTGATAGCCGCAATTTTCTTCTCGAATTCAACATTCGAAAGTTCTTCGCGGCTCACGCGGCTGGGGTCTTCGACACCCTGGTACTCCCACATTGTGGAGGGCCTCTCCTGCAGGGGTTGGATCCTGTGCTTGAGGAACACGCTCGCCAGGTGCAAGCCGTTCAGCACAACTCCTGTGGTTTGGTCACGAAGGGCAGCCACCTTGGCGAGTAGCGGGGCGACCACTCGACCTTCTTCAGCTGAAAGCTTGTGCGCCCAAGACTTCCGCTTCTTCAGGACAGCAAACGGGTGGAACTCATGGACTCCACCCGCGCTGTTGTCGACGATGTAAAACCACTTCTTCCTCCATCCTTGCGCGGAGTCGACGAAGTGCATCGCGAAGTAGCAGTTGTCCGATTTGGTCTGGATTCCAAAGCCACCGGTCGCAGCGGATCTCCAGACTCAGTTTCTACCCGCGATTTCTCGCGAAAGACACGCACCTTGAAGAGGGCCTTTCAAAGGCCCCAATGAGGGCGGATGCCCAAGAAGCACTCGCAAAAAACGATGAAGCACAAGATGTGCTGCACCGCATTTGGAGGCAGGTCGTGGAACTGTATTCCATAGACATACAGCAATGCCACAAAAAACGGATGGAGGGGGGAGGAGAGCCCGCGTGAAACGTGATCCGCGAAGATCACGCGTTCGTTCGCGCAAGGATTTGGTAGCTCTTCCTTCATTCCGAGGCGAACACGCTTCTCGGTCTCCGGCGGCAGCAGCCCCTACCTCTGTATCTCCTTGATGCTCTTGTTCGTCGTGTTGGGTGAGCACCAGTCGCCTGAGCGCGGTGCAGGTGGCGCGGGAGCTTCCTCCGTCGCCCTCGAAGAAGAAGCAACGGCGCTGCGCTTCTTGCCTCCCGCCATGGATGCTGGTGCGAGTTTGCAGAGAGAGTTGGGCGCGAGGAAGACGAAGGCTAGAAGCAAATGACAGGAACTTTTCACCGTTTACCTAAGTGCCACATTTATACACAAGGCCGCCTAATCCTAGCCGTCCATCAAGCAACGTGGCGCCCATCACGGCTGCCACGCGTGGAGGTGAAACGAAAGGGCGGCGGAAGGTGTTTCGTGCCACGATCCCAACAGTAGATCGTGCGCAATTACTGCGACAATTTTGCGTAAAAACCGAGAACGACGTCTCGTTTCCGGTCAAAAAGCTGACAAGGTGGGCCAGCACCTCTGCTCTCGCTCTGTCACGTCCCATCGGGAGGATAAAGTGCACCGTGACGTCATAGTGCACATCATCAAGCCTAGAATTCCTTCGGATAAAGGTCCTAAACACGAAATTACTTCGTATGGGCGAATCAAGATGCGAAAACTCATTCGCATAAAGCTCCAAACACGAAATAACTTCGTATGGACAAAACTGTGACGCGAAGATTCTCTCGCAAAAACGCCCCAGATACGAAATTTCTTTTCGAATGGGCATGATAAAATTTCCAAACACGAAAACTCTTTCGTATGGAAGGAAGACTACAAAGCACAAAGCACTTTGTGTGCAAAATCAAAGGAGAAGATTCACTCGAAATATCTCCAGACAAAAACCTGCTAGTGTGTAGCTCCTACCACTCGATCATACGATGTACACACATCAATCTCCCGGGTCGTTCGGCCGACTAGGCACATCCGGATGCCGTATTTCTTTCGAATACCAAGGTAAGACCCCAAAGATCTCTCTTGAGGGCATGGAATAGCACACAAGTTGCATCCTCCGGTAAATTCCGTGTCAACAACACGAACAAAAATCCTAGCGGACGCGCCGGGTACCCCTTTAGGTTAAGTTCGACTCGGTAAGACCTCAACGGCCCAGTCGCAACGATCACCTCGCCGGATTCGAGTCGGAGGTCTCGAATTTGTGTAGGCCAGAACTGTTTTTGCCCTTGATGCAATTAATTGGTCCTGAGCTTTTGGGAGAGCCAAGCAACTGAGCCGCATCCTTCTGCGAAAACAGCCAACAAGGCACATTTATCACTCGATGCTCGAGTACTGAGGCGCATCGCACACAGGGTATACACCCTCAAAACCTGGCGATTGAATAAACCAATCGAAGAAATCAAGAACGGACTCTGAGTGCTCACCCGACTGATTCTCAATCGACTAAGCACTCGGGGGCTACTGACGAAGGGATGGATCCTAGGCCTGTCGGGTATGCCTACCCGGTCTCAGGCCCACGGCCCAGGCTCTAAAGGAGGCATCGCGTACAGTTCTAGAAGGCCCAATTGAAGCCCACCCTCAATGGCTTGCGGATTAAGATAGGAAACTTATAACCGACATAGGGTTAGAGTTCGAGTCCTACCCGGGTATGGTTTGAGACCTGGCCACCTATATAAGGCCAGGAGAACCACCGGGAGAGGACCAAGCAAGACCTCACCATCAAGCCTTAAGCTCGAGATCGTACTCTCAACTTGAGCAATCCCCCATTGTAACTGATCTATTCGTGAATACATTTCGACAAAGGTAGGAGTAAGGGTTTTACCTCTACGAGGGCCCCGAACTTGGGTAAATCGTGTCCCCTGTCTAGCCGACGATTTTCACCAGCGCCTACACGTTCTCCTAATCGAAACCCTATGGGATCACCCGAGGGACTTGTTGAGATGCAGATTCGATAGTGGGATATACCATTGTCTTGGGTGTTCCTTGGGCCTAACCTAACACAACCAAGCAATTGGTTCCACTTTGCTACCCCCTTCCGGCTCATGTACGTAGAGAGGAGAGAACGAAAGTTCTGTCTTTTTTCCTCAGCGTGTGGCTAGGGTTTCTCCGGAGAGGGGCACCGGAGCGTGTGAATGCCACCACAAAAAATGGTATGACTTAACATGTGTGTTAGAGTGTGCACTAAAGCACATTGCGCGATCCAGCAACGAAGAAGCGGATAAACTGGCAAACATGGGTTCTAAAAACACAGCCATACCGCCTCGAATATACTTCGAAAGGATGATAAAACAATCAGCCAAAGTCAAAAAAGCAGCAGAAGCACCCGAGACATTGGAGACAGAAGTCAGCCCGCAAACTGCTATGATCGAGCTTACCCACAACATCTCAAGACAAGTTTTTCTGGTCGAGCCAGTGTGGACGCAGAAATATCTCGACTACTTGTCCAACAAACAACTCCCAGCAGATATTCGCGAGGCTAGACATATAGTACGACGTAGCAAAGCTTTTCGGGTACTCAATGGAGAACTGTACAAACAGAGCATATCAGGAATATTACAAAGATGCATAGCGCCTGGACACCATTCTCGCTGGAAGGCAATCGTGGGTAAAGCTTTTCGCGCAGGGTTCTACTGGCTTACAGCAGCCAGGGATGCGAAGGACCTAGTCGACAGATGCAACTCATGTCAAACATTCGCGCCCAAGCCTCACGCCCCTGCCACTGAGCTTCACATGATCCCAATCGCCTGGCCCTTTGCGCAATGGGGGCTAGACATGGTGGGACCTCTGAGAAAATCAACACCCGGAGGATACACGCACCTGCTAGTTGTAGTCGACAAATTTACAAAATGGATTGAGGCCATGCCAGTCACCTCAGCCAGCGCTCAATGCGCCGTCAAATTTCTTGACTCTATCGTGTGCAGATTTGGAATACCACACAACATCATCACCGACAACGGAAGCAATTTCACAGCAAAGGAAACAGAGCAGTTCTGCGAGGAAAGGGGCATCACCCTCAGTTTCGCCTCTGTGTCTCACCCGCAAACCAATGGCCAAGTCGAGCGATCCAACGGACTGGTCTCGGCTGGAATAAAGAAACGGTTACTAGATCGACTGCACCCAGCAGCAGGACATTGGGCAGAGGAGCTACCCTCCGTGCTATGGAGCCTACGCACGACCCCAAATCGATCAACAAACTACACGCCATTTTTCATGGTATACGGAGCTGAAGAAGTCCTTCCCGACACTACAAGAGAACCGGTCTCTTGCAACGAAATCTGTAGCTACGGTTTTTTTCGTTGCGATATAATCACAAATTACCACGACCTCTCAGGTTGTGGTGATAGGGCACTCGTATTTCCACGACTCATTTTGGTGGCGATAAATTGTCGTTCTGTTGCGGTAGAGGCCTCCTATTGCCACGATTTGTACTGCTGTTGGAATACAAGCGCGTTGTTGCGACAGAGTATTTTCGTTGCGCGAGGCACTCATTTTGTTGCCTTAGAGACATGGTATTCCAACGAAATAAGCATTCGTGGTGATATTCAGTCATATATTGCAACATCTGTATTTGTGTTGCGGTAGTTACAAATATTGTTGCAAAAAAAAAAGCTAACTATTGCAACCAAATTTTTCGTGCGGCAATACCATATGTTTTTCGCCTCAAATTTATCCTGCGGCAATACCTATTGTTTACTGCGACAATTTGGGTCGTATGGTAATAGTTTAAACGTAAAGCAACAATCACCGTACTGTTGCGAAAATGAACAAGTTATTTTGCAACGACCATTCATAGACTAGCTTAACGGCCTCATGGGCCGTGCCCTTGATCGTACTGTTGCAATTTTCTTAGGACTACAATTCATTTTTGGTCCAGTATCTCAGTTTGGTGAGCACAATTTTTTTTAAATATTGTTTGCAATTGAATTTCTGCAGCACTTAGCATTTTACTAATGTTGCAACAAGTGACAGTACTTAATAATCAATCAAGAACTCATATAAGACGCAATTTCACTAGTACATTTATCATGGAAATTCAAAATTTCTAAACACTGGAACTTTGGAATCTTTAAACAAAAATTATGTTATTACACGATCTTTCATCCATGCATGTTCATGGCAAAACCTTTAAGCCAAACAGTGCAGAGACAGCCTACACAAAGAATCCATGGTCATCATCCAATTCATCTTCTACCAAAGGAGCAACATGACCATCATTTATGTAAGCCTCATCATCATCAGTATCAGCATCATATTCGACTTGGTCTTCGTCAAAATCAGCAGGTCTTAAATTATTTATGACTGAAACATCAACGTTGGTTCCTTCATCATCATTTCTGCACCAACTAGTAATATCGTCAGGTAAAGTAAATTCTGGAACTGTAATTCCTGTTCGACGACATCCTGTACATCTGCATCACCACGTTCATCTCCTTCTGCAAGATCATCTAGGTCTGCACCATTTAAAACCGAAGGAGCAAACAAATTGCGTGGATTCATTTTTATAGCACTTGCCCAATTAGGGCTCTTCACATCTCTCACATAGAAAACCTGTACAGCTTGGATGCCTAGAATGTAAGGGTCTTCCGTGAATCGGTGTACACTAGTGTCGAGGTCAATAATTCCATACTTGTCCCTCCTATACCCCTTACTATGATTTCTATTGGCAGGAGGCACGTCGAACCAGTCGCACTGCAATAGAACAACCTCCCTATCAGGAGGAAAGTCAAGAAATATGATTTTCTTTATCACCCCATAATAATCAGTACTGCTGGTGCTTCCTTGCGCGTTGACTACGACGCCACTATTTTGGGTACTCAAGTCAAGCTCTATTTCGGTATTACGAAAGTAATATCCATTTAGTACTGTACGGTTGAACACACGAGCAATTTGATCAGGCCCTTTAGCTAGTGTATACAACAGACTGTTGACCTTCCCATCTTTATGGAGTTGTCTGATCTGTTTCATGGAATAGAATATGTGTGAGTGTACTATACACCATTGTTTTTTTATTACGAGAAACATTTAGGAAAATGCTAAAGTAACTTACACGTCTTTCGAACCAGCCAACAAAATCTTCCTTGTGTTTCTTTTTAGGATTAGGACAATTGTTCTTTTTGAGCTCGTCAATATGTTCCCTTCAAAAAGAAATGATATATGGTTACTTCATAACCAAAGTGTTAATGCATATCATGATATGAAACAAATACATAAGTTTCCTTACTGAATCCATGGCTCGGTTTCCTCGCAGTTTGTTATTATGTAGTGCCTCATTTGATTAAGAGCTTCCAAAGACAGTGATTCATGGGCAAAACCTTTCTTGGAGTAATCAACTGCACTCATTATGCTAATCCCTGTTGGTGCCTCATATGTAGCTCCATCTGCATGGCGTTCGGACTGACTTATTTTTGTAGGCGAGCCTTTAACGAATCGACTGCAGAACGTCATGCACTCTTCAAGTATGTACCCCTCTGCAATTGAACCTTATGGATGAGCCTTGTTACGTACATATCCCTTCAACGTACGCAGGTATCTCTCAACCGGATACATCCATCTATACTGTACAGGCCCTGCAAACCATGCTTCTCGAGCTAGATGAATTGGGAGATGCATCATAATATCAAAGAAAACTGGTGGATATATCATCTCTAGCTGACATAGAATTACTGCAATTTGTTGGTCCAAATTCAACAAATCCTCATCCCTTAACTCCTTGGAGCATAAATCGGAAAAGAATTTACTGAGCTGAAGCAATGGGGTAAGGACATTCTCCGGCAGAAGCTTGCGCAACGCAATAGGAAGAAGTTTCTGTAATATAACATGGCAGTCATGAGTTTTGAGTCCACTAAACTTGCACTGCTCGAGGACCACACATCGCTTAATGTGTGAAGCATAGCCATCAGGCATCCGTATGCTCTGCAAAAACCTGAGCAGCATTATCTTCTCTTCCTTTTTTAAAGCATACACACCTTTCTTAAGTTTGTACTTATCCTTACCGGCGGGCTTTGCGTGCTGATCCTCCCTAATTTTCAAAAACTCCAATCTAGGCGAGCCTTCGTACCATCCTTTGTTTTCCCATCCATCTCAAGCAAAGTACCCAGAATGCTGTCACAAATGTTCTTCTCGATGTGCATAACATCCAAATTGTGCCTCACGAGCAAGTGCTGTCAATACGGAGCTGAAGAACACACTTTTCTTCCGCCAATTGTGCCAGGGATTAGTTTCCGGTCGCTTTCTCTTATTTGACCGCCCAAATGGTTCATGCTGAATGTTATCAAGCTCCTTTAGAACTTCAATGCCTGTAAGTGGCACCGGGGCGTCTCTATGGTCCTGCTTGTTGTTGAAGATAACCTTGTTTCGACGCCATTTGTGTTGTTTCCGTAGCAAACGTCGGTGTCCCATGTAGCAATGCTTTCTACCATACCGGAGCCATAAAAAGTCTGTATGCTTGTGGCAGTAAGGGCATGCTAGCTTGCCTTTTGTGCTCCAACCACTCAGCATTGCGTAAGCCGGGTAGTCATTGATGGTCCACAACACGCATGCATACAACTTGAAATTTTGTTTAGTTGCAGCATCATATGCTTCAACACCATCCTCCCATAGAACTAACAGTTCATCAATCAAAGGCTGTAAGTACACATCAATGTTATTTCCTGCTGACTTTGGTCCTGGAATAATCATTGACATTATCCAGTTCTCTTGTTTCATACACATCCATGTGGCAAGTTATATGGAATCAGAATGACAGGCCATGTAGTGTGTGATATACTCATGAGCCCAAAGGGGTTTAATCCATCTGAAGCAAGGCCAAGCCGAACACTGCGAGCATCTTTTGCGAATTCTTTCTGACTATATCTTTCATCAAGGCTTTTCCAGCCTTCGAATCTGCAGGATGCCTCATTATGCCATCATCTGTACGTTTCTCCTTATGCCATTTCATATCAGTTGACATATCTTCTGTCATGTACAGCCTTTGCAGTCTTTGAATGAGTGGGAAATACCATAGAACTTTCTGTGGCACTTGCTTCTTTGATTTACGGATCGATGAATCAGCTTTGTCTACGGTTGGACTTGATTTCCATCGAGACGTATGACAGACAGGGCATTCTTGGGCATCAGCATGCTCATTACGGAATAGCACACAATCATTATAGCACGCGTGTATCTTCTTGTAATCCAGTCCAAACTCTCGAATGACCTTCCTTACTTGTGCGAGATTAGTAGGAATGCAGTGACCCTTTGGCAGCACTCCGTGAACATCCGCAGCATTAAGTCACATGCTCTGTTGGTCATCCCAGACACGCACTTGATTTGGTAAAGCTTCACAATGAAAGATATCTTTGTGACCTCCTCACAACCTGGGTACAACGATGTTTTTCCCTCTTCCAATAGTTTGTAGAACGCCTTTGCAGATGCATTTGGCTCCTGTTTCATTCCATCACCGCTCGTGTCTCCTGCATTACTTCCCACTTTTGTGGCCCTTATCAGAGTATCGAGCATGTCACATATCCCTTCACCACCACCTGCATCGTCTTCATCATCAGAATCTTCAGACATGTTGTCCTCCTCGGGTTCACCATGGAATACCCATTTTTTGTAGGACGGATCCATCCCATTCTTAAGCAAGTGCATATGGATCTCCTTTTTAGTTTTCTGAGCATTATTCAGACATTTCGTACACGGGCAAAAGTTTCTTGCGTCTGGTTCAGCACCATCAAAACTAAGTTCCAAGAAACTCTCGATGCCACTTTGCCACTCCACAGAATCTCTATCCTTCTCCATCCAGCTCTTGTCTTGTGACATTTTGCGTTATTGCCGTTTAGCCGGTCTTGTAAAAAAAAGGGAGCAGCATTAGTTCACACAAAAGTATTTCGAAACAACAAATACATCAGAGAGACAGACATACTGGTCTTTCAAGTAAGTAAGAATTGCAGGGGATTACATTAGACATTACTTCACATCACAGCGTTCGATTGAAACTAACACTTACACCTGAAACTGACATGGCTATGAAAATATAAAACCTAGTTCGTACCTGAATTCCTGACATTGCTATGAATATTAAACTAACACTTACAACTGAAACTGATAAAACAGACACGCATATGTGAACACAAGCAGCTAGTCTATCTGACAGCAATTGCAATCGCCATTAAATTCATCGAACCGGCAGGATGGAAACCAAGGATTTCATCAGTATTGGTACAAACCTTGTAATTGCGTCTGACGAGCGGCGGAAGCAGCGGTTGAGTACAAGTCGGCAGGGCAGCGTTGGCGGCAGTTCAATAGTTTACGCTAATCGAGTTCGGATGGCGGCGAGGTAATAGTGGCGGATTGATCGGTCGCGCAGGGCCGATACGGCGGCGAAGTCGCCTGAGAACGGATAGAGCGGCGTTGTCGTGTGCGGCAGGGCAGTTTGGAGGAGACCGGGCGGACAAACGTAGCCCTTTCGCTCGCCCAATGGGCCAACCGGAGTATGGGCCTATTAATTGTACAATTTGTCTTCACAACCCATTTGCCTTGTGAATAATATGTTTTTCCCTTGGCAATAACGTTCAAGTATTATAAATGCTCTATTAAGTTTTACTAGTTTCATTTTATGATTAAATTAATTCATTTCGAAATGCATTGTTGTGTTAATATTCAACACTAGTCGGAAAAGCCCTGTTATTGGTGTGGTTTTTCTTCAGTTCTGGCATGAAACTCGTACGCCCCTGCTATCTAGGTGTCCACTGGCGTGTTTCTGGAATCGACACAGGTTATACTACATGATCATTGGCGTTGATGTCATAGTCCACATCACTATCCTATAGAAATCGGTAAATAAAAAGGGTATGTAATATTGACTAGAAGCGCACAAATGGTATTCAATTATGATATAACATAACAAGCATTAAAAAAAAACCGCATAAGCATTCAAAGATTCAACCAGATAGTACTCAACATTAACATGTAATCTAAAAGTTCGCATAAAGCTAGAACTCTCAGCTACAACCACGATACCTACTCATCATCTGACTGAATAATGACAACATGTGTATCCTCAGTAGGGAGCTATGGGAACATCATCTTCGGTGTCTTCAGCATCGTCAGGTCAATCGTAGTAGAGGAAGTAGGTGGACACATCACCTTCATCGAGATAGAATGTCAATCTCCCTGTTGGATCCATCTCGTAGCGTTCCACAAGCTGGCCCCATTGCTGACCACTGAAGTATGTTTTTCCATCCTCATGTGTGACTACAACTTTGTGCTGGTGCTCTGGCACTCTCAAGCTCACCAAGTTCACCTCGAGAGTTCTAGGGTGGTCCCAAATTGCAACTTGAATATGCTCCAAAAAGTCACGCCTGAATCTGCAAGGTATGATCTGTAAAAAAAAGAAGTACACATTTTTAGTACAAATTTATTGTCAGTTTTCAAAAAGTAGATTGACCGAAAGTATATACCAATCTGTTTTCAAACCCCTCTGGTAGAACAATGGTAAATTTTCTTGTTCATGCACTCCTTGTAGCCACACTGTTCACATATTGCCTGCGGTGGTGCGCTCCATACACTGAATTCAGATACACATCTAACCATTTACCATTCAAAAACCAACTTAAATCTAACAATGTACATCTAATTTTGGTGGCTGAATAAACTTAAATCTAACAATGAAAATCTAATTTCTAAGTCGATCTACATCTAAAATCACAATAATAGGGCTCCTTTGATTCATATGATAGGAAAAGTGTAGGGATAGGAAACTTGTAGGATTGGTATGGTATGGCCAAATGATTCCTGTGAGAAGAGCATTTTCCTTTGATTGTGTGAAGGAATTTTTCCATGAGGTTGGACCTCATGTTCTTTTCCTATTGGATTTGTACTACAAGATTTCTACGGGAATATTTCCTATAGGATATGATCCTGTGAATCAAACAAGCAATATAGGAAAAATTCCTATAGGATCTAATCCTACAAAATTCCTATGGCATTCCTATGAATCAAAGAGGCCTCATCTAACATATAACTCAATCTACATCTAAACCTAATAATGAAAGGTACGGCGGCCGGGGAAACTTACCTGCGGCGCGACGGCTGGACGGCGCGAGGACGACGCACTACTAGGAAAATGGCTATAGGAGTGATGATACCCGTGACGCACTGGAAGTTTGGCACGCCACGCCTATTACCCGTGGCGCACCACCGTTTGGTGCGTCGCGCCTAAAGACATACCCGCGGCGCACCAAACATAAGGCGCGTCGCGCCTATGTGTGGGGCCGGGGTGGCGAGCCTCCGAGGCATACCCGCGACGCACCTGGGCAGTGGTGCGTCACGGCTATGTTGGATACACCTTCCATTGGTGCGTCGGTATCCTTTCGCCTATACTAGGATTGGCCCGTCCCCTCCTTCTTCCTCTTCGATCCACATCCACCGCGATCACCGTCGCCCACCACCACCAAGTCCTAGCTGCCCTCCCCTCCCTCTCGCCGCCGCCCACCACCACCCCAATCACTAGCCTAGCCTCTGCCCTCCCTCTAGTCGCCGCCACCACCTCGCCTCTGCATCGACCTAGGAGGAGGAGGAGCAGGCGCAGGACCAGGTCCAGGGAGCCGTCGACCACTGCGCCGTCGTCGTCTCCATCGACCTCTGTAGTCTACATTGACTGCGCCGTCGTCGTCCCGTCTCCATCGACCTCGAAGCCCGACGAACAAAGGTGCGCCGCCCCCTAGTCCTCTCCCTCCCCTTCTCCTTGATCCCGCCCCTAGATAGCTTGCTAGGAAGACGCAACAGCCGCTCGACGGTGCCGCGTGATCGGTCCATGGATGGGTGCGGCGTCTGCCGGAAATTTGAGCTAGGCAGGCAAAGCCGTCAGAGGCGCTCATGAATTCGTTCTCTGAAGAAATGGTTCCATTCGGCCTAACAACACAGGGATGATAAGTGTACCTATGCGTGTCTGTTCCTGATACATGCAATGTATAACAGCACAAGTGGCAAGCATTGTGTGCTCATGTGGGAATTAAACTGGGTTTGTTCAAAAAAATTGATGGTCCACACTGCTTGAGCACTGACTGAAGCAGTGATTTTGTTTTGTGCTTCCTACAACAATCCCCCAAAAATAATCATGAGTAGCTGAAATGATGTCTTCAAAGAAGTTCATATATATTCTGCACAGTAAAGAGGCCTGCAGCTCTCTGTTATCACCTGTTAGCACAGTCGAATTCGAAGTGACCATTGATGCTTCCTGATAAGCAAGCCTAATAAGGAAGAAGTGATTTGTGCACTCTGCACTGTTCATCTCTCGGTCATTGGGGGCTTTGTGTCTTCCTACTGTTAACCTCCCATTCTTTGAGGGCTCTGTGTCTCTGCACTGTTCACCTCTCGGTCATTGGGGGCTCTGCATCGTATTTGCACTGTTAACCTCTCGGTCTTTGATGGCTTGGTGACAAGCAATAAGCACAGGTTATCTACTTCATCTTGCTGCCCCTGGAATTATTATCTGATAGGAAGTGCCCAGGTTTTTGTTGTGTGTGCTTGAGCTGTGTAGCTCGAGCTGTGGTGCAGGAGAAGAAATGGACTTTGTAAACATTTCTTGTGTTGGTGATGGTGCTGGTGAATCTTGTTTTGGAAATCTGTCCGGTCATCGAGCCGTTTAAAACTTTGCAGGGAATTCAAATGAGTTGCCCATTTTCGCCGAAATATTGATTAATTTCCGTTTCGGCGAGAATCGGGCACTTAGTGTTAGAAAATTAGCAAAGGTCATGCCGAAAATTTCCCGTGAATTTAGGACTTAGCCATTTTCCCGTGATAGGAGCGATGTAGGATGTTATCTGTCACATTTAATTTTCAATAATGCGTATTTCCATGACAAATCAATGGTCTATGTCCCCAAGTGTTGCTTTGTTTTTGGATATTCCATTAAAGTAGATAGCCTTTCTGCATTTGTTTTGTGATAGGTAGGTTCTGCCATTGGTCTTTGTTTTGTGATAGCTATGCTCCTCTAACCTCTATGTGTACTTTCTTAATTAAATAGAACATGGCTTGCGAAGTATGTCGGTCTCGATGTGCGAAGGACGATTCACTGGGGCTTCTTTTATGCTTCAACACGACGGTGACGTTGATTCGTTGGTAATTAACAATTCTTTTTTATGTTAACTTGTTCTTTCGTTTTACTATCTAGCTTGAGACTTGTGTTTATTAACAAAATATTCTTTATATTTCTTTTTTAGATTCTACCATGCAATATTCGCGAAGAATTCAACGAGTTAGTTGGCAGTAACGTGGATTTTAATGTTCACGGGACCACCTACATTCTTCGAGTGAAAAAAGAAAGAACGAAGACCTACTTCTGCGGGCAAGCATTGCAGGCTCTCATCGCCACGTAAAATTTAAACGGAGGTGATTACATTCACTTCTCTATGAAAGGACCGCAACCTCGCATCAAAATTGTGTATATGGGTAGGATTGCGAGCGAGGATGGCGGGAGTGAGGAGGAAACTGAGAACACCGAGGATATGGACACTGAGGATGATATGGACGAGGAGGACCCATGGAAACATGTGGTGGTTGCTCAAAGAGCGAATCTTAGCGAGTTTGAGAAGGACCGTGTCCTTCAGAAACTTGCCCAGATAGATAGCTACATCGGGTCCCCTTTCGTGCATCGCATCACCAACACTAACATCTCCAATGGACATGTCATGGTATGCTTCTTAACACTTTCTTATTCGTATAGTTGCTTATGTTCTTAACACTTTCTTATCCGGTATTTGACATTGTGCTTTTATTCTTTCTTGGAATTGTGTGTTGTAGAAAATACCTTTGGCGGTAGCGGACAGTGCTGGCATGGAGCATATGGGTACCATCGGAGTACGCCGTGGAGAATCAGGACCTGTCACCGTAGTTCCGATCACCAGGGATAACGCTGATGGTCGGGTCATCCTCAACTCTCAAGCATGGAGGCAGTTCCATTCCGCAAGAGGTGGTATGGAGGTTGGCCGAGCTATTCTGATCACCATGAGGGATAGTCACATCGCCAACTTGGACATGATGATGGTCATCGACTACATCCGCGCCCGCTAGATAGATTATGTGGTGATGATCGAAAATATGTAATATGGTTGTTTTCGAGACTAACTCCTGGATTTATTAGTAGTATATTTGTTTGTTTTCTAGACTATGTAATATTTCTGCTATGAAAATTTATTCTATCAATTGCATACCTGTGTTTGAGCTATTGATATTCTTCTGTATTTTGTGTACTGACATTCTTCTGTATTTGAGCTGTATATACCTGTATAAATACGGTACTGCCTTTTTAAAAAAATACATCATAGAATAGCCGTGACTCACCTAAATTACTAGCCGTGGCGCACCTTCGGAGTTAGGCGTGACGCGCCACGCAATAGCCGCGGCGCACCGTGCCCGTGCGTCACGGGTATAAATAGGCGCGGCGCACCTGCTAGGTGTGTCACGGCTAAACCCATAGGCGCGCCGTGATAGCCGTGACGAGCCCTGGTGCGTCACGGATAAGAAAAATGGTGCGTCACGGGTAAGCTTTTCCCTAGTAGTGACGGTGGCGGTTTGTAACATCCAAGTATGAAAACAACCCTTAGAATGTTTGATTTCTTGTTTACTTTCAAGCAATGCATCATGTCATCATGTTTACTTATTGTTTGCATTTGTTTTCTATCTGTTTTATCTTGTTTTCACAACTCAAATTCAAACCTTTTTCAAACTTTGGTTTCATACTTGCTCTGTTACAATTTTGGAATAAAAATAACAACTAAAAACAACCATGTTATTCCTTGTTCTCAATTGTTAAATTGTTGCTTTAAATCCAATCAATAATTCAATCAATAATTCTCAAATCCCCTTTTAAATTCCCAAAACAAGTTCAAATCAGTACCTATTTGAACCCATCAAAATTCACACACATTTTAATCCTAAAAGCATTTCTTCTAACCTAGGGATAACCCTATTCAAATGTTTGTTTTCAATAAAGAAATTTAATATGAAATTCCCCCATATTTGGTTTCAAACACTAACTATAATTTTAAAATTTCATTTTTGAAATCCAAGCTTATAATGTGGTTGCTAATTAATTAAATAGCTTAACCTAATTTTTCTAGAATTTTTCTCAAATAAAACCTTAACAACTTTTACCCAAAAGCAAACTACAAAAAAAAATAAAACCAGAAAAGAATAAAAGAGAAGCGCGCGGCAGCTAACTAGCTGGCCCAGCCCACCTAACCCTACGCGCGCCCCCGCCAGCCCACAGCGCAACTTACCGGTTCAACCGCGCGGAGATTCGTGCAACCGTTCTAATCTTGCTTCTCCCTCGCGTACGGCAGCAAATCCACCGGTGCCACCGCGGCCGCGCGCGACTCCGGCGGCCGCACCGCGCCTCCGGGCCTATAAATACCCCCTCTAGCCCTGGGAGAAACCCTAGGTGCCTAGGTTTCCGCCTCCTCCTCGCGATCGCGCCAATACCTCCTCGCTGTCGTTTCCCCCTCTCTGCAACTCGACGCCGTCGATCTTCTGAAGAACGCCATGGCGCCGCCGCGTTCTGCTCCCACCTAGCCACCCATCCACCTCAGTTGCTTCCCCACTCTCTCTTCTCCCCTCGGGACACCAGAGATCTCCCTGGTAAGCTCTAGTTTCTCGCCGCGGTCTTCTTCTGCTCCGGCCACCGCGCGCCATGTTCTGAACCTTTGCTTCGCGCCGCCGTGGCAGGGCCTCTCCCCTTCGATTGCCTACTGGAACCAGAAGGCCACGTCTCCCTCGACCTTTCGGACACGCGAGCGTGCACGGAGGAGCACCACGTCGACGACGCCGTCCACCTCGACTCCGCGGCCACCGTCGTCATCCCGTCGTCAGCATCGTCCGTCGAGCCTCTGCCGTTCTGCAACGATGTGAGCATCCACGTCCTTCTCCATCCTCTGCTGCATCCCCTCGCACACGAGCACGCCCACGCATCCATCTGTTCGAGCGCCACCGTGCAATCGCCGCCGGCGAGGCCGCTGTCTGACGAGCACGCACACGCACTTCAGTTTCGTCAGTTAAAGTTTCAGGCTTTGCACACTTAGTAACGTTATCCTCCCTGCGCCCTGTTACCTGACAAGCAACGCACACTCACCGTACTGGTTCAGTCTAACGCGCAGCGAGGGAGAGGTGCAGGGTTCGAGCCCTGCCCTCGCGGGAATAAATCCCACACTTTTTTCCTCTGCCCCGCTGACAGGGGGGCCCCCTGTCAGCACACGTTTGCCACGCAAGCACACGGTCCCGTTGGGCCCCCCTGGCAGTGGCTGGGTGTATGTTTCTATGCGTATAAAAAGAAATAAAACGAATCTGTTTTAATTTTCTAAATTCTTTTAAATAGCAGATTTGAATAGAAACTTCAAAATTCCATATCTTTTATTTTATAAGTCCAATAAATACAAACTTTATATGAAACTTGATCTAAATTTTCCTAATCTATCCAAATATCCAACTTGTGTTCTGTTTGAATTTTCAAAATGTAATTTAAATTCAAATCCAAATAATTCAAATGTAATTTGTAATAATTCATAACTTTCATACTGTTTTCAAATAATTCAACTAAAATATGTTTTTCACACCTTTTGAATGCTCTATTCAAATATAAATTTTGTTTTCTGGTTTGAACACTTTAAATTGCCTAAACAATTTAAATCTTGTTTAATTCAATTAAAAATTGTTTAATATTGTTTAATTCATAACTAAATAATCCAAAGTCCAATTTCAAATTGTGAAACATGTAATCCAACCAAATTTGATGTTCTTTTCAAATATCAATTTTGTTATTTGTTTTGAACATCTTAATTGGTTGAAAACAACAACTACTTGTGTGGTACCTCTAATGCACCTAAAATTTTCCAAAATTAATAACAAACTTCTAAATTGCTACACCCTATTCTAATTTGGTTCTAATGTTGTTATTTTGCTGTTATCCTGTTGCATGCATCATACTAATCCATTTACACCTGTTGATTAGTTGGAAAACAAATAATCTAACCAAATTCCATGGGCTTTTCATATGCAACTCACAGTTGCATATCAGTCCATTAAATTGTGTTATCATATCAAGTAGTTTATTTTATTGCATCTATTAAATTGTCATGCATCATATTTGATTGTGCACAATGCCATGGCAATGGTTGTTTACATACCTGTTTTGTTTGTTTGCTTCTTCTCGGTTAGACGACGACTACGTTGAGACGACGATCCTTACGACACCACTCCCCAGGACCTAGCCCAGTACGATACTGAGCTGCCAGGCAAGTTATCACTCACATGAATCATCGAGTTTCCTTTCCACACTTGTTGTCGATACTATCCTTTTGTCTATTTATTGCTAGCCATATGTATCGTTGCTTGTTCTCCGAACCTATCACATGATTCCCTGAGCCAATATTATTGCCTCACCTCCATACCTACAGCCTTTGCTTGTGCCTGTTCTTACCTAGCATGCTTAGGGTTGCTTTTACTCGAGTCTGTTGTCGGTTATTACTTTTACTATCTTATTATTTGTACCGGGGCTCGATGTTAATTAATCAATCCTGTTAATTGCTAATGGTAATAATAATAATTTGATGATAAGGCACCGGCAGGAGGCCCATGAGAGGTTTTGAAGCCTGCTAGTGTCGACCCTAATAGGAAAAGGGTCTTGTCTACTGATCCATGATGAGCGCACTAACCGCATGTGGGTAGCGAGTATGGGCGCCCCCTCAACTTGACCTGATTCGCATCTCGTCCAAATCGCCTCATTTAGTTCGTGTTTTCCATTTGCCGCATGCATGTTTTTGCGAGCCCAGCGCAGGGTGGAACTTTTGTAGTCGGCATATAGGGGGACACGGTCTTAGAGTGCTATGAGGGTCCCTTTTCTTCGGGGCTTGATTTAGCCGTGCGCCAAGGTTCTTTGGGCTTGATGCGAGGAATGGTTGGTTGTGTAGAGTACCCCGCTTGGGGAGGCATCCCATCTGGCGGGTTATTCTTGCGTGTACGGCCAAATTGGTGCAACCCTGCAGGGATAATCTTCTCGAGAAGCCGTGTTTTCCGCGGTTATAGATTACTTGGTGAAAGTATGGCTAACAAGTACTCAGGACAACTTCAATTAATGATCAATCATGATTCACCCACTGATTAATAACTTGACTAGTAATAGGTTATTCACACAATAACTTGATTCACCTTATCACAACTGTGTGAGTTATCCTCGGATTGCTTCTTTGGATAAGGGCGAGATCCAGGATGGGTTTGGTTGAAGTTATCTTTCAGTTGGTTACAATCCTCGATCTCATCTTATTCTGTTAGCCGGAACTGTAGTTATCTTCTGTAGTTGGTTAGCGCAGCCAGCAGCAACTTTTATATCATCCCTTTCTTCCGTTGATCCCAAGCATCTATGCTTGTGTTGACGGGTAACTCTTTGATGAACTGTGAGTCTTGCTTGCCAGTACTTGGATGTACTGACCCCGTTGGGGCTGTGGTTTACGCAGAGTACGACTACGGCTACGATGCTTCCCAGGACGGCTACTTCGTGGAGTTTGACGACGCTGCAGACGAGTAGATAGCTGGACCAGGGCAGGATCCAGAACCTTCGTGGATGGGCTTCGTTTGCTTTATTTTCCTCCGGCTTCTTAAGCCTTCAGTTTTGTCTGTACTCAGACACCTTTGTTTGCTTCCGCTGATGTAATGAATGCTATGTTGGAACATGTGTCCTCTGGATGATTGTATCTGCTATCTCTGCTCTAATGAGAGCCAGTTGCAACTTTATTTCAATCCTTTGTGTCTTAGAGATATGTTGTGATTATCATTCGTTCAAAACCGTTGACGTACAGTGCGTGTTTGTTATGAAGTACGTCAATGGTAGTGCCTGTGATTTCTAGTGGATAGTTTACATCGACGGTGGAATAGCAGAGCTTGTGTTGTCGCGCATAAGCGCAGGCTACAGGAAGCTGGGACGTGGGAGCAGTTATGCCCCATAATCCAAGCATCTGCTATCCAGTTCGTGCGGTGAGTATCCCTTAGAAGTCAGGGTGCGACAAATGGTATCAGAGCCTGTCTGCCTGTAGTATCCCTTTTTACTGGTCGCAGTTGAGTCTAGAAACTATTTTGTAGCTATATAGGAAAAATGAAACGTGAGAGTAGGAATTCTGTTCTTTTTCTTCTTTCCCCACCCACCCACCCTTTTCTGGTAAGGAAGTGCAACGTGTTTTCTGTTCTCACCTAAACTTTCAAGTTAGGATTTCACGTGTTTTGGGTTCTCCTTAGTACCTCAGGACTTTTGGTCAAGTTTTCCCAGTGTTGCTTCAATATCATGTTCTTTTCGACATCCTTATGTCCATTGAACCTTGTTGAGTTCCACATCCTTTTTCTTCTACCGGAGCCTAATCAAAACCTTTCCGATCATCTGCAGATGGATCTCAGGTTCTACCGCAGGTGGTTAGGATGACTCGCTGTGAGGACACGCCGGTTATCCGGAGATGCTGAGGGATATGGTTACCTATCTGGGGTTCCGTTGGGCACCAGAGTACCAGGTCTACGAGCACCAGCGCTAGTTCGAGCAGACTTTCTACCGAGCTATCGTCTACATTCTGTCGGATGATGGCAGGAGCTTTGTTCACAGCTACGAGGCAGTAGGTTCCACAGTGGATATGGCCGTGCAGCAGTCAGCGTACGTGAGTCTCACCGTTCTACGTGCTGACTACTGGGGGTTTGATGATTCCATCTTCGTCACATCCCCCGTGGTTACATCACGGCAGCGGGAGTTCACTTCACTGACCATCGCGACCTGGATACCTACGAGTCTGATAGCTCCAGGCTGCACACTACTGCCCAGTTCGTGAGGCACAGTGACGCAGTCGCTTCCACACTTTCTCAGGAGTTAGCCTCAGTCAGGGAGCAGCTCCACCTTGCTCTCACCCGTCTGGCGACGTACACCACAGACTTTGTTGGAGATGAGCGCTTTGCACGTTGCGTTCAGACAGCTGGATTACCGCTGCCAGATGCTGGAGGTTACGAGCCGATCAGAGGTCCACTTCTCCACCTCGGTGCAGGTTACACGGGGATCCCTCGCTATGGAGCACAGGGAGGACGCTTTCTACTTCACCACTCCGAGAGTTGCTCTCAGAGCTTTTCCTATCTACAGGGATCGTCGTGATACCTACTTCCGTGGGGTTCCTCCTCACCGTATCTCTTGTCGTAATACTCCACGCCGTCCTGCGTGATGAGCATGGGAGTACGATGTATCCGTTCCTAGCTATGTTTAGTTATCCTTGTCTTTCGAACCATGTGTTGGTCTGTTGGATATTCTGATGTATTTGAACATGTGATGATGTACCTGTTGGTTATCTATTCATGCGTCGGAATAATCTATCTTTCGGTTACAAGTCTATCCTGTTGTATTGTTGTGCTAAAATGCATTTCTGTTCAGGATGCCTCCACCAGGAACACCCCGCCTCACCACCACCAATGGGGGAACTGTTGGCTCAGATGACCCAAGTGGTGACTCAGATGGCCCAGATCCAGGCTAACCAGCACAACAACCAGAATGCTCCGCGAGTCAGTATCAAGGAGTTTCGGAGCGTGGTTCCGAGGGCTTTCGTGGCAACACGTGAGCCTCTGGATGCTGATGACTGGATCAGGGAGATCAACAGGGCTCTGGAGATTGCTCATGTTGCTGAGGAAGATAAGGCAAGTATGCCACCTACCTACTGAAGGGTCAGGCAGCCACTTGGTGGAGAACTACCAGACCATGAGAGCCGGCTATCCTATCACCTGGGGATGTTTCAAGGATGCCTTCCTGAAGCACCACATCCCGGATGGTCTCATGGAAAGGATGCGTGAGGAATTCTGCTCTCTCAGACAGGGCAAGTGGACGTCCTCGGCTACCAGAACGAGTTCAATCGCCTCGCTCGGTACGCTGGTGACGAAGTGTCCACCGAAACCAAGAAGATGCAAGGTTCCGCCGAGGCTTTAACCCGGAACTGAAGTACGCTCTCACCAACATCAAGTGCAAGGACTTCGTTGAGCTCGTGAACACCGCGCTCAATGAGGAGAATGGGCGCAAGGCGTTCGAAGAGTCCCGCAAGCACTCGCGCGAGGGTGGTTCCTCCTCCAACATGACCACCCCTCCGCAGAAGCGCCGCATCTGGGTGCCCAAATGGTGCTGTCACTCGGGCTCAATGCCCAAGCTCCTCCAGGCTTTGGTCCCCGCCGCCCAACCCATCTCAGATGCAGGGTCAGAGGATTCCAATGGGGCAGCCAAGGCCAGGCCCCTCCTCGTGTCGTCACTTGCTTCAAGTGCAAGGAGACTGGACACTACGCTGATAAGTGCACTCAGAGGCAGCTACCTCCACCTCCTCGCCCCAACACCAACCAGGCTATGGTTCGTGTCCCCCGGCTAAAGCCTTCAACTCCAACAACAGGCCTGTCGGGGAGGAACGCGAGGTGAACCATATCAAGGCCGACAAAGCTGAGGAAGCTGCTGACGTCGTTCTCGGTATATTACCCGTAAACTCTTTTCCAGCTAAAGTGTTGTTTGATACTGGGGCATCGCATTCGTTCGTGTCAAAGATCTTTGCTACAACGTACAATTTAGCTCTGGTTCCACTAAGCAATCAAATCTATGTGCACTCTCCGGGAACTAAAATGATTACTTCCAAGATAAGCATGGACAATCAGATCCTAATTGGAGGACGCATATTCCTTGCTTCACTCATGTTGCTGGGAAATTCTGACATTGATGTATTCTGGGTATGGATTGGTTGAAGACCCACAAAGCTAAAATTGACTGTGCTCAAAAGTCAATAACTCTCTCTCACACTTCAGGCCAGATAGTCTATTCTCCATATGGATCAAGTTCTGTTCAGCTGTTCAACCTCGATGCCAAACCCCTTCCTGAAATTGAAAATGTTCCGGTGGTTTGTGAGTTCCCTGACGTCTTTCCAGAAGAGTTGCCAGGGATGCCTCCGGACAGAGCAGTTGAGTTCGTGATCGAGCTTGGCCAGGTACTGCTCCAATCTTAAGCATCCATACAAGATAGCTCCTCCTGAACTGAAATGTTGAAGGAGCAAATCGATATGTACATGGAGAAAGGTTACATTCAGCCTAGTTTTCCGCTTGGGGTTGCCCAACCCTTTGTTGCCAAGAAGGATCAAACAAAAAGACTCGTGGTTGACTATCGTCCTCTCAACGAGAAAACCATCAAGAACAAGTATCCACTTCCTCGTATCGATGATCTTTTGATCAACTTGCTGGAGCCTCAATATTCTCAAAGTTGGACTTGAGGATGGGTTACCATCAGATAAAGATCAGAAAGGAAGATATTCCTAAGACAGCCTTCACCACTCGTTACGGTCTATATGAATTTCACCGTCATGTCCTTTGGTCTCACCAATGCACCGGCAACGTTCTCAAGGACTCATGAATTCTGTCTTCCATGAATACCTCGACAAGTTCGTTGTGGTATATCTTGATGATATTCTAGTCTACTCAAAATCCGAGGAAGAGCATGGAGAACACCTTCGTCTCACTCTCATGAAACTTCGCGAGCATCGTCTATATGCCAAGTATTCCAAATGTGAGTTCTGGATTCCAGAAGTTGCATATCTTGGTCATATCATCTCTGCCAAAGGCATTGCCATTGATCCTGAAAAGGTTAAGGCAATTGTTGATTGGAAACCCCCTAAGACGGTGAAACAAGTTAGAAGCTTTCTTGGCTTGGCTAGCTATTGCCGTCGTTTCGTCCAAAACTTTTCCAAGATTGCCAAACCTCTCACTGATCTCACAAAGAAGGACAAAAAGTTCGTTTGGACTCCACAATGTGATGAGGAGTTTCAACCTCCTGAAGACTAAACTCACTTCCACCCCAGTTCTGGTTGGTCCAGATACTACCAAACCTTTCCAGATATTCTGTGATGCATCTCTCCAAGGCCTAGGAGCAGTTCTTATGCAAGAACGTCAAGTTGTGGCTTATGCTTCACGTCAGTTGAACCCACATGAGCAAAACTATCCCACTCATGATCTTGAACTTGCAGCAGTTGTGTTTGCCCTCAAGAAATGGAGACAATACTTGTTGGGTAACAAAACTGAAATCTTTTTCGATCATAAGAGTCTGAAATACATCTTCACTCAGCCAGATCTGAACCTCAGGCAAAGGAGATGGATTGAGAAGATTAAAGACTTTGATCTCACCATTTCTTACACTCCAGGCAAGGCTAATGTTATGGCCGATGCTCTCAGTCGCAAGTCCTATTGCAATAATCTCATGGTCATGGAAAGCCAACCTCCACTTCATGAGGAATTCCAGAAGCTAAACCTTGGTCTTGTTCCTGAAGGATACCTTGCTAGCTTGACAGCCAGCCCAACTCTGGAGGACAAGATTCGTTCTGAACAACTTCGTGATAATGAAATCAAGAAGATGGTAGAGCAAATCAAGGAGGGCAGTGATAAATTCAAGTCCTTCTCAATTGATGACAAGGGAACTGTGTTCTTCGAAGGACGCATGCAGTTCCTCAGATTCAAAGTCTAAAGGATATCATTCTCAAGGAGGCTCACGAAAACTCCTCTCTCTATTCACCCTGGAAGTACAAAGATGTACCAGGATATCTAAAGACTCTGTATTGGTGGTCTGGCATGAAACGTGAAATTGCTCATACGTTTCTGAATGCGACGTTTGT
Organism: Alopecurus myosuroides; assembly: GCA_028641055.1. NCBI lineage: Eukaryota > Viridiplantae > Streptophyta > Magnoliopsida > Poales > Poaceae > Alopecurus > Alopecurus myosuroides. Next base: position 743,836,272 of record CM054057.1, read on the forward strand.
CAACGTGTTAAGGCAGTCCATCAAAAGACAACAGGTCTACTACAACCTCTGAAAATTCCTGACTGGAAGTGGGACATGATTGAAATGGACTTTGTTACTGGGTTTCCAAAGTCCAAAAAGGGCAACGATGCAATCTTCGTTGTTATTGATCGTCTCACTAAGGTTGCTCACTTCTTTGCTGTCAAGGAAACTATCTCAGCTAGCCAGTTAGCAGAGCTCTACACAGCAAGGATTGTTCCTCTTCATGGTGTACCATTGGAAATAAGCTCAGATTGTGGAAGCATCTTCACTTCTCATTTCTGGAAAAGCTTTCAAGAAGCATTGGGCACTAAACTTCTGTTCAGCACAGCTTATCACCCTCAGTCTCAGGGGCAAGTCGAAAGAGTCAATCAGATTCTCGAGGATATGCTAAGAGCATGTGGTATCTCCTTTGGCATGAAATGGGGGATTGCCTTCCATATGCTGAATTCTCCTACAAACAACAGCTACCAGGCAAGCCTAGGCATGGCACCTTTTGAGGCACTGTATGGTCGCAGATGCAGGAGTCCAATCAATTGGTCTGGAGCTGGTGAACGGTCACTCTTAGGCCCATGACATTGTTAAGGAAGCCGAGGAGAAAGTTCGTATCATTCGTGACAATCTCAGGATTGCTCAGTCTCGTCAGAAAGCTATTATGATAGCAAGCACAGGGATATGGTCTATGCACCTGGTGAGATAAGGCATATCTCGTGTAACTCCCCTCAGAGGTACTCATCGTTTTGGTGTGAAAGGAAAGCTTGCACCAAGATACAGTGGCCCTTTCAACATCCTCTCAAGACGTGCAGAGAATGCTTATCGTCTTGAACTTCCAGAAAAACTATCCAAGGTGCACGATGTTTTCCACGTGTCACAACTCAAGAAGTGTTTCAAAGACCCAGATCGTGCAGTTGATCATGATTCTATCGAACTGCAAGATGATCTATCTTATGAGGAGCACCCTATTCGTATTCTCGATGAGACCGAGCGTAAGACTCGCAACAAGAGCACCAAGTTCTTGAAAGTCCAATGGTCGCATCATTCCGATAAAGAGGCAACGTGGGAGACCGAAGAGTATCTTCGCAAGAAGTATCCGGACCTTTTCATTTCTCAGTAGGGAATCTCGGGGCGCGATTCCTTCAAGGGGGGGCGTTTTGTAACATCCAAGTATGAAAACAACCCTTAGAATGTTTGATTTCTTGTTTACTTTCAAGCAATGCATCATGTCATCATGTTTACTTATTGTTGCATTTGTTCTATCTGTTTTATCTTGTTTTCACAACTCAAATTCAAACCTTTTTCAACTTTGGTTTCATACTTGCTCTGTTACAATTTTGGAATAAAATAACAACTAAAAACAACCATGTTATTCCTTGTTCTCAATTGTTAAATTGTTGCTTTAAATCCAATCAATAATTCAATCAATAATTCTCAAATCCCCTTTTAAATTCCCAAAACAAGTTCAAATCAGTACCTATTTGAACCCATCAAAATTCACACACATTTTAATCCTAAAAGCATTTCTTCTAACCTAGGGATAACCCTATTCAAATGTTTGTTTTCAATAAAGAAATTTAATATGAAATTCCCCCATATTTGGTTTCAAACACTAACTATAATTTTAAAATTTCATTTTTGAAATCCAAGCTTATAATGTGGTTGCTAATTAATTAAATAGCTTAACCTAATTTTTCTAGAATTTTTCTCAAATAAAACCTTAACAACTTTTACCCAAAAGCAAACTACAAAAAAAAATAAAACCAGAAAAGAATAAAAGAGAAGCGCGCGGCAGCTAACTAGCTGGCCCAGCCCACCTAACCCTACGCGCGCCCCCGCCAGCCCACAGCGCAACTTACCGGTTCAACCGCGCGGAGATTCGTGCAACCGTTCTAATCTTGCTTCTCCCTCGCGTACGGCAGCAAATCCACCGGTGCCACCGCGGCCGCGCGCGACTCCGGCGGCCGCACCGCGCCTCCGGGCCTATAAATACCCCCTCTAGCCCCTGGGAGAAACCCTAGGTGCCTAGGTTTCCGCCTCCTCCTCGCGATCGCCGCCAATCACCTCCTCGCTGTCGTTTCCCCCTCTCTGCAACTCGACGCCGCCGTCGATCTTCTGAAGAACGCCATGGCGCCGCCGCGTTCTGCTCCCACCTAGCCACCCATCCACCTCAGTTGCTTCCCCACTCTCTCTTCTCCCCTCGGGACACCAGAGATCTCCCTGGTAAGCTCTAGTTTCTCGCCGCGGTCTTCTTCTGCTCCGGCCACCGCGCGCCATGTTCTGAACCTTTGCTTCGCGCCGCCGTGGCAGGGCCTCTCCCCTTCGATTGCCTACTGGAACCAGAAGGCCACGTCTCCCTCGACCTTTCGGACACGCGAGCGTGCACGGAGGAGCACCACGTCGACGACGCCGTCCACCTCGACTCCGCGGCCACCGTCGTCATCCCGTCGTCAGCATCGTCTCCGTCGAGCCTCTGCCCCGTTCTGCAACGATGTGAGCATCCACGTCCTTCTCTCCATCCTCTGCTGCATCCCCTCGCACACGAGCACGCCCACGCATCCATCTGTTCGAGCGCCACCGTGCAATCGCTGCCGGCGAGGCCGCTGTCTGACGAGCACGCACACGCACTTCAGTTTCGTCAGTTAAAGTTTCAGGCTTTGCACACTTAGTAACGTTATCCTCCCTGCGCCCTGTTACCTGACAAGCAACGCACACTCACCGTACTGGTTCAGTCTAACGCGCAGCGAGGGAGAGGTGCAGGGTTCGAGCCCTGCCCTCGCGGGAATAAATCCCACACTTTTTTCCTCTGCCCCGCTGACAGGGAGGGCCCCCTGTCAGCCACACGTTTGCCACGCAAGCACACGGTCCCGTTGGGCCCCCCTGGCAGTGGCTGGGTGTATGTTTCTATGCGTATAAAAAGAAATAAAACGAATCTGTTTTAATTTTCTAAATTCTTTTAAATAGCAGATTTGAATAGAAACTTCAAAATTCCATATCTTTTATTTTATAAGTCCAATAAATACAAACTTTATATGAAACTTGATCTAAATTTCCTAATCTATCCAAATATCCAACTTGTGTTCTGTTTTGAATTTTCAAAATGTAATTTAAATTCAAATCCAAATAATTCAAATGTAATTTGTAATAATTCATAACTAATTCATACTGTTTTCAAATAATTCAACTAAAATATGTTTTTCACACCTTTTGAATGCTATATTCAAATATAAATTTTGTTTTCTGGTTTGAACACTTTAAATTGCCTAAACAATTTAAATCTTGTTTAATTCAATTAAAAATTGTTTAATATTGTTTAATTCATAACTAAATAATCCAAAGTCCAATTTCAAATTGTGAAACATGTAATCCAACCAAAATTTGATGTTCTTTTCAAATATCAATTTTGTTATTTGTTTTGAACATCTTAATTGGTTGAAAACAACAACTACTTGTGTGGTACCTCTAATGCACCTAAAATTTTCCAAAATTAATAACAAACTTCTAAATTGCTACACCCTATTCTAATTTGGTTCTAATGTTGTTATTTTGCTGTTATCCTGTTGCATGCATCATACTAATCCATTAACACCTGTTGATTAGTTGGAAAACAAATAATCTAACCAAATTCCATGGGCTTTTCATATGCAACTCACAGTTGCATATCAATCCATTAAATTGTGTTATCATATCAAGTAGTTTATTTTATTGCATCTATTAAATTGTCATGCATCATATTTGATTGTGCACAATGCCATGGCAATGGTTGTTTACATACCTGTTTTGTTTGTTTGCTTCTTCTCGGTTAGACGACGACTACGTTGAGACCGACGATCCTTACGACACCACTCCCCAGGACCTAGCCCAGTACGATACTGAGCTGCCAGGCAAGTTATCACTCACATGAATCATCGAGTTTCCTTTCCACACTTGTTGTCGATACTATCCTTTTGTCTATTATTGCTAGCCATATGTATCGTTGCTTGTTCTCCGAACCTATCACATGATTCCCTGAGCCAATATTATTGCCTCACCTCCATACCTACAGCCTTTGCTTGTGCCTGTTCTTACCTAGCATGCTTAGGGTTGCTTTTACTCGAGTCTATTGTCGGTTATTACTTTTACTATCTTATTATTTGTACCGGGGCTCGATGTTAATTAATCAATCCTGTTAATTGCTAATGGTAATAATAATAATTTGATGATAAGGCACCGGCAGGAGGCCCATGAGAGGTTTTGAAGCCTGCTAGTGTCGACCCTAATAGGAAAAGGGTCTTGTCTACTGATCCATGATGAGCGCACTAACCGCATGTGGGTAGCGAGTATGGGCGCCCCCCTCAACTTGACCTGATTCGCATCTCGTCCAAATCGCCTCATTTAGTTCGTGTTTTCCATTTGCCGCATGCATGTTTTTGCGAGCCCAGCGCAGGGTGGAACTTTTGTAGTCGGCATATAGGGGGACACGGTCTTAGAGTGCTATGAGGGTCCCTTTTCTTCGGGGCTTGATTAGCCGTGCGCCCAAGGTTCTTTGGGCTTGATGCGAGGAATGGTTGGTTGTGTAGAGTACCCCGCTTGGTGGGAGGCATCCCATCTGGCGGGTTATTCTTGCGTGTACGGCCAAATTGGTGCAACCCTGCAGGGATAATCTTCTCGAGAAGCCGTGTTTTCCGCGGTTATAGATTACTTGGTGAAAGTACTGGCTAACAAGTACTCAGGACAACTTCAACTTAATGATCAATCATGATTCACCACTGATTAATAACTTGACTAGTAATAGGTTATTCACACAATAACTTGATTCACCTTATCACAACTGTGTGAGTTATCCTCGGATTGCTTCTTTGGATAAGGGGCGAGATCCAGGATGGGTTTGGTTGAAGTTATCTTTCAGTTGGTTACAATCCTCGATCTCATCTTATTCTGTTAGCCGGAACTTGTAGTTATCTTCTGTAGTTGGTTAGCGCAGCCAGCAGCAACTTTTATATCATCCCTTTCTTGCGTTGATCCCAAGCATCTATGCTTGTGTTGACGGGTAACTCTTTGATGAACTGTGAGTCTTGCTTGCCAGTACTTGGATGTACTGACCCCGTTGGGGCTGTGGTTTACGCAGAGTACGACTACGGCTACGATGCTTCCCAGGACGGCTACTTCGTGGAGTTTGACGACGCTGCAGACGAGTAGATAGCTGGACCAGGGCAGGATCCAGAACCTTCGTGGATGGGCTTCGTTTGCTTTATTTTCCTCCGGCTTCTTAAGCCTTCAGTTTTGTCTGTACTCAGACACCTTTGTTTGCTTCCGCTGATGTAATGAATGCTATGTTGGAACATGTGTCCTCTGGATGATTGTATCTGCTATCTCTGCTCTAATGAGAGCCAGTTGCAACTTTATTTCAATCCTTTGTGTCTTAGAGATATGTTGTGATTATCATTCGTTCAAAACCGTTGACGTACAGTGCGTGTTTGTTATGAAGTACGTCAATGGTAGTGCCTGTGATTTCTAGTGGATAGTTTACATCGACGGTGGAATAGCAGAGCTTGTGTTGTCGCGCATAAGCGCAGGCCTACCAGGAAGCTGGGACGTGGGAGCAGTTATGCCCCATAATCCAAGCATCTGATATCCAGTTCGTGCGGTGAGTATCCCTTAGAAGTCAGGGTGCGACACGGTTGCGGCGGCGTTTGTCGCGGCGTCGTTCCACCGGGTGTCGGTGGGGGATCTGGGGGCGGAGAGGGCTAGCCGTGGCGGCGGTGGGGAATCGGGGGGTGGAGAGGGAGAGGACTCGAGTTCGTGTGTGTAGCAGTTGGTGTGCGTGTAGCAATCGATTAAATTAGAGTATAAACGGTTTTCCTCAAAATTTTCATCATGTGAACATGCCTCCACATTTGATCTTTCGTAAATTGGTCCTTAATGATGAAGCCAATGATAAACCGTGCCCACCACATTTGATTCCCTCATCCTGGTTAAATGTTGTTGCACCGTGGTGTCACATGCTGGTGGTCGGTTCGTCCGGTGGTTGCGAGGCACCTAGGCGACGGATCGTCAAGGATGGTGGTGAGGGTGTGTTTGGGAGAAATCCTTGTCGAAGTACCGATATTAGAGCGGTGTCGCCATCGGGTGGCATCCTCCCTTCATGAAGGGCATCGCGTCTACCCTACATCCGCCGCCCCGATGTGCCGGGGGAAACCCTAGAAGCGCGACTATCCATGTTGAAGGTGTTGATTGGTATTTGACGTCCCGATGCTAGCAGCTTGGTTGTAGTTTGTAGGTGGGCGCAGTGGTCGTTTCGTCGATCCACTTGCGTCTCCTTTTCTTTTCTTCTTTTGCGTTTATTGGTTGTCGCCTCAGCCGGCGTTGTATCAAAACTGTTACACCGGGTGGTTGCTATATTAATATAGCGGTGATTCAGCCTATTTCGCCAGAGCATGGGGAGAATATCCTGTGATACTAGCCCTCTTGCATGCTACCATGGTACCGTTTCGAATAAATGAAGTTTGGTGATTCAAAAAAATCTAGGAAAAATCACGAGTAGAGTTACAACAATGTGTAATAATTTTTATGTCCAGATACGAAAGTAATATTGACTAACCAAAAAGACAAATCCAAATGTGAATATATAGTGCATATTTGCTGATTTGTACTTTTTGTTTCTCAATGCGTAGGTCGAATTTGGACCTGGTTTTTTTTTTACATTATGTACACAAATTCTTTGGGAACATTAATAATTTTTTCCGGAATTTTATGAAACATCTATAGTTGATTTTTAAAATGGTAGCATGGAGAACAAGGGGCTAGTATCACTGGATATTTTTTCCATTGAGCATGTGTGGTTTGCACCCTTGTTTACATTTTTATGAGTCATAAAATCCAATATGGTAAAGCAAAAATGGTAAAGCTCAGCATAAAAAACAAAATGACATCATGAAAGTAGTAAAACTAAAAGAACATAATATTTAAATTGTGTGAGAATTCAACAATCTAATATAGAGTCTTAACACGGTTTTTATATTGTAGCAACGGGGCTGCATGCATATATTTGCACACAGAAACCATCAATATCACTGCATTCCTATTGTAGATCAACTTCAGGGACATGGGTAGCAAACAAGTAGAACCCTTCAGCGCACTGGTATAGCAATAACATCATCTTGTCACCCTGTTTGAGATGACTTTCCTTCGCCATGAACTCTTTCCACCCGCTGACGCACAAGCGACCATCAAGATCAGAAATTGAATATGTCGATGTCACCTTAGTTCTCGGGTAGCAAACAATAGTGATTGTACCATTTCTTGCCATATGTGCAGGAATCAGACGGCTTGGGATTTTCTGTTGCATGCAAAGACTTATAGTCAAGAAAAAAGCTATCGGGAAATAATCATGTTAAAAGAAAGGAAATTAAATAGAACAAGTGTACACGTATTACTTTGCGCATAAGAGAAGATGTGTTCTTAAAGATTTACCACGTGTTTATTGAAGTTCTCGCTGTTTGTCCAATTCAGAGTATGCAGCACCCCGACAACCAATTCTGCTTCCTCATACTCTCCAGCTCTGTGGAATAGAACAGTGTAATCCAAGTTTTCAACAGCGTCGATCACCGTCTCCATCATCCTCCAGTTAATCATGGTCCCATCAGTGCTAGAGAGTGAGTCAACAATGTGACGCCTCTCAGGGGACATGTGGTAGTATGCTGTAAAAATGTAATACGCCTGAAATTAGTGGATTACACATGCCGCAACCAAGTAATATATTAATGTTTATGTGCACAACATAATTTTTTTGTATTAAGTAAGAACTTACACGGATGGATGATTGGGTCATTTCCGGTTATGACCTCAGTTTGGCCTCTTTGTGTGTCGGTCTTACAAGTTGCATGTGGAGTGAGTTGCTTGGAGTGGGTTGTAAGGATGCCCCAGGTGTCGAGGCTGGCATGCAAGCGCGAGAAGCGGCGAGAATCGTCCGGGTTAACCTCCGGTGCTTCGACGCCACCCAGCGCAACGGCGGCACCATACAAGTCCTGCAATGGGGTTCAAGCATTTTGTGTGGGCCTACATTGCCAAGTGTGGCTTACATTCTCATCTCTGCTGTATTCCAGGCATCGTAGGTGGAAGGGAACACTGTTCTAGACCGAAAGTGCCCGGAAACGGCTACGACATAAGATTGGTAGGCAACTTGAGAATGGAAGCGGCTTTTTGAGATCCCACACGTGCAATGTTGCTGAAATGAAGCGAGGTTCTTGGAATGAATCATGATTTTGACTTTGGGCATGGGAAACAACAAGTTCGCCAAGGAAATCCCCGTTTTCGGCCGTTTCTTCCGCTTTCGAAGGCAATATAAAACCAGATCACGCATCGCCCACTCATGGGCAGGGGTAACAAGGTGCAGTGTTGCATGTGGAGTGAGTTGCTTGGAGTGGGTTGTAAGGATGCCCCAGGTGTCGAGGCTGGCATGCAAGAGCGAGAAGCGGCAAGAATCGTCCGGGTTAACGTCCGGTGCTTCGACGCCACCCAGCGCAAAGGCGGCACCATACAAGTCATGCAATGGGGTTCAAGCATTTTGTGTGGGCCCACATTGCCAAGTGTGTCCTTACATTCTCATCTCTGCTGTATTCCAGGCATCGTAGGTGGAAGGGAACACTGTTCTGGACCGAAAGTGCCCGGAAACGGCTACGACATAAGATTGGTAGGCAACTTGAGAATGGAAGCGGCTTTTTGAGACCCCACACGTGCAATGTTGCTGAAATGAAGCGAGGTTCTTGGAATGCATCATGATTTCGACGTTGGGCATGGGAAACAACACGTTGGCCAAGGAAATCCCTGTTTTCGGCCGTTCCTTCCACTTTCGAAGGCAATATAAAACCAGATCACGCATCGCCCACTCATGGGCAGGGGTAACAAGGTGCAGTGTTGCATGTGGAGTGAGTTGCTGGGAGTGGGTTGTAAGGAAGCCCGAGGTGTCGAGGCTGGCATGCAAGAGCGAGAAGCGGCGAGAATCGTCCCGGTTAACGTCCGGTGCTTCGACGCCACCCAGCGCAACGGCGGCACCATACAAGTCCTGCAATGGGGTTCAAGCATTTTGTGTGGGCCCACATTGCCAAGTGTGGCCTTACATTCTCATCTCTGCTGTATTCCAGGCATCGTAGGTGGAAAGGAACAATGTTCTGGACCGAAAGTGCCCGGAAACGGCTACGACATAAGATTGGTAGGCAACTTGAGAATGGAAGCGGCTTTTTGAGATCCCACACATGCAATGTTGCTGAAATGAAGCGAGGTTCGTGGAATGCATCATGATTTCGACTTTGGGCATGGGAAACAACAAGTTGGCCAAGGAAATCCCCGTTTTCGGCCGTTCCTTCCGCTTTCGAAGGCAATATAAAACCAGATCACGCATCGCCCACTCATGGGCAGGGGTAACAAGGTGCAGTGTTGCATGTGGAGTGAGTTGCTTGGAGTGGGTTGTAAGGATGCCCCAGGTGTCGAGGCTGGCATGCATCATGCCATCTAGCTTTCTGTAAAACTATCGTCGAATCTATGAATTTGAGCCTATTTCAACGAGTTCGCGTTTTTTAATTAATTTTGAGTATTTCTGAATGCAATCACGAGCCAGAATGTAGATTAAAAGCGAAAAGAATGTTTGAATAATGTTGTATGATGCATGTTGAACTAAGTCATTACAAAATTTTGGGCAAATGTGCTTCAAATGAGGTCTGAAGCTAGGGTAAATCACATATAACAGCATTGTGCGTTGGATTCATGTCAATTTGATATTTTTTGAATTATTTAAGCTCATTTGAAACCATCGCTCTATTCTCATGAGAAATGTGCTCCAAATGAGGTCTGAAGCTAGGGTAGACTGCCCCGTTTGAAATTTCATGAAAAAATCGACTATATCACATATAACAACATTGTGCGTTGGATTCATGTCATTTTGAATTATTTATGCTCATTTGCAACCATCGCTCAATTCTCGTGAGAAATGTGCTTCAAATGAGGTCCGAAGCTAGGGTAAATACCCCCATTTGTGCTTCAACATTTTTTGTCATATTTTCTAAATCAACCAAATGAATTTCCTAGACATCTATTCTACATGTATAGTGTAAATCTGAAGTTTCATTATGTTTTGAATAATTCTTCTATTTTTTATTTTTTATTTAAATAACATGGTTTAATAGAAAAATCATATGTAAAACTGATAAAAATCATCGCTGTAGTAAATCTGAAGTTTCATTATATTTTTTATTTAAATAACATGGTTTATAATACTTAACAGCAAAGAAATCATATGTAGAACCATCGATCCCTGTGGCCAACGTACCAACCAATCAGAGCGCAGAACGAACGTCTAGCGGATCGCTGTGGCTGCGAGCGCATCCGTCCGATGCAGAAGAAGAAAATAGTTAACGTCGCGTCGCATTTGCAGCAGCCCTGCACGCCTTGTTTCAGAAACACGAGTCGCGTCGCATTTGCAGCGACGCAGCCCTCCACGCCTGGTTTCAGAAACACGTACGAGTCGCATCGCATTTGCAGCGACGCAGCCCTCCACGCCTAGTTTTCACAAGATACGCATCAATGCATATGCAGCTAGCGAGGAGACTTTGTACTTTCTTCTCTTCTTTAATACAAGCATGCAACGTCGAATCACTTCGACTGACGAATGCACACGCGCTCGTACTCCGTGTCACTAGCTGTCCGGCCTACGCCTACGCCTATGCCTGTTCTACACCGCTTTGACCATGCACGACTCTTCTACACTTCATTATCCAATGTGTTCACACAGTTTGCTTTATCTACCCAAATAAATTCACGCGTCTAATCGTGTCTTTAAATAGTCCTTCACTCGTCCTCCATATTCTCATCCCTCTCCAGCCCTTTGCCTCTCTCTCCCTTCAAGCCCTAACAATGTCTTCGTACTCACTCCCTTCAAGCCCGGAGTCGGTCTCCGACGAGGACAACCACCCCAAGGCTCGGCCTTGGTACGAGGCCGAGTGGCCCGAGGCGGAGGACGTCCTGCCCATCGTGCTTCCCGTCGAAGACTCTCCCAAACGGGAGCGATCGCCGACGCTGCCCTTCGTCCACCGCCCCGTCCCTTCCACCACCACCAAGACGTCGGACATCTCCCCTAAGACGAACCGCCGCCTCAAGAGACTGGAGCGGCTGGAGGCGAAGGAGTTGAAGGCGCAGGAGAAGAAGGAGGCGAAGGAGGCGGCGAATCCTTTCCGGGCCAGCATCAAGCGGTCCATTGAGGCGCAGGAGGAGAGGATGCGGGGCGAGAACAACCGCGCCAGCATCAAGCAGGAGATGGAAATCTGGGCGGCGGAGTGCCCGCGGAAGTAGGGCGGCGCCGGAGGGCGGGAAGGGCTCCCGCATGCAGAGCGGGAGCAGTTAGGGCTAGCATTTTTTTTAGTTAAATGTAATGTTTCTCGGGCCCCACTGAATATATGTAAAGTGGGGCCAGTTATCCTCTCTTAAGTATGTTTAATTATATATAAGCCCTATATATAAAGTTATGTTCTTATATTTGTCCAAATGTACCCACTGTTTAGAAGTTTTTTCCTTTCTAATCATCGCTTTAAAATCTGCACATTGTAAACAAAATTTATATATAAGAGATGTGCTGCATTATGTTTTCTAAGATAACATAAAAATTTGAGTTGAGCACAGTATATATTTTATATTATTAATACGAATAATTTGATGGTTTAATAAATGGATAATGCGTAGTCTGCATGTAGTGATTAATAAATATAAATGGATAATGTCTACATGTTGACATTGGGCCTCATGTGACATTGGGCCGCAAGGAACGGTCAACAGGTGGGGCCCACATGCAGCGCCAACCGTCAACAGGTGGGGCCCACATGCAGCGCCAACGCTCAACAGCTGGGGCCCATAGCCCGCGCCAACGGTTCTATGATGGGTCCCACATGTCAGGATCCTAACGGGGGACCGAAAGTAACGGTGGGAGCAGCGAAAGGAGTCCTTGGGCACTGACTAGGGGCAAAACTGAGGTCGATTCGGCGCTAGGGGTAAAACTGAGATCGTGGTGCCAACTGAGGGCACCTTGTTAATTATCCCTTTCGACTTTGGGCATGGGAAACAACAAGTTGGCCAAGGAAATCCCCGTTTTCGGCCGTTCCTTCCGCTTTCGAAGGCAATATAAAACCAGATCACGCATCGCCCACTCATGGGCAGGGGTAACAAGGTGCAGTGTTGCATGTGGAGTGAGTTTCTTGGAGTGGGTTGTAAGGATGCCCCAGGTGTCGAGGCTGGCATGCAAGAGCGAGAAGCGGCGAGAATCGTCCGGGTTAACGTCCGGTGCTTCGACGCCACCCAGCGCAACGGCGGCACCATACAAGTCCTGCAATGGGGTTCAAGCATTTTGTGTGGGCCCACATTGCCAAGTGTGGCTTACATTCTCATCTCTGCTGTATTCCAGGCATCGTAGGTGGAAGGGAACAATGTTCTGGACCGAAAGTGCCTGGAAACGGCTACGACATAAGATTGGTAGGCAACTTGAGAATGGAAGCGGCTTTTTGAGATCCCACACGTGCAATGTTGCTGAAATGAAGCGAGGTTCTTGGAATGCATCATGATTTCGACTTTGGGCATGGGAAACAACAAGTTGGCCAAGGAAATCCCCGTTTTCGGCCGTTTCTTTCCGCTTTCGAAGGCAATATAAAACCAGATCACGCATCGCCCACTCATGGGCAGGGGTAACAAGGTGCAGTGTTGCATGTGGAGTGAGTTGCTTGGAGTGGGTTGTAAGGATGCCCCGGGTGTCGAGGCTGGCATGCAAGAGGGAGAAGCGGCGAGAATCGTCCGGGTTAACGTCCAGTGCTTCGACGCCACCCAGCGCAACGGCGGCTCCATACAAGTCCTGCAATGGGGTTCAAGCATTTTGTGTGGGCCCACATTGCCAAGTGTGGCCTTACATTCTCATCTCTGCTGTATTCCAGGCATCGTAGGTGGAAGGGAACAATGTTCTTGACCGAAAGTGCCCGGAAACGGCTACGACATAAGATTGGTAGGCAACTTGAGAATGGAAGCTGCTTTTTGAGATCCCACACGTGCAATGTTGCTGAAATGAAGCGAGGTTCTTGGAATGCATCATTATTTCGACTTTGGGCATGGGAAACAACAAGTTGGCCAAGGAAATCCCCGTTTCGGCCGTTTCTTCCGCTTTCGAAGGCAATATAAAACCAGATCACGCATCGCCCACTCATGAGCAGGGGTAACAAGGTGCAGTGTTGCATGTGGAGTGAGTTGCTTGGTGGGTTGTAAGGATGCCCCAGGTGTCGAGGCTGGCATGCAAGAGCGAGAAGCGGCGAGAATCGTCCCGGTTAATTAACGTCCGGTGCTTCGACGCCACCCAGCGCAACGGCGGCACCATACACGTCCTGCAATGGGGTTCAAGCATTTTGTGTGGGCCCACATTGCCAAGTGTGGCCTTACATTCTCATCTCTGCTGTATTCCAGGCATCGTAGGTGGAAGGGAACACTGTTCTGGACCGAAAGTGCCCGGAAACGGCTACGACATAAGATTGGTAGGCAACTTGAGAATGGAAGCGGCTTTTTGAGATCCCACACGTGCAATGTTGCTGAAATGAAGCGAGGTTCTTGGAATGCATCATGATTTCGACTTTGGGCATGGGAAACAACAAGTTGGCCAAGGAAATCCCCGTTTTCGGCCGTTCCTTCCGCTTTCGAAGGCAATATAAAACCTGATCACGCATCGCCCACTCATGGGCAGGGGTAACAAGGTGCAGTGTTGCATGTGTGAGTTGCTTGGAGTGGGTTGTAAGGATGCCCCAGGTGTCGAGGCTGGCATGCAAGAGGGAGAAGCGGCGAGAATCGTCCGGGTTAACGTCCAGTGCTTCGACGCCACCCAGCGCAACGGCGGCTCCATACAAGTCCTGCAATGGGGTTCAAGCATTTTGTGTGGGCCCACATTGCCAAGTGTGGCCTTACATTCTCATCTCTGCTGTATTCCAGGCATCGTAGGTGGAAGGGAACAATGTTCTTGACCGAAAGTGCCCGGAAACGGCTACGACATAAGATTGGTAGGCAACTTGAGAATGGAAGCGGCTTTTTGAGATCCCACACGTGCAATGTTGCTGAAATGAAGCGAGGTTCTTGGAATGCATCATGATTTCGACTTTGGGCATGGGAAACAACAAGTTGGCCAAGGAAATCCCCGTTTTCGGCCGTTCCTTCCGCTTTCGAAGGCAATATAAAACCCGATCACGCATCGCCCACTCATGGGCAGGGTAACAAGGTGCAGTGTTGCATGTGGAGTGAGTTGCTTGGAGTGGGTTGTAAGGATGCCCCAGGTGTCGAGGCTGGCATGCAAGAGCGAGAAGCAGCGAGAATCGTCCCGGTTAATTAACGTCCGGTGCTTCGACGCCACCCAGCGCAATGGCGGCACCATACAAGTCCTGCAATGGGGTTCAAGCATTTTGTGTGGGCCCACATTGCCAAGTGTGGCCTTACATTCTCATCTCTGCTGTATTCCAGGCATCGTAGGTGGAAGGGAACACTGTTCTGGACCGAAAGTGCCCGGAAACGGCTACGACATAAGATTGGTAGGCAACTTGAGAATGGAAGCGGCTTTTTGAGATCCCACACGTGCAATGTTGCTGAAATGAAGCGAGGTTCTTGGAATGTATCATGATTTCGACTTTGGGCATGGGAAACAACAAGTTGGCCAAGGAAATCCCCGTTTTCGGCTGTTCCTTCCGCTTTCGAAGGCAATATAAAACCTGATCACGCATCGCCCACTCATGGGCAGGGGTAACAAGGTGCAGTGTTGCATGTGGAGTGAGTTGCTTGGAGTGGGTTGTAAGGATGCCCCAGGTGTCGAGGCTGGCATGCAAGAGGGAGAAGCGGCGAGAATCGTCCGGGTTAACGTCCAGTGCTTCGACGCCACCCAGCGCAACGGCGGCTCCATACAAGTCCTGCAATGGGGTTCAAGCATTTTGTGTGGGCCCACATTGCCAAGTGTGGCCTTACATTCTCATCTCTGCTGTATTCCAGGCATCGTAGGTGGAAGGGAACAATGTTCTTGACCGAAAGTGCCCGGAAACGGCTACGACATAAGATTGGTAGGCAACTTGAGAATGGAAGCGGCTTTTTGAGATCCCACACGTGCAATGTTGCTGAAATGAAGCGAGGTTCTTGGAATGCATCATGATTTCGACTTTGGGCATGGGAAACAACAAGTTGGCCAAGGAAATCCCCGTTTTCGGCCGTTCCTTCCGCTTTCGAAGGCAATATAAAACCCGATCACGCATCGCCCACTCATGGGCAGGGGTAACAAGGTGCAGTGTTGCATGTGGAGTGAGTTGCTTGGAGTGGGTTGTAAGGATGCCCCAGGTGTCGAGGCTGGCATGCAAGAGCGAGAAGCGGCGAGAATCGTCCCGGTTAATTAACGTCCGGTGCTTCGACGCCACCCAGCGCAACGACGACACCATACAAGTCCTGCAATGGGGTTCAAGCATTTTGTGTGGGCCCACATTGCCAAGTGTGGCTTACATTCTCATCTCTGCTGTATTCCAGGCATCGTAGGTGGAAGGGAACAATGTTCTGGACCGAAAGTGCCCGGAAACGGCTACGACATAAGATTGGTAGGCAACTTGAGAATGGAAGCGGCTTTTTGAGATCCCACACGTGCAATGTTGCTGAAATGAAGCGAGGTTCTTGGAATGCATCATGATTTCGACTTTGGGCATGGGAAACAACAAGTTGGCCAAGGAAATCCCCGTTTTCGGCTCTTCCTTCCGCTTTCGAAGGCAATATAAAACCAGATCACGCATCGCCCACTCATGGGCAGGGGTAACAAGGTGAAGTGTTGCATGTGGAGTGAGTTGCTGGGAGTGGGTTGTAAGGATGCCCGAGGTGTCGAGGCTGGCATGCAAGAGCGAGAAGCGGCGAGAATCGTCCCGGTTAACGTCTGGTGCTTCGACGCCACCCAGCGCAACAGCGGCACCATACAAGTCCTGCAATGGGGTTCAAGCATTTTGTGTGGGCCCACATTGCCAAGTGTGGCCTTACATTCTCATCTCTGCTGTATTCCAGGCATCGTAGGTGGAAGGGAACACTGTTCTGGACCGAAAGTCCCCGGAAACGGCTACGACATAAGATTGGTGGTACTTCAGATAGGAACCATAAAAATGGCAACTGCCCCACGGAAATGTACCCACCATTTGTGGTAACAGACTTACAGGTGGGCCCAAGTATCATCTTCCTCTCGTATTGTCACGTCAAGTTCGCACTCCCCCTCTTTGTGTACCTACAGTTATTTGCTCCGAGAAAACCCTTATTCCGCAGTTCACCGACATCGTCGCCGCCGCCGCCGCTGCCATCCATCTGTCGACCTTGCCGCCCCTCGACCAGCATCCCTCTCTGGGCCGCCGCATTCTCGCGACCGCCGTTGTCGCCAGTCTCTTCATCGCGCTGTAGATTGACCCACGGCGCGTCGATTCGCCACTGATCCATCGCGGGCGACACTCAGGTTAGAACTTCACCTCTTGTTGATGCATTGCAGAACGATTTAAGTTCAAACACTCATTTTCTATAATGTAACTAGTGTCCTACTTGTCTAGACAGGAAAGAAATGTGAAATCTTGTGCTACATATAGATGGTAGCATTTATGTTTGATGTCATTCATGATTGATTTGTCTTTTACACGTTTATGACTAAAGTAAATGGTACTTACATGCATCTGATTGAGATGTTGCACTATACCTTCATGTTAATTTTGATAGTTCCAGGTGCCCAATTGATGTTTGTAGTTGTTGTTGTGTGTGTGCCTTTTTCTAGGTAGGTAATTAGTGATGTTGAAAGTAAGACCTCTGGTACTCACACTGGCATATCTAGGACCAGTACCTACTTTTAGTGATTTCCCTTTTACTATTCACAAGTACAGTTGACTTTACCCCTTTTTAGGTTCACTAGCTATTTTTAGTAATTTCCATTTTTAATCTTCAGCAGGACAATAGATGTGAGCCATTTTTTAGGACCAGTAGCTATTTCAATTAATTTGCTAAAGCAGTACAATTGATTGTCGGCACACCATTTACTTGACATACTAGTAGATTTTCTTTTCTGAAGTTCCGTACTTCCATGAAATTCTTGAATGCATGTCAAATTTAAATTGCACCTGTGTATGAATGTCTCTGAACCATGATGCTGCTAGACTGCATTAGTCCTAAATTTGTAGTGAACCTTCATGTTTCTTAACCTCTGCTGTTTTGGCACGTCTGCTAAATGTAACTGAAGTCATACTTTTTTGTACGATCTACAGGCGGTTTGCATACGATGGACTACGAGTTCCTCGCTTACGTAGATGATGCTTCATCGGACAAACAGGTATTGTACTCATTTTACTTGTCATTTTAGTCAGATAGGTGGAATGATGTTCATGTTTGCTCTATCCTCTGCTGCAGTCACTGCCTAAGAAGTTCGCAGAGTTGCTAGGGGACCGTAAACCCCGTGCACTGAAGCTGCTTGAGGTCGGCCATCGGCGTAGCACCACGTGGGACGTTGATGTGTGGTTCGACAGCACTGGCCGCATGTTCCTCAAGCGCGGCTGGGAGTGTTTCGCCCGGACCTACAAACTGCAGAGAGGCTTTATTCTGATCTGCAATTACGACGGCCGCAATGTCATCACAGTAAAGATGTTCGACCTAAGCAGTTGCCGCTTGCAATACAACGCGGCATTCAGTACGTGGACTGTATCACCAAAATGTTAATTCCCGATTATATATGTAGCCGGAAATTGATTTGCATTTCTATTATATGATGAACAGAGGGATCTGTTAAGATGGAGTTGGCACACTTTGAGTTCTACTCCCTCGTAGTAGACGCTACATCGGACAAACTGGTACGCTTCATCGACCCACACCACCACTTCAGTTATTTAGTCTGACATAGTGTCTGAGCTATGATCCTGTAGCTAGTTAAATTTGTGAATCAAATTAAGGTCTAGTAGATGGGTTGTAGTAGCTCAATTGCTCTACGTGAATACACTAGTAGGAAAAGGGCTACCAGTGACGAACAAATATCATCTACCGCTGGCGAACATGTGTTTGCCAGCGCTACCACGCCAGTGGTAGCAGGTTACCGCTGGCGAACACTGCTTCGCCAGCGGTAGTGCATGTTACCGCTGGCGAACAAAGCCTTGTTCGCCAGCGCTATGTTCGCCAGCGGTAGCTCCGCTGTTCGCCAGCGGTAATGCTTCGCCAGCGGTACTCCTACTGGTCGCCAGCGGTACAGTTCGCCAGCGGTAGGAACTTTGTTCGCCAGTGGTAAGTTTCCCAGGTTTGTATTTTTTTCTTTTTTTTTGTATAACAGTTTGTATATTATGATTATATATATTCCTAGGTCCAAATACATTCAAATTCTATAATTTATAAACTTCAGACATATAAATCACTGATAGCACATCGATAAATCATAGATACATATGCATCCATCCATAACGAATTTAACACATCGATAACGATATTAACACATCTATACATATGCATCCATATCCAATTCTCATAAGTACGAATACAACACATTGATCTCAATAATATGTCGGAAGATTTCGAACCCAAAATATAGCCATCTAATTAGTTCAACGATTACAAAGGTATCACTACTACATCTATGCAACGTACGCGCGATATAGAGATCAATCGCAAAGAAGACTAGCTAGATATACGGCCCGCCTCCGCTTTAGCTTCCGCCTCCGCTTGCGATCTTTCGCTAGGGCCAGCGCGCCGTGCACTTCTTCATCTCTCTGTAGACCAAGATAAAAGCATTAGACCGGCAAAGGAAATCACAAGTTCTTATTAGGAGCAATTCGTAACGAATCGAATACATACCGTCGATCATTTCTTCCTCGATGTTGTGATCTTCTGTTTCTTCTCCGGCGGGAACGGAAGAGCACCTTCTAACGAGTTGAATGGTCTCTCGTCAGTCTGCTCTAGCACACATTGTCGCAACTCATTGTTAGATGGAGGGGCGTTCCAGTGGAAGGTAGATCCTGAAGTTACTACATCCTTATAGATGATTGTGCAGATCTTGCGCTGGATGCGACCAAAGTTTTGTCTGTACTCAGCATCAGACCATTCCACGATGCTGCGAGACCATTTGTCCAAAGCAGACATGTATTGCAGACTATGTTGGTCCTTCACGATCTCCGTCATGTGTTGGATGAGGTACCATGCCTCCATTTGGCCGCCTGGCGCCTGCTTGGGGCAGGGAAACTCTGTTGTGTGTCTGAACACATATTTTCCTTTAATTTGTTTGATCCTGTCGCAGAATCCTTCCCCCCTGATGTAGCCATCCATAGCATCATTGAGAACAGTCTTGATGAGGGTGTAGTTCTTCTCCTTCATCGTACTCCCGGAGTCGAGATATACTGCGTGCGCGTCTCTCGGGTAGAGCATGATGAGGGTGCCGTATTTGTTTCTGCGCAAAACAGGAGAGTCCATATGGTTAGTGAGCAACACTTGTTCACTAACTATATATGCGCAAACTTATGTAAAGATGGTAAATATAACTTACTCAGGAAAGTAGGGCACGAGGGTGATCCTCTTGTTCATATGGTTAGTGAGCAACACTTGTTCGCGGTACTTTGTCGCCTTTGCCCTACCCCTGGGGTTGTTCAAGTACATGTCGTGCATGTAGTAGGGGTCTGCTAGCCCGATGTTTCTGACGTTCTCTAAGGATAGCTGATGCGCCAAGTTGAGCGTAAACAGACGGACGATTGACGAGTGGAGTGATTTCATGTGGAACATCCGGAAAATGTCGTCAAATCTAATGATGATCTTGTTTGCGTTGCCTTCAGTGACAAATCCCGCCGTAGATGGCACCTTTGCGACCAAAACCGGAAGCGTTGGATTTTTCTCTTTCAGAAGCATCTCCTCCATATATAGTACACCGTCATGGACGCTACGCATATCACCTGTCAGCAAGGAGACCAACCTCGGCGGAAGCATCGGTTTGCCCAACTCATGGATCTGATGCCAGTCGGTTATGGGTATCCTGTCCAATACACGTCCTGTCTGCGGCTTAGACTTGGTCCCCTCCACCGTTGGCTCATCGATGCAACGGCAGGAACCTTCTTAGTTCTTTTCCTTGCATACTTGATGTTAGGCTGAGTCTTATGAAATACATCCGCTACCGCCTCTTTGAGGGCATCCTGGCTGATGACTTCTTGCTCGGGGACTGCCGGCTCTTGAGAAGAGAAAAGACGCTTTGTGCATCGATATTTATCCGCTTCCTCCGCTGGCAAGAGAAGTTGATCAAGATCATCCAGGCCGGGCGCCCCCTCGTAAGGATCGTCGACGAGGTAGTCATTCGGGTTCTCATCTTCAGCATCGTCGCCGTCGTGCTGCACGGACTTTGCAGGTGAGAAATCCTTGTGTTGGCTCGGGTGCCCCGACCCTGGACCGGTGTTGGAGTGTTGGCAGGAGTACTTTCCAAACGAATTAGTGATTTCGGCCAGGTCAATGGCCAAACCAAGCATTGCTCCAGGTTCAACTCGCTGTCGGCGGCGGGTGGTTGGTTCGGAGGATCGAGAGCACCGCAACCAGGGAGCACCCGACTTAATGTCACTCTGAACACGTCCTCGGGCATACGAACGCCGTGGGATACGCGGTTCAGAGGTGTGATGATTTTTCCTTTGGCGACGTCCTTTAACTCGCCGTTCACATTAAGGAGCAATGTGCATCCCTCTCGTCGGCCTGCGAAACGTCGCGCGATCGTTGTTAGAGACTGATGCCGTCACGAATCAAGTCATAATATATAATTAAGCAGTGCACGTTGAATTACCGTGAGGGCATTGAGCTCGGACAAGGGGGATGGACCCTAAGTGTCGGCGACGGCGTTGGAGAGATGTGGCGGGCGGCGACGGATCTTTGCGACCTTCCGGCTGAGGGTTGGGGGCCGGCTCGTTCCGCGCAGCAGACGCCACGACGGGGGCCGCGTTCTGCGCCGCCACGACGGGGGCCACGTTCTGCGGCGCCACGACGGGGGCCACGTTCTGCGGCGCTGGCTGCACCATTTGGGCTATGTTTATCTGCGGGAGCGGCCCTTGTCCTCCACCTAGCATCCACGGCGCTAAGGACTGGGCGACGGTCGAACAGATGGTAGGGAGGAGCTCATTGAGCCTCTCGTTCACAAGCTCGTCGACCGTCTTCTCCGGGCCCTTGTTCCGCTCCTTACGCTTTTCCTTGGTGTCGGGTAGTAGTGCGCATGCCGATGACCCTTTCCGAGGCCATGCACATGGCCACGATTCGGCTTCTTGTCAAGGGGCACTCCCTTCATCGCGTTAAGCGCCCTAATGAAAGGGGTGTCATACGGGTCCTTGTTCGTCGTCGCCGAGGACCCCCCGTCAGATTGAGATAGGCGTTCTTTTTCTTCTTCCTCGAGATACTTATTCTCGAGCAGCTTGACCTTCTCGTTCAACACAAGATCGCCGGGCTTTTTGGGATCTTCCCTGTAATGGGCCCTGACAAAATTTCTCACCTGCGGGTCGGTGATCTGTCAAACGGGTTCGGCCCTTCTCTCTTCGAATCCTCCTTTCCCATACTTTCTGCTTCCCAAGGTAACCCCGGCTTCCGAGATTGTGAGGGCCAATGTTCTTTTTTCGCTGTTCTTTCCCCCATTTAGTCAGCGCAATCCTTTCCGGTTTGAGTTCGTCGATCTTGAATTGGGCCAAGTCTTCCTCGGAAATGGAGGGCCACATCTTATGGATCTCATCAAAATCCTTACCCTTCGCAAGCATCTCCCGCAAACTGGATCTCCAAGTCGTAAACGCCTTGGCGAACTTGTTCAGTGCTAAGGAGTTGACCAGATTCTTCTTCAGGTCCTGGTTGTCGTAAGGATCCGGGAATTTGTACCTTGTGTGCAGCTTCTCAATCAGCAGGGCGGCATTAGCCTTGTTTTCTTTAGCTTTGAGGTGCTCCATATTAACGTTGCCGAAGTCTCGAGCTATGCAGCCTATCTGGTTTCCATAGCCTTTGGCATAACTCTCCGGCTCGAGGGGAGCACCGCTATTGGGGCACACTTCCGTGAACTCTTCCCGCATGGTGGCGAGCATGTTGTGCCGCCTCTCTTTGCGCTTAGCCGCCGCCTCGCTACCGGAGGCGGTATCCCCGGTGCCACTACCGGTTTGATCACCTTTTGTGCCTGATGTATCGTTGTGTGGCTCTAGCTCCTGGCGAATGGTTTCGTCCATCTCGTCGTCTGCATCGTCGCCCTCCATCTCTAGATCCGGGTGCGGATCTACGGGTCCGCCTCCCGCGCTTAGCATGGAAAGCCACGCATCGTCGTTGTCTCCGCCGTGTCCGAGACCAGAACCACCCGCCTCGTCGTTGTGCCATATCTAAGGAAGGAGAGAAAACCCGAAATAAGTTCAACAAATCCTACAATTTAGACGATGTATACCCCATATGAGTCCAAATTTCTCGGACACTCTAAGTTGTGATATTTTTAGCAAAGATCATGCCAAAATTCACGGAAAATTTCGGCATGACCTTTGCTAAAAATATCACAAATGGAGTACCCAAATTTGCCGGAACGGAAATTAATCAACATTCCGGCAAAATAGGGACTCACGTGGGGTACCTGCACATAAAATCCCACCCCTCATATAATAGATCCCACCCTCATATTATCATCGTCATCCACACGAAGGTGGGCACATATCCACACGACCACACACCATCTCCACCATCCATCACCACCATCCATCATCACCACGCCATATCCATCACAACCATCCATCACCACCATCCATACACCACCATCCATAACCACCAACCATCACCAACCACCAAAAACAATTGAGATATCCAGATTCATATTTAGATATCAAGACAGGACATACATATAAATAGCTAACAGAAACATGATTACTGCTAGCCATTATCAAAATGAAACATGATTACAGCTAGCAAAATATTCTCCAACAGTTCCTTGAACACAAAAATGGCATGCAATTTATACTAACAGAAAAGCTATTTAGTCAATATCATCTACTGCAAGAACAAGGAAGGACCACTACAGGGATTAAGCCGCTCCTATCGCAAAGAGGTTACTGTACTCAACCATACACATAACTTGTCATTGCAATATAATTTCTAATTTCTGCCACCAAATTGTACAACATCAGAGCATGTATCTCTTGTTCTGTCAACTGACTACATGTATCTCTCTCACTAGGATACATTACTTACACACCTAGCATCTCCCAACAGCCACTAGCAACTTACGGCATGTATCGCCACCAATTTCCTGACTTCTGTATTCCCCCACGACCAGGTGGAATAAATTTTGCTAACTTGGGTGGTTCTAGTTTGCGCTCAACCTAAAATCATTCTTGAGGTGAATACGATTGAAGTATGGAAACTGGGAAGGTAAACTGGTATCCCCCCACACCTGAAGCTTTAGTATTATAAGATAATTCGTCATTAGTACGATGACTGATGTGTGAAAACTATATAGCTAGAAGTAGGACCTGATGAGTTTACTTCAGTAAGCTAACTTGATTAGTGTATGGAATTTTAAGCTGGACCAGTTATCTGTGTCATTCTTTCATCATGTTAGTAGTGTTTGTAACA
Organism: Alopecurus myosuroides; assembly: GCA_028641055.1. Taxonomy (NCBI): domain Eukaryota; kingdom Viridiplantae; phylum Streptophyta; class Magnoliopsida; order Poales; family Poaceae; genus Alopecurus; species Alopecurus myosuroides. The sequence goes on from CM054057.1 coordinate 743,859,888, forward strand.
CCACAGAATTCTAATTCTAATTAGAAATGGCGGAGACAATTAGTTTGTTTTTGTTTGGCTAATTTTGTCTATTAAATCTTGCAGGCTGGGTCAATCGTTTTGCCAATGCCGGTGATACTACTGTGGTGGTTGCTGAGAATACAGCAGTTAAGGTGTGTGTTGTATATATAATCTGTTCATAGACTGCTGTATTCCTTGATTACTTGTTAAATTGTGAGTATTTCATAAACTAGCAACATGTAATTTCCTGACTGCCATGTATCGCCACCAAGTGCGCAGCGGTTATGTAACTTAAATCACTAGCATAAAAACTCTAAGGGGCCAACAACAATATCATGTGTTTTGGCGTGCACATCTGGTAGCTATCATCAAGCAAAAAATCACCATGTACTGTTGCAAAAAATCATCAAGCAAAAAAAACTAGGCTTGGGCATGTACTGTCGATTTTTTTTCCTATTTCATAACTGGTTCTCTAATTTATGTTCATTAGTACATAGCAGTTTATTTTGTTTTTGCCCAAGTGCCTGCTGATACTCATTAAACAAGGGCCAAAAAAAATCATAACTACACATGATTACATTGAGTATAATAGAGGAAGAACAGAAAAACAAAATACACTTTCAGGTTGCAGTTTCAGTACTTGATCAAAAAGAGTTACATATTTCAGTTGATTCTTTCAGGATCATCATAGACAACAAAATAGAAGTGCTAATCTAAAATTCATCCCTGGGAACTAAAATGATAAAATCTAGCATATGTTCTTATTTAAACTTTGGCCTCATGGTTTGCATCACTGGCCAGGGGAAAATCAAAATACCAGTATCTGTTCTTATCAGATGAAATGGCTTAGGGGAAACAAGATCAAGCAACTAACATTTTCTTATCAGTACAGGAGCTACTAGGGGCATAAATCCTCAACAAATACTAACTGGGAATTTATCTAGCTCACAAACACATGCATAGCTGTTGTTGGGCACAAATCCATGGGAGATGCACCTCAACGGAACAACTATACATATAATTGCATCAGAAACCAGTAAGTATACAGAGGGGAAACAAATAGGTCATGTCCCAGATGAAAGAGTAACCAAGAGAGGCAGTGACACATTCTCTGAACTAAGGTTCAGAGTAGAACACACTAAGTTGTACCATGTTATAAGCATAGCACCAGAGGGCCTAAAACAACATAAGTATAAGGCAGTATTCTTAGTGAAAATTAACAATCACATGGAGGATAATCCTCTGGATCTAGTAGACCATCAGCACCAAATTTCACTAGATAGCATCCTCAGAAACTTCACAAGCTGGGGAAAATTCCCAATTTCTAGCAAGCACAAGGCCAAGCCAAGCCAGGACTAGAGGAGCAGAAAAATTCCCAATTACCTGTTTCTTGCAGAACACGGGTCGAACACCTTGCGTGCAAGGGTGAAGAGAGGGCAGCAGCAGGCAGTAGGCCGGCGCCGCCGCGCTAGGAGGCTGTAGGGGCGGCGGAGTGGAAGAGGAGGGAGCGTAGGGGAGGTGGAGGCCGCCGGCGTGGCGTCGATGGCCGTGGAGGAGCGGCGCAGCATGCAGAGAGAGGGGGGCCGATGGAGGGAAGGGAGGGCGCAGTGGTGGAGGGAGGGAGTGGAGGGGAGGGCAGTGGTGGAGGGAGGGAGTGGAGGGGAACGCGCCGCGGACTCGCCGGAGGACAAGGAATCACCGGAGGACCCAGTTGCTCGCCGGAGAAACGTGCAGCGCGCGCGCGGTTGGAGACGATCGAGAGATTGAGAAAAACGGCTAAGTCCCACGCGCGGCCCTCTGTGTACCTCTGTGGGGGCTTACCGCTGGCGAACTTGGCAGCTGGTTCGCCAGCGCTATATTACCGCTGGCGAACAAAGGTTGCTTCGCCAGCGGTAACATACCGCTGGCGAACCAGCAGCCAAGTTCGCCAGCGCTACCTTTTTTTATTTTTCTTTGAAATGATAATGTTTTAATTACAAATAATTATGTTTTAATTTAATAATTACAAATAATAATGTTTTCCATTTCAAACACATTACACTTATTCTGTTTTTTTGTTTTCTTTATTTGTTTAAATTATTCAAAGACATTTAATTTATAATAATTCAAACACATTGCAAATTAATTTCAAACACATTACAAATAATAATGTTTTTTTTGTTTTCTTTATTTGTTTAAATTATTCAAAGAAATTTAATTTATAATAATTCAAACACATTGCAAATTAATTTCAAACACATTACAAATAATAATGTTTTTTTTGTTTTCTTTATTTGTTTAAATTATTCAAAGAAATTTAATTTATAATAATTCAAACACATTGCAAATTAATTTCAAACACATTGCAAATAATAATGTTTTTTTTTGTTTTCTTTATTTGTTTAAATTATTCAAACACATTTAATTTATAATAATTCAAACACATTGTAAATTAATTTCAAACACATTACAAATAATAATGTTTTTTTTGTTTTCTTTATTTGTTTAAATTATTCAAAGAAATTTAATTTATAATAATTCAAACACATTGCAAATAATAATGTTTTTTTTGTTTTCTTTATTTGTTTGAATTATTCAAAGACATTTAATTTATAATAATTCAAACACATTACAAATTAATTTCAAACACATTACAAATAATAATGTTTTTTTTTTGTGTTCTTTATTTGTTTAAATTATTCAAAGACATTTAATTTATAATAATTCAAACACATTACAAATTAATTTCAAACACATCACAAATAATAATGTTTTTTTTGTTTTTCATTATTCCCTTTATGTTTTCAATTGTTTTCCAATATTTCCTTCTTGTTTTCTCTTTTCATTATTTTGGTTTTAGTTGTTTTCTATTGTTTTTTCTTTATGTGTTCTATTGTTTTCCGTTGTTTCCTTCTTGTTTAATTTCTATTTGGTTTCCTTTATGTTTCAAATAATATAATTCCACACATTTGAAATAAAGAACAAGGTACATTAAATTTATAATAAGTGCAGATCAGACCAGTTGATCCATGCATATACATAGTTTCGTCGCATACAATTGGCAGACAAATGCATACATAGTTTCTCAGTGTTTGATCTTTTTGCCTTTTTTGGTCGAAGTTGCATAATTTAACCCCACATTATGACTTCTTCTTCTGAATGGAAGACCATGCCTAGGTAGCGTAGTTCTGCTTCTTCTTGTTGTGTATGTTGCATGACTATCATCATCTTCTTGATCATCGTCAATATTTGGGTCGCCGAACGTGTCGAACTCGTCCTCGTCAACGACTCCATCCATTCCGGTGATATTTCTTTTCCCTCTCCTCATGACAACACGGCTAGGCCTTGCGGGGTCTGTTATGAAGAAGCATTGGGACACATGCTTAGCCAATACCCATGGCACATTTTGCGCTGTGACATTCGCGCTTGATGAGGTTCCGGCTTCGGGAATAACCATGGTTTTAAAGTATTGGTCTTCTTTTCTGACGGTCGACATCCTAGCCCATCTGACGCGGAACATAGGCACCTTCTCTCCAGAGTAGTTAAGCTCCCATATCTCCTCGATCCTTCCGTAGTATCTTAACTTTTTGTCACCGGTGTAGGATTCCATCGTTACCCCTGAGTTTTGATAATCGGAAGTTTTGTCTTTCTCCTCTGTGTAGAAGGTGAACCCGTTGATATCATATGCTTGAAACGTCGCTAGGTTGGGAGCTGGGCCATGTGCCAAGGCGTACAATAGTTTATTTTTCGCACAATCCCTTGGCGGTGGATTAGCGACGATCACATCTTTAAACCAACGCAAGAAAGTGGAGTTATGCTCTCTGATTATTTCTCCTTCGGTCCTCCGCTTGCCTTGTTCACTGTACTTTTTCATAATCGAGCTCTTGTGTTTTTCCACCCAAGTATCGACCATGTCAATGTGTTGGAGAGCTACTAAGTTTGCCCTGTTAAAGTCGGTGCGTCGACAAGCCCGATCCACATGCACTTCTCTACGTCCATTTTTGTGACCTACTCCATCGAGCTTGCCAATGTGCTTGTTTCTGGCAGACCAACTGGGTCCTCCACGTCCATATGATTCGTGCAGAAAGAGATGCACTCTTCGGTGAGAAAGCCCTGAACGATGCTTCCGTCCGGACGAGCTCTGTTGCGAACATATCCTTTGATGACCCCATTCATCCTTTCAAACGGCATCATGTTGTGCAGGAACAACGGCCCGAGATGGATGATATCGTCCACGATATGGACCAACAGATGAACACATATGTCAAAGAATGATGGTGGAAAGTACATCTCAAGCTCGCATAGTATCACGACAATCTCTTCCTGCAGCCTTGAGATCTGCTTCCCCGTGATCGACTTTCGAGATATAACGTCCAAGAAGTTACAGAGGCCAAACAGGGTCTCCCGGACGTGTTTGTCCATTATTCCGGATCGCAACCGGAAGTATCTGCGTCATCATCACGTAACAGTCATGAGACTTCATCCCGCTAAACTTTTGTTTGCGCGTCGAGGAATCTGCTTATTAGCCCTGAGTAACCGCTAGGGACTTTGACTCCGAGAAGGCACATCATCAATTTTGTGATCTCGTCCGGACTAAGAGTGAAGCAGGAGGGGGGGCAGTAATAGTCATTCCTCTTAACCCTTTTGGCCTTGCGACCATCCGTCTCGTCATCACACGATTGATCGCCGTCGTCATCATCCGGGCGTCCCCCTGAAGATCTACCCTAATACCAAAATATTTCAGGTCGTTTCTTGCTTTCACCCCGTCTTTGGTCCTCTCCGGCATGTTGAGCAGCGTGCCAAACAAACTTTCAAACACATTCTTCGTGATATGCATCAGATCAAGGCAGTGAGGCGTATCGAGAATGGCCAGTATGGCAAGTCCCAAAACACCGACCTCGTCTTCCATACATCCAGAAGCGGTTTTGGCGCCTTTTGCTTCTTTCCAGGCTCTGGGCATTCCTTCCAATCATTCAGCAAATTGTAGATTTCTTCGCCGCACCTCTTACGTGGAGGTCCACGGAGCTCATCCTCACCGTTAAAAAGGTCTCCTCGCCTTCTCCACGGTCTTTGTTGGGTACCCACCTTCGATGGCCAACGAAAACTGTTTTCGAAGACCCAGGATCTTTCGGAAGTTGCATAAACGTGGGGTCATCCATGCACCTCACGCAACCGTTATGTCCGTGGCACACCTGGCCCGCCACATATCCGTAGCCTAGTAGGTCGTGAACCGTACAGAGTAAGACAGCTCTCATTGGGAAATATTGTTCACCGAAGGCGTCCCATGTGTTCACCCCTTCCTCGGCCCATAGCGTTTCCAGCTCATCTTTAAGCAGCTTCAGGTATAGATTTATGTCGTTGCCTGGTTGTTTCGGCCCTTGAATTAGCATACTCATGTGAATATACTTCCTCTTCATGCACAACCAGGGAGGGATGTTGTACATCCATACAAACACGGGCCAGGTGCTATGGGTGCTGCTCTGGTTGCCAAACGGATTGAGTCCGTCGGTGCTCACCCAACCTGATGTTCCTTGCCTCCGCCCCGAACGTTGGATATTCACAGTCAATTGCCATTGACTTGCATCTGAAGGATGTGTCAGAATTACTTTTTCACTCCGATTTGGATCTTTCAAAACTTTATTCCTCCTTTTCGCGTGCCAGCGCATGAGCTCTGCTTCCTTGCGGTCCGCGAAATACCGTTGCAGACGGGGAATGAGCGGAAAGTACCACACAACTTTCCGAGGAGCTTTCTTCTTCCCGTTCTTGTATCGAGCGGCCCTGCAAACTGGACAAATGGTTTTGTTCGCGTCCTCTTTCCGATAAATGTAGCAATCGTTGATGCACACATGGTATTTTTCGTGAGGTAAATCAAAGGGCACACGACTTTCTTGGCCTCGTCGCAACTTTTAGGACAGGTGTTGCCCTCTGGAAGGACATCGTGCCAGTATTGCAGGCTTGCATCGACGCTTATGTCGCTCCATTTGTATCTCGCCTTCATCTGCAGAACATCGAGGGCCACTCTCAGGCGGGACTCTCCCGGACCGCAGCCTGCATACAACGGCGTCTTCGAGTCTATCTCTAGTTGCGCCAGCTTCGATTGCTCTCTAGCAGCAGATATCGAGTTAGTCGTCTTTCTCAAAAGCAGTTCTTTCAGATGAGGGTCACGCACATCTTCCGTTAGGGGTGTCCCTGTGTCCTCGTGATCTTCTTCCACGTCTTGTTCAACATCTTCTCCATGATCATGTGCTGGGTCATGAGGCTGATCTTGATCCTGCTGTAGTTGGTCCTGCTGTAGTTCTATTCGATCGTTGCTATTGTCCTGTTGCACATCATTTCCTACCGCCGCCGCCCCATGGACTTCAGCATCTTCATCATCACTTACCCACTGACTGTTATACCCATCCATGAAACCATACCTTAGGAGGTGACTGAGCAAGTCTCCGGTAAAGGGATTGAGCAAGCCCCCTAGTTTGCACTTTCGACATGGACATCGTATCTCCTTGCGGCCATTTTGTAACATGTCTTCTGTCGCGTGTCTCAAGTAACTATTCACGACACGTTCACTCTTAACGACCACCATTATATGTCGCCTGCACGAGAGCGCGCGCCGATAATTAATATTAGAACCAAACATAATATATATATATATATTTCGATATTCACGGAAAAAATCGGCATGACCTTCCTACAAATTGGAGGTTAGAGGAGTGCCAAACTTTGCCGAGACGGAAATGAATCAACATTTCGGCAAAGTGGCAACTCATTTTCATATCAAAAATTTCACTTCATGTCGTATTCACGGAAAAATTCGGCATGACCTTCCTACAAATAGGAGGTTATTAGGGAGTGCCAAACTATGCCGAGACGGAAATGAATCAACATTCCGGCGATAGTTGGCTACTCAATTTCATTCCACAACAAATTGCGCACACATGCATTTATCGTCTCCATCACACGACCATTGTTGAATCCGGTGAAATTTCACACATATTGCATATCGCGTGTATCCGGACAAAATTTATATACAAACTCATTTATTATATATTATCATTCATCCCACCTCAAATGAATAGATGGCTACACGATGATATCCGGAGAATTTTGGAGCTTTGGAGAGAAATGGGTTAATTCTAGATCTAGATGGCTAGGGAGGGAAAATTTGGGGTAGAAATGATGTTAGGAAGGAGATAAACATATATATACCAACTAAAATAAATTTAGTTGGTTCAAAATAGAGTAGGAGGGTGGAGAAATTGGCATAATTTCGAGCTAGAGAGAGAAGAGGGGAGAAGGTGAAGAAGAGAGAGTGGAGGGGAAAGTGGGTAGGTGGGGGTGCCACTTTATGGCTAGGATCTGCGGAATACCGCTGGCGAACAGGTGCTTCTGTTCGCCAGCGCTAAGATGCGTGCTGGGCCCACATATTAGCGCTGGCGAACAGAAGTACCTGTTCGCCAGCGGTTGTGGGCGTATCGCTGGCGAACACTAAGCGCAGTTCGCCAGCGGTAAAATGAGGCAGCGGCTGTAGCGCGCGCAGGTGGGGCCCAGACTTAGCGCTGGCGAACAAGGGCGGTGGTTCGCCAGCGGTATTGCTGGGCAACAGCATGTGTTGTTCGCCAGTGCTGTTAGCGCTGGGCAACAACTATTATTGTTGGCCAGCGGTATGGTGGTGGCTATAAGCCATTCCCTACTAGTGATATGTTCACTCGATATGGTACATTTCAGCTCCCACTGAAAGTTCATCTTTTTGAATTAATGTGGCAAACACCTCATTGCTCAACTAAGATTTAGTATAACTGATTACTAGGTACTACGTGTTTACATTTTTATAGTACTCATCCATCATCAAACAGTAAACTTATTTCTAGTAAGCACTCTTTTCTATCTATTTAACTTTCATATTGCTGCAGGTGCTGCCTAAGAAGTTTGTGGAGTTGCTGAAGGGCCGTGAACCACGTGAACTTAAGCTACGTGAGGCGGACGATCCGAGTAGCAAGAACTGGGACATGGATGTGCTTTTCGATGAAGCTGGCCGCATTTTCCTCGGGCACGGCTGGGACCAGTTCGCCCAATATTACTTCCTGCAGCGCGGCATGTTCCTCCTCTTCAGTTACGACGACGACGCCTTGCTCACCGTCAAGGTGTTCAAGTTCGACATGTGCCGCAGGCACTACTTGTACGACCACGACGCTACTACAAGCAATGAAACTGACCCAGATCCCAGGACTGATGAGGAGTCCACGGATAAGGAGTCCACGGATCAGCAGTCCATGGATGAGGATGACCCATTTGACTCTTCCATCATCTTCTCCCAGAGAGCTGATCTTGATGACGATGAGAAGGACCACGTTCGTGAGCTTCTACCGACAATAGATGAGTACATTGGAGTGCCATACGTGACTCGTTTGACGTGGACAAATGTGGCCAGATATAGATGGTACGTAAGGTCCAATGCTATTTATGTTTTTCAACACAATTTATGCTTACAACGTGTGCCTTACTATGACCTACTTCTTTTTGTATGTCATCCACACGCTCGAAATCCAGAAACTACCTCAGTCCATAGCGGACAGTGCTGGCATTCCGTCTTCAGGCCATGCTGGGCTATGCCTCGGATCATCAGGCGTTCACCACCGTTCCATACAACACGGACAGGGACGGCCGCATTATGTTTGGCAGGAATGCATGGCGAGAATTCCTTGAAGGCAAGCATTATATGAAAAGCAAGCTATTCTCATTACACTTATGAGCACCCGTAAACCGCCACTTGGACGTGAAGATCGTGATGCGGGCGGTGTCGCCCTGGTTGTAGTACGTAGTCTGCCAACTTGGACATTCTCATCGGATCATGAACGTATGGATGTATGTAATATCGTACTGCCATCAGCGATGTGCTTCAGTGGTTTGATCACCCAAACCTTCATCTGCAGTGAAGATTACTGTCCTGTTTATTTTCAGTGGCAATTTCAAGTTTGCAGAAATAAACAAGGCGGCGGCAGCTAATAAGTTGCATGAAATAATTGTTCAGTGACATTACATGACTCATGCGAGAGTTCCACATGTTTTCAATCCTACGTTGTAAGCGCTAGGAATAAATCCGATTAGTTTTCCCTCGATAGTTAAGAGCCTGACGCCTTGAAACTCAATGCAAAATATGCCTTCTAGGCAGCCTGCGATTGCATGCATTGTTTAACTGCTCTATTAGCGCCTATATTGTCGACAAGGCGTTGTGGTTGCTTGAATACGATGTCCCGCCAAAAAAAAATTAAATCCTCCGCTAAAACGCCAAGTGTAGCGAAATTTTGTGTTCCCACCAAAAATAAAAGCAGTCACTTTAAATTCCCGCTAAAGTGTATGTAGAAGTGCACGATGCCCCCTCCGTTTCGCCATAGCATAATCTGCGGGCCACCTCTTTCGCCATTGCAGATTAGATCTCATCTCGCCCTCATCACGTTCAGAGCTCTACACATGTCGATGTCGCGATCGGACTCCATGGAACGCGAATCCTCTCAGGTTTTCCTGTCTAATCTGCTTCTCTCATCCATTTCCGTGATCTCGCCGTCTCTTATATGGTCTCGATATTGGTTGTTATTCTCTGTTCTTCTCTCTGGTTGAAGCGTTAATCCGTGTATGAACACCTAGTCGATCATATGTGTATCTGGTTTTCTATGTGATAATGCCATGTAACTATTTTTTTATATCAGATCTGCTAACTCACTGAGATTATTTGGGTCTCATTTTTTCCTTCTATCTAAATTGTAGACGACCGAACCCATTGGAAAGTTAGACTTTTCTATGAGGACGGTGAAAAAACAAAAAAGTTGTGGTAGCAGCCATGGAACCGGAGGAAATCTGCTATATGGAGTTCATCAATTTGATTGAAAACGTTGGCTTCAGTGGCGCGCGTGATTACCTGTACTGCAGGCTAAATAATGGCCCTGGCAAAGGAAAACTTGTTCCAATAAGCATGGTAGTGATTCGAGCAATTGAAACGCAGACACTCTAAATGATAAGAAGATCTCCCTGTGTGTTTGTAGGGAGAAGGCCACGGCGGTTGATATTGCAACAATAGAGTCTCTGCTTGATGATGCAACTGGATCCACCAGAAAAAAGCGACAGATCACTATCACAGGTTATACTTTCATGCCAAATCTCCAACTCGCAACTCCTTCAATACAGACTTTAATAAATATTTTCCCCGGTAACTATTTATGCATTTCCTTACCTAATCCACAATTTTGGTAAAACATGCAGTTAGGGATGCAACCGAAGAGGAAAGCTTCAAACGAAGAAAAGAAACAGATTACTCCTTTGGGAATGGTACACAAGTTCATTAATTCTAATCAGCCTTTCTGAATTATGCACAATGCTAATGCTTTGTCCATTATTGTTAACATTTTCAGTAATAAAGAAAGGATCTGTCTGCATGACAAGGGTTTGAAAGTATACTACAATATAAAAAAAGTCAGGGAAAATGTAGACGTGGTAATTTATTTTGACATTTAAGCTCTGTCTAATAATTGTATTAATGGATAAAATCTACGATTGCTGATTCAGTACAAATGTTAACCCTGAAACAGGAACTGAACCTAACACTGATGTGTCTGAAACTGACATGTGTTCCGTTGATGAATTGGCCTTCCCATGCACGCTGCTATCGCCCGAAGCTACAACTACAAGAAGGTACAAGCTATTTTTTTACCGCTGTGTCCTAATTTCTTCAATCAACTACAAATAAATTGTTTCTTTGTGTGTGTTTTGGGATGTAGGTGATGACATACCGAAGAAGAAAGGGCGAGGTGTTGTGAAAGGTTTGAAAGCCAATAAGAAGCGTCATGCCAATGGAGCTGCAAAGCTAGGTGTTGATTTCTCTGAACATGGGGTCCAGTAGGAATGAACAACCGTTCATTCAAGGATGACTTGGTAATCACAATGAAAAGAAGGTTACCAATTATTGGAGTGAGGTGGACAGACATTCACACTAACATCCATCGCATGATCGTCACAGATATGTTGGTGCGTACAACCTTCTCACATGTGTTGTCTGCTTTTTTCGTCCATAATTAATGTACTACTACTAAACTAAGTCTATCTGTTTGTTCTACGCATTATAGGGCAGATACAATATGCCAGATACAGACGAAACACACGAAAAAAATTCTTAAAATTGCAAAAGAACGCTACAGAGGCTGGCGAGGAACCTAAGCAACACTTACAAGGCATACAGAACTGATGATGCCAGAAGGGCAGTTGTCCTAGAAGATTTACAAAAAGAAGAGTGGGAATGGTTGATCGAGTACTTTGGCACTGATCCGAAATTCTGGTTATTTCTATACTACCTGTTTGTGAATTTTGTACTATCATCAAATGGCTTGTCTGACAAGTTTTTTTTTATAATTGAATGAGCAGGAACTCAGCCCAAAAGAACAAGGATAACCGTTCGCAGATGAAGACAAAACACAGAGTAGGATCAAATCCTACTCTCAACTCAGTTTTGAGAATGTATGGCCTACTCACTATGCATGCGTCGGTGTTCACTTGCTTTAATGTTTAGTATCTAATTGTTGCACTACTTGCAGAGGATTCGGAAACTGAGAAGAGCCAGACTGTGTGCTCTCTGGAGACTGACCCACACAAAGAATGAAACATGGACTACAGAAGAGTCCAAGGATGTTTACGTGACTTAACTGACTGAGAAGCTACTCTAAACATATTTACTGTTCTCCATCTTGGATGTTTCTTCATCTGATTTGAGATTTTTTTTCGTAACCAGGAAACAGCATGTAAAGAGATTGAAAACAGATTAGAGGAAACTGGTGTTCCATTGTCAGCTGAACAAAGAATCAATTTTCCAAAAGCATATAAATCTAAAGTTCAATGCAAGTCATCGCAGCCTCGTGGGTTCGGATACATGGCCCAGGTGCAAACTAGTTCTCAGCGGTCTAAGTTGCTGTTAGAGAGCAAGCTCGGGCTACGGCAGAGACCCAAAAAGTTAACTCCAGCTCACCACGAAGGTCACTACTTTAGAACAGAAGTTACTAGATGAACGTGCAAGCATGGAAGAGAAGATTAATGTAGAGCGGCTGAGAGAAAAATCTTGAGAAGAGATTAATGGAAGAGCTTGCTCAAAGGGAACAACTGATGGAGTCGAGAGAAACTCAAGAAAAGAATTTGAAAATAACTTGGTTGCACAGTTTAACTCACGGTTCCAGGCAAAGTTTGACGAGCTCTCCGCACAGCTGGAAAAGCAGAAGACGACTACACCTCAGGTGATGATAGTCATACAATTGCAAACTAGTAAGATTTAGTTGTTTACTTGCGTTGCTAACAGTGCACTTTGTTTTTGCAGACGTCTAGAAGTCGAACCAGCAACCATCACTTACCAACAGTCCTGCGAAGAAAATAGTTCCTCCGCACAGCACGATACAGAAAAGTCGAATGTTTTAAGTCATATGTAAGTCACAAACTTGTACAATTCGGTAGTATACATTCTGTTTTGCTTCACCCACACTATAGCGTTGCTGCAACCACCCTATACTTGCTGCAGTTTATGTTTCACTATGGGTTGTGGCTTTTGGTTACAACAACTGTTTTTGCTTCATCCACACACTATAGTCTGCTGGTTCTTATGTTTCAGCATGTGTTATTGCTGACTAGACTCACACCTTTTTTTTTACAATTGATTGCAGGACGTCAATCAAACTTCCTGATGGAAACAAATAGCTGCACTGATATTTCAGTTTGATTTGATCTTGATTTGATCCATGTTGTACGAGAATTTTCATTTGTATATATTAAAAATAGCTATGAGAACTATTATTTTGTGTAAATAAACATATTTTACCCACCCTTTTGAACATTTTAATTCAATGCCCGTATTTTTTGTTTCCTTATTTTTTTAATTTTTTTTTCTATAACGTGGCAATAGGTAGTTTACACGATAATTGTAGTGTTGCGTGAAGCCTCAGTCGCCACAACAAAGTGTTTTGTTGAAATAGACTCTCACCACCATGAGGGAGACATCGTCGCAATATTTTTTCTCCACCAAACAACTTTGTTGCGATAGTTCATTCACCCACCAAACTATGTTCGTTGCAATACAGAATTCCCATACTTCTCGCCACGAAACTAATTTTGTAGAAATAGAAAGGCGCAACGAATAGTTGAAGTTGTCGCAGTTGTTTCTAGCTACTAAAATTGTACGTTGCGAATAGTACATGTCGCCACGAAAATAAAATTTGTCGAAATACAATGGCGCCACGACAAGTTGTTATTGTCGCAGTTGTTTTCTAGCAACATAAAATGTGGATGTTGCGAATACTACATCTCGCCACGAAAATAAAATTTGTAGAAATAGAAAGGCGCAACGAATAGTTGAAGTTGTCGCAGTTGTTTCTAGCTACTAAATTTGTACGTTGCGAATTGTAAATGTCGCCACGAAAATAAAATTTGTCGAAATACAATGGCGCCACGAAAAGTTGTTATTGTCGCAGTTGTTTCTAGCAACATAAAATGTGGATGTTCCGAATACTACATCTCGCCACGAAACTAAAATTTGTAGAAATTGAATGGCGCCACGAATAGTTGAAATTGTCGCGATTCTTATGGCTCTATATGAAGGCCATTGCGATACTATTTCAAAATCATCTTACCACGATTGATTGTGTGTGGCAAAACGTTGTTCCCACGCGTATAATGTTTGTTGCCATAGTTTTTTGCCACACAATTGGACGTGGCAAATAAACTCGACTTTTGCAACAAAAGAACAAGCGCAACGGAATAGTCGCCGTTGCCACATTGGTCACTCGCCACGTTTGGGTATTTGTTGCACTAGAGGTGTACCAACGAAATACGTACGTTGCGTTATGTGCGAGACGCGACGGAAACGTGCGTGGCAATTGGCCTAGGAAATGGTTGCAACAGGATTCTTTTTTAGCGACGAATCTAAGTGCGCGGAGACAGGCTTCTACCACGGAGCTTTCCGCGACGCCTCCCAACGAAACCGATTTCGGTGCAACAAAACCCTATTGCGACGATAAGTCACTTTTTACAACGACTATTTTCGTTGCAATAGACCGATTCCGTTGTAGTGCGAAGACGTCAAGTTCAGCGCCCCACGAGTCATCGCTTACAGCGAAGAAACCTCTAACAGGGCACTCACGGAAGACGTGGATGCACACGACGAGATACGCGACATTGCACTCGCAAGATCGGCTGTATATCAACAGTCGCTACGCAACTACCACATGTCGCACCCGGACTTCTAGAGGATACTCGCAGTTCCGTTGAACAGTAGTTGATTGGATTACGGGGCTTACCGGCACCCGCATCTCTTACGAGTAGGCCAACACACGTATGTGCGACAACCAACCCCTACTGTTCATCGTCTACGTAAACCATCCCATAGAAATCAGGATACTACCATTGACGTACTTCATACCATACACACATGGTACGTCAACGGCGTTTAACAGAATGATAACACAACATATCTCTAAGACTCAAATAAATAGAAATAAGTTGCAAATGGCTCTCACTAGAGCAGAGATAGCAAATACAATCATCCAGAGGACACATGTCCCAACATATCATCATTACATCTCAGCGGAAGCATTCAAAAGGGTCTGAGTACAGACAAAATCCAAATAGACTTAAGAAGCCGGGAATGAAAGGAAAACGGAGCCCATCCACGATGTCTCGGATCCTGCCCACGTCCGCTATCTACTCGTCAGCAGCCTCGTCAAACTCCACGTAGTAGCCGTCACGGGGATCCTCGTAGGCGTAGTCTGCGGAAACCACAGCCCCAAAGGGGTCAGTACATCAACGTACTGGCAAGCAAGACTCACAATTCACCAAAGTGTAACCCGTCAACACCAAGCACAGATGCTTTGGGTTCAACGGAAGAAAGGGGCGACATAAAAGATGTTGCAACTGGCTGCACTAACCAACTACAGAACTGTAACATCCCAAGTATGAAAAATAGCCATTAGAATGTTTGCTCCCTGTTATTTTATGTTTTGCATCATGACATCATGTTCATTGCAATTGTTTTGTTTGTTTTCCATTTGTTTTCCTCTGTTTGCTTTGTTTCCATTTGTTTTCCCTGTTTCATTTGTTTTCCAACTGTTTTCCTTTGTTTCTATTTGAATTTCAACTCAAATTCAAACCTTTTGTTTCATACTTGTGATGTTACAATTTCCAAAATGATATTTCAAATCAAAACAATCAATTGTTTCCATTAAAGTGGTGATTTCAAAACTGTTGATTTGTTTCTATCAAAAAATCATTTAATACCAAACCCTTTGCAAATTCAATTAATTTCCAAAACAACAACCCCTTTTGAAAATTATGAAATGACAAAACCCTTCCACCATTGTTTCCATCAAACCATAAGGTTCAAAACTAATTAAAATGATGGCTTTTAATAATTCACTTAATCCAAACTTAATTCAAATGCCTTTCAAATACAATTACATTTTCCAAACAGCAACTATGTGGAAATTATAAAAATTACAACACAAAATATAATCTTTTGCTTCCAATTAAAACTAGATGATCACCCTATTTAAAATCTTGTTTTCAATAATCAATTTAATCTCAAAATCCATCCAAATTCAATCAATTACAAAACAGCAAAACAATTTGAACTTTTTGGAAAACCAAAGTGGGCATTTTGTTGATATTGTAATTACTAGCTCACACAAATTTTTACTAAATATTTACTAACCCAAAACTCACCTAATTCTTCCTATTTCTATTTCTGCAAAAAAAAAGTAACAAAACAAAAATAGAAAAAGAGAAAAACGCTTACAGAGAGAGAGAGAGGCCCAGCCCAACTTACCGCTTTGACCCACCCCACCTTCTTCTTCCTCGTACGGATGCATTTGAACCTGTCCACGTAGGTTCAGAGCAGAGCACGAACGGCAGTGAGCTCCTCCCCCTTCCTATAAACCTAGCCCTGCCCTAACCCTAGTGCCCTCTCCTCCTTCTTCCCTCTCCCCGCCTCCAATCTCTCCCTTCTCCCCCTTTCTTTCTTCCCTGCCCCATCTCGGTAATTCTCTGTAACCGAAACCTCCCCACCGAAACCCACCATGGCCGATTCTTGTGGGAGGCGTGGTGGTCGCAGGAGGCTGTCCCGGGAGCTCCCCACGGCGGGAATGGAACCTCCCCACCGCGGGCTTCCTCCTCCACCCCTCGGTGGGCACCGGGAGGGCCCGGAGCGCCGCCTCCGTCGCCTCCTTCCCGCCGGCCAACCTCCCTGCTGCCCCGACCTGCCCCTCTGCTTCCCCCCCTCGGTGAGCCCCTCGATCCCCTTCCTCCCCTCTCCCTTCCGGCCCGCAGCACACCCCCACAGCACCCGCCCCCCTCGCACCGCGGCAGCCCGGCGCGCCCACGCCGGCCACCGCGGCAGCGTAGCAGCGCTGGTCGCTGTCCCTCGCCTCCTCGTTCCTGTAACTGAATTTGATTCAGTTTTTCTTTTTTTCGACAGTAGCCGAATCAGTAGCACAAAAACCCCCGCGCATCTATCCTAATACGCAACAGCAGCACACAGCGCACTGGTTGGCATCCCTAGCGCGCGCCCAGTGATCGTGAGATCAAATCCCTGCCCCCACCCCTTTTCTGCTCCTTTTATTCGAGTTGTTTCAGCGCGTTCTCTGAACCATAACCTCCCAGCTAGCTGTTCCCTGTAACCAAAAACTAGCAGCGACCCACTGGTTAACCCCCTTGCGAGCAAGCCTCAGGTCCAGGGTTCAAACCCCCAAAGCCACACCCTTTTTTCTGTTTTTCTTTTTCTGCCCAAATTTCAGAAACAGAGATTTGAGGCATTAATTCTAAAATCCATAACAAATCCAATTTTGCTCCAAATTGAATGATTCAAATTCCTGTGGATTCAAAATCTTGTGCCCTTTCCATTAGTAACAACATTGCAACATGTTTCTGTAATACTTTTTGCCCTAAATAATTAATTACTGAAAATGCAATAAAAATTGGAAACTTTGGAATTTCATAACTTGAGTTTGGTTCATCCAATTTAAGCAAACTTGGGCTCTAAAAATTTGTCTTAACAAACTCTACACATTGGTAATTTATTTGGTCACAATTGAATTAATTTTGAGCATGTTTCCCTCTGTTTACTAAAAATGGCAGAATAAGAATGATTATGGAAAATTGCATAATAAATTCAATAATCACCCAAAAATTATGTTTGATAGCTCAAAATGTTCAGTGAAACATTTGATACATGTTTTCAACCTTTTCAATAAAATTTGTTTACTGTTTTGAATATTTTAAATTGGTGCAATATTTGAATTCTTGTTTAATTCACTTAATTTTGCAAAAATCATAACTTGTGCATAAAAATTCCAAATTCCACAAACTAAATATGTTTTCCAATCAACTTTTCATGTACTTTCCAAATATCAATTTTCTTTGCTGTTTTGAATAATTTAAATTGCTGAAAACAACTGTTTCTTATTTAATGCATTTAAAGTTCCAAAATAATAACTTGCTCATTTTAAATCCTTTTTCAACAAATGAAATATGTTTTCCATGCTAAATTAAACCCTATTTCCAAATATAAAATTTGTTTCATGTTTTGGATAATTAAAATTGGTTAAATAATTTAAACCTTGTTTAAATCATTTAATATTGTTAAATTCATAACTTGATCAAATTAAATCCTTTTGGGACATAGAAAATATGTTTTCCAACCCTAAAAGTATGAACTTTTCAAATATGAACTTCATTTAATGTTTTGAACAAATAAAACTTCAAATAAGTTCATGTTTGGATTAAATTCAATTAAAACTTGTTCAAACTTGTTTAATTCATAAGTAAATTATTCCAAAACCTTTTTCAATAAGTGAAACATGTATTCCACCTAAAATTGTGTGTTCTTATCAAATATGAACTTTGTTATCTATTTTGAACAATTAAAAGTGGTGAAAACAACAAATGCTTGTGTGACACCTTTAAGAAACCAAAATTTCATAACTTAATAAATAAAATTCCAAAATTGGTAAACCTTATTTCCAATTGATTCTATTGTTGTTATTTTGCTGTTTTCCTCATCCATGCATCATGCTAATCCACTTTCACATGTTGCTTAGTTGTCAAAGAATTATTTCAACCCTAATTCATGGGCTTTCCATATGCAATCCAATTGCATGTGGGTCCATTTAATCATGTTGCTATCTTGTCAACTAGTTTATTTTGATGCATCAATTAAATGGACATGCATCATCACATGTTTGTGCACTATGCCATGTTATTGATTGTTTGTTCTCTGCGTTGTTTGTTTGCTTCTTCTCGGATACACGACGACGTTGAGACCGACGATACTTACGACACCCCTTCTAAGGATCTAGCTCAGTACCAGGCTGCTGAGTTTGCAGGCAAGTATTCACTCACATGAACCATCGTGTTCCTTTCAACATTGGATACCGATACTTTCCGTTGTCTATTCTGCTAGCCCTATGAATCGTTGCTTCTGTTACGAACCTATCACATGTATCCTATAACCCTGATATTGCCTCACCTCCACTCCCATAACCCCGTTGTTTCAGCCCGTGTCTTACTAGCATGCTTAGGGTTGTTTTGCTCGAGTCTGTTACCCGTTACTTTCTGTTACTATTTCTATCATGTTCTGGGGCTCGATGTTAAACAACAACCTGTTAATTTTGAGGTAATAATAATTTGATGATAAGGCACCGGCAGGAGGCCCGGCGTGGTTTTGAGGCCTGCTAGTGTCGACCCTAATTAGGAAAAGGGTCTTGTCTACAGATCCATGATGAGCGCACTAACCGCATGTGGGAAGCGAGTATGGGCGCCCCCCTCAATTTGATTTGATTCGCATCTCGTCCAAATCGCCACACTTAGTTCGGGCTTTCCATTTGATGCATGCATGTGCAGGTGCGAACCCTTGGCTCCAGGGTGGAACTTTTGTAGTCGGCATTTAGGGCGACGTGGTCTTAGAGTGCTATGATGGTCCCCTTTTCTTCGTGGGGCTCGATTAGCCGCGCACGCACAGCATGTGGTTCTTTGGGCTTGATGCGAAGAAGAGTTGAGTTGTGTTGAGTGCCTCGCTTGGTGGGTTAGCTCCCCGCCTGGCGGGTCATTCTTACGTGTACGACCAAATTGGTGCATCCCTGTAGGGTTAAATATTCTCGAGAAGCCGTGTTTTCCGCGGTTATGGTTAACTTGGTGAAAGTACTGGCTAACAAGTACTCAGAACAACTTACACCTAACTAATGATAACTTGACTAGTAATAGTCTTACTGACACAATAACTTGAACCATCATTAATCCAACGGTGTGAGTTATCCTCGGATTGCTTCTTTGGATAAGGGGCGATATCCAGGATGGGTTTGTTTGGAGTTAGTTATAGTTGGTTACGATACGCTATCTTATCTCCTTTCTGTTAGCCGGAAGTTGTATCATGTTCTGTAGTTGGTTAGTGCAGCCAGTTGCCGCATCTTTTGTATCCCCTTTTCTTCCGTTGAACCCAAAGCATCTGTGCTTGGTGTTGACGGGTTACACTTTGGTGAACTGTGAGTCTTGCTTGCCAGTACGTTTATGTACTGACCCCTTTGGGGATGTGGTTTCCGCAGACTACGTTTCCGAGGATCTACATGGTGGCTACTACGTGGAGTATGACGAGACTGCTGACGAGTAGATAGCGGACCCGGGCAGGATCCGAGACTTCGTGGATGGGCTCCGTCTTTTCGTTTCCGGCCTCTTAGGCCTATTTGGATCTTGTCTGTACTCAGACATGTTGAATGCTTCCGCTGTGATGTAATGATGATATGTTGGGACATGTGTCCTCTGGATGATTGTATTTGCTATCTCTGCTCTAATGAGAGCTATTTGCAACTTATTTCAAACTTTTGTGTCGTAGAGATCTGTTGTGATATCACTTGTTCAAATGCCGTTGACATACCATGTGTGTATGTTTTGAAGTACGTCAACGGAAGTGTCTGGATTTCTATGGGATGGTTTGCGCAGACGATGAATAGTAGGGAATGGTTGTCACACGTTTATGTGTTGGCCTGCTCATATTGAGATGCGGGTGCCGGTATGCCCCGTAAGCCATTCTATCTACTGTTTAGCGGACTGTGAGTATCCCCTAGAAGTCCGGGTGCGACAAATGGTATCAGAGCCTGTCTGCCTGTAGGATCCCTTTTTACTGGTCGCAGTTGAGCCTAGAAACTATTTTGTAGCTATATAGGAAAAATGAAACGTGAGAGTAGGAATTCTGTTCTTTTATTTCTTTCCCCACCCACCCTCCCTTTTCTGGTAAGGAAGTGCAACGTTGTTCTCCCTTCTCATCTAAACTTTCAAGTTAGGATTTCACGTATCCTGGTTTCTCTGGGATAGTTATATCTACTAGTCCATAGGAATGGAGGTGGTTGTGACATGATTTATCATGTTGCCTACTCACGATTGAGAACGGAGGCGTGTAAGCCCCGGAAGCAAATCCTCTATTACTTAAGCAGTAGATATTGATCCTTTAGAAGCCCGGATGGGTTTTCCGTAGTACCTCAGGAGTTTTGTTCTCGTGTTTCACCGTTGATGCTTCGTTATCCTGTTCTTCTCAACATCCTTTTCGTCCGTTGAAACCTTGTTGTTCCTTCCCATTTCAGTTCTTCTACCGGCGTCTAATCAATAACTCTGTTCCACCCTTATGGCCAGAAAATCTATTCTCCAAATGAATCAAGTTCTATTCAGCTATACACCCTCAATGCAAAACCTCTCACTTTACTTGAAAATGTTCCGGTGGTTTGTGAATCCCCTGACGTCTTTCCAGAAGAGTTGCCGGGAATGCCTATCGTCTTGAACTTCCAGAAAAACTATCCAAGTTGCACGATGTGTTTCACGTGTCACAGCTCAAAAGGATCTTCACAAGAAGTATCCGGACCTTTTCTTTTCTCAGTAGGAATCTCGGGGCGCGATTCCTTCAAGGGGGGGCGCTTTGTAACATCCCAAGTATGAAAAATAGCCATTAGAATGTTTGCTCCCTGTTATTTTATGTTTTGCATCATGACATCATGTTCATTGCAATTGTTTTGTTTGTTTTCCATTTGTTTTCCTCTGTTTTGCTTTGTTTTCCATTTGTTTTCCTCTGTTTTCATTTGTTTTCCAACTGTTTTCCTTTGTTTTCTATTTGAATTTCAACTCAAATTTCAAACCTTTTGTTTCATACTTGTGATGTTACAATTTCCAAAATGATATTTCAAATCAAAACAATCAATTGTTTCCATTAAAGTGGTGATTTCAAAACTGTTGATTTGTTTCTATCAAAAATTCATTTAATACCAAACCCTTTGCAAATTCAATTAATTTCCAAAACAACAACCCCTTTTGAAAATTATGAAATGACAAAACCCTTCCACCATTGTTTCCATCAAACCATAAGGTTCAAAACTAACTAAAATGATGGCTTTTAATAATTCACTTAATCCAAACTTAATTCAAATGCCTTTCAAATACAATTACATTTTCCAAACAGCAACTATGTGGAAATTATAAAAATTACAACACAAAATATAATCTTTTGCTTCCAATTAAAACTAGATGATCACCCTATTTAAAATCTTGTTTTCAATAATCAATTTAATCTCAAAATCCATCCAAATTCAATCAATTACAAAACAACAAAACAATTTGAACTTTTTGGAAAACCAAAGTGGGCATTTTGTTGATATTGTAATTACTAGCTCACACAAATTTTTACTAAATTTTTACTAACCCAAAACTCACCTAATTCTTCCTATTTCTATTTCTGCAAAAAAAAAAGTAACAAAACAAAAATAGAAAAAGAGAAAAACGCTTACAGAGAGAGAGAGAGGCCCAGCCCAACTTACCCCTTCGACCCACCCCACCTTCTTATTCCTCGTACGGATGCATCTGAACCTGTCCACGTAGGTTCAGAGCAGAGCACGAATGGCAGTGAGCTCCTCCCCCTTCCTATAAACCTAGCCCTGCCCTAATCCTAGTGCCCTCTCCTCCTTCTTCCCTCTCCCCGCCTCCAATCTCTCCCTTCTCCCTCTTTCTTTCTTCCCTGCCCCATCTCGGTAATTCTCTGTAACCGAAACCTCCCCACCGAAACCCACCATGGACGATTCTTGTGGGAGGCGTGGTGGTCGCAGGAGGCTGTCCCGGGAGCTCCCCACGGCGGGAATGGAACCTCCCCACCGCGGGCTTCCTCCTCCACCCCTCGTGAAGGGTTCGTTGCATAGAAAAAAAAAATTTCCTACGCGAGAGACACCCGAAAGGCCAAGATCTAATCTAGAAGACGAAGTGCAACGGGCAACGAGAAGGTTAAGGAGAACACATACCCTCGAAGACTCAAAGTGGTACGAGATCAAATCTCGTTGTTGGCGTAGTCGTACTCACACCGATCCCGATAGCGAGAAGATGAGCACCGCAATCCGGCGGTGCATCCGTGATTGGTTACACGTACGGTTGATGACGACCTCCGTTCCCTCGTTCCAGCGGGGCGCGGAAGTAGAGGATCCCTCGGAACTCCAGCAGCATGACGGCGTGGTGGTGAAGAAGAATCCCACGGTCAGGGCTTCGCCAAGCCGTAGACCATGGAATGGAGCAGCGGGTGGAGGGAAATGGAAGTGGACAAGTGTGTGGAGGGGAGAGCTCTCACCCTCCTTTTATAGGAGAGGGGGAGGCAGCCCAAGGGGGGGTGCGGCCAGCCCATGGGGTTGCCCCCACCTCTTCCCTCATCATGTGAGTGGACACTCCACTCACCTCCACTCATTTTCCCATTATTTCCCACTTTGGAAAATCCAAAGGTTTTCTTTAATAAATCAATAAAACATTTTTATTTCTTTATTTCAGCATTTGTTAATTCTATTAACAAACATTTGCATAAAGCACCTCGAATCATTTGTTAATTCTATTAACAACCATTCGACAAAAAACCCCTTGAACTATTTCAATTTTCCCCGAAACAATTTCGGTGCTGTCCAAAATATTCTTCGATATTCCGTATCCTCTCAAATGCGTCATCGAACCTTAAGTGTGTCACCCTACGGTTCGCGAATAAGATAGACATGATCGAGACTCCTCTCCGATCAATAATCAACAGTGGGATCTGGAGATCCATGATGACTCCTATATATTCAACGATGACTCTCGTGATCGTGTGAACCAACAACGCCGTGAACTATTCCCTTTGTCTCGCGATATTTTACTTGTCCGAGATTCGATCATTGGTATCAACCATACCTTGTTCAATCTCGTTACCGACAAGTACTCTTTTCTCGTTCCCGTGATATAAATCCTTTGTGATCATATCACGTGCTTGCAAGCGGTTTCGATGTGATATCACCGAGAGGGCCCAGAGTATATCTCTCCGTCATTTGGATGGACAAATCCCACTCTTGATCCATGATCCTCAACTAATACTTTCCGAATACTCAACGACACCTTTATAGTCACCCTGTTACGGTGTGACGTTTGATGCCATCAAAGCACTCTTCCGGTATCAGTGATTGACATGATCTCATGGTATAAGGAATAAGTTACTTCGTGTGTTTGATATAACAATGTAAACTAAATGACTTGATCGCATTGCTATATTCTCTTTGGGTATATGTATCACATCATTTCTTCTAATGACATGACCCCGTTATTAATAACATCCAATGTTCATGATCAGGAAACCTTGATCATCTATTAATCAACGAGCTAGTTAAAAGAGAGGCTTTACTAGGAACCATTGTTTGTTTATTAAGCACACATGTATCAACGTTTCCGGTTAATACAATTCTAGCATGAGAAATAAACATTCATCATAAACAAGGAATAAGATAATAACCATTTTATTATTGCCTCTCGGGCATATTCCCTTCACCTCGGTGGGCACCGGGAGGGCCCGGAGCGCCACCTCCGTCGCCTCCTTCCCGCCGGCCAACCTCCCTGCTGCCCCGACCTGCCCCTCTGCTCCCCCCCTCGGTGAGCCCCTCGATCCCCTTCCTCCCCTCTCCCTTCCGGCCCGCAGCACACCCCCACAGCACCCGCCCCCTAGCACCGCGGCAGCCCGGCGCGCCCACGCCGGCCACCGCGGCAGCGCAGCAGCGCTGGTCCCTGTCCCTCGCCTCCTCGTTTCTGTAACTGAATTTGATTCAGTTTTTCTTTTTTTCGACAGTAGCCGAATCAGTAGCATTAAAAACCCCGCGCATCTATCCTAATACGCAACAAAAGCACACAGCGCACTGGTTGGCATCCCTAGCGCGCGCCCAGTGATCGTGAGTTCGAATCCCTGCCCCCACCCCTTTTCTGCTCCTTTTATTCGAGTTGTTTCAGCGCGTTCTCTGAACCATAACCTCCCAGCTAGCTGTTCCCTGTAACCAAAAACTAGCAGCGACCCACTGGTTAACCCCCTTGCGTGCAAGCCTCAGGTCCAGGGTTCAAACCCCCAAAGCCACACCCTTTTTTCTGTTTTTCTTTTTCTGCCCGAATTTCAGAACAGAAATCGGAGGCATTAATTCTAAAATCCATAACAAATCCAATTTTGCTCCAAATTGAATGATTCAAATTCCTGTGGATTCAAAATCTTGTGCCCTTTCCATTAGTAACAACATTGCAACATGTTTCTGTAATAATGTTTGCCCTAAATAATAAATTACTGAAAATGCAATAAAAATTGGAAACTTTGGAATTTCGTACTTGAGTTTGGTTCATCCAATTTAAGCAAACTTGGGCTCTAAAAATTTGTCTTAACAAACTCTACACATTGGTATTTTATTTGGTCACAATTGAATTAATTTTGAGCATGTTTCCCTCTGTTTACTAAAAATGGCAGAATAAGAATGATTATGGAAAATTGCATAATAAATTCAATAATCACCCAAAAATTATGTTTGATAGCTCAAAATGTTCAGTGAAACATTTGCTACATGTTTTCAACCTTTTCAATAAAATTTGTTTACTTTTTTGAATATTTTAAATTGGTGCAATATTTGAATTCTTGTTTAATTCACTTAATTTTGCAAAAATCATAACTTGTGCATAAAAATTTCAAATCCCACAAACTAAATATGTTTTCCAATCAAATTTTCATGTAATTTCAAAATATCAATTTTGTTTTCTGTTTTGAATAATTTAAATTGCTGAAAACAACTGTTTCTTATTTAATGCATTTAAAGTTGCCAAAATAATAACTTGCTCATTTTAAATCCTTTTTCAACAAATGAAATATGTTTTCCATGCTAAATTAAACCCTCTTTCCAAATATAAAATTTGTTTCATGTTTTGGATAATTAAAATTGGTTAAATAATTTAAACCTTGTTTAAATCATTTAATATTGTTAAATTCATAACTTGATCAAATTAAATCCTTTTGGGACATAGAAAATATGTTTTCCAACCCTAAAAGTATAAACTTTTCAAATATGAACTTCATTTAATGTTTTGAACAAATAAAACTTCAAATAAGTTCATATTTGGATTAAATTCAATTAAAACTTGTTCAAACTTGTTTAATTCATAAGTAAATTATTCCAAAACCTTTTTCAATAAGTGAAACATGTATTCCACCTAAAATTGTGTGTTCTTATCAAATATGAACTTTGTTATCTATTTTGAACAATTAAAAGTGGTGAAAACAACAAATGCTTGTGTGACACCTTAAGAAACCAAAATTTCATAACTTAATATAATTCCAAAATTGGTAAACCTTATTTCCAATTGATTCTATTGTTGTTATTTTTCTGTTTTCCTCATCCATGCATCATGCTAATCCACTTTCACATGTTGCTTAGTTGTAAAAAAATTATTTCAACCCTAATTCATGGGCTTTCCATATGCAATCCAATTGCATGTGGGTCCATTTAATCATGTTGCTATCTTGTCAACTAGTTAATTTTGATGCATCAATTAAATGGACATGCATCATCCCATGTTTGTGCACTATGCCATGTTATTGATTGTTTGTTCTCTGCGTTGTTTGGTTGCTTCTTCTCGGATACACGACGACGTTGAGACCGACGATACTTACGACACCCCTTCTAAGGATCTAGCTCAGTACCAGGCTGCTGAGTTTGCAGGCAAGTATTCACTCACATGAACCATCGTGTTCCTTTCAACATTGGATACCGATACTTTCCGTTGTCTATTCTTCTAGCCCTATGAATCATTGCTTCTGTTACGAACCTATCACATGTTACCCTTTAACCCTGATATTGCCTCACCTCCACACCTATAACCCCTTTGATTGTGGCCCGTGTCTTACTAGCATGCTTAGGGTTGTTTTTTCTCAAGTCTGTTACCCGTTACTTTCTGTTACTATATTTCATTTATGTTCTGGGGCTCGATGTTAAACAACAACCTGTTAATTTTGAGGTAATAATAATTTGCTGATAAGGCACCGGCAGGAGGCCCGGCGTGGTTTTGAGGCCTGCTAGTGTCGACCCTAATTAGGAAAAGGGTCTTGTCTACTGATCCATGATGAGCGCACTATCCGCATGTGGGAAGCGTGTATGGGCGCCCCCCATTTGATTGGATTTCGCATCTCGTCCAAATCGCCTCATTTAGTTCGGGTTTTCCATTTGCCGCATGCATATTGCAGGTGCGAACCCTTGGAGCCAGGGTGGAACTTTTGTAGTCGGCATTTAGGGAGACACGTTCTTAGAGTGCTATGAGGGTCCCCTTTTCTTCGTGGGGCTTGATTAGCCGTGCGCTCAACTGCACGGGGTTCTTTGGGCTTGATGCGAAGAAGAGTTGAGTTGTGTTGAGTGCCCCACTTGGTGGAAAGGCCATTCCAACTGGCGGGTTATTCTTACGTGTACGGCCAAATTGGTGCACCCCTGCAGGGTTAAATCTTCTCGAGAAGCCGTGTTTTCCGCGGTTATGGATTACTTGGTGAAAGTACTGGCTAACAAGTACTCAGAACAACTTACACCTAACTAATGATAACTTGACTAGTAATAGGCTTATTGACACAACAATCTGATCCATCATTAATCCAACTGTGTGAGTTATCCTCGGATTGCTTCTTTGGATAAGGGGCGAGATCCAGGATGGGTTTGTTTGGAGTTAGTTATAGTTTGTTACGATACGCTATCTTATCTCCTGTTCGGAAGTTGTATGTTCTGTAGTTGGTTATGCAGCCAGTTGCCGCATCTTTTGTATCCCCTTTTCTTCCGTTGAACCCAAAGCATCTATGCTTGGTGTTGACGGGTTACACTTTGGTGAACTGTGAGTCTTGCTTGCCAGTACGTTTATGTACTGACCCCTTTGGGTTGTGGTTTCCGCAGACTACGTTTCCGAGGATCTACATGGTGACTACTACGTGGAGTATGACGAGACTGCTGACGAGTAGATAGCGGACCCGGGCAGGATCCGAGACTTCGTGGATGGGCTCCGTCTTTTCGTTTCCGGCCTCTTAGGCCTATTTGGATCTTGTCTGTACTTAGACATGTTGAATACTTCCGCTGTGATGTAATGATGATATGTTGGGACATGTGTCCTCTGGATGATTGTATTTGCTATCTCTGCTCTAATGAGAGCTATTTGCAACTTATTTCAATCTTTTGTGTCGTAGAGATCTGTTGATATCACTTGTTCAAATGCGTTGACGTACCATGTGTGTATGTTTTGAAGTACGTCAACGGAAGTGTCTGGATTTCTATGGATGGTTTGCGCAGACGATGAATAGTAGGGAATGGTTGTCACACGTTTACGTGTTGGCCTGCTCATATTGAGATGCGGGTGCCGGTATGCCCCGTAAGCCATTCTATCTACTGTTTAGCGGACTGTGAGTATCCCCTAGAAGTCCGGGTGCGACAAGAACATGATACAACTTCCGGCTAAGAGAAAAGGGATAAGATAGCGTATCGTAACCAACTATAACTAACCACCAAACAAACCCATCCTGGATCTCGCCCCTTATCCAAAGAAGCAATCCGAGGATAACTCACACAGTTGGATTAATGATGGATCAAGTTATTGTGGCAATAAAGCTATTACTAGTATCATTAGTTAGGTGTAAGTTGTTCTGAGTACTTGTTAGCCAGTACTTTCACCAAGTCAACCATAACCGCGGAAAACACGGCTTCTCGAGAAGATTTATCCCTGCAGGGGTGCACCAATTTGGCCGTACACATAAGAATATCCCGCCAGATGGAAGGGCCCTTCCACCAAGCGGGGCACTCAACACAACTCAACTCTTCTTCGCATCAAGCCCAAAGCACCACGTGTTGTGCGTGCGCGGCTAATCGAGCCCCACGAAGAAAAGGGGACCCTCATAGCACTGGAAGACCACGCCGCCCTAAATGCCGACTACAAAAGTTCCACCCTGGCCTCGGGTTCGTGCCTGCATATGCGTGCATCAAATGGAAAGCCCGAACTAAGTGTGGCGATTTGGACGAGATGCGAATCGAATCAAATTGAGGGGGCGCCCATACACGCTTCCCACATGCGGATAGTGCGCTCATCATGGATCAGTAGACAAGACCCTTTTCCTAATTAGGGTCGACACTAGCATGCCTCAAAACCACGCCGGGCCTCCTGCCGGTGCCTTATCAGCAAATTATTATTACCTCAAAATTAACAGGTTGTTGTTTAACATCGAGCCCCAGAACATAATGAAAAACATAGTAAAAGAAAGTAACGGGTAACAGACTCGAGCAAAAACAACCCTAAGCATGCTAGTAAGACACGGGCAACAAGCAAAGGGGTTATAGGTGTGGAGGTGAGGCTATATCAGGGTTAAAGGATAACATGTGATAGGTTCGTAACAGAAACAACTATTCATAGGGCTAGCAGAAATAGACAACGGAAAGTATCGGTAACCAATGTTGAAAGGAACACAGTGGTTCATGTGAGTGATAAATTGCCTGCAGCATCAGCAGCCTGGTACTGAGCTAGATCCTCAGAAGGGGTGTCGTAAGTATCGTCTGTCTCAACGTCGTCGTCTATCCGAGAAGAAGCAAACAAACAACGCAAAGAGATAAACAATCAATAACATGGCATAGTGCACAAACATGGGATGATGCATGACCATATTAATTGATGCATAGAAATAAACTAGTTGACATGGAAAACAATACATGATTAAATGGACCCACATGCCAAAATTGGATTTCATATGGAAGGGTCCATGAATTAAGGTTGGAATATTTGTTTTTCAACTAATCAACAGGTGAAAGTGGATTAGTATGATGCATGGATGAGGAAAACAGAAAAATAACAACATTAGAATCAATTGGAAATAAGGTTTACCAGTTTTGTAATTTTAGTTATTAAGTTAAGGAAATTTGGGTCCTTAAGGGTGTCACACAAGCATTTGTTGTTTTCAGCAATTTAAATTGTTCAAAACAAATAACAAAATTCATATTTGGAAAGTACACAAAATTTTAGGTGGATTACATGTTTCAATTATTGAAAAAGGAATTACAATGATTTAATTATGAATTAAACAAGTTTAAACAAGATTTAAATGAATTTAAAACAAGTTTGAATATTATTTGAATTTTATTTGTTCAAGACATAAATTCAAATTCATATTTGAATAGATTATGTTTTTCTGGTTTGAAAACATATTTTACATGTTCAAAAATAATTTAATTTGAGCAAGTTATGAATTTAGCAAATTTAAATGATTTAAACAAGGTTTAAATTATTTAAGCAATTTTAATTATTCAAAACATGAAACAAAATTTATATTTGAAAAGGTGGTTTGCAATAGCATGGAAAACATATTTTATTTGCATTATTTGGATCAAGTATGAAATAGTCATGCAATTATTTAAATTTCAAATGAATTGTTGAAATTTGAAATTTGAATGCATTTGAATTATTCAAAACAGAAAACAAATGGTTTAAATAGATAGATAATTAAATTTGGTTCAACAAACATATTTTACTTTTATTATTTGGAGTTGTAAAATAAAAGTTATTAGCAATTTAGTTTCAGGGACTAATCTGTAAAAGGAATAAAATTTAATTTAAAACAGAAAAGCTGAAAAACAAAATGTTACTCTGCAGTGGCTAGCCAATGCCACTGACAGAGGGCCCCAGGCGCCAACGTGGACGCACGCGTGGCAACAGTGCCACACAGCAGCTGACAGGGGGGCCACCCTGTTAGTGCGCTGCGCAAAAGAGTGGATTTTATTCCGCGGGTGCCAGGGCTCGAACCCGCGCACTGCCGCGCGAGCGCAAGCACTGCAACCAGTGCGGTGCTCGATCGTTTCTGTCAGTATACGCGACGCAAACAGGTTATTCTTCAGTTCGTTTATCTGAACTTTTTAACAGCGCGCGCTTCTAAACCTTGACAGGGAAACGACGGTGGACGGCGGCGAGCTGTGGCCGTGCGTGGGTGCTCGCCGTGCTAGGGTGGTGCTACGGTGTGCACGTGTGCATGTGCTCGTGCCAGAGAGGAAGGAGGAGAGGGATACGGCTGCTCACCGCCGATGTAGTCGTAGCCGCGACTCGGTGCAGAACGGCAGCGGCGACAGCACGGACGGCGGCGACGATCCCAGCCTGCTCCGGGCTCGCGGAGATGTCCAGGAGGTCGACGAAGGTGCGGTGGACTCGTTCCCGCGGTCAGCGAGGAAGGTGGGGCACGGGAACGGCGGCGACCATGGCGGATTCAGAGAAAGGCGACGGTGAGGTTCAGTACAGAGAAGGAATCGCCGGTGAGAGAGAGAGAGATCGGCGGCGGCTCGAGGGGATAGGGTAGGTGGTAGGGGTCTAGGGCAGCGGCGCGGGGTCTAGGGCTGCTTTATAGGCCTAGGGGACTTCTCCTGGCCGTCGGCGCGTAACGGCTGCCGCCGTGGCATAGCTCGACGAGCTGCCGTACCGCGAGAAGAAAGAGAGGGGGTGAGCGAAGGGGTATGCGGGCCAGGGAGAGAAGAAAATGGGCTGGGCCGGTTGCTCCCCCCCTTCTGAAGCGTTTTTTTTCCTTTTTTAATTTTGTTATGTTTTTTTTTTTTTTTGCAGAAATGAAAATGGAAGAAAAAGATAAGTTTTAGGGCTAGGAAAAATTTAGAAAATTTTTGGTTGAGTTAGTTTTTACAATAGCAACTAATTGCCAACTTTGTTTTCCAAAAGTTTCAAATTTAAATTGCTGTTTGTAATTTAATTCAAATTTGGATGAATTTTATTATTAAGTGAATTATTTGAAACAAGATTTAAATTGGATTGAACCTTTAGTTTAAAATGAAAACAAAGGATTAGAATTGTTTTGGTAATTTGCATAAATTCAAATTGGGTGCTGTTTGGGATTTGATTTGAATTTTGAATACCATTGGAATTAATTGATTGATTAAAAGCCACCATTTTTAATAGTTGAACCTTATGGATTAATTGGACACAATTGAGGTTTTGAGTTGAACTTTTTATTTTAATAAGATTGTAACATAACAAGTATGAAACAAGGTTTGAATATTGGTTTGAATTTTAAATAGAAAACAATTGAAAACAGATGCAACCAAAAGGAAAACAGATGCAAAACAAATGCAAAAAATTCAATGAGTATGACGACATGATGCAAAACTTTAATAAAACAAGAAACAAACATTCTAGGGATGGTTTTTCATACTTGGGATGTTACAAAACGCCCCCCCTTGAAGGAATCGCGCCCCGAGATTCCTACTGAGAAGAGAAAAGGTCTGGATACTTCTTGCGAAGATCCTCTTCGGTCTCCCACGTTGCCTCTTTATCGGAATGATGCGACCATTGCACTTTCAAGAACTTGGTGCTCTTGTTGCGAGTCTTACGCTCGGTCTCATCGAGAATACGAACCAGGTGCTCCTCATAAGATAGATCATCTTGCAGTTCAATGGAATCATGATCAACTGCACGATCTGGATCTTTGAAACACCTCTTGAGCTGTGACACGTGAAACACATCGTGCACCTTGGATAGTTTTTCTGGAAGTTCAAGACGATAGGCATTTTCCGCACGCCTTGAGAGAATGTTGAAAGGACCAATGTATCTTGGTGCAAGTTTTCCTTTCACACCAAAACGATGAGTGCCTCTGAGAGGAGTTACACGGAGATAGGCCTTGTCACCAGGTGCATAGATCATATCCCTGTGCTTGCTGTCATAGTAGCTTTTCTGACGAGACTGAGCAATCTTTAGATTGTCGCGAATGATGCGTACTTTCTATTCGGCTTCCTTAACAATGTCAGGACCTAAGAGTGAGCGTTCACCAGCTCCAGACCAATTGATTGGACTCCTGCATCTGCGACCATAGAGAGCTTCAAATGGTGCCATGCCTAGGCTTGCCTCGAAGCTGTTGTTGTAGGAGAATTCAGCATATGGAAGGCAATCCTCCCATTTCATGCCAAAGGAGAGACCACATGCTTTGAGCATATCCTCGAGAATCTGATTGACTCTTTCGACTTGCCCTTGAGACTGAGGGTGATAAGCTGTGCTGAACAGAAGTTTGGTGCCCAATGCTTCTTGAAAGCTTTTCCAGAAATGAGAAGTGAATATGCTTCCACGGTCTGAGCTTATTTCCAATGGAACACCATGAAGAGGAACAATCTTTGCTGTGTAGAGTTCTGCTAACTGGCTAGCTGAGATTGTTTCTTTGACAGCAAAGAAGTGAGCTACCTTAGTGAGACGATCAATAACAACGAAGATTGCATCGTTGCCCTTCCTGGACTTTGGAAAACCAGTGACGAAGTCCATTTCAATCATGTCCCACTTCCACTCAGGAATTTTCAGAGGTTGGAGTAGACCGGCTGTTTTCTGATGGACTGCCTTAACACGTTGACAAACGTCGCATTCAGAAACGTATTGAGCAATTTCACGTTTCATGCCAGGCCACCAATACAGTGTCTTAAGATCCTGGTACATCTTTGTACTTCCAGGGTGTATGGAAAGAGGAGTTTCATGAGCCTCCTTGAGAATGATATCTTTGAGACTTTGAACTTGAGGAACTGCAATGCGTCCTTTGAAGAACACAGTTCCTTTGTCATCAATTGAGAAGGACTTAAATTTCTCCTTGCCTTCTTTGATGTGCTCTACCATTTTCTTGATTTCAGCATCACGACGTTGTTCAGAACGAATCTGGTCCTCGAGAGTTGGACTGGCTGTCAAGCTAGCAAGATAGCCTTGAGGAACAAGACCAAGGTTCAGCTTCTGGAATTCTTCATGAAGTGGAGGTTGGCTTTCCATGATCATGAGATTATTGCAATACGACTTGCGACTGAGAGCATCGGCCATAACATTAGCCTTGCCTGGAGTGTAAGAAATGGTAAGATCAAAGTCTTTAATATTTTCAATCCATCTCCTTTGCCTGAGGTTTAGATCTGGTTGAGTGAAGATGTATTTCAGACTCTTATGATCGGAAAAGATTTCAGTGCGATTACCCAACAAGTACTGCCTCCATTTCTTAAGGGCAAACACAACTGCTGCAAGTTCAAGATCATGTGTGGGATAGTTTTGCTCATGTGCATTCAACTGACGTGAAGCATAAGCCACAACTTGACGTTCTTGCATAAGAACTGCACCTAGACCTTGGAGAGAAGCATCGCAGAATATCTGGAAAGGTTTGGTAGTATCTGGGCCAACCAGAACTGGGGTAGAAGTGAGTTTAGTCTTCAGGAGATTGAAACTTTCATCACATTGTGGAGACCAAACGAACTTCTTGTCCTTCTTTGTGAGATCAGTGAGAGGTTTGGCAATCTTTGAAAAGTTTTGGGCGAAATGACGGCAATAGCTAGCCAAGCCAAGAAAACTTCGTACTTGCTTCACCGTCTTAGGAGGTTTCCAATCAACAATTGCTTTAACCTTTTCTGGATCAATGGCTATGCCCTTGGCAGAGATGACATGACCAAGGTAAGCAACTTCTGGAATCCAGAACTCACATTTTGAGAACTTGGCATATAGACGATGCTCGCGAAGTTTCATGAGGGTTAGACAAAGATGTTCTCCATGCTCTTCCTCAGATTTTGAGTAGACCAGAATGTCATCAAGATATACCACAACGAACTTGTCGAGGTATTCATGGAAGACAGAATTCATGAGTCTAGAGAATGTCGCCGGTGCATTAGTGAGACCAAAGGACATGACGGTGTATTCATATAGACCGTACCGAGTGGTGAAAGTTGTTTTTGGAATATCTTCCTTTCTGATCTTTATTTGATGGTAACCCATTCTCAAGTCCAACTTGGAGAATATTGAGGCTCCAGCAAGTTGATCAAAAAGATCATCGATACGAGGAATTGGATACTTGTTTTTGATGGTTTTCTCGTTAAGAGGACGATAGTCAATAACGAGTCTCTTTGTTTGATCCTTCTTTGCAACGAACAGAGTTGGGCAACCCCAAGCGGAGGAACTAGGTTGAATGTAACCTTTTTCCATGTACATATCGATTTGCTCCTTCAACAATTTCAGTTCGGGAGGAGCTATCTTGTATGGATTCTTAGAGATTGGAGCAGTACCTGGTTCAAGCTCGATCACGAACTCAACTGCTCTGTCCGGAGGCATCCCTGGCAACTCTTCTGGAAAGACGTCAGGGAATTCACAAACCACCGGAACATTTTCAAGTAGAGGTAGAGGTTTAGCATCGAGGTTGTAAAGCTGAATGGAACTTGATTCATTTGGAGAATAGACTATCTGGCCAGAAGGGTGGAACAGAGTTATTGACTTTCGAGCACAGTCAATCATAGCTTTATTGGCCTTCAACCAATCCATGCCGAGTATGACATCAATGTCAGAATTGCCAAGCAGAATGAGGGAAGCAAGGAATATGTGACCTCCAATTAGAATCTGATTTTCATGACTGATCTTGGAAGTTTGCATAGTTGCTCCAGGGGAGTTTACTATTAGCGGGGAACCCAAACCAACAAAGGGGATTTTAACTGCTGTCGCAAAGATCTTTGACACGAAAGAATGCGATGCCCCGGTATCAAACAACACTTTAGCTGGAAAAGAATTTACGGGGAATGTACCGAGAACGACGCCAGGAGCTTCCTCAGCTTTGTCGGCCTTGATATGATTCACCCTCGCGGTCCTCCCTACAGGCCTGTTGTTGGAGTTGAAGGCTTTAGCCGGGGGGGCACGCACCCATTGCCTGGTTTGTGTTGGGACGAGGTGGTGGTGGAGGTAGCTGCCTCTGCGTGCACTTGTCAGCGTAGTGCCCCGTCTGCTTGTACTTGTAGCAAGTGACGACACGAGGGGTATCTGGCCTTGGCTGCCCCATTGAAAACCTCTGAGTCTGCATCTGAGCTGGGTTGGGTGGGCGGGGAGCAAAGCCTGGAGAAGCTTGGGCGTATGGGGCCCGAGTAACAGCACCATTTGGCACCCAGATACAGCGCTTCTGCGGAGGGGTGGTCATGTTGGAGGAGGAACCACCCTCACGCGAGTGCTTTCGAGACTCCTCGAATGCCTTGCGCCCATTTTCTTCATTGAGCGCGGTGTTAACGAGCTCCTCGAAGTCTTTGGCCTTGATGTTGGTGAGGGCGTACTTGAGTTCCGGGTTAAAACCTCGGCGGAACCTTGCCATCTTCTTAGCCTCAGTGGACACCTCATCACCAGCGTAACGAGCGAGGCGATTGAACTCACTCTGATAGCCAATGACGTCCAGCTTGCCCTGCTTGAGAGAGAAAAACTCTTCGTGCATCCTTTCCATGAGACCATCTGGAATGTGGTGCTTCAGGAAAGCTTCCTTGAAACAACCCCAGGTGATTGGATAGCCAGCTCTCATGGTCTGGTAGTTCTCCCACCAAGTAGCTGCCTGACCCTTCAGTAGGTAGGAGGCATACTTGACCTTGTCTTCCTCAGCAATGTGAGCAATGTCCAGAGCCTTGGCCATCTCACGGATCCAGTCATCAGCATCCAGAGGCTCGCGTGTTGCCACGAAAGCTCTCGGCCCCAGACTCAGAAACTCCTTGACACTGACTCGTGGAGCGTTCTGGTTGTTGTGCTGATTAGCCTGGAACTGGGCCATCTGCGTCACGACCTGAGTCATCTGAGTCAACAGCTCCGTGATTGGCGGTGGCTCAGGCGGGTTGTTCCTTGTTGGCAGCATCCTGAATGGAAATGCATTTTAGCACAACAACAGAAAAAGGATAGACTTTGTAACCGAAAGCGAGATTATTCCGACGCATGAATAGATAACCAACAGGTACATCATCACATGTTCAAATTCATCAGAATATCCAACACACCATAAATGGTTCGAATGCCCAAGGATAACTAAACATAGCTAAGAATGGATACATCGGTACTCCCATGCTCATCACGCAGGACGGCGGTGAGTAGTACGACGAGAGGTACGGTGAGGAGCACGCCCACGAAAGTAGGTAGAACGACGATCCACATAGATCTGACGTGGTCTGAGAGCGACTCTAGGTGTTGTGAAGTACATAGCGTCGACTCCCTGTGCTCCAAAGCGTGGAATCCCAGTGTAAGCAGCACCGAGGTTGAGGAGTCGACCTCTGATCGGCTCGTAACCTCCAGCATCTGGCAGACGACGACCAACTGGCTGATCGAAACGTGCAAAGCGCTCGTCTCCAACAAGTCTGTGGTTGTAAGTCGCCAGACGAGTCAAAGCAAGGTAGAGCTGCTCTCTGACTGAAGCCAACTCTGAGATAGTGTGCCGGCAACTGCGTCACTGTGCCTCACAAACTGAGCGGTGGTGTGCAGCCTGGAGTTATCATGCTCGTAGACATCCAAGTTGTCGTAGAGAGTGAAGTGAGCTCCCTCCGAAGTGATGTAACCACGGGGAATGTGGCGATAGATGGAATCGTCAAATCCCCAGTAGTCAGCACGAAGGACGGTGGGACTCACATAAGATGCCTGCTGCACAGCCATATCCACTGTGGAACCTACTGCCTCGTAGCGGTGGACAACGCTCATGCCATCATCTGACAGAATGTAGACGATACCCTGGTAGTAGGTCTGGTCAAACTCTCGCTGCTGCTCGTAGACCTGGTACTCTGGTGCCCAACGGAACCCCAGATAAGTGACCATGTCTCTCAGCACCTCCGGATAACCGGCAGTGCTCTCGCAACGAGTCATCCGAACCACCTGCGGGTAGAACCTGAGATCCATCTGCAGATGATCGGGGGAAGTTTTGATTAGACGCCGGTAGAGGACTGAAGTGGAAAGCAACAACAAGGTTTCAACGGACGAAAAGGATGTTGAGAAGTACAGGATATCGAAGCAACAACGGGAAACACAAGACCAAAAACTCCTGAGGTACTACGGAAAACCCATCCGGGCTTCTAAAGGATCAATATCTACTGCTTAAGGAATAGAGGATCTGCTTCCGGGGCTTACACGCCTCCATTCTCAATCATGAGTAGGCAACATGATAAATCATGTCACAACCACCTCCATTCCTATGGTCTAGTAGATATAACTATCCTAGAGAAACCAGGATTCGTGAAATCCTAACTTGAAAGTTTAGGTGAGAAAAGAAAACAACGTTGCACTTCCTTACCAGAAAAGGGAGGGTGGGTGGGAAAAGAAGAAAAATGGCAGAATTCCTACTCTCACGTTTCATTTTTCCTATATAGCTACAAATAGTTTCTAGACTCAACTGCGACCAGTAAAAGGGATCCTACAGGCAGACAGGCTCTGATACCATTTGTCGCACCCGGACTTCTAGAGGATACTCGCAGTTCCGTTGAACAGTAGTTGATTGGATTACGGGGCTTACCGGCACCCGCATCTCTTACGAGTAGGCCAACACACGTATGTGTGACAACCAACCCCTACTGTTCATCGTCTACGTAAACCATCCCATAGAAATCAGGATACTACCATTGACGTACTTCATACCATACACACATGGTACGTCAACGGCGTTTAACAGAATGATAACACAACATATCTCTAAGACTCAAATAAATAGAAATAAGTTGCAAATGGCTCTCACTAGAGCAGAGATAGCAAATACAATCATCCAGAGGACACATGTCCCAACATATCATCATTACATCTCAGCGGAAGCATTCAAAAGGGTCTGAGTACAGACAAAATCCAAATAGGCTTAAGAAGCCGGGAATGAAAGGAAAACGGAGCCCATCCACGATGTCTCGGATCCTGCCCAGGTCCGCTATCTACTCGTCAGCAGCCTCGTCAAACTCCACGTAGTAGCCGTCACGGGGATCCTCGTAGGCGTAGTCTGCGGAAACCACATCCCCAAAGGGGTCAGTATATCAACGTACTGGCAAGCAAGACTCACAATTCACCAAAGTGTAACCCGTCAACACCAAGCACAGATGCTTTGGGTTCAACGGAAGAAAGGGGCGACATAAAAGATGCTGCAACTGGCTGCACTAACCAACTACAGAACATGATACAACTTCCGGCTAACAGAAAAGGGATAAGATAGCGTATCGTAACCAACTATAACTAACGACCAAACAAACCCATCCTGGATCTCGCCCCTTATCCAAAGAAGCAATCCGAGGATAACTCACACAGTTGGATTAATGATGGATCAAGTTATTGTGGCAATAAAGCTATTACTAGTCAAGTTATCATTAGTTAGGTGTAAGTTGTTCTGAGTACTTGTTAGCCAGTACTTTCACCAAGTCAACCATAACCGCGGAAAACACGGCTTCTCGAGAAGATTTATCCCTGCAGGGGTGCACCAATTTGGCCGTACACGTAAAAATATCCCGCTAGATGGAAGGGCCCTTCCACAAAGCGGGGCACTCAACACAACTCAACTCTTCTTCGCATCAAGCCCAAAGCACCACGTGCTGTGCGTGCGCGGCTAATCGAGCCCCACGAAGAAAAGGGGACCCTCATAGCACTGGAAGACCACGCCGCCCTAAATGCCGACTACAAAAGTTCCACCCTGGCCTTGGGTTCGTACCTGCATATGCGTGCATCAAATGGAAAGCCCGAACTAAGTGTGGCGATTTGGACGAGATGCAAATCGAATCAAATTGAGGGGGGCGCCCATACACGCTTCCCACATGCGGATAGTGCGCTCATCATGGATCAGTAGACAAGACCCTTTTCCTAATTAGGGTCGACACTAGCAGGCCTCAAAACCACGCCGGGCCTCCTGCCGGTGCCTTATCAGCAAATTATTATTACCTCAAAATTAACAGGTTGTTGTTTAACATCGAGCCCCAGAACATAATGAAAAATATAGTAACAGAAAGTAACGGGTAACAGACTCGAGCAAAAACAACCCTAAGAATGCTAGTAAGACACGGGCAACAAGCAAAGGGGTTATAGGTGTGGAGGTGAGGCTATATCAGGGTTAAAGGATAACATGTGATAGGTTCGTAACAGAAACAACTATTCATAGGGCTAGCAGAAATAGACAACGGAAAGTATCGGTAACCAATGTCGAAAGGAACAAAGTGGTTCATGTGAGTGATAACTTGCCTGCAAACTCAGCAGCCTGGTACTGAGCTAGATCCTCAGAAGGGGTGTCGTAAGTATCGTCTGTCTCAACGTCGTCGTCTATCCGAGAAGAAGCAAACAAACAACGCAAAGAGATAAACAATCAATAACATGGCATAGTGCACAAACATGGGATGATGCATGACCATATTAATTGATGCATAGAAATAAACTAGTTGACATGGAAAACAATACATGAATAAATGGACCCACATGCCAAAATTGGATTGCATATGGAAGGGTCCACGAATTAAGGTTGGAATATTTGTTTTTCAACTAATCAACAGGTGAAAGTGGATTAGTATGATGCGTGGATGAGGAAAACAGAAAAATAACAACATTAGAATCAATTGGAAATAAAGTTTACCAGTTTTGTAATTTTAGTTATTAAGTTAAGGAATTTTGGGTCCTTAAGGGTGTCACACAAGCATTTGTTGTTTTCAGCAATTTAAATTTTTCAAAACAAATAACAAAATTCATATTTGGAAAGTACACAAAATTTTAGGTGGATTACATGTTTCAATTATTGAAAAAGGAATTACAATGATTTAATTATGAATT
This sequence comes from Alopecurus myosuroides, assembly GCA_028641055.1. Classification (NCBI taxonomy): domain Eukaryota; kingdom Viridiplantae; phylum Streptophyta; class Magnoliopsida; order Poales; family Poaceae; genus Alopecurus; species Alopecurus myosuroides. The sequence continues at coordinate 743,899,770 of CM054057.1, forward strand.
AAACAAGTTTAAACAAGATTTAAATGAATTTAAAACAAGTTTGAATATTATTTGAATTTTATTTGCTCAAGACATAAATTCAAATTCATATTTGAATAGATTATGTTTTTCTGGTTTGAAAACATATTTTACATGTTCAAAAATAATTTAATTTGAGCAAGTTATGAATTTAGCAAATTTAAATGATTTAAACAAGGTTTAAATTATTTAAGCAATTTTAATTATTCAAAACATGAAACAAAATTTATATTTGAAAAGGTGGTTTGAAATAGCATGGAAAACATATTTTATTTGCATTATTTGGATTAAGTATGAAATAGTCATGCAATTATTTAAATTTCAAATGAATTGTTTAAATTTGAAATTTGAATGCATTTCAATTATTCAAAACAGAAAACAAATGGTTTAAATAGATAGATAATTAAATTTGGTTCAACAAACATATTTTACTTTTATTATTTGGAGTTGTAAAATAAAAGTTATTAGCAATTTAGTTTCAGGGACTAATCTGTAAAAGGAATAAGATTTAATTTAAAACAGAAAAGCTGAAAAACAAAATGTTACTCTGCAGTGGCTAGCCAATGCCACTGACAGAGGGCCCCAGGCGCCAACGTGGACGCACGCGTGGCACAGTGCCACACAGCAGCTGACAGGGGGGGCCGCCCTGTCAGTGCGCTGCGCAAAAGAGTGGATTTTATTCCGCGGGTGCCAGGGCTCGAACCCGCGCACTGCCGCGCGAGCGCAAGCACTGCAACCAGTGCGGTGCTCGATCGTTTCTGTCAGTATACGCGACGCAAACAGGTTATTCTTCAGTTCGTTTATCTGAACTTTTTAACAGCGCGCGCTTCTGAACCTTGACAGGGAAACGACGGTGGACGGTGGCGAGCTGTGGCCGTGCGTGGGTGCTCGCCGTGCTAGGGTGGTGCTGCGGTGTGCACGTGTGCATGTGCTCGTGCCAGAGAGGAAGGAGGAGAGTTATACGGCTGCTCACCGCCGATGTAGTCGTAGCCGCGGCTCGGTGCAGAACGGCGGCGGCGACAGCACGGACGACAGCGACGATCCCAGGCTGCTCCGGGCTCGCGGAGATGTCCAGGAGGTCGACGAAGGCGCGATGGACTCGTTCCCGCGGTCGGCGAGGAAGGTGGGGCACGGGAACGGCGGCGACCATGGCGGATTCAGAGAACGGCGACGGTGAGGTTCAGTACAGAGAAGGAATCGCCGGTGAGAGAGAGAGATCGGCGGCGGCGCGAGGGGATAGGGTAGGTGGTAGGGGTCTAGGGCAGCGGCGCGGGGTCTAGGGCTGCTTTATAGGCCTAGGGGACTGCTCCTTGCCGTCGGCGCGTAACGGCTGCCGCCGTGGCATAGCTCGATGAGCTGCCGTACCGCGAGAAGAAAGAGAGGGGGGTGAGCGAAGGGGTATGCGGGCCAGGGAGAGAAGAAAATGGGCTGGGCCGGTTGCTCCCCCCCCCCTTCTGAAGCGTTTTTTTTCCTTTTTTAATTTTGTTCTGTTTATTTTTTTTTGCAGAAATGAAAATGGAAGAAAAAGATAAGTTTTAGGGCTAGGAAAAATTTAGAAATTTTTTGGTTGAGTTAGTTTTTACAATAGCAACTAATTGCCAACTTTGTTTCCGAAAGTTTCAAATTTAAATTGCTGTTTGTAATTTAATTCAAATTTGGATGAATTTTATTATTAAGTGAATTATTTGAAACAAAATTTAAATTGGATTGAACCTTTAGTTTAAAATGAAAACAAAGGATTAGAATTGTTTTGGTAATTTGCATAAATTCAAATTGGGTGCTGTTTGTGATTCGATTATAATTTTGAATAACATTGGAATTAATTGATTGATTAAAATACACCATTTTTAATAGTTGAACCTTATGGATTAATTGGAAACAATTGAGGTTTTGAGTTGAACTTTTTATTTGAATAAGATTGTAACATTACAAGTATGAAACAAGGTTTGAATTTGAAATAGAAAACAATTGAAAACAGATGCAACCAAAGGGAAAACAGATGCAAAACAAATGCAAACAATTCAATGAGTATGACGACATGATGCAAAACTTTAATAAAACAAAAAAACAAACATTTTAGGGATGTTTTTTCATACTTGGGATGTTACACCACAGCCGCCGTATACGCCACAGAGCCTTCGTGGCAGGAGATTTGGTGCTACGACTCAAACAGAAGGAAGGCACAAGCTCGAGCCACCGTGGGAAGGACCCTTCATAATGCACGAAGTTATCCCTGGTGGCGCTTATCGACTGAAGAACCCCGAGACCGGCGGCATCTACTCCAATCCATGGAATGTTGCGCACCTCCGCAAATTTTATCCTTAGATTATTCTACTCGACAAAATAAGGCTATACTAGCCATGCTGTAGCTCGAAGACAATACATGACTTGTGAGTCATATTAATAAATTACATGGTTTCTCAACCATAGTTTCTCACGCCATTGATCTTTACACGCTAAATAACAGGTATACACCCCGAACACACGGGGGCTACGCCTAACATAGCATTATTTACAAACAAGGTTGGCACCTTTTAAAGTTTCAAGACAACTATACAAAGTAACAGGATACATACATCCTATATTTACATACGGCGGCGAGCGTTTTCCTCGGCTAAAACCCGATCCACCTCCTCCGAAGTCAATCGAATAATTTCCTCTGCTGCAGGCCGAACAGCTCTATAATGAGGAGTCATGTCGACTCGACCATCAGGGAGCATGGCTATAGAGTTGAAATTCACCTCAGGATGCCACAATCGGACGATGGAAAGCGCTACTACGGACCCACAAATCATTTGTTTGCAGACGCACTCGCGAATTTCTCCTTCTCGCCCGAAAGTTCTGAGGAGATGGCTCAAATCTTCGGGACCCCTTTCCAACGGATAGAAAGCAGAGTTCACAGCAATCAAAGTCTCGCGGCAGGAACTCACGAGCATCTTCGCCTGGATTACTCGATATTTCAAAGTGGCCAGCACAAAGCCTCGACCACGATCGGACCAAAAGTTACTTGCATGGGGTTTTGAACTGCCAGCTTCATGAAGAATATGGTTCTCCACCCAATGTTTTTCACACCGATTGTCAGGCTAAACAACTGCAAAGAAAGCTACAGAGTCAAAGAAATAAAGAGGACACAGAAAGACTAAGGGGCTGAGATACTGACAAAGCAAATCCTTGGCAACAGCCGCCAATTCATTCACCACAAACTGCTCACGTTCAACCGCAAGTTTTTGTTTGGACTTGGCTACGTCAGCCACCCAGCGCAAAACTTTTAGTTTGCGTTCACCATCCGCAACACGGTCACGAAGGCCAGCAAAGGTGCTAACAGCAGCAACGAGCGGATCCAATCGTACATCAGATCCACTCGAAGACTCCGTGGCAGCACCAATTTCCTGGAAGAAAACACAAAGGTTAAAGAAGGAATATCCCCACTCGAGAAAGTAAAACCACCTATTTAAACAGGTGCTCGGGGGCTACTCCCATCGGGAGAACTTCACGACAATCAATTGCAGGAAATCACAAAGCTCGAATATCAAAAGAACATTCTGATTAATGGAAAAAGTACAGGAATACATCCCAAAGGTTCATTACATCAGGAAGAACAAGTTAAAATAAATCCTATCCTATGGAATCACGGAAGTGCTGCCACTCGCAGCAGGTTGCCCCTTGCGACTGGCACTAGCAATCAAGGCAGCCAACTTCCGAGCCAGGGCTTCAGCTAGCTCGCCAAAAGGACAAAGCGCTACCTTTCTGCCCGTGGAAGGATTGACGGGGAGACTCGAGTAGGCGTCATCCAAGCCTTCAACTCCATGCGCCAGCGCGAACTGAATGGCTGTCTTCGCTGCACACTCTGACTGGGCAACTGTGTAGGCCTGAAGGATGTCGTCCTCCAGAAAAACCTTCAGAAGACCACCCAGAGTAGGCGGAACTGCCACGTTCACCAGAAGGCGCTCATGGAAACTCCTCAACACTTGGGTAGCATCGCCGAGGAGGGAACCAATCCCATCCGCATGCCTCCGGAGCTGGGCGAGGGAATCCGTCACCGCATCCACTCGAGTGACCCCAGGCAGCTCTAGCGCGACGCCAAGGATATCAACAAAAGGCAATATTAGTTTCAAAGGCGGTCCAAGCTAACCATGGAATGACAAAGGCAAGTAATACTTACTTGCAAAGTTCTGAGCTAAAGGACGGAGGAAGTCGACAAGATCGTTGTCCTGTTTAGCGCCGACTTCCTCCAACTTCTTCAAGGCGTCCTCAGCACTCGTGAGCTTCCCCTCGTAGTCAGCCGACTTCTTGCGAAGGGACTCAAGTTCCTTTTGAGAAGACTCCAACTCAACCTCGAGGTTGCTCACCCGAGTGATAGCGTCGGCCTTCTCAGCCTTCAGAACTTCGGCTTGAGCTGCACAAACAATGGATCTCAGAGACGAAGGAATTCACACGACTGGAAAAGATAAAGAGAAAGCAGATCAAGTTACCTCGGAGGAGTTGACCTTCCGAGTCGAGTCGGTCGCGATCTGCCGGAAGGGTCACGCACTCCGTCTCGGCCGAGATCACGCGGCGGCCAACAGCCACGAGGGAGTCAAGGAGAGCTTACAAAACAAGGAATAAAGAAAATCAAAAAAGATAGAAAAATTTGAGCCTATTCATGACTGCATACACTCGTGAATAGCCTCGGGGGCTACTCCCATCGGGAGCACTGCCGTGCACCCGATAAATTGAAGAGAGGGAAAAGGCTTAAGTTCTTGAGCCTGTAGCCAATCGCACACGATTAACTACAGCCTCGGGACAGTGCTCCCGATAAAATGAACTAAGTATAGAATGCAAAGGAAGATAACAAGGTTTACCTGGCCTTGAGCGAGGCAGAGAGGATCAGCCGAGCTGCCCGAAACTTCTTTCGAGGTCGAGCCCCTAACCGCAAAGCTAGGGAGCTGATAGTTCGTGGCCGCAGCTGTGGGGATTGGACTCGGTGAGTTCTGGACGGTGCCTGCTGTTGGAGTCCCATCCGCGGCAGCAACTTCTTTCCTTTTTTTGAGAGGAAGTGAAGAAGCAAACCGGCCAGGGCTGATGGATTGGAGGCTGTCATGAAGGAAAACGACAAGTGTCAGTAGAAACCAAAGAGAAACGTTCGACTAGAACAAAGAGGCGAAAACCTACTCGTCATCATCCTCATCGTCCAGCATATCTGCGTTCCAAGCGGTTTGGATTGTCGGATGGGGAGCGAGAGGAGCGCGCACACTCAGCGAGGTCACGTGGAGAGGCTCCTTATCGGACGCTCCGCCAAGGGAGTTGTCCTTAGAAGTAGCCTCGTCCCCCACCGTAGGGCGGCGTTTGCGGTGCTGGAGGTCGCTACCCGATTCTTCCACGTCATTCGAGGAGTCATGCTCAGAACTCGAATTGGCTTCAGCGACTCTGGTGTCTGCAGGGACATCCAGGTTGCTCGCCAACAAGTCCGAGACTTCTTCACCGAAAACTGGCGGGTAGGAGGTAGCCACTGCTAAACTCTACAAGAAGAAAAAGAAGAAGAAATTCAATCGACAAACCTTGAAGCTATAAAAGGAACTGAGACAAGAGAAAATCTAAACTTACTTCGGGTGGAGGAGGTTTCGAAGCCTCGAAAGCTGCGACAGAGCAGTCAGGGAAGGTCTCGCCCACTTTCAAGCTGGTGATAGCCGCAATTTTCTTCTCGAATTCAACATTAGAAAGTTCTTCGCGGCTCACGCGGCTAGGGTCTTCGACACCCTGGTACTCCCACATTGTGGAGGGCCTCTCCTGCAGGGATTGGATCCTGTGCTTGAGGCACACGCTCGCCAGGTGCAAGCCGTTCAGCACAACTCCTGTGGTTTTGTCACGAACGGGTGGAACTCATGGACTCCACCCGCGCTGATGTCGACGATGTAAAACCACTTCTTCCTCCATCCTTGCGCGGAGTCGACGAAGTGCATCGCGAAGTAGCAGTTGTCCGATTTGGTCTGGATTCCAAATCCACCGGTGCGCAGCGGATCTCTATACTCAGTCTCTACCCGCGATTTCTCGCGGAAGACACGCACCTTGAAGAGGGCCTGTCAAAGGTCCCAATGAGGGCGGATGCCCAACAAGCACTCGCAAAAAACGATGAAGCACGAGATGTGCTGCACCGCATTTGGAGGCAGGTCGTGGAGCTGTATTCCATAGACATACAGCAATGCTACAAGAAACGGATGGAGGGGAAAGGAGAGCCCGCGCGAAACGTGATCCGCGAAGATCACGCGTTTGTTCGCGCAAGGATTTGGTAGCTCTTCCTTCATTCCGAGGAGAACACGCTTCTCGGTCTTCGGCGGCAGCGGCCCCTCCGTCTGCATCTCCTTGATGCTCTTGTTCGTCGTGTTGGGTGAGCACCAGTCGCCTGAGCGCGATGCAGGTGGTGCGGGAGCTTCCTCCGTCGCCCTCGAAGAAGAAGCAACGGCGCTACGCTTCTTGCCTCCCGCCATGGATGCTGGTGCGAGTTTGCAGAGAGAGAGTTGGGTGCGAGGAAGATGAAGGCTGGAAGCAAATGACGGGAACTTTTCACCGTTTACCTAAGGGCCACATTTATACACAAGGCCGCCTAATCGTAGCCGTCCATCAAGCAACATGGCGCCCATCACGGCTGCCACGCGTGGAGGTGAAACGAAAGGGCGGCGGAAGCTGTTTCGTGCCATGATCCCAACAGTAGATCGTGCGCAATTACTGCGCGCAGTTTTGCGTAAAAACCGGGAACGACGTCTCGTTTCCGGTCAAAAAGCTGACAAGGTGGGCCAGCACCTCTGCTCTCGCTCCGTCACGTCCCGTCGGGAGGATAAAGTGCGCCGTGACGTCATAGCGTACATCATCAAGCCCAGAATTCCTTCGGATAAAGGTCCTAAACACGAAATTACTTCGTATGGGCGAATCAAGACGCGAAAACTTTTTCGCATAAAGCTCCAAACACGAAATAACTTCGTATGGACAAAACTGTGACGCGAAGATTCTCTCGCAAAAGGCCCCAGATACGAAATTTCCTTTCGAATGGGAATGATAAAATTTGCAAACACAAAAACTCTTTCGTATGGAAGGAAGACTACAAAGCACAAAGCACTTTGTGTGCAAAATCAAAGGAGAAGATTCACTCGAAATATCTCCAGACAAAAACCTGCTAGTGTGTAGCTCCTACCACTCGATCATACGATGTACACACATCAATCTCCCGGGTCGTTCGGCCGACTAGGCACATCCGGATGCCGTATTTCTTTCGAATACGAAGGTAAGACCCCAAAGATCTCTCTTGAGGGCCTGGAATAGCACTCAAGCTGCGTCCTCCGGTAAATTCCGTGTCGACAACACGAACAAAAATCCTAGAGGATGCGCCGGGTACCCCTTTAGGTTAAGTTCGACTCGGTAAGACCTCAACGGCCCAGTCGCAACGATCACCTCGCCGGATTCGAGTCGGAGGTCTGTAATTTGTGTAGGCCAGAACTGTTTTTGCCCTTGATGCAATTAATTGGCCCTGAGCTTTCGGGAGAGCCAAGCAACTAAGCCGCATCCTTCTGCGAAAACAGCCAACAAGGCACATTTATCACTCGATGCTCGAGTACTGAGGCGCATCACACACATGGTATACACCCTCAAAACCAGGCGATTGAATAAACCAACCGAAGAAATCAAGAACGGACTCTGAGTGCTCACCCGACTGATTCTCAATCGACTAAGCACTCTGGGGCTACTGACGAAGGGATGGATCCTAGGCCTGTCGGGTATGCCTACCCGGTCTCAGGCCCACGGCCCAGGCTCAAAAGGAGGCATCGCGTACAGTTCTAGAAGGCCCAACTGAAGCCCACCCGCAATGGCTCGCGGATTAAGATAGGAAACTTGTAACCGACATAGGGTTAGAGTTCGAGTCCTACCCGGGTATGGTTTGAGACCTGACCACCTATATAAGGCCAGGAGAACCACCGGGAGAGGACGCAAGACCGCACCATCAAGCCTTAAGCTCGAGATCGTACTCTCGACATGAGCAATCCCCCATTGTAACCGATCTATTCGTGAATACATTTTGACAGAGGCAGGAGTAAGGGTTTTACCTCTACGAGGGCCCCAAACTTGGGTAAATCGTGTCCCCTGTCTAGCCGACGATTTTCACCAGCGCCTACACGTTCTCCTAATCGAAACCCTATGGGATCACCCGAGGGACTTGTTGAGATGCAGATTCGACAGTGGGATATACCATTGTCTTGGGTGTTCCTTGGGCCTAACCTAACACAACCAAGCAATTGGTTCCACTTTGCTACCCCCTTCCGGCTCATGTACGTAGAGAGGAGAGAATGAAAGTTCCGTCTTTTTTCCTCAGCGTGTGGCTAGGGTTTCTCCGGAGAGAGGCTCCGGAGCGTCTGAATGCCACCACAAAAAATGGTATGACTTAACAGGTGTGTTAGAGTGTGTCATGGGTCTTGGATGCCAAAAATTCTATCACTATTTGTGTTAGGGCTTCACCGGCGTCAGATTCTCTCTCGTGGGTTCTAGGACTACTTAGAGCCCGAAACTCCCGGATCTATCGGAACAAGGGGAATCTTGCCAAGAGGTGGGACCTACCATTGTATTGAGTGTTCCTTGGGCCTTACCTAACACAACAAAGCAATTGGTTCCACTTTTCTACCCCCTTCCGGCACACGTAGAGGGGCCAGAACGACAGCTTCGCCTTTTTCCCCAACGGGGCTAGGGTTTCTCCGCACAGGGGCTCCAGAGCGTCTGAATGCTACCACAACAAATGGTATGCGCCATACCATCCATGTTAGCTAGAGTGTGGCATGGGTCTTGGATTCCCAAGATCCCCTCACTCTCCGTATTAGGGCTCACCGTCGTCAGATTCTCACTCTAGCGGGTTCCATAACTACATTAGAGCCCAAAAATCCCCGATCTGACGGAACGGGAGGGGGGGTGGGGTGAATCTTTCCAATACGGTGGGCCCTAACACTACTTTGGGTGTTCCTTGGGCCTAACCTAACACAACCAAGAAATTGGTTCCACTTTGGTACTCTTCTGCCTCACGTAGAGGGGCCAGAACATCAGTTCCGTCTTTCCCCCCAACGGGGCTAGGGTTTCTCCGGAGAGGGGCTCCGGAGCGTCTGAATGCCACCAAATCACATGGTAGGACATACCATGTGTGTTAGAGTGTGGCATGGGTCTTGGATGCCAAAGATTCCCTCACTTTCTGTGTTAGGGCTTCACCGGTGTCAGATTTTCTCTAGCGGGTTCCAGGACAATCAGAGCCCGAAACTCCCGGATCTGTCGGAACGAGGGGAATATCGCCAAGAGGTGGGCTCTACCATTGTCTTGGGTGTTACTTGGGCCTAACCTAACACAACCAAGCAATTGGTTCCAGTTTTCTACTCCCTTCGGGATAACGTAGAGGGGCCAGAAGGGCAGTTCTCCTTTTTCCCCAACGGGGCTACGGTTTGTCCGGAGAGGCGCTCCAGAGCGTATGAATGCCACCAAATCCCATGGTATTCCATACCACGTGTGTTAGAGTGTGGCATGTGTATTTCATTCCCAAGATTCCCTCACTCTCTTTGTTACGGCTTCACTGACGTCAGATTCTTTTTGGCGGGCTCTAGGACTAATTAGAGCCCAAAAGTCCCGGATTTGTCGGAACGGGGGGGACCTCACATAATATTTGTATAGATATGATAGGGTTACATCTTGCTAGTCTTAGGCGGGATTCTGACATTCCCCACTTTTAACTACATAGTCATTTAATTACATAGTCATTTGATAACCAATTGCATAGATTGTCAATTTTTTTAAGTCACCCATCATGCATCTGAGGGCCAGCAATGTTTCTGTCCACGCCCACACGAACTCGCGCGCAGAATTTTCGTGCCGCACCCACCCCAAATTATGGATCAAACTTTGGCGCCTCCCCAGCGCGCGCGACGCCTCTTGCAAAATTTCGCACCTTCCTCTACCCACCCGCGGCCTCTCAACGAAATCCCCCCCCCCCCCCGCCCCCTTTTTTTCCATTGACGAAGTTTCCCTCTTTCCTCTCTTCCAACCTCGCCGTGTAGCTCTCCCACCTCGCGTCCTTGCCGTGTAGCTTTCCGTCCCGCTCCCACACGTCGCCGCATAGCTTTCCGTCCCGCTCTCCCACCTCGCCGCGTAGCTCCGTCCCGGTCTAACATTCCCCCGTGTGGGTCTTTCACCTCGCCGTGTAACTCGCCAGTCGCCGCCCATATTTTCCACCTCGCCGTCCAGTTCTGCCACCTCGTCGTTCAGATCATCGTCCAGATCTTACACCTCGCCGCCAGATCTGCCACCTCGCCGCCAGATCTGCCACTTCGCCGCCCATGTCGCCGTCAAGATCTGCCACCTCGCTGTCTAGCTCGCAGTTCGGCCACCTCGTCACCAACCTCAGCTTACATCTAGATCTGCCACCGCCTAACTAACCTCACGTCAACTTCCTCGTCGAGGTCTGCCACCTCGTCACTAACCTCAAGGCAACTATCTCGTCAAGGCCTGCCACCTTGACTCTTGGAGAGATGGTTTCAGCCATGGCAAGCAGTAAGAAAAAGCACCTAAATCCTGAGGCGATCTCGAGATAATTATTTCAGCCTGTTTGATGCTTATTCCCCGCACACTTTTGTTTATGTTTTAGTTCCTGATAACGTAAAAATTGACTGTTATGTGCTTCTTTATGTTTGATGAGTTCCTATGGTCAAAATTTGCTTATTTTGTACATAGATGCATTCATTTTACTATGTATGTTGTTAAAATTGAAATGGTAAGTAGCGTGCCTTATAAAACATAAAGAAGCACCTGTAGCTTTAATGGGTTCTTATAGTCAGAACATCACTCCATGAAAGAAAACCAAATCTTACTCTGTAGCTTTAATGGGTTCTTATAGTATCTAGTGTGATGTTTGTAGCTTACGTTGAGCTCTTGATTTATGTTAGAACCACCTGTAAAATCCATTGATGAAACACGGATCAATAATGTCCTGAGAAACCATCCATGGCTGGGTAGTATACTAGCACGTGCTCTTGCAAGCCCGACCGTACTCTCCCCTAAAAAGAGCAAGAAGGAAAGCTCTGGATCCAAGTATGATCCTCGAGGGGAGGAAGACTTCACTGAAGAAGCTGAACCCTTACCTTCTAGCTCAACACCCTTTCATGATAGCTCAGCAGTGAAGGTGCTACTTACTTACCTCGTGTGGGACTGGTGGCTTAATTATTGCATTTACATATATGTTGTGCTACCATCCCCATTGATCTGTACACGTGAACTATGCAGGCTAGGAAACTCAAATTCAAGATGACATCTGGTAGAGGGCAGATGCCTCCAGGTGGCAACTCCTTGACAGGAAAGAAGCATGTCCGTGCTGACAAATCTGACAACACATCACCTGTTACTCCGACAAGATTGCACCGGCAGATTCCGCACCCAGAATGGGTCGAACAAGGAGTACGAGCTTGCAGAAACAGCCCACAGATCCAGTCAGGCCACCACCACCCGGGAACAAGAAGCCATCTAAGCCCCCCAAGAAGCCATCTGACAATGATAAGACGGCATATGTCAAACACAAGCAGCCAGCTGCGGTCCAAACCAAGGTGGTAGCTATGGTGACCGAGAAGGCAGCCGCCCCGCTCGAGCATGAAGCTCCCCAAGTCCAGCAGGAAGCTCCCCAACTTGGCCAACAGGAATGTGCCCAAAACAAGCAGACAGTTGCCCATGGCCATCTGGAAGCTGCCCAATACAAGGATGCAGCTGAACACCGCGAGGAGACACACACCCAGTACGGGTAGGATCTTCTCGTTGCCCAGCTGCCAGGTTCCCAAGTCGAGCTCCCACCATTCCAACATGAGGGGCAAGGTTCCCAAGTCGAGGAGGTAGATGCCCACTCTGAGGCACTGTTTTCTGACCTATGGTCTGAAGATCAGCATCACTTGTGCCAGGAAGGTAACATGTTGCAGAACTGTGCTATCCATTTCCAGAATTAAATCCGAAATGCAGAACACTACCTCTAGCGTGGCCACATTTTTTTAGATAATCAACCTGGAGACATCACTATAAGTGGTGAGGTGGGGTTGAAAGGGGAATAAACATGGTAAAGGGGATGGACAGGATGTCCAGAGGAAAGAGGATCAGAATAGTTATTCCTCCTGGATGTACTAGGCCAGCTGACAATAAGATTAGTGCCATGTATACCACTGCATGTTCAATTACAGTCAAGGAGGTTGTCCCCGTCTTTCTCCATTGGAAGCAGTACAAGAAAAGGCCCGACATATTTAAAGCCTTTGCTGGCCATGTGTCTGTAAGTTTTGTAACTCTTGATTCCAGTTCTGTCCACTTCTGTTCATAAAACTAAAGTATGCTATTTCTGTTGTTTCAGTCAAAGTTTCTGATGGACCTCGATGACCCCAATATCGTGTCCTCTCTTGAAATGCATCTCCAGAGCCGTACAAAGCACAGACGTCATGTTCTGAAGAAAGAGTATTGGGACAGAGTCAAAGACAAGAGTAAGGTTTTCCCTAAAGCTCCACCAATAGAGAAGATTGGAGATGCTGAATGGAAAGCTTTACTAGCCAGCTGGGGCTCAGCCAAGAAACAGGTCTGTGTCTTGCTCACTCGAACTTCTATGGCATCAATTCTATAACCATGATTGTTGCTAATACCTCATACTTTGTTTGTGTAGACGGCATGTCTGAAAACTGCACAAAGAAGAGGCTGTGTCATGTACCCTGCTCATACGGGTTCTCGGAGCTATGAGATTTATTACGACAAGGATCAAGATGCAGTTCAACTGTTCAAAGCTACGCACATAAACAAGGTGGATGGAACATACCCTTCGCCTGTGAAAAAATCAATTGTAAGCCCCCCAGAATTCTTCACATCTCTGTAATCAACATTTTACCTCAATAGATTCTTGTAGGGCACCTTCCCTTTGTGAATTCTGCTGCAAATTCCTGTCATCAGCTATTTCACCCATGATTGTCATCTTCTAGTTCAGGTACATGCATGCTTTAACTTGTTGTCATCTGCTAGTTCATGTACATGCATGCTTTAACTTGCTTGTGATCTGCTATTTTAATCTATGTTTTGTACATGCTTGTCATGTGCTATTTTCATCTATGTTCCTCGGATGCCTGTTTTTCCATCATCTATGTCCCCTAAAAGCTACTTTGGTTAAGATGTATGTCGCAGCGCGTGTAATCAACTATGTGCGAACTCTGAGCTTTGTTAAGTCAAAGCTGGACAATAAATTCCTTTTATCTACAAAAAAGCAAGTTCGGCTGTTGTTGCATATATGCTTGTACATGCAGATCCCTTGTCATTCCAGCATCACCAGATACGTCTGTTAAAATATGCACTTGAGCGTGCTGTCATTTCAGCATGGTTTCCAACTATGTTTTGTACATCCTTGTCGTCAACTAATTTACCTACGCTTGTCGCTAGTAATGTACATGCGTTTTTAATTGGTTGTCATCTGCTAGCTTATGTATGATTGTCATCTTATATTTCATATCAATGTTCCTTATGAGCTAGTTCAACTTCTATCTCATCTTTCCTTTTCATGCTTTTTAGGTTGAAATGGAAGCAAAGATGGCGCCAGCTTCGCCGGGGGGCACTGTCAGGCCACCTCTGTGTGCCGCCGAAGCTGTCGCTGAGGTGCTCGGGCAGGGACAGCGAAAGCCTACGTTCCTAAAGAACATAGGCGTGACAACCACCTGATTTAGAGCAACAAAGCTTGAGCTCTAGCGTCAGCTTAACCGTGAGATAAGCACGAAGCAGGAACTTGTCATGGAGCTGAAGGCAGCCAGGGATCAGGCTGATGCAGACATGATCGCCCGCCAACAAGAAGTAGATGACATTCGAAAGAAATCTGCAGAGTATACGCAGGCTCAACATAGATCCAATGCCATTCTTCAGGGGCTACTGGGTAGGCCACTTCGTACGCCCCAACACAACCCTGTGGCTGGCGAACTGGGTAGCTGATATGAAACTGCTTCTCTTCGTGATGTATTTTGGTGGCTTTTTGGTAGGTGCCCTTGGTGAGCTCTTTTATGCCCCTTGTGAGGCTGTGAACTGTGGCAGATGGCATTCGATGCCTCTGCTGGTGGCACTTGTGAGGCTGTGAACTATTGCAAATGGCCTTTGATGCTTCTCTTGGTGGCCCTTGTGAGGCTGTAACCAGTCTTATTTGCTGCACGTTTTTGCGTGTGCTTTTCTGTGAAAACTAGCAATGCTAGAATTTAAAATTGGTCCGCACCAGCTAAACGGCCTTTCGAACCACGACGGGAAAAAACGTCGATGCACGATGACGTCACCGGAGCACCTGGCGACGGATGCGATCCGTTACGGGTACGAGAACACGTCGTAGTATATGGTAGGTCAACGAGGCGCCACCTTATTGGATGAAAATCGCGACGGAAAATCACGTCACGGATACGTTTCGACGTGGACATGCCATGTTGGTCCACGTGCTGGCTCATGATTCGCGACGTCTTATGACGAACTAAAACGTCTCACCGTCGGACAACATTATAAATTCGTCGATAATAAGCATATACGTGGAACTTTATGAGAGCGCCACGTGGCACATCTATAGTGCTTGAATCCGCGACGAGAAAATAAACGTCGCACGTATTATGACGTCATAAAACGGGATCGATGACGTCATAAAAGGAGGTAATGGTATTTCCAATCGCGACGTTTTACAATGTCAAGAAAATGATGACGTCTGGAACGGTAGAACTGACATCAGCGGCGCCCGTAACGGCTAACGGAAAATACGATGCCACGTGTGCACACGCTGCGACGAAAAAAAATGTCGCTCCTTGTTGGGCCTTGTATTGGGCCTTGTGTTCATTTAATCGTCGCAGAATCATCCGTGACAGTAGATCAGGAACGTTCTCACTCCGTCGCGTAAACCGTCGCGGATTTCCCTTAGCAACGGTTTGGAGCCCATTCGCAACGTTATTGAAACGTCCCAGACCACGCGGAATTTTGTAGTGTATGTCCCTTGCTTATGATCGCTTAGGCCGTAACCATGGAGCATCTTCATTATTTAACGGGATGGTTGGGTCAGCTTTCACTGTGAAGGGTGGAATTTCAAAAAACTTATTATAATCTTCTGACATGTCTGTCTTGTCCTCGACTCCCACGATGTTTCTTTTCCCTGAAAGAACTATGTGACGCTTCGGCTCAACGTATGATGTATTTGTTTACTTATTTTTTTCTTTTTTCGGTCTGGAGGACATGTCCTTCACATAGAAGACCTGAGCCACATCATTGGGTAGGACGAATGGTCCATCATTGTAACCAATAATGTTGAGATCCATTGTTGTCATTCCGTAAAGTGGGTCTACCTTTACCTCTTCTCCATTCAGGTTGACCCATTTGCACTTGAACAAAGGGACCTTAAAAGAAGGTCCATAGTCAAGTTCCCATATCTCCTCTATGTAACCATAGTATGTGTCATTTTTTCCATTCTCGTTTGTTTTATCAAAGTGGACACCACTGTTTTGGTTGGTGCGCTTCTTATCCTGGGCGATCGTGTAAAATGTATTTCTATTTATCTCGTACCCTTGAAAACTCCCAATAGTCGAACAGTGGTGTCATTTATAAGATCTGTTTGCAACCAACTTCCGAAAGTCTCCATGTGTTTGCGTTTAATCCATGAGTCATCCTTCCCCGGGTTTGTGGAGCGTACAATATTCTTGTGTTCCTCGAGATACGGAGCCACGAAGGTGGAATTTTGTAGAACGGTGTAGTGTGCTTTAGTGAAAGAATGCCCGTCCCTGGGTATCATTGTTTTCTTTCCCAGTGTTCCTTTTCCCCTCAGTCTCTCCTTATGCCGCGATTCAGGAATACCAATCATCTTAAGGTCAGGAATAAAGTCAACACAGAAACCAATGACCTCCTCTGTTCCATAGCCCTTCGAGATGCTTCCTTCTAGCCTAGCACGGTTATGAACATATTTCTTCAAGACTCCGATGAACCTCTAAAAGGGGAACATATTGTGTAGAAATACCGGACCGATAATATGAATCTCTTCACATTGGTTAACCAGGAGATGAGTCATAATGTTGAAGAAGGATGGTGGGAACACCAACTCAAAACTAACAAGACACTAGACCACATCCCTCTGTAATATTGCGTTCAGGAATGTACATAGCTTAACAATGGGTACTCGAACATTTTCCGGTAGAAGCCCCCTCAATGCAATCAGAAGCAACTGCGTCATAATCACGTGGCAGTCATGAGACTTCAGGTTTTGCAATTTTTTCTCTGCCATGTTTATTATCCCCTTTTTATTCGACGAGAAGCTAGACGGCACCTTGATACTGTAAAGGACTTCAAAAAATATTTCCTTCTCTGCTTTGGTAAGAGCGTAGCTGCTTAAGTAATGGCGCCCTGTATCCGTGTGTTTGTTGCTTGGGTATTTCATACGTTGCTGGTCCTCCCGTGCTTCTGGCGTATCTTTTGACTTCCCATACACGCCTAGGAAGCATAGCAGGTTGACGCAGAGATTCTTTGTCACGTGCATCACGTCGATTAAAGAGCGGACATCTAGAACTTTCCAATAGGGTAGCTCCAAAAATATAGATTTCTTCTTCCACATGGGTGCGCGCTTATCAGGGCCGTTCGGAACAGGATGGCTTCCATCACCCTTCCCAAAGATTACTTTTAGGTCCTTGACCATATCGAATACATCATTACCACTACAGAGGTCAGGCTTCTTCCGGGTATCTGCCTCACCTCTGAAATGCTTCCCTCCTTTCTTTCTTACGGGATGCTTGATCAGAAGAAATCTACGATGCCCCAGGTATACAAACTTCTTACATTTATCCAAATAAACACTGTCAGTCTTATCTAAACAGTGTGTGCATGCATTGTATCTTTGTTTGTATGTCCGGAAATGTTACTAAGAGCAGGCCAATCATTGATGGTTACGAAAAGCAACACCCGTAGGTCAAATGGCTTTTGTTTGTTCTCATCCCACACACGTACACCTGGTTTGCCCCACAATTGTAAGAGTTCTTCCACTAATGGCCTTAGATACACATCAATGTCATTGCCAGGTTGCCTCGGGCCTTGGATGAGCACTGGCATCATAATGAACTTGCGCTTCATGCACAACCAACGAGGAAGCTTGTAGATACATAGAGTAACGTGCCAGGTGCTATGACTAGAGCTCTTGTGACGCCCCGGGATCGGGCACTATGCAGATTTCAGCATTCCCGCCAAAATCCACATAATAACCGATTCCAGGTTGCCACTTGTGATAACATTACAACAGTTCACGGATAATCCACAACAACAACAGAAAAGATATATACAAGATGACTCAAATGAGTCAGGGATACAACTGATACAATACAAAGATCCAAATAACAGCGGAAGAAACAACATAGCGTCCGGCTACGGACAAGATCCAAATTGGACTTAGAGTCCTGAAGATAACCGAGAGCGTCCAATCCCTGCCCAGGCCAAGCCGCAGGGATTCCCAAGCTAACGTCGTCAGACTTCAAACCTGTTGACTGCAATGTTGAATATGCAGCCACGAAAAAGGATTCATGGGTCAGTACGGTTAAGTACTGGCAAGTGGATAAACCATACTCACAAGATACCGGCGTAGCCAGTCATCACAAGATACAAATACTTTGGGTTCAACGGATAGGAAGGGGCTATTGCAAATAAGCTGCAGCGGGCTGCACTAACCAACTACAGAGACCCATTACAACATCCGGCTAAAAGAGGGGGATAAGATAGCGTATCGAAACCAACTACAACTACTCACCAAACAAACCCATCCAATGTTACCCCCTACTAAGGAAGCAACCCAAGGATAACTCACACAGTTGGATTAATGATGGATCAAGTTATTGTGTCAATAAGACTATTACTAGTCAGGTTATCATTAGTTAGGTGTAAGTTGTTCTGAGTACTTGTTAGCCAGTACTATCACCAAGTTAACCATAACCGCGGAAAACACGGCTTCTCGAGAAGATTTAACCCTGCAGGGATGCACCAATTTGGCCGTACACGTAAGAATAACCCGCCAAACGGGGGATCAACCCACCAAGCGAGGTACTCAACACAACCCAACTCTGCTTTGCATCAAGCCCAAAGCACCACGTGCTGTGCGTGCACGGCTAATCGAGCCCCACGAAGAAAAGGGGACCCTCATAGCACTGGAAGACCACGCCGCCCTAAATGCCGACTACAAAAGTTCCACCCTGGCCTCTGGTTCGCACCTGCATATGCATGCATCAAATGGAAAGCCCGAACTAAGTGTGGCGATTTGGACGAGATGCGAATCGAATCAAGTTGAGGGGGGCGCCCATACTCGCTTCCCACATGCGGTTAGTGCGCTCATCATGGATCAGTAGACAAGACCCTTTTCCTAATTAGGGTCGACACTAGCAGGCTTCAAAACCACGCCGGGCCTCCTGCCGGTGCCTTATCATCAAATTATTATTACCCAAAACATTAACATGTTGTTGATTGAATTGAAACCCAACTATCAAACTAAACAGTGATAAGACTGACAACAAAACGCAAACAAAGCATGGGAGGGCCAACAGGGGAAACAAACAACAGTTAATAGGAAGTGGAAGGAAGGCTATATCATGGCTGCAAGGTAAACATATGATAGGATCGAGACACAAGCATCGAATCAACAGGCTAGAATAAGAACAACGGAAAGAATCAGTAACAAGTGATGAAAGGCAGCCATTTGGCAGCAAGAGAGTATACTTGCCTGGAATCCAGCAAGTAGAGGTACATCCACAGCACTTGTCGTTGCTCACATCATCTCAACGTGCTATCCGGGAAGAAGCAATGAACCTCGAACAACACCGGATGCAACAATTACTACTACGGCAAAAGATCCAGCATGATCAAGATATGGATGCATGACAAGTTTAAAGATGCATCAAGATAAACTAGTTGACAAGATAACATAACATAATTAAATGGACCCATATGCAATTTGGATTACATATGGAAAGCCCATGAGTTAAGGTCGAAATAGTTTTTTTACAGCTAACCAACAGGTGAAAGTGGTTTAGTATGATGCATGGATGAGGAAAACAACAAAATAACAACAATAGAACCAATTGGAAATAAGGTTTACCCATTTGAAATTCACTTATTAAGTTTTTGGAATTTTGGTTACTTAAAGGGCACACAAGCATTTGTTGTTTTCATCAAGTTAAATTGTTCCAAACAGATAACAAAGTTCATATTTGATTAGAACACAAAATTTTAGGTGGATTACATGTTTCAATTATTGGAAAAGGAATTACAATGATTTAATTATGAATTAATCAAGATTAAAAAAGTTTTAATTGGATTTAATTCAAGTTTGCATATTATTTGAATTTTATTTGTTCAAAACATAAATTCAAATTCATATTTTAAAAGATTATGTTTTTCTGGTTTGAAAACATATTTTATAAGTTCAAAAATAATTTAATTTGAGCAAGTTATGAATTTAGCAAATTTAAATGATTTAAACAAGGTTTAAATTATTCAAGCAATTTTAATTATCCAAAACATGAAACAAAATTTATATTTGAAAAGGTGGTTCAAAATGGCATGGAAAACATATTTTATTTGTTGGATTTGGAATTAAAATGAGCAAGTTATCAAATTAGCAATTTTAATGCATTAATTAAGAAATAGTTGTTTGCAGCAATTTAATTTATTTAAAACAGAACACAAAGTTGATATTTGCAAAGTTTAGAGAATTTTGATTGGAAAACATATTTTACTTTTCAAATTTGGAGTTAAAATGAATTAGTTATGATTTATGCAATTAAACAATTTAAATTGAGCCGGAAGCCCAACATTTAATTTAGGAGGTTCGAGTTATTTATCTACCCATCAAGATTAGATGTTGTTTAACATGGCGAGATAATATAACGATGCGCTATGCAATTTTAAATGGAACCGGAACAATATTTAATTATCCCAGCTCATTCCATATTTAATTATTAGGTGATATTATTATTGCCCGCACCCACAATATGCAATGCAACACGATGAATGATTTAATATGCATGATATAGATGACATTTAGAAAATAGGCATATAGGGTATAGGGTTAGGGTTTGGGTTCGCACGTTGGAAGGAGGGTATTCGGATAACGCCGGTGTCGTTGGTGCGTGGAGGAAGTAGACGTTCGAGGAAGTAGTTGTTCCAGGGTCGTAGTTGTGGTGGAATCGCAACATCATCTCCGTTGTTCTCGAGTCGCCGTGGTAGTTGGCGTAGTAGAGGAAGTAGTAGTCGTAGGCATTCTCGTTCCGTAGTGGAAGTAGTGGTACTCTTCACCTCTGAGTATCCTCGAGGTTCCATCGACGTCGTCTATGGCCTTCGGGGTTGGTGGCGATCTTGGCGGTCACGGGCTTCACGGCTCTCACGAAGGAGGCCAACACAAAGCGGACACGATCGAGGCAATTGCGTGAAGATCCGGTCTTCTCATAGTGCCGAAGTAGGGGGTGAGCTTGAGTACAGTTGCAGCATTCTTGAGGGGGGTTCCTCCTCTTCTCCCTGAGCTTGACCTCCTTGTTGATTGGCTTAACAACAGACTGCACCTCATCAGAGTTGATGATCCTGCCAAGGTCAGCGTTGGCCATCTTGGGCCTCGCAGAACAAAGCCATTCTTCTTTAGTGAAGGCGCATCAAAGGTGCCGTACACCTCCTCCAACTTCTTGAATGCACTCTCCGTCCAGATCACAAACCGCCCAAGGTGGCCACCAGGGGCCAGGTCAAGCAGGTTGAGGCGCTCAACGTTGGCGACATCCACACCAGGGAGGTTGCGGAAGGCCTTCACGATCTTGGATCCCTCGGTGCCATGGACGATGTCGGGGCGGATCGGCGCAGGAGCATCGGACGAACACCCCATCGGGGCAGCGTCGAGAGCCACCGCAAGGCGTCGTGGAGGAGCCATGCTGCGCGGCTCCGACCAGCCGGAATCCTGGACTGCAAGGGTTCGTCGTGGGGCAGGGCATGGGCGGCGCTAGGACATGGAACCGAGAGAGGAGGAGCTGGTGGCGTCGGGGCGGTGGTCGGGCCAGCGCGGACTCGCCGAGGACGGCCGGAATCGGACGGAGGCGGAGCTGCCACCTCCCGGAGAGGACTGGGGACGGAGGCAGGGTGACCGGGGGCGGTAGGAGACGCACGGGATGGGGAGGGGGAGAGGTCGGGGCGATGGGGTGAGGGGGAGAGGAAGAGGGAGCGATGGGAGCAGACGCTCGGGACGAAGGATGTAACATCCCAAGTCTGAAAAATAGCCATTAGAATGTTTGCTATCTGTTATTTTATGTTTTGCATCATGGCATCATGTTGATTGCATTTGTTTTGTTTGTTTTCCATTTGTTTTCCTTTGTTTTCTGTTTGAATTTCAACTCAAATTTCAAACCCTTTGTTTCATCCTTGTGATGTTACAATTTCCAAAGTGAGAGTTGAAGTAAAAACAACCAAATTGCTTTCATTGTATTCCATAATGCTCACTCATTAAAAGGTTGGGTTTAATAAATCAATTGTTCCCAAATCACATTCAAACAATTCAAATACAAATCTCAAACAACACCTCATTTGGAAATTATAAAATATCAAACCTTTCCAATGTTTCTAATCCAACTAATAATAGGGCTCACCCTATTAAATGGTTGTTTCTATTAATTAACAAAATATTCCAATTCAAATCAAATCAATCTTATTTATCATATTTCAATATGGGTTTGAAAATTAAAATTTGGCAAACAAACTAATTTCCATAATGTTTGTATCATTGCTTGTTGCTTATTAAATAAAATTTGCTTATTTCCAAAACTCCCCAAATCAAACCTTATTTGAAATTCCACTAACCACTTAAACATCAAACTAATAAACCAATTTTGAAATCATTATCTAACCTTTGCTTTGATTATTGTTTTGCAACTTGATAAAATTAATTATCAAAATACAAACCTCAAACCCTATTTGGAAATTTTCAACTAAACAACTTTAATTCAATTAAATTTTCCACCTTGTGAAAATAAAGCTAACACTGCTTTCTTTTTCCTGTTTTGGAAAAGTAATAAAAATTATTTGATGAAGTAAACCACCCCAACACCCAAGTCCTTTTCTCTCTCTCGCTCTTTGATCTCTTGAAAAAAAAAGAAGAAAGGGGAAAAAGGAAAAGAATCCAAGGAGAGAGGGAGCAGCCCATCTACCCAGCCCACCACCCCATCTAGCCCAAACGGTACCACCCCCAACCTCCGTACGGTCCTGCCCCTCTCTGTCGTTTTCCCTGTGCAGAAAAAGCAGCAACACCACCAACTCCCCCCCATGTGCCTGCTCCTTTTCCCCCTCTACAAGAAGGTCCCGAGGCCCCTCCAAACCCTAGAACGCCCATTCTCCCCTCCTCCTTCTCCCATCGCCGCCACCTACCTCCATCCTCTCTGTTGGTTCGTTGACTGAACCCTGCAGCCCACCCAGGGACTACGGCCACCATCTTCTCCCCTCACCACCGGTGGGCACGGTCACCTCGAGGAAGGGCTGACCCCGGGAATGGAACCAGCACACATCCCTCACCAACATCTCCGAAGGCTCCATCGCCAGGTACTGCCCTGATTCGTCGCCCTCTTCCTCTGTTTATCGCCGGTTTCCCCTGTGCCGGTTGTGTTCGTTCTTCAGAACCGAATCGAGCAGCAGCAGTACCCGTTCTTTTGGGCTCGAAGTGCATCTGCAACCTTGCGGCCGCATAGTGGAAAGATACTTCGTGGACAAGCAGAGGAACCCGTGAGCTCGATCTCCTCACGAGCCTAGATCCCTCCGTATTTTGTTTCTGTTCTGATCGCAGCGCCTGACGGAGAAACTCTGCACTTTGTTCTGCTTAAGTTTCAGTAACACGTCGCTGTATCGTTATTTCTTCAGTCGTGCTCCTATCTGAACCAAACAGCAGTGTTACCGCAGTGGTTCCGTCCCTTTGGCGTGCAGCAATCGATCCCAGGATCGAATCCCGGTCGAGGCGAAGCCTCCCACCTTTTTCTCGTTTTACCCCGCGTGGCGCCGGGTCCCACGGGTCGGTGACCGCGGAGGCC
Organism: Alopecurus myosuroides; assembly: GCA_028641055.1. Lineage (NCBI taxonomy): Eukaryota > Viridiplantae > Streptophyta > Magnoliopsida > Poales > Poaceae > Alopecurus > Alopecurus myosuroides. The sequence goes on from CM054057.1 coordinate 743,922,866, forward strand.
ACGTCAGCAGCCACCGCGCAGCGTCAGCGCCGCGTGGCCCTCGGGCCCGCGCGTCAGCGGCCGCGGCTGGGGCCACTCCCGGTGAGAAACGACCCCAGATCCAGATCTGGATCTGGCGGTTTGCAACTAGGCCCCTGCCTTTCTCCCTTTTGCACCTAAGCCCTCATTTTTCTCTGTTTCCATCACATCCAAGTCCCTGCCTTTTGCAAATAAAACCCAAAAATTCAAATGCTCACAACTTTCAAACCCTAAATCCAAATCACACAAACTTTATAGGTATCCCACTCCAAATTTCCTGTACTTTTCAAATATGCCATTTGTTTTCTGTTTTGAACTTTCAAATTGCAATTCAAATTTAAATTCAAATCATTCAATTGAATTTTGCCAAAATTCATAACTAATTCATACCAATTCCAACTAATGCAAATAAAATATGTTTTCCATGCCATTTTAAATAACCTATTCAAATATTTTTGTTTCCTGGTTTGAATAATTTAAAATGCCTAAACAATTTAAATCTTGTTTAATTCAATTAAAAATTGTTTAATATTGTTTAATTCATAAAATTATCCTAATTCCAATTTCAATATTTGAAACATGTAATCCAACTAAAATTTGATGTTCTTTTCAAATATCAACTTTGTTATTTGTTTTGAACATTTTAAATGGTTGAAAACAACAAATACTTGTGTGTTCCCTTTAAGGCACCCAAAATTCCATAAAATTAATAATAAAATTCTAAATTGCTACACCCTATTTAAACTTGATTCTTATGTTGTTATTTTGCTGTTTTCCTGTTGCATGCATCATACTAAACCACTAGCACCTGTTGTTTAGTTGGAAAACAAATAATCTAACCAAAATCCATGGGCTTTTCATATGCAACCCAAAGTTGCATATGTGTCCATTTAAATTGTGTTATCATGTGAAGTAGTTTATTTTGATGCATCTATTAACATGACATGCATCATCCCATGTTTGTGCACCTATGCCATGATATTGATTGTTTATCTTTCTGCCTTGGTTGTTTGCTTCTTCCGGGATATACGACGACGTTGAGACCGACGATCCTTACGACATCCCTTCTAAGGAGTTAGCTCAGTACCAGGCTACTGGGTTTTGCCGGCAAGTTATCACTCACATGAACCACTGTGTTCTTTTCAACATTGGTTACCGATACTTTCCGTTGTTCTTTTCTGCTAGCCTTAGTAGTAGTTGCTCTGTTACGAACCTATCCCATGAATCCCTTAAGCCTGATATTGCCTCATCTCCCTTCCTACAACCCATTGTTTGAGCCAGTGTCTTACTAGCATGCTTAGGTTGTTTTGCTCGAGTCCGTTACCCGTTACTTTCAGTTGTATATTTATTACGTTGTGGGGGCTCGATGTTTAATCAATCAATCATGCTAATGTTACTATTAATAATAAATTTGATGATAAGGCACCGGCAGGAGGCCCATGAGAGGTTTTGGAGCCTGCTAGTGTCGACCCTAATAGGAAAAGGGTCTTGTCTACTGATCCATGATGAGCGCACTACCCGCATTTGGGAAGCGAGTATGGGCGCCCCCTCAACTTGACCTGATTCGCATCTCGTCCAAATCGCCTCATTTAGTTCGTGTTTTCCATTTGCCGCATGCATGTTTTTGCGAGCCCAGGCCAGGGTGGAACTTTTGTAGTCGGCATATAGGGGGACACGGTCTTAGAGTGCTATGAGGTCCCTTTTCTTCGGGCTTGATTAGCCGTGCGCCCAAGGTTCTTTGGGCTTGATGCGAAGAATGGTTGGTTGTGTTGAGTGCCCCGCTTGGTGGGGTGATCTCCCATCTGGCGGGTTATTCATGAGTGTACGGCCAAATTGGTGCAACCCTGCAGGATAATCTTCTCGAGAAGCCGTGTTTTCCGCGGTTATGGACTACTTGGTGAAAGTACTGGCTAACAAGTACCAGGACAACTTAAACATAATAATCAAACATGTTTCACCCAATGATTAACAACTTGACTAGTAATAGGCTTATTGACACAATAACCTGAACCATCATTATATCAACTGTGTGAGTTATCCTCGGATTGCTTCTTTGGATAAGGGGCGAGATCCAGGATGGGTTTGTTTGAAGTTAGCTTTCAGTTGGTTACAATCACTCGATCTTATCCCCTTTCTGTTAGTTGGAAATTATAGATCTCTGTAGTTGGTTAGCGCAGCCAGTTGCAGCATCTTTTATATCCCCTTTTCCTCCGTTGAACCCAAAGCCTCTGTGCTTGGTGTTGATGGGCTACACTTTGGTGAACTGTGAGTCTTGCTTGCCAGTACGTTTATGTACTGACCCCTTTGGGGCTGTGGTTTACGCAGACGACGTTTCCGAGGATCTCCATGGTGGCTACTACGTGAAGTATGACGAGACTGCTGACGAGTAGATAGCGGACCCGGGGCAGGATCCGAGACTTCGTGGATGGGCGTCTTTTCGTTTCCGGCCTCTTAGGCCTATTTGGTTCTTGTCTGTACTCAGACATTTTGGATGCTTCCGCTGTGATGTAATGATGTATTGTTGGGGCAGGTGCCCTCTGAATGATTGTATTTGCTATCTCTGCTCTAATGAGAGCCATTTGCAATTTAATTCAATCTTTTGTGTCGTAGAGATCTGTTGTGATATCAGTTGTTCAACGCCGTTGACGTACCATGTGTGTATGTTTTGAAGTACGTCGACGGAAGTGCCTTTGATCTCTAGTGGATAGTTTACATCGACGGTGAACAGTAACGGTTGGTTGTCGCACATAAGTGCTGGCCTACCCGTAAGGGGACGCGGGAGCCGTTAAGCCCCGTAATCCAACCAAAATACTGTTCAGTTCGTACGGTGAGTATCCTCTAGAAGTCCGGGTGCGACAAATGGTATCAGAGCCCGTCTGCCTGTAGGATCCCTTTTTTTTACTGGTCGCAGTTGAGTCTAGAAACTATTTTGTAGCTATGTAGGAAAAATGAAACGTGAGAGTAGGAATTCTGTTCTTTTTCTTCTTTCCCCACCCACCCTCCCTTTTTCTGGTAAGGAAGTGCAACGTTGTTTTTCCCTTCTCATCTAAACTTTCAAGTTAGGATTTCACGTATTCTGGTTTCTCTAGGATGGTTCTATCTACTAGACCATAGGAATGGAGGTGGTTGTGACATGATTTATCATGTTGCCTACTCATGATTGAGAACGGAGGCGTGTAAGCCCCGGAATCAGATCCTCTATTCCTTAAGTAGTAGATATTGATCCTTTAGAAGCCCGGATGGGTTTTCCGTAGTACCTCAGGAGTGTTTTGACATCGTTTTCCCGGTGTTGCTTCGTTATCCTGTCCTCCTAAACATTTCCATTTCGTCCGTTGAAATCTTGTTGTTGTTTTCCACTTCAAATCTTCTACCGGCGTCTAATCAAAACTTCCTCGTAAACTCTTGTCCAACTAAAGTGTTATTTCATACGGAGAATCACATTCCTTTGTGTCAACAATCTTTTCCACAACATACAAACCAATTTGGTTCCACTAAGCAATCAAAATCTGTTCACTCCCCGGAATCTCAAATGTTGACTTCCAAGATAAGTAAGAACAATCCAATTCTAGTGGGAGGCCACATATTCCTCGTTACTCTCATGTTGATGTTGATATTGATGTTATTCTTGGTGTTGCATTGATGTCAATAACTCTGTTCCACCCATTCTAGCCAGATAGTCTATTCTCCAATGAATCAAATTCTATCCAGCTATACACCCTTGGTACAAAACCTCTCCCTTTATTTGGAAATGTTCCGGTGGTTTGCAAATTCCCTGACGTTATCCAATGTGCACGATGTGTTTCACGTGTCACAGCTCAAGAGGATCTTCCCAAGAAGTATCGGACCTTTTCTTTTCTCAGTAGGAATCTCGGGGCGCGATTCCTTCAAGGGGGGGCGTTTTGTAACATCCAAGTCTGAAAAATAGCCATTAGATGTTTGCTATCTGTTATTTTATGTTTTGCATCATGGCATCATGTTGATTGCATTTGTTTTGTTTGTTTTCCATTTGTTTTTCCTTTGTTTTCTGTTTGAATTTCAACTCAAATTTCAAACCTTTGTTTCATCCTTGTGATGTTACAATTTCCAAAGTGAGAGTTCAAGTAAAAACAACCAAATTGCTTTCATTTTATTCCATTAATGCTCACTTCATTAAAAGGTTGGGTTTAATCAATCAATTGTTCCCAAATCACATTCAAACAATTCAAATACAAATCTCAAACAACACCTCATTTGGAAATTATAAAATATCAACCTTTCCAATGTTTCTAATCCAATATAATAGGGCTCACCCTATTAAATGGTTGTTTCTATTAATTAACAAAATATTCCAATTCAAATCAAATCAATCTTATTTATCATATTTCAATATGGGGTTTGAAAATTAAAATTTGGCAAACAAAACTAATTTCCATAATGTTTGTATCATTGCTTGTTGCTTATTAAATAAATTTGCTTATTTCCAAAACTCCCCAAATCAAACCTTATTTGAAATTCCACTAACCACTTAAACATCAAACTAATAAACCAATTTTGAAATCATTATCTAACCTTTGCTTTGATTATTGTTTTGCAATTGATAAAATTTATCAAAATACAACCTCAACCCTATTTGGAAATTTTCAACTAAACAACTTTAATTCAATTAAATTTTCCACCTTGTGAAAATAAAGCTAACACTGCTTTCTTTTTCTGTTTTGGAAAAGTAATAAAAATTATTTGATGAAGTAAACCACCCAACACCCAAGTCCTTTTCTCTCTCTCCTCTTTGATCTCTTGAAAAAAAAAAAAAAAGAGAAACGGGAAAAAGGAAAAGAATCCAAGGAGAGAGGGAGCAGCCATCTACCAGCCCCACCCCATCTAGCCCAAAACGGTACCACCCCCAACCTCCGTTCGGTCTGCCCCTCTTGTCGTTTTCCCTGTGCAGAAAAAGCAGCAACACCACTCCCCCCCATGTGCCTGCTCCTTTCCCCTCTACAAGAAGGTCCCGAGGCCCCCAAACTAGAACGCCTCTTCCCTCCTCCTTCTCCCATCGCCGCACCTACCTCCATCCTCTCTGTTGGTTCGTTGACTGAACCCTGCAGCCCCACCCAGGGACTACGGCCACCATCTTCTCCCTCACCACCGGTGGGCACGGTCACTCGAGGAAGGGCTGGCCCGGGAATGGAACCAGCAACACATCCCTCACCAACATCTCCGAAGGCTCCATCGCCAGGTACTGCCCCGATCGTCGCCCTCTTCTCTGTTTATCGCCGGTTTCCCTGTGCCGGTTGTGTTCGTTCTTCAGAACCGAATCGAGCAGCAGCAGTACGTTCTTTTGGGCTCGAAGTGCATCTGCAACCTTGCGGCCGCATAGTGGAAAGATACTTCGTGGACAAGCAGAGGAACCGTGAGCTTCGATCTCCTCACGAGCCTAGATCCCTCCGTATTTTGTTTCTGTTCTGATCGCAGCGCCTGACGGAAGAAACTCTGCACTTTGTTCTGCTTAAGTTTCAGTAACACGTCGCTGTATCGTTATTTCTTCAGTCGTGCTCCTATCTGAACCAAACAGCAGTGTTACCGCAGTGGTTCCGTCCCTTTGGCGTGCAGCAATCGATCCCAGGATCGAATCCCGGTCGAGGCGAAGCCTCCCACCTTTTTCTCGTTTTACCCCGCGTGGCGCCGGGTCCCACGGGTCGGTGACCGCGGAGGCCACGTCAGCAGCCACCGCGCAGCGTCAGCGCCGCGTGGCCCTCGGGCCCGCGCGTCAGCGGCCGCGGCTGGGGCCACTCCCGGTGAGAAACGACCCCAGATCCAGATCTGGATCTGGCGGTTTGCAACTAGGCCCCTGCCTTTCTCCCTTTTGCACCTAAGCCCTCATTTTTCTCTGTTTCCATCACATCCAAGTCCCTGCCTTTTGCAAATAAAACCCAAAAATTCAAATGCTCACAACTTTCAAACCCTAAATCCAAATCACACAAACTTTATAGGTATCCCACTCCAAATTTCCTGTACTTTTCAAATATGCCATTTGTTTTTGTTTTGAACTTTCAAATTGCAATTCAAATTTAAATTCAAATCATTCAATTGAATTTTGCCAAAATTCATAACTAATTCATACCAATTCCAACTAATGCAAATAAAATATGTTTTCCATGCCATTTTAAATAACCTATTCAAATATAATTTTTGTTTCCTGGTTTGAATAATTTAAAATGCCTAAACAATTTAAATCTTGTTTAATTCAATTAAAAATTGTTTAATATTGTTTAATTCATAATTAAATTATCCTAATTCCAATTTCAATATTTGAAACATGTAATCCAACTAAAATTTGATGTTCTTTTCAAATATCAACTTTGTTATTTGTTTTGAACATTTTAAATGGTTGAAAACAACAAATACTCGTGTGTTCCCTTTAAGGCACCCAAAATTCCATAAAATTAATAATAAAATTCTAAATTGCTACACCCTATTTAAACTTGATTCTTATGTTGTTATTTTGCTGTTTTCCTGTTGCATGCATCATACTAAACCACTAGCACCTGTTGTTTAGTTGGAAAACAAATAATCTAACCAAAATCCATGGGCTTTTCATATGCAACCCAAAGTTGCATATGTGTCCATTTAAATTGTGTTATCATGTGAAGTAGTTTATTTTGATGCATCTATTAACATGACATGCATCATCCCATGTTTGTGCACCTATGCCATGATATTGATTGTTTATCTTTCTGCCTTGGTTGTTTGCTTCTTCCGGGATATACGACGACGTTGAGACCGACGATCCTTACGACATCCCTTCTAAGGAGTTAGCTCAGTACCAGGCTACTGGGTTTTGCAGGCAAGTTATCACTCACATGAACCACTGTGTTCTTTTCAACATTGGTTACCGATACTTTCCGTTGTTCTTTTCTGCTAGCCTTAGTAGTAGTTGCTCTGTTACGAACCTATCCCATGAATCCCTTAAGCCTGATATTGCCTCATCTCCCTTCCTACAACCCATTGTTTGAGCCAGTGTCTTACTAGCATGCTTAGGTTGTTTTGCTCGAGTCCGTTACCCGTTACTTTCAGTTGTTATATCTTTATTACGTTGTGGGGGCTCGATGTTTAATCAATCAATCATGCTAATGTTACTATTAATAATAAATTTGATGATAAGGCACCGGCAGGAGGCCCATGAGAGGTTTTGGAGCCTGCTAGTGTCGACCCTAATAGGAAAAGGGTCTTGTCTACTGATCCATGATGAGCGCACTACCCGCATTTGGGAAGCGAGTATGGGCGCCCCCCTCAACTTGACCTGATCGCATCTCGTCCAAATCGCCTCATTTAGTTCGTGTTTTCCATTTGCCGCATGCATGTTTTTGCGAGCCCAGGCCAGGGTGGAACTTTTGTAGTCGGCATATAGGGGGACACGGTCTTAGAGTGCTATGAGGGTCCCTTTTCTTCGGGGCTTGATTAGCCGTGCGCCCAAGGTTCTTTGGGCTTGATGCGAAGAATGGTTGGTTGTGTTGAGTGCCCCGCTTGGTGGGGTGATCTCCCATCTGGCGGGTTATTCATGAGTGTACGGCCAAATTGGTGCAACCCTGCAGGGATAATCTTCTCGAGAAGCCGTGTTTTCCGCGGTTATGGACTACTTGGTGAAAGTACTGGCTAACAAGTACTCAGGACAACTTAAACATAATAATCAAACATGTTTCACCCAATGATTAACAACTTGACTAGTAATAGGCTTATTGACACAATAACCTGAACCATCATTATATCAACTGTGTGAGTTATCCTCGGATTGCTTCTTTGGATAAGGGGCGAGATCCAGGATGGGTTTGTTTGAAGTTAGCTTTCAGTTGGTTACAATCACTCGATCTTATCCCCTTTCTGTTAGTTGGAAATTATAGATCTCTGTAGTTGGTTAGCGCAGCCAGTTGCAGCATCTTTTATATCCCCTTTTCCCCTTGAACCCAAAGCCTCTGTGCTTGGTGTTGATGGGCTACACTTTGGTGAACTGTGAGTCTTGCTTGCCAGTACGTTTATGTACTGACCCCTTTGGGGCTGTGGTTTACGCAGACGACGTTTCCGAGGATCTCCATGGTGGCTACTACGTGAAGTATGACGAGACTGCTGACGAGTAGATAGCGGACCCGGGCAGGATCCGAGACTTCGTGGATGGGCTCCGTCTTTTCGTTTCCGGCCTCTTAGGCCTATTTGGTTCTTGTCTGTACTCAGACATTTTGGATGCTTCCGCTGTGATGTAATGATGTATTGTTGGGGCAGGTGCCCTCTGAATGATTGTATTTGCTATCTCTGCTCTAATGAGAGCCATTTGCAATTTAATTCAATCTTTTGTGTCGTAGAGATCTGTTGTGATATCAGTTGTTCAACGCCGTTGACGTACCATGTGTGTATGTTTTGAAGTACGTCGACGGAAGTGCCTTTGATCTCTAGTGGATAGTTTACATCGACGGTGAACAGTAACGGTTGGTTGTCGCACATAAGTGCTGGCCTACCCGTAAGGGGACGCGGGAGCCGTTAAGCCCCGTAATCCAACCAAAATACTGTTCAGTTCGTACGGTGAGTATCCTCTAGAAGTCCGGGTGCGACAAAGGAGGACGAGGGGATCGTACGATCCCCTCCTGGCGGCGCTCGATACAGACAGGAGGAAGCCAGGGTTGGCCCTCCTCGCGTGGGTGTGCGTGCGTGTGTTCGGTGGTTGGGGTGTTGCGTGCGTGTGTTTCTGGGGTGGGTGTGTGCGTGCGTTGGGGTGGGCTTAGGGTTTGGGTGGGGTGGCCGGCTGGGCCTTAGATGGCCCAGTTCGGTTGCCTCCCCCAACAGATGTTTATTTTTTTTATTTTTTTTTTCAGGAATGAATAAGAGGGAATTTTGGGAGGGTTTTGAATAAGAAAAACATGAGTAAAATAATTTGGATAAAACAGTAACTTACATGATAATTCCTTTGAACATTTTTAATGCACCAAAAATATTTTCGAGTTGACAATTAAAAATAGGTTTGAGAGAAAGCAATTTTAAGGGTTTAAAAAAAATGCAATGCACGATGCCATGATGCGAAAAAGAAAACAAACAATCCAGTGGGGGAGAAAAAATCCCCGGGCGTTACAGACGACACCACTAACAAGGGATTGCGCCCTCGCAATCCACCTACTAACCCGGGAGGGGAAAGAAGTGCGACTATCGATTCTTCATGCTTCCAGTTGATCTCCTCGACACCACTAACAAGGGCTTCTCGACACCACTAACAAGAGATTCTCGCTCGGAGTGACGACGATGTTCTTCCACCAGGAGTCTTCCGATGATCGAACCTATTAGGTTAAAGGCTCAGAAAACGTCCACCCACGTAGGATCCTAACACTTTGAGAGATAGACAAGGGGGGAGACTCCAAAACAAATAAGATGGGAGGGGAAATAGAATAGGGATAAGGAGAAAAATAAGAATCCTATTGAGATGTTTTTCCCAAAATAGTTTAGCAGAAATAGTTTTTGACATTCTAGAGACAACGACCGTTAGCTAGGTTATCCTACAGGCTTTGCGGACCCGTTGCTTCGATAACCATTCGTATCGAAACAATCTCGGGAATCGGAACCAAGCTCTGATACCATTTGTGACGCCCCGGGATCGGGCACTATGCAGATTTCAGCATTCCCGCCAAAATCCACATAATAACCGATTCCAGGTTGCCACTTGTGATAACATTACAACAGTTCACGAATAATCCACAACAACAACAGAAAAGATATATACAAGATGACTCAAATGAGTCAGGGATACAACTGATACAATACAAAGATCCAAATAACAGCGGAAGAAACAACATAGCGTCCGGCTACGGACAAGATCCAAATTGGACTTAGAGTCCTAAAGATAACCGAGAGCGTCCAATCCCTGCCCAGGCCAAGCCGGAGGGATTCCCAAGCTAACGTCGTCAGACTTCAAACCTGTTGACTGCAATGTTGAATATGCAGCCACGAAAAAGGATTCGTGGGTCAGTACGGTTAAGTACTGGCAAGTGGATAAACCATACTCACAAGATACCGGCGTAGCCAGTCATCACAAGATACAAATACTTTGGGTTCAACGGATAGGAAGGGGCTATTGCAAATAAGCTGCAGCGGGCTGCACTAACCAACTACAGAGACCCATTACAACATCCGGCTAAAAGAGGGGGATAAGATAGCGTATCGAAACCAACTACAACTACTCACCAAACAAACCCATCCAATGTTACCCCCTACTAAGGAAGCAACCCAAGGATAACTCACACAGTTGGATTAATGATGGATCAAGTTATTGTGTCAATAAGACTATTACTAGTCAGGTTATCATTAGTTAGGTGTAAGTTTTCTGAGTACTTGTTAGCCAGTACTTTCACCAAGTTAACCATAACCGCGGAAAACACGGCTTCTCGAGAAGATTTAACCCTGAAGGGATGCACCAATTTGGCCGTACACGTAAGAATAACCCGCCAGACGGGGGATCAACCCACCAAGCGAGGTACTCAACACAACCCAACTCTGCTTCGCATCAAGCCCAAAGCACCACGTGTTGTGCGTGCGCGGCTAATCGAGCCCCACGAAGAAAAGGGGACCCTCATAGCACTGGAAGACCACGCCGCCCTAAATGCCGACTACAAAAGTTCCACCCTGGCCTCGGGTTCGCACCTGCATATGCATGCATCAAATGGAAAGCCCGAACTAAGTGTGGCGATTTGGACGAGATGCGAATCGAATCAAGTTGAGGGGGGCGCCCATACTCGCTTCCCACATGCGGTTAGTGCGCTCATCATGGATCAGTAGACAAGACCCTTTTCCTAATTAGGGTCGACACTAGCAGGCTTCAAAACCACGCCGGGCCTCCTGCCGGTGCCTTATCATCAAATTATTATTACCCAAAACATTAACATGTTGTTGATTGAATTGAAACCCAACTATCAAACTAAACAGGTGATAAGACTGACAACAAGACTTGAGCGCAAACAACACTAAGCATGCAACTACGACACGAGGGCCAACAGGGGAAACAAACAACAGTTAATAGGAAGTGGAAGGAAGGCTATATCATGGCTGCAAGGTAAACATATGATAGGATCGAGACACAAGCATCGAATCAACAGGCTAGAATAAGAACAACAGAAAGAATCGGTAACAAGTGATGAAAGGCAGCCATTTGGCAGCAAGTGAGTATACTTGCCTGGAATCCAGCAAGTAGAGGTACATCCACAGCACTTGTCGTTGCTCACATCATCTCAACGTGCTATCCGGGAAGAAGCAATGAACCTCGAACAACACCGGATGCAACAATTACTACTACGGCAAAAGATCCAGCATGATCAAGATATGGATGCATGACAAGTTTAAAGATGCATCAAGATAAACTAGTTGACAAGATAACATAACATAATTAAATGGACCCATATGCAATTTGGATTACATATGGAAAGCCCATGAGTTAAGGTCGAAATAGTTGTTTTACAGCTAACCAACAGGTGAAAGTGGTTTAGTATGATGCATGGATGAGGAAAACAACAAAATAACAACAATAGAACCAATTGGAAATAAGGTTTACCCATTTGAAATTCACTTATTAAGTTTTTGGAATTTTGGTTACTTAAAGGTGTCACACAAGCATTTGTTGTTTTCATCAAGTTAAATTGTTCCAAACAGATAACAAAGTTCATATTTGATTAGAACACAAAATTTTAGGTGGATTACATGTTTCAATTATTGGAAAAGGAATTACAATGATTTAATTATGAATTAATCAAGATTAAACAAGTTTTAATTGGATTTAATTCAAGTTTGAATATTATTTGAATTTTATTTGTTCAAAACATAAATTCAAATTCATATTTGAAAAGGTTATGTTTTTCTGGTTTGAAAACATATTTTATAAGTTCAAAAATAATTTAATTTGAGCAAGTTATGAATTTAGCAAATTTAAATGATTTAAACAAGGTTTAAATTATTCAAGCAATTTTAAATTATCCAAAACATGAAACAAAATTTATATTTGAAAAGGTGGTTCAAAATGGCATGGAAAACATATTTTATTTGTTGGATTTGGAATTAAAATGAGCAAGTTATCAAATTAGCAATTTTAATGCATTAATTAAGAAATAGTTGTTTGCAGCAATTTAATTTATTTAAAACAGAACACAAAGTTGATATTTGCAAAGTTTAGAGAATTTTGATTGGAAAACATATTTTACTTTTCAAATTTGGAGTTAAAATGAATTAGTTATGATTTATGCAATTAAACAATTTAAATTGAGCCGGAAGCCCAACATTTAATTTAGGAGGTTCGAGTTATTTATCTACCCATCAAGATTAGATGTTGTTTAACATGGCGAGATAATATAACGATGAGCTATGCAATTTTAAATGGAATCGGAACAATATTTAATTATCCCAGCTCATTCCATATTTAATTATTAGGTGATATTATTATTGCCCGCACCCACAATATGCAATGCAACACGATGAATGATTTAATATGCATGATATAGATGACATTTAGAAAATAGGCATATAGGGTATAGGGTTAGGGTTTGGGTTCGCACGTTGGAAGGAGGGTATTCGGATAACGCCGGTGTCGTTGGTGCGTGGAGGAAGTAGACGTTCGAGGAAGTAGTTGTTCCAGGGTCGTAGTTGTGGTGGAATCGCAACATCATCTCCGTTGTTCTCGAGTCGCCGTGGTAGTTGGCGTAGTAGAGGAAGTAGTAGTCGTAGGCATTCTCGTTCCGTAGTGGAAGTAGTGGTACTCTTCACCTCTGAGTACCCTCTAGGTTCCATCGACGTCGTCTATGGCCTTCGGGGTTGGTGGCGATCTTGGCGGTCACGGGCTTCACGGCTCTCACGAAGGAGGCCAACACAAAGCGGACACGATCGAGGCAATTGCGTGAAGATCCGGTCTTCTCATAGTGCCAAAGTAGGGGGTGAGCTTGATTACAGTTGCAGCATTCTTGAGGGGGGTTCCTCCTCTTCTCCCTGAGCTTGACCTCCTTGTTGATTCGCTTAACAACAGACTGCACCTCATCAGAGTTGATGATCCTGCCAAGGTCAGCGTTGGCCATCTTGGGCCTCGCAGAACAAAGCCCTTCTTCTTTAGTGAAGGCGCATCAAAGGTGTCGTACACCTCCTCCAACTTCTTGAATGCACTCTCCGTCCAGATCACAAACCGCCCAAGGTGGCCACCAGGGGCCAGGTCAAGCAGGTTGAGGCGCTCAACGTTGGCGACATCCACACCAGGGAGGTTGCGGAAGGCCTTCACGATCTTGGATCCCTCGGTGCCATGGACGATGTCGGGGCGGATCGGCGCAGGAGCATCGGACGAACACCCCATCGGGGCAGCGTCGAGAGCCACCGCAAGGCGTCGTGGAGGAGCCATGCTGCGCGGCTCCGACCAGCCGGAATCCCGGACTGCAAGGGTTCGTCGTGGGGCAGGGCATGGGCGGCGCTAGGACATGGAACCGAGAGAGGAGGAGCTGGTGGCGTCGGGGCGGTGGTCGGGCCAGCACGGACTCGCCGAGGACGGCCGGAATCGGACGGAGGCGGAGCTGCCACCTCCCGGAGAGGACTGGGGACGGAGGCAGGGGTGACCGGGGGCAGTAGGAGACGCACGGGATGGGGAGGTGGAGAGGTCGGGGCGATGGGGTGAGGGGGAGAGGAAGAGGGAGCGATGGGAGCAGACGCTCGGGAGTAAGGAGGACGAGGGGATTGTACGATCCCCTCCTGGCGGCGCTCGATACAGACAGGAGGAAGCCAGGGTTGGCCCTCCTCGCGTGGGTGTGCGTGCGTGTGTTCGGTGGTTGGGGTGTTGCGTGCGTGTGTTTCTGGGGTGGGTGTGTGCGTGCGTTGGGGTGGGCTTAGGGTTTGGGTGGGGTGGCCGGCTGGGCCTTAGATGGCCCAGTTCGGTTGCCTCCCCCAACAGATGTTTTTTTTCTTTTCAGGAATGAATAACAGGGAATTTTGGGAGGGTTTTGAATAAGAAAAACATGAGTAAAATAATTTGGATAAAACAGTAACTTACATGATAATTCCTTTGAACATTTTTAATGCACCAAAAATATTTTCGAGTTGACAATTAAAAATAGGTTTGAGAGAAAGCAATTTTAAGGGTTTAAAAAAAATGCAATGCACGATGCCATGATGCGAAAAAGAAAACAAACAATCCAGTGGGGGAGAAAAAATCCCCGGGCGTTACAGCTCTGCTCCCCAAAAGGATTAAAGCCATATGTACTTAGAACAAACCATAAGTTTCTTGCCTCTCCTGTAATGTCCGGGAAGTCTCTCTCGATCTTTCTCCACTGCGATCCATCGGCGGGATGTCTCAACTTTTCGTCTTTCTTACGGTCTTCTTTGTGCCATCGCAACAACCTAGCATGCTCTTTGTTTCTAAACAGACGTTTCAACCGTGGTATTATAGGAGCATACCACATCACCTTTGCAGGAACCCTCTTACGGGGGGGCTGGCCGTCAAGATCACCAGGGTCATCCGCTCTGATCTTATACCGCAGCGCAGTGCATACCTGACATTCATCCAAATACTCGTACTTCTCACCATGGTAGAGGATGCAGTAATTAATGCATGCATGTATCTTCTACACATCTAATCCTAGAGGGCAGAGAGCTTTCTTTGCTTCGTATTTACTCTCAGGCAATTCGTTATCCTTTGGAAGCTTCGGCTTCATTAGTTGAAGTAAACTCTCAAATGCCTTGTCAGTCACAGTTCTGTGTCTTCCATTTCAGCAACTCCAGTGTGGTACCGAGCTTTGTGCTGCCATCTTCCCAATTTGGGTACAACAAATTTTTGTGATCCTGTAACATGTTATGCAGCTTCAACCTCTCCAATTCACTTTCACAGTCTTCCCTTGCATCAGCAATAACTCGGCCAAGATGATCATCGGGCTCTTCTGATGCCCGTTCTTGATCACCTCCTTCTTCTGCATTGTCTTCCATTGCAGTATCACCATATTCAGGGAACAAAGGATCATCTTCTTCTTCTTCATTGTCTTCCATCACAACCCCTCTTTCTCCATGCTTGGTCCAGCAATTATAGCTGGGCATGAAACCTCTCCATAGTAGGTGGCCGTGAAGGACTCTCGAGGAAGAGTGCTCCCTGACATTCCGACAATCAACACATGGGAAACACATAAAACCATTATCTTTGTTAGCCTGAGCTACATCGAGAAATGCATTCAGGCCTGCCATATACTCGGAAGTGCGTCGGTCACCGTACATCCATCGCTTCCGTGCATCCATCTGCATCGTATAATTAAGTTTATCAAAAAATATTACAATAACATCTTCAATAGAGAAATGAACACAGTACATCGACAAATATAACTTTTTTTTGTATCAATTACAGATGAAAAAGATAAGTTTCCTAACCTCGGTCGAAGATACCATTTTCTGTGAGCTTATGTGTGGCTCGGGTATTTCATCGAATACCTCATGTGCGTAGTAAAAGAACACACACTATCACCCACCTCTCTCACTCCTCCAAGAAAAAAAACAGAGGGAGGGGGCTGGGAGGCAGTATATGTAGGGCAAGGGGGCTATTCGTCCCGGTTTGTGGCATTAACCGGTACCAATGCCCTTGCGCGTGCCACGTGGCGTGTGGCGAGGCATTGGTCCCGGTTCATGCCACAAACCGGGACAAATGCCAGCTTAAAAACCAGGACCAATGCCCTCAGGAGATTTCTGCTGCCCCGGCCGCAAAAACCGGGACCAATGCATAGTATTGGTCTAGGATTTTGGTGCAATTGGGACTAATGCCTTTTCTAGCTCAGAACGAAAGGTGTGGTTTCTACTAGTGATAAAACCATGTCTCCCTCTCTCATAATAACCTTCAGTAGCATCATGAATAAAATTAATATTATATCTATCACATAAAACATTCTTATCATGAGCCACATGCATAAAAGAATTAATACTCTCCACATAAGCATAGTCATTCTTATTAATAGAAATGGGAGCAAATACAACAAAATAGCTATCATTATAATTCTCATCACCATACTCATCAAATATAGGAGGCATATTGTAATCATAATTAATTTTCTCCTCAATAGTAGGTGGACTGAAAATAACATATTCATCATTGTAAACATCATATATAGAAGGCATATCATGATCACAATAAAATTTATCATTCATAGTAGGTGGAACTAGAATACCACAATCATTATAATCATCATATATTCGAGGCAACGTATCATCAAAGAAAATTTCCTCCTCAAAACTTGGGTGACTAAAAATACCATATTCATCAAAACTAGCTTCCCCAAGCTTAGAATTTTCCATAGCATTAGCAATAATAGTGTTTAAAGAGTTCATACTAATAACATTGCCACTAGAATGCAAAGAAACTTCCATAGGTTTTTTAATTTTCTCTTCAAGCACTTCATGTCCTAACTCAATATAAAAATTATAAAGCTCTCTCATATTTTTGTTGTTTTCCATTAAGCCTAAATAGTGAAAATAAAAACAAGAAACAAAAAGATATAATTATAGAATCTAAAGGAAATAACTTTGAGCACTCACACCCGAGGTTGTGAGTACCTTTTACCTTACCTCCCCGGCAATGGCGCCAGAAAAGATCTTGATGTCTACGCACGCTTATATTCTTGTAGACAGTGTTGGGCCTCCAAGTGCAGAGGTTTGTAGAACAGCAACAAGTTTCCCTTAAGTGGATCACCCAAGGTTTATCGAACTCAGGGAGGTAGAGGTCAAAGATATCCCTCTCAAGCAACCCTGCAATTAAGATACAAGAAGTCTCTTGTGTCCCCAACCCAGCCAATATACTTGTCAGGTATATAGGTGCACTAGTTCAGCGAAGAGATAGTGAAATGCGAGTAATATGGATGGTTATAAGTAATAATAGCAATCTGAAATAAATATGGCAGCAAGCAAACATGTAGCAGAACATGAGGAAAACTGTGTTTCAATGCTTGGAAACAAGGCCCAGGGATCCTACATTCACTAGTGGACACTCTCAACAATGATCATATAATTTAATAACTAAATATCTTCTCTTCACTATGCTACTCTTAACCCTCTCCGGTTGGAAAACGAACACTAATCATTGCGTAGGGCTGCAAAAAGCATTCCTTAAAGTAAGCATTCCCCTGTCTAGTTAACCCCACGCTGTCACTATGAGTGCCCTAGAAGGTACTAGACAAACACCACAATTCATAGAGGAGACACACACGATGTGCACACTGTCACCTTCACACCGCGGGACAAGGTGACTCCAAAGTTCATATTAATAAAACACTTGAGTAGCACAAGATGAAGAGTAACATCTACTTATTCAACTAGATTACAAAGCTCACGATCACATATAGATCACACCATGGGAGAGAGAGTTGAACCACATAGCTACCGGTAGAGCCCTCAGCCTAGGGGGAGAACTACTCTCTCCTCATCATAGGAGACAGCAACGGCGATGGAGATGGGGTTGGAGTCGATGGAGATGGCTTCCGGGGGCACTTCCCCGTCCTGGTAGGGTGCCAGAACAGAGATCTGTCCCCCGAAACTTGTCGGCGGCTGCGGCGCTACGGATGTATTTTGTGGAAAAGGTTGATTCTTTTAGGGTTTTCCCTCGGGGGAGTATATATAGGAGAAAGGGCGATGTGAGGAGGTGGCCAGGGGGGCCACACCACCAGGTGGCGCGGCCAGGGGGACCCGCGCCACCCTATGGTGTGGCCACCCTATGGCCCCCCTCCGGGGCTCTTTGGGACTTCTGGAAGCTTCCGGGGAAAGTAGGAACTTCGGGATTCGTGAGGTCCAATTCCGAGAATATTTCCAGAACAAATGTTCTCAAATCAAAAACAGCAGAAAACAGGGAACTGACACTTGGCATCTTGTTAATAGGTTAGTCCCGTAAAACGTGTAAAAATGCTATAAAGAAGGGATACGACATGTAGTAATTGGCATAATATCAACATGGAACATCCTAAATTATAGATACGTTGGAGACATATCAGTTTGGTACAAGCATGAAAGACCGGATTTGTAGACAAGAATGTTGCACCAAGATTGTCACACCACAAACAAGGCTTGTCCTTAAGGGTCACACCAAGCTCTCGTACTAGTGCTTCAACCAAAACTAACTCAGCAGTGACATTGGCTAAGGCTTTGTATTCAGCTTCAGTGCTAGAACATGAGACTGTGGGTTACTTTCTAGCACTCCAGGAAACAAGATTGGGACCAAAAAAAGGTGGCAAAAAAGTGCTAGAACGTGAGACTGTGGTGTTTATGAGTACTATATTTGGATGCTCAAAGTGACAACCTTGGGGTGTTCATTGACGAGAACGTGAACTTTAAGCTGTGCTTGTGTATCCCTACGCGATTCTCATCCTACTTGATCCACGAGGAATGATTTACGATCTATGTCTTTCTTGCATGTTGTTAGAGGAAGTATCATATGTTTAAGGTTGTCGAGAGTTGCCACTAGTGAAAGTATGATCCCTTGGCCTTGTTTCTCACCATTGCTATATCGGTTCTTTCAGTTTTACTACTTGTTTGCTTGCAACCATTTTTATTACAGATTTAAAAAACCTTGTTTTCCCATCCATATTGCCCATATCTTATCATCTCTTCGCTGAACTAATGCACCTATACAACTGACAATTGTATTATGTTTGTTGAGGACGCAAGAGAATCATCACATCACCACTCCATCCACTGTTTGATTGCACCTTTTGTTTCTAATATATTTTGTTAAGTGCTTCTCAGCTGTGGCTGAATTGACAACTCAGCTACTACGGTTTATAGGTATTCTTTGGCCCCCTTGTGTCGAATCAATAAACTGGCTTATGGTTACCCTCGAAGACTATCGCGATCCCCCACAATTGTGGGTTATCAATATACTGTCATACAACATATATCTAAATTATTTTACCTGATGATGTGTTTCATTGTTATATTGAGTTTGATACATCATAGATATTTGATTGTGAGTTATGATTACTAAAATTGTGATGATTCATTGTAATATATAATGTGGACCCTACCAGTGAGGATTTAAAAGAGTCCAAAGAGATTACCAAAAGAGCCCAAAGAGGCCAAAATTGAAAGATCTCAAAGAGGACAAATGAGAGAAAATATAAAGAGCCATGGAGGCCACGAAAAAAATAGTATATATATATATATTTATATAAGAGAAAGGGGCAGCATTAATATCCTTTATTCCACATTTGTGCTTATGTTTAGCACCAATACTTCAGATTCAAACAAGAGTTCTTAGTAACACCTCCCGTTTAACAAGCTTGTTGATTAACTGGTGATCAAGGTTTCCTGATCATGAACATTGGATTTTGTTAATAACGGGGTTATATCATTGCTAGAATGATGTGACGAACATAGACCCAAAGTGAATATAGCAATGTAATCAAGTCATTAAGTTACATTGTTATATCAAACATATGAATTAACTCTAATCCTTTGACCATGAGATCATGTCAATCA
This sequence comes from Alopecurus myosuroides, assembly GCA_028641055.1. NCBI lineage: Eukaryota > Viridiplantae > Streptophyta > Magnoliopsida > Poales > Poaceae > Alopecurus > Alopecurus myosuroides. The sequence continues at coordinate 743,942,345 of CM054057.1, forward strand.
CTAACACCGAAAGAGTGCTTTGATGTCATCAAACGCCATACCGTAACAGGGTGACTATAAAGATGTCGTTGGATATTCAGAAATTATTACTTGAGGCTCATGGATCAAGAGTGGGATTTTTCCATCCAAAAGACGGAGAGATATACTCTAGGCCCTCTCGGTGATATCACATCGACACCGCTTGCAAGCACGTGACTAGGTCACAAGGATGTCATATCACGGAACGAGTAAAAGAGTACTTGTCGGAAACGATATTGAACTAGGTATGGTTGATACCAATGATCGGATCCGGGGCAAGTAAAATATCGCGAGACAAAGGTAACTGGTGACGACGTTTATGGTTCACACGATCACTAGATTCATCGTTGAATATGTAGGAGTCATTCCGGAACTCCAGGTCCCGCTGTTGACTATTGATCGGAGAGGTGTCTCAATCATGTATACATTATTCATGAACTGTAGGGTGACACACTTTAGGTTCGATGATGCGTTTGAGTGGATACGGAATATCGGAGAAAAGTTTGGACAACACCGAAATTGTTTTGGGTAATTTTGAAATAGTTCAAGGGATTCTTGTCAAATGGTTGTTAGTAGATTTAACAACTAACTCAAGGGGTTATGTGTTAATGTTTGTTAATAGAATTAACCAATATTAAAATTGTTTTATCTATTTGTTAAAGAAAACCCTTGCGATTTTGAGTGGGAATTAATGGAAGAATCAGTGGGTTGAGTGGAGACTCCACTCACATGATGAGGGAGAGGTGGAGACACCCAAAAATTCGTGGCTGCCTTCCCCTCCTATATATGGAGGCGTGGGAGCTCCCTCTCCTACACACACACACACTTGTGTCACCTATTTCACCCTCCTCCCGCTGCTCCACCACTTGTTCGTGCACTTGGTGAAGCCCCTGAGCAATGTTTTCTTCACCACACCACGCCGTCATGTTGTTGGAGTTTCCGGTGGATCCTCTACTTCCTCTGCCACGCTGGATCAAGGGAACGGAGGTCGTCATCGAGCTGTACGTGTGACCGAGTGCGGAAGCGCTGCCGTATTGCAGCGCTCATCTTCGCCATCTTGAGATTGATGTGAGTTCGAATACATCACCAACGAGATTCGGTCTCGTAACGCTTTGTGTCTTCGAGGGTATGTTCTCCTTAATACTCTCTCTATGCCCTTTGCTTGCATCTTCTAGATTAGATCTTGGCCCTTCTGGTGTCGTTCGCGTAGGATTTTTTTTGTTTTCTATGCAACAAACCCTTTAGCTAGTTCCCTTCAGCTAGTTCCATTGGAGAGGTTTCATACACTTATACCTCTATGTGCATCCGTTGTGTGGCAATCACTACCCCTTGCATAGCTTCGATTATAAGAATTCCTCTTGTATAATTATCACTTTCAGTTGTGTTACACTTTTTTCCATTGACCATCCTAACTCCACAAAATGTTTTTTTAGCCATAACATCCTGGTGCCAGGAAACAATGCTAAACGCTTATCCATTTCAGTGCACAAATAGGGAGATGATTTTCTACGTGCATATTTTATCAGTTGACTTGATATTAAAAAAAATATTGAGAGTGTTTGATGCATTGGATGATTATATTATTGTGTTTGATGCTTAAATCATCTTTAATATACCTTGCACGGTTGATGGTCTTTTAGTATTGATTCATTGAAAGTTTTTTACTTTAGTTTTCCTAATGGTTTATGCATTATTCATTTGATGTCAACTATAAACCTCATCTCTTATTCATTTGAACCTAGTTTACATGCTTTACATTATTATTTGATCCAAATATTGTGGGTTGCATGTCACCTAAAAAGTTTCTTTGTTATCACTTAATTACTCGAGTACGGGCAGGAGTTAAGCTTGGGGATGCTGATACGTCTCAAACATATCTATAATTTTTTATGCTCCATGCTTGTTTTCTTTATGTTCTTACATGTTTGCTACATGTTTTACTTCGTTTTCCGGATGATTTCATGAACTCATCTATTAACAAGATGCCAAGAGCCAGTATCTGTTATCTGTTGTTTTATGTTTCAGAAAAGTTGTGAATAAAATATTCCTAAAAATTCATGGAAGTTATTTTTTACCCTAAACGAAGTGGGAGTCTAAAGGAGAGCCGGAGGGGAGCCAGGGGGCCACCAGGCGACCCCAGACGTGAGTCTACCCTATACCACACCTGGTGAGCCCCTCGTGGCTCTAGTCACCGCCTCACGCCGCTTCTTCGCCTATAAATTTTCTTTAACCCTATAAATTTTGGGGACGGAGAAATTTTCCGCGAAACACATACAGTGGCGCTATCATCTCGAATGTACAATCTAGGGCTTCTAAAGTCCTACTTCGGCACCCTGACGGAGAAGGGGATCGTTGTCGGATGCCTCTACATCGCCATGATTGCCTCCGGGTAGATGCGTGAGTAGTTCATCCCGAGACTATGGGTCCATAGAGGTAGATAGATGGTGTTCTGTCCTTCTTGTGCCACCATGTTTAGATCTTGTGATCTTCCCTACATGATCAAGATCACCATTATGTAATTTCTACATGTTTTGTTTGATGGGATCCCATGAAACATGAAATTATGATTACTTTGTTCATGTCTATTTGAGTGCTTCACTTATAGATTTAGAGAGTTTTAATGTTGTATTGCAATACTCTCCGGTGTGTATGATTGCGTTGGCCAAAATATTGTATGTACCTTTAAGAGATGGTTTATTTGCTACATAGTGGGTTCACACTACTAGGAAAAGGCTTACTGCCGGCGCGCAAAATAGGCTTACCGCCGGCGCATAGGCGCGCTAGCGATGCTCACGCCGGTGGTAAAAAGTTACCGCCGGCGCACCAGCGGTAAAAAACTTACCGCCGGCGGTAACATTCGGAATTTTTTTTCTTCTGAAAATTGATTTTCAGAATTTTATATATATATATTTTTTTAAAACAGATAAAAACATATATTCGATTTATTAGAATTTTTTCTCTATCATTCTAGGTCCCCTTTGTCAATTTTGGTCAACTTCCCATTGGGTCACCACATCCTTCCACTACTCTAGCCCCAGCATGCTTAACTCCTTAGTTCCATCCCTATGAGCTACCTAGAAACACCTCATTCTTTCTAGTAAGTATAGTGCTATCAATCCTCTTAACTATTGGACGATATCTACAAATCCGTAAGTACAAATTTGACAAATGATATGTCTAAATTGATCAGAAAAATACGAGGAATCCAAATATGACATCATTATCATCTTTTCTTAAATTTTTTTATTTTTTTGAATTTTTTATTAATTAGATTTTGTAGAAAAATTTAGTCTGTCTCAAATAACTTTTTTTTCCTTTTGGAATTTGCCGATTCTAAAAAAAACTCATAGGCCATTTTACGTTTTATTTCTGAATTTTGCATAAAAGGTCAAATGGAGTATTTCATATTTTCTATATCAACTAGACAGTACACCCTACCGACATATCAAAGGATTTTATTTTTTGAATATTTTATCATTTTCTTTTCTGCTTTAGAAAAGTAAAAAAGGCGGTCCAGGGGGGGTGTGGAGAGAAAAATCCTGGACTTACCGCCGGCGCGTATGCATGCAGGGGCGCCGGGGGTAAGTGCAGGGTTACCGCCGGCGCAGTGGCCCCACAACGCGCCGGGGTTAAATGCAGTTACCGCCGGCGCGCGGGGAAGCGGGGCACCGGAGGTATGTTTATCAGAGGGGGCGGGGGTGGCATACTTTTAGTGCCGGTGCGGAGCGTTGCGTGCGCGCCGGGGGTAACGAGCTAGCGTCGGCGCACCAACATGTTGCGCGCCGGCGGTACATACCGCTGGCGGAGACGAATGCATGTGTGCCGGCGCTATGGGATGCGGCTATATGCCTTTCCTAGTAGTGTCATGACTCCTTTGCATCTGCGCTCGAGTGACAGAAACATGCAAGGTAGAGGATGTGTTGTCGCTATTAGGGAGAAAATAGCGGTGTTATTGTCTACGGATGGGATTTCTTTCTTACATTATGTATTATTCTTAATGCATTTGTCTATTGCACACAAGCAATCAATTCGTTGCTGCAACTTAATACCAGCGAGGTTTGATATATTTTTGTCTAAAGGTGAAATTTTAGTAATAGATGTTGTTGGATAGTGGTCTATTTATCTTGATGTAATGCCTACCATGTTATACCCGTGAACTATATTTCGTCATGATAGTATTCTTATACACTAATGATTTTTCAATTGCACAGCTGTAATTTGTTCACACACAATGTTTATTATTCTTAGGAGAGACACCACTAGTGAAACTATGACCATCGGTCCTATTTTCCTCATTGATTATACCCTTGTTTACTTGCTTTCAGCATCATTTGCTCTCTGTTCCTTTTAATTTCATATTCTCCAACCATTCTATATAATTAATTGTCTAATTTTCAGCAAGACGAGAAGATTGGGAAACTTCTCGGAAAGTTGGGACTAAGAGAGTGTTTGTGTGTGTGTGTGCAGGTCCACGCTTGTTGAAGCGTCAGGCAATAATCAATCTACTGAGAGATTTAGATGTCATATTAGATTGATAACCCTGATTTCTAACTAGGGAAAATTTGTTGTTGGACTGCATAGTACCTTCCTCTTGGGGTTTCCCAACGGGTGTGTGATCACGCCAACAAGCTAGGGGCTAGGTTGGTTTCTCACCCACGTGGCCGCACCAACTCGTGTCGCCCTAGGCCGAGGAGAAGGACATGGAGTGGCTCCGCCTTGGCATTGAGACGTCCGAGCTGCACGAACCGGGGATGTGGCCCCAGCTCACTCCTGCGTTGTGGACCTCCGCAGGGGCGCTGCCTAGGCAACGTCGCAGCAGGGTCTTCCTTGGTTCCCATGGGGGCAGAACGAGGAGTTGCAGGCCTGGGCGGAGTCGCCGCTCGCTCAACGGATGCCACCGGTGGCTCCACCGGCGCACCTCTTCGTGCCGCGGCTGTAGGCCATCCTCGACGACATCAACAAGAACTAGTCAACTCTTATACCACTAGCTAGTAAGCGAGTAAGAACATGAGGAGCACACATGCAGTCCTCCTCTACCGACTGCCTCGCCACGTGAAGCACGTACGTCGTGTTTCGTGAATCGGTTTGAGTTACAGCATGTTTTGGTTGAAAATTAAATTTTGCATGATGAGTCACCTATCTGTGTCCGTGTAAACAAGCATGTGCATGCTTAACATGTACCATACTTGTTCCATCTCGTAAACTTTGCGCTCTCTGGCTCCCCAGGCTATAGAGAACATATATAAGATACATGTCCAAAACTCATTACAAACGCCATTCATTCCCTTCTCGTCACCGTCTAGTTTCATTTTGTTGTGATGCTTTCAGTCTTGCCCATCTTAGTGACCGCGTGCACAGCCGTCGGAAGAGGAGGCCCCAGAGAGGGTCGATAAGGTTTTTGGGGAGCGTCTTGGCGCGACTTCTCGCTTCCGCTCTCGACTACAACGGTGCCGATTGTTCCTCTACTTCCTCGTCACCAGGGGCGGTGCTAGGGTTATTCTTAGAAATCGTCACGTAAATGCCCATGATTTTCACAAAACAATGTTGATTTTGCCGAAACAGCGGCAATTTTCGAAAAACGGCAATGTTTATAACAAAATGAATACCTGCTTGAAAATTCCTAGAGCCGCTCACACAGTTTGCTAGGATGATTCACGCACACATTGTATTCCTCAGCCACAGTTACATATATAGAGTACAGGAAGTGTGGAGATCATGGATGCGCATGCATCGGCACTCGCAGGTGCGTGCAAGGCATCAGACTAAGTCAGCCTAGATTCTAGGATCCTATGGTTACATACAACAGACATGTACAGAGGTATGAGTCGTGACATGCTACGCTAACACCCCCCCGCAGTCCGAGCATCGTACGGGACGATGTGAAGGCTGGTACGAAATTCTTCGAAGACCAAGCTCGGTAATCCTTTAGTGAATATATCCGCAAACTGAGAGGAGGTGGGAACATGAAGTATCTTGGCTTCACCGAGGGAGACGCGATCGCGGACGAAATGAAGGTCAATTTCGACGTGTTTGGTGCGTTGATGCTGGACGGGATTGGACGAGAGGTAAACAGCACTAATGTTGTCGCAGAAAACAACAGTGGCACGTCGAGGAGGACGATGCAGCTCGTGAAGCAGTTGGCGGAGCCAGCAGCTTTCGGCGACGCAGTTTGCCACGGCGCGGTATTCGGCTTCGGCACTCGAACGGGATACTGTCGGTTGGCGCTTCGAGGACCAGGAAACAAGGTTGTCTCCGAGATAAATACAGAAGCCGGATGTGGATTTACGGGTGTCAGGGCACCCGGCCCAGTCTGCGTCCGAATAGGCGAGAAGATCAAGAGAGGAGCTGCGGTAGAGCTGGAGTCCGAAATGGGATGTCCCTTTAAGATAACGCAGGATGCGTTTGATGAGTTGGTAATGGACATCGCGTGGGGCGTGCATAAATAGGCATACCTGCTGTACGGCGTGGGATATGTCAGGACGTGTAAGGGTTAAGTATTGGAGAGCTCCGGCGAGGCTGCGGTACAGAGTTGGATCGTGGAATGGGTGGCCAGCGGTGGCGGAGATTTTGGCTTTGGTGTCTATAGGAGTGGATATTGGGTTGCAGTTGCTCATGTGGGCACGATCAAGGAGATCGAGGGCGTACTGCTGCTGTGTTAACATGATCCCATGTGAGTTGCGGTGGACGTTGATGCCTAAGAAATGGTTAAGCTGACCAAGATCACTCATGGCAAATTCAGACTTGAGGGACTGAATGATAGAGTGTAGGAGTGGAGTGGTATTTGCGGTGAGTATTATGTCGTCTACATACAGTAGAAGGTAGGCAATGGAGGAACCGCGGTTGAGAATGAAGAGAGATGGATCACATTTGGAAGAAACAAAGCCAATGGAGTGGAGAAAATGAGCAAAGTGGGTGAACCAAGTCCGGGGAGCTTGTTTGAGCCCGTACAGAGATTTGCGAAGCTGGCAAACGTGGTTTGGAAAATTGGCGTCAAGAAACCAGAAGGTTGATGACAGAATACCGTTTCTTGGAGATGTCCGTTGAGAAATGCATTTTGACGTCGAGTTGATGCATGGGCCAAGAGTGTGATGTTGCAATGCTCAACACGACACGGATGGTTGCGGATTTGACCACCGGGCTAAACGTCTCCTCGTAATCCACACCTGCTTGTTGTGTAAAACCTCGAAGGACCCACCGAGCTTTGTACCGAGCCAACGATCCATCTGGATGAAGTTTATGCCGGAAGATCCACTTGCCCGTCACGATATTGACCCCTGCAGGTTTAGGCACTAGCAACCAAGTATCATTCTTTAACAAGGCTTTAAATTCATCATGCATAGCTGAGTGCCAGTTTGGATCTTGAATGGCTGTTTTATAGTTGGTAGGGATAGGAGATATAGGGTTAGTGGTGGTGGTAAGAGAGAACAGCCGACGAGGCATGAGAAAACCGTCCTTGGCCCGTGTACGCATGTTGTGTGGATTCTGGGGGGGAGCTACCGGAACGGCGCGTGGTGGGAGTGCGCCGTGACGTGGCAGATTCGGAGTGGTGGGCGGTGAAAGCGAGGGCGCAGTTGTGGCAGGTGACGCAGTAGAGGAGACAGAATCCACGGGCGACAGGTGGGATGGCGTGGGGACCGAGGTGGATTCGCTAGGCGCAGAGGGTGGCGAGGCGGAAGGGGATGGGAGAGCGGATCCCGAGGAGGATCCCGAGCTGGATCCCGAGGTGGGGGCAGGTGCGGTTGGTGCGGTGCGGATTTCCGCGTAGATTTCGTTGGCAGGGCTAGGATTGGGTGTGGCACGGGTGGGTGTGGGGTCTGGTGTGGCTTCCGTGTATGGGAATCGTGTCTCGTCAAAAACGACATGCCTAGAGACTATAACTTTGCGAGTACGGAGGTCGAGGCAGCGATAGCCTTTGTGCTCGCGCGGGTAGCCGATAAAGACGCAGCGAGAGGAGCGAGGGGCGAGCTTGTGGGCAGATGTGGCGTAGGCATTTGGAAAACATAGGCAACCGAATGACCGGAGATGATCGTATGTGGGGTGGTGGCCATAAAGAACGAAGTATGGTGTGAGGTTTTGTATAGGGCGTGAGGGACGTAAGTTAAGGAGCGTGGTGGCTGTGTGGAGTGCCTCGACCCAAAAGGCTGGTGGTAATTTGGCTTGAATTAGGAGTGTTCGAAGGATGTCATTGGTTGTTCTGATGAGGCGTTCGGCCTTTCCATTTTGTTGTGATGTGTGAGGGCACGAGAAGCGGAAGACAATGCCGTGAGAAGAGAAAAGGGAACGGAGGTGATGATTTAGGAACTCGCCCCCATTATCACAGTGAACGCACTGGACTACGGTACGAAACTGGGTTTTGATGAACGACAAAAATCGTTGGAGCGTGGGCGCGGTGTCAGACTTGGTTTTGAGAGGGAACGTCCATGAGTAGTGTGAGAAGTCATCGAGAATAGCGAGGTAATAGGTGTAGCCCGAAAAACTAGTAACCGGAGACGTCCAGAGATCACAGTGAATCAGTTGAAACGGTGCTGTAGTACATGATGTGGAAGAATGAAATGGTAGCCTAGTTTGCTTGCCTAGTTGACACACCTCGCAAACAGTGGAGGGGACGGTCTTATTACATGAAGGAAGGAAATTTGCTAAATGAGGAAGAACATGGGAGCCAGGGTGCCCGAGCCTCTTGTGCCAGAGATCACCGGGCACAGACGTGGTGAGCGCTGCGTGAGTCGTGGAGGCGTCATGGAACGGGTAGAGGTCGCCGTCGCTATTGCAGCGAAGAAGAGTAGTCCGAGTGGCTAGGTCCTTCACAGTAAAACCAAATGGGTCAAAATCAATGGAGCAGGCGTTGTCTCGGGTGAATTTACGGACAGAAATCAGATTGGTGACAAGTGAGGGTGAGACGAGCACATTCTTAAGAGAGAAAGAGCGGTGCGTGGATGGCAGGGTGGTGGTGCCGGTGTCAGTGATAGGAATGAGATCCGTTGCCGACAACAATATGCTGAGAATTAAGCCGTGTGAAAGAAGGAGACAAGGTCAGTATACCTGGGTCATTCGTCATATGCGAGGAGGCGCCGGTGTCCATTGTCCAGGACGGTGACGAGTAGCTCGGGGCGGCGTGGACCAGGGCGCCATGATCCCAAGAGTACGGCATGTGGGCAGGAGGTTGATAGCCCGGCGAGGTGTAGAGGTGAGGGGGAGTGGCGATGTAGGCGTGGGCGTGGCTGCCGGGGCGGGGACCGAGGATGCTGCCGGAGTTGGGGACGAAAGCCGGTCGGTAGTAGCCTTGTGGAGGATACGGGGGCGGGTATTGCGGCTGATAGGGTTGCTGGTGACCACGCCCCCAGTTGCCGCGTCCGCGCCCACGGCCACGGCGACCGCGCCCGCGATCGTTTGTGTAGCCGTTCTGCTGTCCGCCGTAGCCGTTCTGGCCGCCCGCGTCATAGCCAGGATAGCCGCCTTGGCCGTAACCGTAGCCGCGGCCGCCTCCGGGATGGCCGCCGTGGGAGACGCCCTGCTGCGTGGCCTGGCCACCGTTGGGGCCACTGTGGTGCCCAGGCTGGGAGCCGTGGCCAGTGTGGCCGCCGCGAGCGCCGTTCTTGTCGCGATCACCGCGATCGCCCGATCCGTTGGATCCGGAGTTGGTGGCGATGAGGGCCTGAGCGGCGGCGCCAGCTGCTTTGGCCTTCTGTTTGATCTCGGCGAGGAGAAGGCGTGACTGCGCGTCCGCGAAGGAGGCGAGGGGAGTCTGGAGGAGCTCGGCCTGCAGCGCGAAGGCGTCACCAAGGCCGTCGAGGAGGCGCATGGTGAGTTGGGCGTCGGAGATGGGGTCGTCGACGTCGCCGAGCGCATCGGCGATAGCCTTCAACTTGCTGCAGTAGGTGCCGATCGACATGTCGCCCTGGTTCATGTCGTGGAATTCGCGGCGAAGATGCATACTGCGCCCGGCCTTGTTGGCGGTGAAGAAGGCCTTGACGGCCTGCCAGGTCTGGAACGCGGTGTTGTCGGCGTGGAGAACGATCTGCTGGAGGTCATCGGCGATGGTGGCGAGAAACCAGAGGGTAATAGTAAAATCTGTCTTGCGCCACTCCTCATCGGCGAGATGAGGGGCGGTTTCCTCCTCCACATGGTGACGGGCATTGTAGCGAGAGAGAATGACAAGAATGGTGTTTCGCCACTTACGGTAGTACTTGCCTGTCATGTCGAGCGGGGACGAGATGTAGTTGCCGATGGTGAGGTTATGAATGGAGACACCGGGGGGAATCAGGGCTAGGGTTGTGTCGTGAGAAAGAGGAGCAGTGGTCATGGCTGAGGATGGAGAGCTCATGGGGAGGGAGGAGGAAGAAGAAGAGCCTGGTGCTCTGATACCAAGTTTGCTAGGATGATTCACGCACACATTGTATTCCTCAGCCACAGTTACATATATAGAGTACAGGAAGTGTGGAGATCATGGATGCGCATGCATCGGCACTCGCAGGTGCGTGCAAGGCATCAGACTAAGTCAGCCTAGATTCTAGGATCCTATGGTTACATACAACAGACATGTACAGAGGTATGAGTCGTGACATGCTACGCTAACACACACTACCATGGCCAACGACATGAAATGCGTGGTAGTGATCTTCCCGGTCAACAGGTATGGCTACTTTTCTCTGTTTGAACTAGCTAGTACGTGCATATGTGTGTGGGTTGGTTCCCCAGACGGTACCTCTCAAGTGTGAGTCCTGCAGAAAAAAACACGGCGCACTTATGTGTGGTCCGACAGAGAGACGCAGAGACGGTCGTGCATGCATATACGCCAAACGTTTGCATGATCCGATGCAAGGGTGGTGCGCTACACTGTAGACAGGCTACGTGTGCCGCATGCAGCATCAGAGATACGTACGTGCTATCTAGATCGAGCGTACACCCGATCGTCGCAATGCATCAGCTGTCGCTTCGACCTTGAGTGACCGTCGTGCGTATACGCCAAACGCATGCCGGCAACAGCACACTCGATCGATCGTTGCAATGAAAGAGTGGTGCACACTGTGGACTGACAAGACTGTTGCTAGATTACATAACCGTGCGTCAAGCAATGGCGATCTGACTAATCGTGCATGAAGCAATGCCAACATCTGATGCAAGGGTGGTGCACACTGTAGCTCCCTCCTGTTACTAGATCACGTAAAGAAGCAATGGCACACTGAGTCATAGCCGTGCATGAAGCAATGGCAATCTGACTCATAATCTGAATTTGTCTTTTTGTGTGTGTATTATTACTTGTCGGCGCAGGAAAAACTTGGGTGTCGCTAGCGGAGGAAGGCCTAGTCACCCACGATTATAAGCTAACAGAAAATACGTGCTACACTGCTACTAATAAGGCCCACGATTCAGGGACAAATCCGTTGCTTTCGTACCCACGGTACTCCATGATGGCAGTGTTACATTAACGACACTGCTGTGTTGCATTGATTATATACTGCTGTGCTGTACGCGGCGCGCCGTGTCTTAAAATCTCATGTCGGATACAGTCCACCACCTGAAACGGTCCTCTACAGTCCCTGAATAATCGTACTCCTTCCAGTACAAATATTTGGTCTAGTCTCGATCATCGAGACAACAAAACAAAAAGTGGGTACGCACCTTATTAAATTTGGTCTGTCTCATGCATGCATGATCTGTACTGTAGTCCTGTGTAGCTGTGGGTCGACATGCATGCATCAAAGTTTGTGGACGTATTGCGATCGCCAGGAGCCTCATTTCTATAGGGTGGTGAGAGCAGCGGCGGGGCTACAGCATTCAGGGTGTCTATGCGGTGCCAAACCAGGAAAAAAACCATGATTTGAGGTGCGCACACATGGTGAAAAAAATCACCTCCTAGCGGAGATGTTGATTCACACCTAGGTGGGACGAAAACCAACCTACGTTGCCTCTCCTGCCTTCACTTCTTCTCCCTCTTCACTTCTCGTGAGGGCAAAGCCTGGTACCACCGGTGACGGCGAGGTCTTTTTGTCCTTTCGCGCGCAAGGGTCAGTCCGACAGCTAGGGGATTGGGCGTGGTCTTGTTGATTGGCACCATGGCGTGGTGGCTCTACAGCTCTTGACGCAGCGGCTACGTGCAGTGGAAGTGGACGATCTGATCCTATATTTGTTGGGTGGGGCTCTTCTCGTGCTGAATCTCGATATTCAGGATAAAAACCTTTATTGGTTCTACCTAACCGTGGCAATTTTTTTGTTGAAGGCATTTTTGAAGAGTTAAATTCCTGCTATGTAAAAACCTAGAATCTTCGATTGGACGACCATGTCCTGATCAACGTACCTAAGAAGATTCTTTTGCTGTCTTAATTTGGTAACACTAGGTTAAAATGTAGTTTCTAAGTATTTGATTAGTATATCAACACGATAAAGGTCCATGTGGCTAAATCATCATCTTCGATATATCTGAATCCTGACTCTTTTTTAATATTGAATTTTTTCTAGCGCGTCTTATTCACAAAGATCCAAATAAATAGCGATCTCGCTTTATGAATAGGAGTTGGGATCAAAATGAAGATTCATATAGAATTTGAATACGGAGAACATGGGGGTCTTGCTGGTTTCTTGTATAAATAAAGAAAACTCCGAGACGCGGTTTGGCTGGCGCAATTCGTGCTTTGCCCAGCTCACCGCGGTTGGCTTCCCGTTGGAGCACTGGACGGAGGACGGCATCCGCACGGCGTTCCGCCCCGTCGGCAGCGTGTGCTGCATCGACCCCTTATGCATCAACGAGCTCGACTACTCCTCTGTTCGACTCGTCCTCCACCTCGAAGACGTCAACGACATCCCCCATGCCCTCATCCTGCGTGACTTCGAGGGGGAGACATCTTCGGAGGCGCGCCTCTTCCTCGTCAAGTCCTGGCCCGCGAGCACCGACGACCCCCACCACCTTGGCCACTACGCGGGCGGCGGCGGTCTCAAGGTGGCTTGGACGACATCGACAGTGGCTCCGTCGAGCCCCTGCCTCCCTCGGATCCCCGCACCTCGCCGTCCGCTCGCCCGGTTTCCTCCTTCGGCCCTGCTTCTGACCGCGGCGCGGCCATGAAGGACCTCTGGGGTCGCATCCTTGCCAGGAGGGCGCCCCCCTCCACTCCGTCGCCAGCTCCCGTGGAGCTCTGGGACAAGATCCTGAGCAGGCGCCTGGCTTCTCAGTTTGCTGAGACCGGCCTGCCTGCCGATGAGGTACATAGCCCACCTATCCCTCCTTCTTGTGCTTCCCGGATGCTGGCTCATCCTCGCTATCCTCTCCTATGCCTTCAGTCGTACGACACCATCGCGTCGCCCGCCGCTCCCGCTGTCCAGCCCGTCGTCCCGGACGTCATGGAAACCCTGACGGCCCCCGAGCTGGACAGCCATGACCTTCTGCGCTTTGGGGGACGAACACGAAGCGGACGAGCGCAAGAGGCGTGTCAGGCGGAAGCGCACCTCCGACTCCGCGTTCAAGACCCGCCGCAGCTCCCGCCTTGCCGCCAAGGAGCCGCCCATGTACTGACGTGCTCACGAAGGCGAAGAACGCAAAGGCTTCTAGGTTCGATTGCTCCAAGGGGTCGCCCCGTCTCCGCGCGGCCCTCGCCGACATCGAGCTCGACGGTCTCCCGACTGGCCCGATTCTGCTGCGCAAGCTACAGGCCGTTGGCGCCCCGTGCGGTGTTGTCCCTCTGGCCCTAGCTGCCGCAGCGGCGGTGCCTCATCGTGGTCCATGAACCGTTCGCCGTTCCTGGCTCCCGTCCGTGCGTCTTCCTACACACAGGGTAGACTCGGAGCCGCTCGCTATCTAGAAGATAGCCTCCATGACTGCTTCTATTTTGCCGTTTTTCTTTCTGCCTGTACCTCGCCTCTGTCAACGGACAGAACAAGTTGTAATGGCCTCGCGCCTCCCCCCGTTTTAGAATGCAAAGCAGTCTCCTTTTGGTATCTCGTGGGTGCCTTGTTATTGACTAATGGATGAGCAAATCTTCCGTTTTGGCTCCTGGAACCTTCGGGGTCTAGGTGATACTGACAAGTGCAAAATTGTCTCCTCTGATATTGCCAGTCTAAAACTCCACCTTGTGGCCATTCAAGAAACAAAACTCGGCAGCATCTCTACCGCCAAAGCACACTCATTCCTAACCCCCCGCCTTCGCACCTACAGCTATATCGACGCCCTCCACACTGCCGGTGGTGTGCTTACTGCGTGGGACAAAAACTTCTTCTCCCTCCAAAGCACGATCGTTACAAAACACATCTTGTCTACTGACCTTCGTTCTACCTCCGACAACATCGTCCTTCGGGCGACAAATGTCTACGCTCCCTGCCGCGCCGGGGGAAAAACGGAATTCCTTGAGCTCCTTACCTCGCATGACCCAGGGGACACGATACCCTGGATCATTTGCGGGGATTTTAACCTTTGTTGCTCTGCTACCGACAGGAATAATTCGAGCCTAAACCATGCCGAGACCGCCCTCTTCAACGATTGCATCCACTCCCTTTGCCTTGTTGAACTCCCCCTTCGCGATCGCCAGTACACTTGGTCAAACAGACGCCCCACCCCTACTCTCGTCCGTCTCGGCTGGTTTTTTGTCAACAATGCTTGGAACTTTATGTTTCCCTCCACAAAACTTCAATCTGATGCCAGGGATACAAGTGATCATGTCCCCCTAATTGCGACCATCTCCACGTCTATCCCTCGGTCGGCCATATTTCGCTACAACAAATCCTGGAGCGTCCACCAGGCTTTCTGACGCTCTATTGCTGCCGCGTGGAACTCAACCCATCGTGTGGATGCCACCGCGAGGATTGTCTCTCGTCTATGTATCTGCCGTATTGCTTGCAAAAAATTGACTAAGAGCTGCTCACACTTCGCCTAGAGAGAGACCGACGCTCGCATCGTCATCGCCTATCTCGATCTCCTCGAAGAGACTAGAGCCCTTTACTCGGCAGAGAGTGCTCTACGGACACTCACTGTCGAGGCCCTCCACCTATCCATTCGTGAGAGGTGGCTATACTGGCACACACGCGCCAAAATTCGCTTCTCTCTTGAAGGTGACGAGAACTCAAAATTCTTCCATGGGCTGGCGTCCTGCCGTCGCCGGAAAAACACCATCCCTGTCCTTGATGACGGCGCGGTCTCCCTTACATCGCATAATGAATAGGAGAGATTGTTAACAGAATTTTACCGTGACCTCATCGGTCGCTCCCACGCCTGCTATTGGAATTTGTCCCTTAGCGGTCTCTACCCCGAAACTAGTGCGATCCCCCCATCCCTTACGACCACCTTCCCTCCGGGTGAAATCACTGCTGCTCTCTTCCCTATGAGCGCTAACTCAAGCCCCGACCCTGATGGCTTCGGCCCTAGTTTCTACACAAAGTTCTGGGACGTCCTGAACTCTGATGTCGCCGCTGTTTTCGATGATTTTTTTGCTCACATGATTGACCTCACTCGGATCAACCGGGCTTTCCTTATCCTACTACCCAAAACGGAATCGGCCCGTAGCCCCGCCAAATTCAGACCCATCTCGCTTCAAAACTGCATCCTAAAACTCATCAGAAAGGTCCTCACGACGCGTCTGCAAAGGTGTATACACACACTCGTTGATCCCGATCAAACCGGGTTCCTCTCTGGCAGGCGTATGTCATAAAATATTGTTTACGCCGCCGACCTTGTGCGATGCTGCCACCTCAGAAAATCTCCTGCCATCGTCTACAAGATAGACTTCCTCAAGGCCTTTGATTCCGTCAACTGGAACAGTCTCATCGACATCCTTAAAGCCAGGGGTTTTGATGACAGGTGGTGCTCGTGGATGCGAGCTATCCTTGAGACTGGTCACACGGCTTTGGTCCTTAATGGAGTCCCGGGGCCGTGGATTAGGTGTAGAAACGGGCTTCGTCAGGGTGACGCCCTATCTCCATACTTGTTCATCATCGTCGCCGATGTGCTCCAAAGAATGATCCGGTACGCCGCGTCCTCGGGGAACCTTGCTCACCCCATTGATGTCATCGAGGAGTGTATCCTCTACTCGAGTCTTGATGTTGATGTCCTCAACATACACTTGTACATTCTTGCCAATGAGCTTGGCGAGGCATTTTTGCATGCAGCGCTGATATGTTGCGCCTGCGTTCTTTAGCCCGAAGGGCATTGTCGTGTAGCAGTAAACACTGTGGGGTGTGATAAACGCCGTCTTCTCCTCGTCCTCCTTTTTCATCCTGATCTGATTATAGCCCGAGTAGGCGTCCAAGAAGGAGAGGCGTTGGCAGCCTGCTGTGGAGTCCATGATCTGCTCGATCTGTGGTAGGGGAAAGTTATCCTTGGGGCAATGCTTATTCAACGCTGTGTAGTCGATGCACACGCGAAGGATGTCAGTATTTTTCTTCGGGACCAGCACCGGGTTTGCTAACCAGGTGGAGATCTTTATCTCGCGGATGAACTTTGCTGCGAGTAACCTGTTCACTTCTTCTCCAAGTGCTTTTCGCTTTGGCTCTAAATAACGTCGGGTTGTCTGCTTGATAGGTTTGGCATCTTTATAAACTTCGAGTGAGTGCTCGGCGAACTCCCTGGGTATCCCTGCCATATCTGAAGGCTGCCAGGCAAAAATTTCCCAGTACTCACGGAGGAGTTCGACGAGCGCGCCTTCCTATGCTGGCGAGAGGGTGGTGGACACCATCGCCGTTTTCGTAGATTCGGTCGGGTGCACCTGATGTTTTCGAGTGCCGCTGTTTGCGCTGAACTCGAGCTCTGGGGCGTTCTTCCTGGTGAGAGGCATCACGGAGTGATCCGTGGTTTTTGCTATCTCTTCCAGCTCTTCCTGCATCCCAAAGGATTTGGCGATCTCGTTGAACTCGATGTCAAGCAGCTTGAGCTTCAGGTATGCATAGTGTGGTACTCCATGAATCTGGCGAACGCTGTTCGGCCAAGAATAGCGTGGTACTGTGAGGGCCAGTCGACTACTTCGAAGTCGAGGAATTCTCGTCTGTAATTGCTTCGGTTGCCGAGCACCACCTCCAAGTTTATTGTTCCAAGTGGGCGGACTGCCTTCCCTGGTACTATCCCGTGAAAGGATGTCTCTGATTGCGCGAGTCCGTCGAGGTTCATGTTCATCCTGTGGAGTGTGTCCATGAATACTCGGGCGAGTTCATAGTTGCCTATTTGTGCCTGGATGACGAGTGCGGCATGCCCTGGTCGATAGACTCAAGGGGGGGGAGATGGTCTTCCTTGGATAAAATTATCGGCTGGTCGGCCATCTTCAGATATTCGGGTTGGGATGGTGGTGCCTGGACAACCATGAATACTTGTCGAGTGTTTGTTTTTTGGGCCCTGCGGGACGGGCAAACTTTCTGTATCATCCCTAGGAGTCCTGCTGGGTTCGGGTATCCGTTGGATCCTTGGTTTGCGGCGGGTGGCGCGGGTAGCGCGGCTAGCACCGTGTTTTGGTTTCCTGGTGGAGGTAGGGCTTGCGGCGGGTGGAATCCTTGAGTTCCCCCTCCCGGGAGCTGCGGGTAGCCTTGGTCGACTGATGCTCTGTTTTTCTTTGAGAAAGCCTCGTGGATGTCAAGAAACTTTCGGCAATCCTTGAGAAGGTGTGTTGCCTTAGTTTTGCCGGTGCGCTTATCTGTAAATAGATGTAGCGTGCAGTAACCATCGAGGTCCTCCTCGGGGGTTTTGTCCTCTGGCTTTGGCTTCCACTCGCGATTTCCGCGATATCCGCTGTCACGATTTCTTGTGAATTCTGCTTCTACCAGCTCCTCCCGATCACCAGCTCTCCTTTTCTTTCGACCATGGCGATCGTCTTCTGGTGTTGGTGATGATGCTTTCTCATTGCGCACCGCGTCCTCGCCTTTGGCCCATCTGTCGGCTATAGCCATCAGTTCTCCAATGGTTTTGGGTGCGGCCCGTCCCAGTTCTTCCCGGAAGGAGGTTTGCCGAGCTCCTTTGGCGAATGCTTCGACTACAACTTCTTTTGATATATTTCCTGCTGTATTCCCAAGTGTGGTCCATCGCTGAATATATTCGCGAGTAGACTCGCCACTTTTCTGCTTGCAAGCTCGTAGTTCCTCGATGGTCGCAGATCTTTTGTATGTTGCCTGGAAATTTTTGTAGAAGTCGAAGGTTAGATTGTCCCATGATTTGTAGTTTAAGGTATTGCATAGCCGTGTTTTTGTTTCCACGTTGGCATTTCACTGCCGTGAGGTAATCTGACAACCAGGCTTGTGGCTCTAGGAATCCATCGTATTTTTGCACCTCCGAAGAGAGCTTAAACCTCATGGGCAACGGTGCCTCGCGGATGTCGCGAGAAAACCATAAGGCTCCGCAAACCTCCTCTTCGGAAGAGGTGGACGAGGAACGTGCACGGTTCCTGGCCGCTCAGTCTTTGTCAGCTTTGTGTTGAGCGATGTCTGATCGCGCCTTGTATCCGGGTTCATCGCGATTGACGTCTCTCCGCGGCTACTTGCTGCGGTGTCGCGAGCGACTGCCGTGACGTCGTGGGCTGCGATCGCGATTTCTCCGCGGGCTGCGATCGCGACCTCTCCGCGGGCTACGATCCCGATCTCTCGGGCTGTCGTTGCTTTCACTCGGACTATCTCTGCGTCGTCGATCTTCTTTTCCTCGCGCGCGACGAGACGACTTCTCCCTCCTGGGTGACGTGCTCCTGTGTCTGCGAGGTGCTTCTTTATCTTTTTGCGCAGCCGCCTTCCTGCGATCGTAAGCGGCGATTCTTGCGGCTCCCATGCCTAGCCCTTTCTAGACCTGCTTGTATCGCTCTGCGCGGGGGTCATTCTCTCCTGATTGGTTTGTTTGCAGGTAAGTGGCTGCGGCTAGTACTGGGGCGGCGGGAGTCGTCGGGTGCACGTTGTCGTCCTCGTCGACGCGCATAAGGGAGGCCTCGAGTGACCTACTGATCCCAGTTAAGGATTGGTCATCCATAGTTGCAGTTCTTGAGACGTGTCTTTTCCGCCCGGGATGGTTCCCGACAGAAGGTGTCTTCGAGAGTGCCGCACGGCGTTGACTGGACTCGTCCGCTAGCTTTCTTCGTTCGGCCAGGTGTTTTCGAGCTTCCTTGATCAAAGTTGCTACTCTCACTAGGTGGTAGTGGTATGCAGTCATATCTTCGTGAGGGGCTCCGGCTTCGAGTGGTTTGCTTGTGCGGATGGCCTCCTTTGCCCGATCCCAGGCGGCTCGCGACACGCCGATGGCTGCGCGTTCCCTTTTGCTATCTTCAGTTTCTTCAGGTGGGTCTCCTAATCCTGCCATGCAGACCCGAGCTAGATATGGCTCACGGGTCCTAGGCGTAGTTTGGAAAGCTTTCTTGACCCGAGAAGGTTCCTCTGTGGAGAGGGTATGGAAATTGCGGGTGTTGAGGCGGATAGATTCGCCGCTTCTTGCTAAGTCGCAATCCGCGTAATTGGGCCGTGAGTCGACAGCTCCTGGGCTTGAGATCGACTCCAAGCCCGATCACTCGAGGTTGGAGTGCTCGGGGAACTGTAGAATTCGTTCTTTGTCGGCGTAGAACTGGAAGCTCCCGAATGTCAGGGTGATGCTCTTCTCCAATTTGCTTAACACCGGGCGTGATTCCGGTGAGTGAGGGGTGACGATGACCGACCCGATGCGGATCTGATTGGTTGGAGTCGAAGATCCGGGGCTCCAGCGTGAGTGGTTGGTCGATGAGGCCGAAGATGCCGGAGATCCAGCGCCCGCCGTTCCCACAGACGGCGCCAATTGTCGAATATGCATCTCAACAAGTCCCTCGGATGAACCGATAGGGTTTCGAGTAAGAGAACGAGTAGGCGCTGGTGACAATCATCGGCTAACAGGGGGGCAAGATTTACCCAGGTTTGGGGCCCTCGTAGAGGTAAAACCCTTACTCCTGCTTCGGTCGATCTGTATTAACGAGTAGATCAGTTACAATGGGGGATGCTCAAGTCAAGAGTATGATCTCGATCTCAAGGCTTTGATAGTGCGGTATTGCTTGGGGCCCTCCCCCGGTGGTTCTCGTGGCTTTATATAGATAGCCAGGTCTCAAACCGTGCCCGGGGGGATACAAACCCTAACCCTAAGTCGGTTACAGGTTTCCTTTCTTAACCCGCAAGGCTTTGCGGGTGGGCTTTGATTGGGCCTTCTAGACTAGGCCATGGCGCTTCCTTTGGAGCTTGGGCTTTGGGCCTTAGACCGAGTAGGATCACCCGATAGGCCTAGGATCCATCCCTTCGTCAGGAGCGCAAACTGTCCGTCCGACGCCGCCTGGATGATGAGTTGATCCTAGGCCTGCCGCTCGGTGGTCATGAGGGCACGGACATGCTACTTCCTATGGGGGCTCTCGAGGGAAGTCTGAACAACGGCTACATTGTTGCCGTCTCCACCGCATTGAAGCCCGACCTCCCCGGCCGAATGCCTTGTAATTGCATCATGTGGCGACGAGTTGTACTACACGACCTGGTCAGGCCATATCGGAGGGCACTGCTCCAGCTTCTGCTGCGCCTTCTTGGGCTGCGGATTTTCCTACTGCGTCTCCTCCTGTTTGCGGCTTCTCCTGCCGTAGCTCTTCCTCCTCCTCCTACCTGGTGACCCACAAGGTATGGAGGTAGCATGGCATGCTGTCGTGGAGTGAGAAAAAGGCTAGGACGAGGAAAGGCTACGGAGTGGTCGAGATGGGCGAAGCGTCTACCTCGAGAGGGTAGGCTTATAGACGGCTGCTCTCTGGGCGGGAAACCGTTGGTGCACAGTGGGAAACGGCGGGCTGGCACGTGTCACCTTGAAGTAACTAGCCCTAATGCCGCTTGGGGAGTAGAGAAATTGATTCCGCCTAAGTGTGACATGTGCGGCAGAGGCGCACTAGCGACTGATGCCTCGAATTTTTGACGGGAGACAATCTTCTTATGTATGTTTCTTCTCTCCCGGTAACGGCGCCAGAAATTCGGCTTGACGGCGCGAATCACACACACTCGTTGGAGAATCCTAAGTAATTTCTCTTAGTTAGAGAACAAGGTTAACAATCCAGTAGGACATCAAAGAAAATCAGCGAGACGCCAGAAAACCATTTGTGTTATGATGGGCGTGGACCTGCACGAACTCTCCTTCGTACCCAATTTTCAGGAAGGTTGTGAAGTGTTCCAAATTAAACGTACGGTGTATTTGGAAGCGGTGGAAACAAAAAAGATTGGCGAGCAAGTAATGATTAAATCAAGTAATGAGGTCGTAATCAATATAAAAGAATGTAACAGGGCCATAGTTACATTAGTGGTGTCTCTCCACAAAACAATAAACATGTTGGGTAAACAAATTGCAACTGGGAAATTGAGAAATTATGAGGGCATAACAATGATGTTATCCAAGATAAAGTTCATTGCACTATCAATGTAGGAATTACAACAAACATATATAGACCGATATCCATCATGCATCTATAGCTAATAATCCACCTTGAGACCACTATCTAGCATGCATCTCTCTGGTATTAAGTTTTATAAGTGAAAGGATCAAGAGGGTTGACCATAGGTGTGGGGTAAACTAGGAAACTACAAATTTCACTTATTTTCTTTTCAAATTGGGAATTCATGAAGTCTAAGTTTTCTAGATTATGCAATTAGGTGAACAATCCTCTTTGATGAGCAAAGAACTACTGGAACTAGATATGAAAGAAAATAACCTAGGAGCAACAATTAAAGGTATGTTGAGAGATAACCAAGACAATGACACCAAGATGTACCCCGAACTTTGCTTCCCAATGGAAGATAGTCTCCGTTGGAGCGGTGTGGTGCCACCAAACTGGAGCACCGAATAGCCGTCAAATGGCACACCCTATCTTTTCGTTTCCAACCACCAAAGTGGAGAGACATGAATCACTATGCTGCCGATGAGGTCGACAACTAGAACCTTCACAAAGATGAGACACACTCCACAACTTGGCGGGTCCTCACAAAATCTCGCGAGCCGCCAAGACTTCGAGCAACAAGGTTGGGACTCAACTCAATTGGAGGCTCCCAACAAGATCCACGAGCTCCCAAAGATACTAGGACACCAGCTTCTTTCTATGGTTCCAATGATCCCAAGATAAACAAGATCCCCAAGGAATTAATGAGATGGTGATGAATTGGTTTAGTGGAGTTGTAGATCTAGAGGTTCCCTCCCAAATCCCAAGAGACTAAGAGGTTTGAGTGGATGTAGGGAGAGATATATTAGCTTGAAGCTGGTCACAAATGGTGGAGAGAGAGAGAGAGTGAGAGAGATTACAGTAACACCTTAACAAATTTGCTTGTAATTACTCTGTTTGCTTGCAATTTATAACAAATTACTATATTTGCTTGTAATTTATACTTCTAATTTTGTAGATGAACTACTAAGTTAGCTTGTAATTACTTTGTTTGCTTGTAGTTACTAAGTTTACTTGTAATTACTATACTACCACTAATTTTGTAGATAAAATACTAAGTTTGTGTGCAAAATATCTAAATTCTTCTTTTCTTTAACCTAAGTAAAAAGGAGATGGCATGCCACGTATGCAAACATTACTGCACAATCAGTTATGATGATGAGATGGACTAAGATGACACAATCATTGTTGCCCAAAGAGTTACTCTGCATAACGATGAGAAGGAACGTCTCACTCAGCTTCTACCCGTTGGACACTATGTTGGTATTCTATTTGTGACTCGCTTGATGGCCACAAATCTGAACAGACATGATATGATATGTAACTGTATGATAATCCTTCTTATTTATGATATTTTCCTTAATGTTAATATTCAGTAAACATGAACCGCATGTATGTATATGTTTCATGTGCAGGCTCTATCTAAGAAGATAACGGAAAATTCTGGCATACGGAGTCATGGATGCGGTGGAGTACGACTTGGAGCAGCAGAAGCGTCTGTCACCAGCATTACATACAACATGACACCCAGTTGTCGCATTATCATGGACATGCAGGGTGGAAAACGTTCGTCAAAGACAAGAATCTTCAAATTGATCAACCTGTCTTGATCATTCTGAGAGAGTCCAAAGACCCAACATGGATGTCGTCTTTGAGATGCAACTCATTTAGAACTAATTTGAGCTAGCTAAATTTGTCTATATAAGGGTGTGTTGTCCAGTGAAACATTTATCTTTTTTCTTACTTTGTTTACACAACTTGAAGGTGCTAGATGTATGTAAATAAATATGATCGATATGTATGTATATTACTAGATGCAATCGATGGGTAAGAATATCTCCTGTGGTGTGGTGCAGTAACCAAAACTCGGACACCCTGGATATTTTCCTGGAGGACACGATTATTGCCAATATAGGGTCTTTTGATGTCGGAGCTAGCGACGGCCACGGGTAGAAGCTGTCTCTCATGAGCATCCTTTATAGATGGCCTTTTATATCGTCCATATGCACGTTTCTACAATTGGAGATGGCTCTAATTTTTAGAGACCCTAGCTTGGAGCCGGTTTTATTAACTGTCTCTATTGAGATATTATTAGAGACTCTAGCTTGGAGTCGATTGACGAAAACCGGCTCTGCCTCTTGTACAAAAACCGGCTCTTGTGCCAGGTTTTGTATTAGAGAGGAAGCCCGGCCTAGACCGGCGTGTGGCCCGACATAGTCAACTTCCTAGTTTGGGGCCCGGTCCAGGAACCCGGACGTATTGAAGGCCGGCTGGTAGCTAGAGCACCCCAACCTGAAGAGAGTGTAGGCCGGCCTCAGCCCGGCCAGGCCGGCATCCCGGTCTAGAAGCCTGGTCTAGGAGCCTGGTCGATTGGAGGACCGGCTGGCAGCCTGAGCGCCACGATGTGAAGATCATGCTGCCCGGCCTTTGCCAAACGCAGACTGGTTGCCTGGTATATGTGTGTTGTTTTTGGACAAATTCACAAAACACCATAGTGATCCCTCAAGAAACCCTTCAATAACTAAGATAAGGCTAGTTATACATCTACAAAGAAATACTAGGATTCAACTTTCTCCATTTTGCACTCGAGAGATCTCCGTAACCATTCGGTTCTTATATTTAATTCCCGATAAACACTTAAGAAAAAGGTTAAACTTCCAAGTGTTGTGATCAAACACCAAAACATGATTATGGGACGAAATCTCCTTTCAATCTCCCCTTTTTTGATGTTTAATTACAACACAAGGATTTGCAATAAATATATACAGTCTAATCTTTGCAAGGTTGATCTATAAAATGTTGATGGGCTCCCCCTGGATGTGTGCCACGATTGTTACAATTGCATTGATATACATGGGGCACAACAAATAGGGTTTTAGCTTTCCCTAATTTTGAATTACAATTCCTCCTCTAGTGCCTGATAGATAAGATGATACCCAAGAGGTCAATAATAGTAAGACATTCATCCAGTAATATTGACAATTAGAAAAGGATAGGATTTTAACCCACCATAGTCTTCATCAAGGTAAAAAAATTTCCACGAAGATAAAACCAAATATAGAGTTCAACTAAACGATAACATGGTAAATTGGCAAGTGGGAAGACGCAAATGGATGATATGCAAAGCCACCCAAATGCAAATCCCCGGGAATCCTAATATATCTCTCTCCTCCTTTCGCATCAAGATACCCAAAAGGGAGAAAGTGATTCTACACCCCGAGGGGTCGCTACATGAATTTCCTCATCCTCCTCTACATCATCTTAATCATCATCACCATCTTATGGTGAAGCGGCTTGACTAGAGCCCTCTTGAGGAACATTGGCGGGCCAAAAGGGGACAAATGAAGAGGTATCATCACAAAACCAGTAGGTTCTCTTGGAATTACATTCATCTTCAGGGGTCTCATTAGAGCTACTAGGGAAAGGAAGCTCAAGTTTCCAAAAGATGGCCTTATGATTGTGATGATATTTCATGTTCTTCTTGGATGTTTTGTAAGACTTGTCTTGGTGATCAACAAAGAAGCAATTCATCGTTTGAAGATTTCTTTTCAACCTATAGTTATTCTTCTCTCTGGGAGCTTCGACTTGAGGATAACTAGGTCCCACTTTGGGAGTGATGGTGCGAGCAGGCCTGGTTTTCGAGTCTCAGCTCTATCGGTAGGAGTGTTCACACCAATCATAGTCGGAGCAACCATGTCATAGTTGTTGATGAGAGATTTTGGGATCATTGTGTCAATGAGGACCTGAAGGTAAGGCCCATAGATAGGAAACCTTGTTGTCGAGCATGATGAGCCTCATCTCATTGCACATACAGCCTAGAACATCATTCTTCTTTCCTACCTCTGAGCTCGAATAATCCAATAGAGTATATTGACCATCCAATTACGAAACTCACCCTTCTCACAAAACTTGAGGTGAATGGTGTTTAGTTGGTGAACTTAGCCTCACGGGGAACATGGAGACTCCTAACCTGGTGGGTAGAAATGATATATGTTAGGCTTGGCTTTAATTACCTTTCTCTCATCACTATGAATATGTATAGATGCAAGTGGAAGAAAAGGAAGCTCCACAAGACCAAAGAGAACCCCTAACGCTGCAAGCATAGACTGGCACTAAACAACGGCACTCATCCAAGTAATACTCCTAGCACCTTTAGTGTTGAAATACATAGTGGCAAAGAATTCCTTGAGTAACTCGGGAGCATAGGTGCTTTCACCATCCATGAGACCACTAATGCCGTGGAAATCGATAACTTGCATCACATCAAGCCAGTGTTCCATCAAGTAAGTCATATTGAAGAAGTTTTGAGCAACATGGGTGTTCTTGCAAGTACAAACCATAAACTCATACACTTGTTGAATCATCTTGCAATACAACTTGTTGTCACTGCAAGTGTGATGTCCAAATGCATGGGGATTGAATGTCAAGAGGTCACACTCAAAATCATTCTTGGACAAAGAATTCCAATAGTCATGCACTGGCTCATCTGAGTTAGCCACTAAGAGTGTCGTGTTTTTCTAAGAGGTAGTGGAGCCACTAGCCGATGCAACATATTTCTTAGTACGATACAAGGTGCATTTGGGAATACCACCCGTAGTCGGACGCTTAGAAATGGGGAGATCATTATAATCTATGAAGCATAGAATATAGATACACACATGTATGATAAGTGCACATGGTCATGAACAATTTTTTGTTAAAAATATATATGTGTTACAATGAGATAGCATATGGGCATATATGGGTGACACGAAAAGAATGCTGTGAAGGAACTAATCACCACAATACGCATAGTAATATCTCTAGAACACACATGTGAAACTAGTTCCATGAACTGGAGTGGAGTGTCAAACGAACATTAGTCCTAGTATAAGTCACATAATCGCAAAAATAAAATTTTCTAAAGAGAAAGCAATGAGGGGATTGATGCTGGCAATTGCGACAGAAATTCCTTGCATAAATTCTTGTGTGTTGGGAACCCCAAGAGCAGGGTGTGATTAGTGCAGCGGTAAGAATTTCCCTCAGTTAAGAACAAAGGTTATCAATCCAGTAGGAGAAAGAGGATGTTACGAAGGTTGATGCCACTGACGGTGGTGATAGCGCCTCACCGGCGTCAGCAACAACGCGGAACCTACACACAACACAACCAAAATACTTTGTCCCAACGGTACAGTGAGGTTGTCAATCTCACCGGTCTTGCTGAAAACAAAGATTAGATGTATAGTATGGAAAATAGTGTATGCTTGCAGTAAGTAAAGAAAGAAGAAAATTGTAGTGGTTTGTTTACCAGTGTAGGAAAATGGACCGGGGTTCATAGGTTCACTAGTGGTGTCTCTCCATAAAAGATAGCATGCTGGGTGAACAAATTACAGCTAGGCAATTGACAAATAAAGGTTGCACCGTAGTGCACATTCACGACATGATGACTACAATGATATTTAGTGCGGGCATGACAACAATATACATAGACCGGAATCCAACTTCATCTATGACTAATAATTCACCCTCAGGTTATCATCCGAACCCCCTTAGGTATTAAGTTGCAAAAAACAGATAATCGCATTAAGCAATGTAATGTAAGCAATGATTGTGCACGCGGGCACTCACACCGCTATTTTCTCCCTAGTGGCAATAGCACATCCTCCCCCGTCACATTTTTGTCACTCGAGCACAGGCGAAAAGGAGGCATGAACCCAACTATCAAGCATAAATACTCTCTCTTGGAGTCACTAGCAACTTCTTGGCCAGAGCAACCACTAGCAACAGAAAGCATGCAAGATCACAAATAACATATGCAATAAAGACCACAATCAACTTGGCATAAGTTAAATATTCATCGGATCCCAGCAAACATAGCACATAGAATTACATAAGAACAATCTCGATCATGTTAGGCAGCTCACGAGATCTAAACATTGAGGCATAGGAGGAGAAGACAACCATCTAGCTACTGCTATGGACCCGTAGTCCAAGGACGAACTACTCACGCATCACTCCGGAGGCAGGCATGGTGATGAAGAGGCCTCCGGTGATGATCTCCTCTCCGGCAGGGTGCCGTGAGACAGCTTCAGACCCCCCTAATCTATGGTTGACGACGACGGCGGCTACAGAACTTTTCAGGGTTTTTTTGATCAGGTGCCTAGGGTTTTCCTTCGGAGGGGATTAAATAGGCGAAAGGGCAAAGGCGGTGAAGCCCTGGGGGCCCCACACCACCCCCCGACGTGGCCAAGGGGGGCGCTCCACCCCATGGTGTGGGCCTCCTGAGGCCCCTCTCCGGGTCTCTTCGGGACTCTGTGGAACCTTCGGGAATTCTAAGACTTCCGGGCTTTGAATTTTTCAATTCCGAGAATATTTCCAGAACAACTTTTCTGAAACTAAAAACAGCAGAAAACAGGGAACTGGCTCTATGACATATTGTCAATAGGTTAGTCCAGAAAATCGATAAAGATGACATAAAGAAGGGAGAAAACATGTAGCAATTGGCATAATATCATCATGGAACATCAGAAATCATAGATACGTTGGAGACATATCAGGGATTTGAGGGAGGAAAACTGGACTAGAATCGAATGAAATCCTTGCCCTAACCTTGTGGAGGACGCACCTAGGAACCGCAAGGGGGTAGAAATCCAAAGGGCACAAAGATTGGAGGGGATCTCCTCCAATCCTCCAATAATGGCGAATCTGTGTGGAGGAGAAGGGAGCTCGGGAAGGGGTGTTTCAGATATGTGAGGTAGGAGTGTGGGAGAGGGGAAATGGGACGGAGAATCGGCGGGGGAGGAGCTTGGGGGCCTCCAATGGTGTCCGTTTTAGGGTTGGGAAAGTGATACGTCTCCAACGTATCTATAATTTCTGATGCTGCATGATCATATTATGTCAATTGCTACTTGTTTTCTCCCTTATTTATAGCATTTTTTATACGTTTTGCGGGACTAACGTATTAACAAGATGGCAAGTGCCAGTTCCCTTTTTTCTTCTATTTTTGGTTTCAGAAAAGTTGTTCTAGAAACATTCTCGGAATTGGACCCCACAAAGCCCGAAGTGCCTATTTTCCCCGGAAGCATCCGGAACCAGGGGGCCACACCATAGGGTGGCGCGCCCCTGGCCTCTCCACCTATGGGTGTGGGGCCCCTGGAGCTCCATCGCCTTTGCCCTTTCGCCTATTTAATTCCCCCGGATGGAAAACCCTAGCCACTTGATCAAAAATCCCCGAAAAGTTCCACAGCCGCCGTCACCGTCAACCCTAGATCAGGGGGTTTCTGAAGCTGTTTCCGGCACCCTGCCGGGGAGGAGATCATCACCGGAGGCTTCTATATCACCATGCCTGCCTCCGGAGTGATGCGTGAGTAGTTCATCCTTGGAATACGAGTTCGTAGCTGTAGCTAGATGGTTGTCTTCTTGTCATATGCCTCCATGTTTAGATCTCGTGAGCTGCCTATCATGATCTAGATTGATCTTATGTATTTCTGTATGCTGTGTTTGCTGGGACCCGATGAATATTGACCTTATGCCAAGTTGATTAGAGTCTTTATTTGCATATGCTATTTGTGATCTTGCATGCTTTCCATTGCTAGTGGTTGCTCTGGCCAAGTAGTTGCTAGTGAGTCCAAGAAGGAGTATTTATGCTAGATAGTGGGTTCATGTCTCCTCAACGCCTTGCTAGAGTGACAGAAACATGAAGGGGGGGATGTGTTGTTTCCATTAGGGAGAAAACAGCGGTGAGAAAGCCCGCGTGCATAATCATTGCTTACATTACACACTTTGTTTAATGCAGTGATTTGTTGCTTGCAACTTAATACCTAAGGGTGTTCAGATGATAACCTGAGGGTGGATTATTAGTCATAGATGCAGATGGATGTCGGTCTATGTATATTTTTGTAATGCCCGCACTAAATATCATAGTAATCATCATGTTATATTGTGCACTACGGTGCAACCTCTGTTTGTCAGTTTCCCAGCTGTAATTTGTTCACCCAGCATGCTATCTTTTATGGAGAGACACCACTAGTGAACCTATGAACCCCTGTCCATTTTCCACACTGTTAAACAAACCAAGAATTTCCTGATTTCCTTACTTACTGCAAGCATACATCATTTTCCACACTATACGTCTAATCTTTGTTTTTAGCAAGACCGGTGAGATTGACAACCTCACTGTACTGTTGGGACAAAGTATTTTGGCTGTGTTATGTGCAGGTTCCACGTTGTTGCTGACGCCGGTGAAGCGCCAACACCACTGTTAGTGGCATCAACCTTCCTAAGATCCTCTTCCTCCTACTAGATTGATAATCTTGGTTCTTAACTAAGGGGAATTTCCTGCCGCTGTGCTCATCACACCCTCCTTTTGGGGTATCCCAACACACAACATCAAGGAAATTTCTAGCGCCGTTGTCGGGGAGGAAGAAGTATTCTGGCAAGGGGAGTCTCTCACTCTCAACATCTTTATTTTGTTTATTGTCTTGTTTTTTTATTTCTTGTCTTGTTTTTCTTCTCTATATGAAAAACACAAAAAAATTAGTTTACTTCATAGCTGTTATTTATTTGCTTGTTTTTATTCTGCTAAAATGAGTTCCTCTAAGAATACTAAGTCGTGTGACTTCACTAGCACAAACAACAATGATTTTATTTGCTCACCTATTGCTCCACCTGCTCCTACTCCTGCTTTCTATGAGATTAAACTTGCTTTATTAAATCTTGTGATGAAAGAGCAATTTTCTGGTATTAGTAATGATGATGCTGCTGACCACCTTAATAATTTTGTTGAACTATGTGAGATGCAAAAAATATAAAGATAAAGATATTATTAAACAAAAATTATTTCCTTTCTCTTTGAGAGGAAGAGCTAAAGAATGGTTCCTATCTTTGCCTAGAAATAGTATTGATTCATGGACTAAGTGTAAAGATGCTTTCATTGGAAAATATTATCCTCCTGCTAAGATTATATCCCTGAGAAGTGACATAATGAATTTTAAATAATTTGATAATGAACATGTTGCTAAAGCTTGAGAAATATTGAAAACTATGGTGAAGAATTGTCCCACTCATGGACTGAATACTTGGATGATTATACAAACTTTTTATGCAGGACTGAATTTCTCTTCAAGGAACCTATTGGATTCAGCTGCTGGAGGTACCTTTATGTCCATCACTTTGGGAAATGCAACATAGCTTCTTGATGATATGATGATAAATTATTCAGAGTGGCACACTGAGAGAGCTCCACAAGGTAAGAAGGTAAATTCTGTCGAGGAAACCTCCTCTTTAAGTGAAAGGCTTGATGCTATTATGTCTAGGCTTGTTAATGGTAAAGCCCAAGTTTATCCCCATAATGTTCCTTTAGCCTCTTTGGTTGCTCAAGAAGAGCATGTTCATGTAAACTTTATTAGAAATAATAATTTTAACAACAATGCTTATAGAAATAATTTTGGTGGAAACAATTATAAGCCTCATCCTCCTAATAATGGTTATGGTAATTCTTATGGCAACTC
This sequence comes from Alopecurus myosuroides, assembly GCA_028641055.1. NCBI lineage: Eukaryota > Viridiplantae > Streptophyta > Magnoliopsida > Poales > Poaceae > Alopecurus > Alopecurus myosuroides. The sequence continues at coordinate 743,973,204 of CM054057.1, forward strand.
CCACAATAATAATAAAATTTCTACCTCTGATCTTGAAAACATGCTTAGAGAATTTATTAGCACACAAACTGCTTTCAATAAATCTGTTGAGGAAAAGCTTGGTAAAATAGATGTTCTTGCCTCTAAAGTAGATAGCCTTGCTATTGATGTTGATTTTCTAAAACTAAAGGTTTTGCCACAAGATGTTAAACAAAGTAAAACTTTGAATTCCATTCAAGTTCAAATTGATGATAATGTTAGGTTGATGGCTGAATTACATGCTAGGTGGGAAAGAGAAGATGAATTGGCTAGAAAGAATAATATTGCTAGAGTTTGCACTATCACAACCACTAGTAAAACTGAAGCTCCTAGTGCTAGTAAACCTCCTACTATCAATGGTAAAGTAATTGGTGTTAATAAAGTCCCTACTCCTTCCGTGAAACGTGCTAAATTGCCTCAAACTGCTGAAATTGCTCCTGATTAAAAGTGCTGAAATTTTTAGAGATGTGGGAAATAATGGTCCCATTACTTTTGATGATAATAATATTGATTTTGATGATTGCAATATCTCTGAAGTTATTATGTTCCAACAAAATCTTGCTAGAAGTCCCAATGCTAGTGCCATGAAAATGACCTTTACTAAACATATTACCAATGCTCTCATGAAAGTTAGGATAGAAGTAAATGATTTTGATTGCAATGCTTTGTGTGATTTTGGTGCTAGTATCTCTGTTATGCCTCAAAAGCTTTATGATATGCTTGATCTACCACCGTTGGAACACTGTTATTTGGATACATCTTGCTGATAATGCTAAGAAGAAACCTCTTGGTAGAATTGATTATGTTCTTATTATGGTTAACAATAACCTTGCCCCTGTTGATGTTTTCGTTATGAACATTAAATGCAATTCTTGTCCTATTGTTTTGGGAAGACCTTTTCTTAGAACTGTTGGTGTTGTTATTGATATGAAAGAGGGGAGTATTAAATATCAATTCTCCCTCACGAAATGTTTGGAACACTTTCCTAGAAATAAGATGAAGCTACCTTTTGACACTATTATTAGAGCAAGATATGATGTTGATGCTTCTTCACTTGAAAATACTTGAGTTGCCCTATTATGCCTAGCTGAAAGGCGTTAAATAAAAGCGCTACCGGGAGACAACCCATTTCATTTCGCTGTTTTCAAACCGTCTTATTTTGTTTTCTTTGGTGTGCTTTGCACCTGGGTGTTGTCTATTTCCTTAGCAACCCCGCTGTATATTTTATTTTGAGGTTTTGTTGACCCAAGTAAAGCCTCTAGTGGAAAGTTGAGGCTATATTTCGGATTTCTGTGCAGGAAACAGATTTCTGCTGTCAACTGTTAATTCCGTACAAAATCACAGAAAATTAAAAATGACCTGAGTTTTTTTTTTTGTTCTTAAGCCTGAGTTATATACGCAACTTTTCTTAGTTGACCACTTTTTGATTTGAGCGACAGAAGATTTTTGAAAAAATCGATCTATACCTGTTTTTCTGTTTTGACAGATTTCTGCCATTTATCGTATTTGCATCTTAATCTCTTTCTTTTGCTGTTATTTTGATAAAAAGAGTTTTAAAAGAAGTTGTAACAGTACCTAATGTGTTTTTGAGTGTTAGAGTTGTTTTGAAACTGAACCATGTGAATTTATTATTTCAATTGCACTAACGTTGCTAATGAAGATTGTGACAATTTTGGTGTGAAGGAAGTTTTCAAGGGTCAAGAGAGGTGGATGATATGATATGATCAAGAAGAGTGAAAAGCCTAACTTTGGGATCCCCCAGTGGTACATCTCAGAAAATTCCAAGAAGACTCAAGCGTCTAAACTTGGGGATTCCCAAGGCATCCCCTTCTTCATCAACAAATTATCAGGTCAGTTCTAGTGAAACTATATTTTTATTCGGTCGCATCTTATGTGCTTTACTTGGACCGTCTTTTATTTTTTGTTTTCAGTTTGTTTTTGTTTTTTCTTTCAGTTTGTTTTTACTTTTTCAATAACTTTGGTTGGACCCCAGCATTATTTTATTGGAGAGTGACACGCTCCGCTTTTTCATGAGAATACTTTGTATTCTTAATCTCTGTCTAGATGCTGCATTTATTTAGCTCATGTTTTGCATGTATCTCTTATTAGAGCTGTTAGTTTTAGTAGTGTTATGTGGGTACTCTCATGTTTTCTTGTTGTATCATAAAGAGTATTTTTAAAGCATGTTTTGTATGGTGCTTGTTGGGAGAAGAAATGTCACATCCCTGTTTTTAAGCACTTGTATAATAGTATTTTAGCAAGTCTCTTAAGACCTTTGTAATGAAATTAAGTGGACAACATGTTGTGTACTGATGTTTATCTATGCAATATTAGTGGTGTGTTTCTTTTCACTCACTTGAGGAGTTTTTCTCCTAAGAAACACATTGCTTTATTATTGTTTTCCCATGTTTTCCACTAAGGCTCTTATGAGATTATTTTTTTAAGACTTGAGGTGACCCTTGGTTTCAACTTAAAAATATGTTATAAATGTTTAGGAATCATCTTGAACTTGAAATAAAATTAATTGGAAAAGATTCCATTAGTTTTCCAATATAAATCTTGCCCTGAAAAACAGCCAAGTAGCTGTTTTCAACCCTTGTTTTCCACCACAAGGATTATCCAATTAGGGATTTTCTTTGATCAAAACTACTCTCTGATATGAGTACAACAAAACTACACTCTTGGAAAAACCTACAAAGAAAATTAACACACAATGCCAAGATGGTTTTTGAGCCATCTTGATAAGACAGAAATTTGAGCAATTTAAAAACAGAGAATGTACCTACTTTGCCATTTATTTTCAGAGCCATAAACCCATTTTTTTTCAAAACAAATGGTTGGATCTGAAACTTGGATAGTTGTTCTTTGTTGAGAATTTTAAATCACTCATTTTAGAGCTGGTTTGCTTGGTGAAAACAAACCCAACTTTTGCTATCTCTGTCTGCTTTTCCAGCACTTAGAAAAATTCAGAAACACTGCCTAACTGAATTTTTCTGACAGAACAGTGAATACACTTTTGGACTTGATGTTTTTAGCTTTTGTACACTGATCCAAGCCAGGCCACCTTGCCAATTCGAAAGCCATGTTATTGAGCTTCTAGAAGGTGACATTGGATCCCATGTTGGCTGGATAGGAGGGGAGAAAACTGAGGTGGCATTTGACTAATAGGTGATGTCATTAGAGTGGTTGAAATAGTGTTTTTCCTTCTCTTTTGCCCATCACTTGGCCTTTGCTGTGGCCTTGCTCACCATTTGGTACTTGCTTGACCCCTAGGCACCAATAGGAACCATTGCTAGCCGTGGAGAACCCCCAAGGGGCAAAGGCATGCCCATGCCATGCCAACCCGAGCACCTCCCCCTTGACTCGTGGCTACAAAGCAATCCAGACCAAGCCCTCTCGCCAGCACATTCCACTCATCCCTCCCACTCACCCCATCGAGCATCGCTTGCTCGTTCGCTCTGTGCGAGCGAGGCGAGCCGCGCCCATTTTCAGGCCGGACAGATCGGGCACGAGGTCGCCGCAGCAACCACTGCCTCTCCCACCCCCTTTTCTCCTCCATTGCAACCCCCTGGAGCTGGCCAGCCTCCCTGACATCCTCTTGCCCCCTCTCGCTTGCAGGTTCCTCGCCGCCGTCCGTGGAGCAGCCAGCGACATCGAGCCGCCGCCGTGTCCCTGCCTCCTCGCCACCCGTGCCCGCGCCAAGGAGTCGCCCAGGCCACCCTCTCCCACACCCGCACCATCCCTTTGCTTCTCGCAAGCCCGAGGTGAGCATATCGCCGTGCCTGTAAGGTGCTCGTCCGCGGGTCGAGAGAGAGAGAGAGGAGAGAGCGCGGGGAGGAAGAGAGGACAGGAGCCGTCGATCTAAAAATCGACGGTCCCCTTTGAACCGTGCGTTTCGCGCGCGCGCGCGCGCTGGCGGGCTGCGCATCGCGTTTGCTGGGCCGCGCGCTGCCAGATCCAGCCCATCTAGCTTGTTTCTGTTAAGAGTCCCAGTAGTTTTTTTTTCTGGCAGAATAACTAGATCCTAGCTTTAGGCTTAGAAAAGGTAGCATATTAATTTATTTTACCTTGCTAATTTTTGTACTACTAGCCTTACAAAATTGCAACCATATCCCACTGGCAGAAACTTGTTTTGAGTTTTTATGATTTTTCTAAAAATCATATGCCAGACAGTAACCTAAAAATTGAAATGAATAGAACTTCAAAAATACAAAACATTTTTGAGCAAACTCAACTGTTTTGGAAAGCCCTTTCCAATACCTATCAGTAGAATTTTAGTTTGCATCAAGGTGAGTTACCATTTGGAAATGCCATCCATTTTGGTAAAACATCAGTGGGCTATTCCATGATTTTTAGAGGGAGTTTGGGATATTATTTTTGAGTGAGGCAAGTTGGAGAAGCTTTGTAGTGATAAGGACTATCACATCCTAGAAGGATTTACTTTTTAGAGCAACAGAAAAATTTAGAGAGACAGAACAAGTTTTGGCTATTTTCTGCCTAAATTTTAATTCTAGATCTTGCCTTATATGTTACTTTTTGTGAGTTGCAAATGATGTGATCTTGCTTGTTATGTTGTTATCCATTGTGGTTATGATGTATACAAGTTATATGAGCATGTTAGAATAAATGGTTTGAATGGTAGCATTTTAAAACTAGTTTTCCATGCTTATGTCTTGCTAATGGCTAGATTTTTATGTATATTTTGAGTAGATATTTAAATAAATCTTTAGGCTAGTTGCTAGATTGTTTTTCATGGAACCAGTACCACCTAGGTACTGTTAATATGTTTATAGTACCTCTGGATGCTTGGTGCTTGTGTTTGAAATAGGTTTAAAATAGGAATGCTTAAGGACTAGTTTGCACTAGGAGATTCATGAATGTTTTTGTGTCTTGTTTTCCACTAGGGAAAAATAGGACTTTTTGGTATTGAAACCAGAGGATGAAAAGTACTTGTGGCAATATTTTCCTTAGGGTTTTCACCTCTGAAAGATTTCCTTTCAATAGCACAAAAGTATGAGTAGCACTTGGGTGACTAGAAATAAATCTCCTCACATGTGTAGTTTTTTTTTTAGCATATCTATCCTTGTTTCCTAGCTATGTTTTTATGTTATTTTTGTGAGATCCAGTAGCATATATGGTACTGGTTAGAGGTGTATTTTGCCTCTGAAAATCTTGCACACTTGTGCATAACATTAGCTAGTAGAGTCTAAACTAGTCTAGTAGTTTCCTAAATTTTCTACTAGTATGAGTAGGAATTTTTGGGTGTTTGTTTGTTGTTTGTAGCACTTTTATAAAAGTGACCAGAGGCTTATTAACCTCTTGGTGAGCATATTTACTAGTGGAACACCCACTGGTATGTTTGCCTCATAGTGGAAAATAGGTTGACTTGTTGTCATGAGCTTATTTTCACTACTTGAGTAATTTAGCAAATTATGTGTGCTAGCCATAGGAATTGTTGTGGGGATTTTTAGGCATCAAAATGTGTTTTATGGGACACCCTACTGTCCAGTAGCATGTGCTATACCCCACTGGTCCACAATGTTCTTAACTAAGAATCATTGTTTTGGCCACACATAAGCACTAGGAAAAAGCAGATTTTCCAACTATAGTTTTTATGCCAACTTTTCTTTAGGGAAGAATTGAGAACTATGGGTGGTACTTTTTGGGTTGCTTGCTGTATGTATTGCTTGTAGCATTGGTTGCCTTGCTTGGTTCTGAAAGTGTGTCTTTATTTCTTTTTACGACGTTAGAAAACGAGGAGGAAGGAATTGCTGAAGAAGGGTATTGCAACTCCTGTTACTTTCAGGACCAGGACCATCACTTGTACCAAGGCAAGCCATCCTAATGCTTGCTGTATCACTACTTATCATTATCTATCATGCATGTTTTTCACTTCTGAAGTTTTTACAAAAACTATACCTTCAAAACTATTTTTGTGTGAATCCTATTACTACTATTAATACTACTAGTATAAGGACTCATAATCATAGTCAACTTGGTATTACCAAGCCCTTAGACACTAAATGGTATATAAATACCATACACCTACTTAAAACTGGAGTTCTTAAATGAACTAAATAAAATGTGTTTTTGTAAACAAATGCCTTATGGAAGGAAAACCCGGGGGAAGGGTGAGACCCTGTCTGCCGGAAGGATTGTTATGAGGGGAAATTTTATGAGAAATGTTTACAAAAGACACATAACCTAGTCTTCGCTGGACAACCATTATCGTACTGCCACTTTACCCCAATATGGGTAGGGGCTTGATTAAAAACTTGTTAGGGTTAGTATATGTGCTATCTCAAAGGCTATAGGGGATTGGATCCTCCGAACCGAAATGTCGCTAGGAGTGAGTATACGGGACATCTAAAGTGTGGGATTAATTTTCCCTCCGGATGCAGCAATTGGGTCTCCTGTTTGAGCGGTGTGTGACATGGCTTGCCAGGGAGGGAAACCCCAATTGAAGAGATAGTCATGTACTAGCTTGTACAGAGTGGATAGTCAAGACCAGTTATCTGATGTTCTCATAGGTTGGGAACAGTCCATGGTTGTTTCATGGCAGACTCTGGATCTGGTGGAAATGTGTACACCTCTGCAGAGTAAAACTATTTCGAGATAGCCGCGTCCTCGGATATGGACGGTTGAATGGCCATGTAGCTAGTATTGTGTCAACTTTTCAAAAGAGGTTTTGAAGGAAGGCTTTTGTACCTGAAAGGTACTATGGAGGAATGACTTGGTATCTGCGAGATACCGATGAGAAAGAAACTACTACTAAAGTTTCTGAAAAGAAAAACTTTCTTTTCCAAAAGTATTATAAAACCTCCAAGATATGTGATATCTACGAGAGCAAAACTACATTATGTTAAATGATTTTGTTTACAAAGAAGTGAGCTTGAAGAATCAACCATGGCAAGTCTTTTATCTGTCATGGGTAGCTGAACCATATGTATGGCCTACCCACTCCACCAAATAAGCATGTATGCATTATTGTAAGCTAATAAAGGATGTCTTGTTGAGTACATTCAAATGTACTCATTTGGTTTCGCCCCTGGTATCTACTTATCAGACTACGAGGAGCCACCTCAGGAGGAGTACTATGAGGAGGAGTTCTACGCTGATGGCCCTGCGAGTTAGGATCGTCTCCCAGTCAGCAGCCTGTAGGATGAGGCGTGACTCGGGTTCTACTACGCTATGCTTGTCGTCTTCCGCTGTGTTTGCTTTGAATGTCTGTCCTGCGTGACAGTTGCTAAGAACTTGGTCATGTGACCATTTATGTAAGACTCTATATTCGTGTAATGGATGATGTATTCTGTATGCCAACTAAGTATGTTGTTCACGACTGGTTCTTCTGGGATCGTGAATGAATGCATATGAGGGGTTCTGGACCTACCGGTCTGGGGCCTCTACAAAGTTGGTATCAGAGCCATCCTGACTCTAGGAGACCTTAGTTAGCATGGACGTTAGTGTATACTCCGATAATCTAAGTTACTAATACAAAGAAAATTGGATATATGACTAAGTATAAAACTATTCCCTATATCCCACCACCTCTGGGTTAGACTCTACTTGCATTAAAGTTAATTCTTGCATGAACCTAAAACTTTGCACACTTGGATCTAACTTAAAACTATACTTAAATTTTGTGTAGATGGACGTGGACATCACCGTGGCTTTTCAGTTGGGACGTCCACGTGGCGAGCATTTCCTTTTCGAGGAGAGGCTAGTATCTATGGCTACTGTGTTGGGACGGCCACTTCCGGAGCTGCGAGGAGGACTAGTTGCCGGGGCACCTCTGGAGGGAGACTGGTACGCGGAGGTCACTATCCGCGCACCTCTGGCTAGCCCGACAGTGGAGACCTACGTGTACCGTGCTGTCGATCGTTCATGGAACGAGGCTGCGGTGCGCGTGATTCAGGAGTCAGTAGCACGTCTGGCGCACATCGGGGAGTACATGTTCATCGGATCCCGATTCGAGCTGATTGGGAGGCGTGATGAGGATGGTATACCACTTCCTGTCGAGCCAGACTTCACCACTGTTGGTCCCCACCTGGACGAGATGGAGATTCTGCTACACCGCTCTCAGCTCAGGTTGGACGACCAGCGTCTTGACACCCTCCACGGCCTGTTGGTGCACCACACACTGATAGCCGAGACTGACGAGCTGAGGGCTGAGCTTCACGACAGCCAGGAGGAGAGTGGAGCTCTGGCTCAGCAGTTGTCCGAGTCGAGGGAGCAGTTAGAGGCTGCTACCGCGAAGCACCGTGCCTTACGGAGGCAGCTGAGGGCCACCCGCCTTGGCCGTGCACGCCTCACCACTAGACTGACGGCCCTGGAGGGGCTAACGCCGTTCTGCGCGGCAGGCTTCAGATAGCTCGTGATGACATAGCCACGAGAGACGCTGCCGTAGAGGAGCTGGAGGAGGAGGCCGCAGAGCTCCACAGGGAGATTGAGGATCTTCTGCCTGTTGAGGATGTTCCCTCCGACTTAGAGGGGATGGATATGAGCGAGGCTAGCGAGCAGGATGATGATGACCTGCTTGACGAGGAGGAGGAGGACCCTGAGGAGCGTATCTTCGACGTTGGGGACAGCGACGACTCTGTGTAGTCGCTGCCTTCTCACCCTTAGCACATGGTGCTGGTCTAGATGCTAGTTAGGTATGCTAGATCGTTTTGCTAGATAGTTTGCTAGTAGTAGCCTTGCGATGACCCCACCAATCGCACCCCCTGTAGCTCGATGAAGCCTTCCTTGTATGATATGGCTTGTGATGTGTGTGTGTAATGTAAGGAACTCTGTTTAATTATGGTGATGAATGAAATGTTAGGCTTGGTTTCTGTTGATTGGCACTACTTTGCGTTCATTTCATTCAAGTTTGCGACTGCCCCGCTCTTGTTTTTGAAAATATCGCTAGTATTCCTTGTTTAAATATTAAGGTACTGGGTTTTCAAAAACAAGAATTTATTTCTTAGACTTACACATGTTTCACTTCAGCATGGCACCCCGTCGCGAACCCCCACCGCCACCACCACCCACAGTGGAGGCGCGCTGTTGGCCCTGCTGATGGAAGATCGCCAGGCCAGCCGAGATGAGAGTGCTGCTACCATTACCGCTCTGCAACAGCTAGCTGCTGCCGCCAACAATAATGGCAATGGCAATGGCAATGGCAATGGTACTCGCTCGAGACTGAGAGATTTTCAGCACACCAACCCCCCAATTTTTCACAAGGATTGTGGAGCCTCTCGATGCTGACGACTGGCTCCGCACCATTGCAAACAAACTGGAGGTCGCTTCAGTTGAGGAGAATGATAAGGTCCTGTTGGCCTCCCATTTTCTCGCTGGTCCTGCCAGGACTTGGTGGGAAACTACACGTGAGACTGTTGCTGCTGGTCACGTGTTCACCTGGGAGGAATTCTCTGCAAGGTTCCGCAAGTATCACATTCCCCAGGGGATGATGGCACTTATGCGGGAGAAGTTTCTAAATCTGAAGCAGGGAAGTATGCCGGTGTCTGAATACTGGGAAAATTTCACTACTTTGTCCCGGTATGCACAGGATGATATTAACACTGATGCTAAGAAGAAGGAGAGGTTCTTAAATGGGCTGGATGATGAGCTCCAGTGCTCTCTGGTAGTAGTTCCATTCCAGGACATGGAGACTCTTGCTAATGCCGCTATGGTGCTGGAGCACAAGCGGAAATCTGCCGATGATAACCGCAAGAGGAAAATGACTGCTCATGGAGGACCTAGTGCTCAGAGGACTCGCAACACTCCGTATGCGAGGCCACCAACTCACAAGGCGCCTGCTTATGCACCCCGCCCCAACCACAACTATGCACCAAGGCCCAACAACTACAACCACCCTGCACCGTATGCACCAAGGTACGGAGGAAACAGCTATGGTGGTAACCATGGGAATCACTCTGGGAATAATCATGGAAACCGCTATGGAGGTAACACTGGAGGAAATGGGAACCACACCAACAATGCTTCCAAACCAAACCCAAGCTCAAAGCCTTCTGGAGGTTGCTTTGCCTGTGAAAGGAGGGTCACTTCGCTCGCGATTGCCCCAACAAAGCTACTGCTCCAGCCCAGCCGCTGCAACCAAGATGAACCATGGTCCTTCCACTGGACGACAGAATAGGATGAAGGGACACCTGAACCATATCAATGCTGCAGAAGCTCAGGAGGCACCAGACATGGTGATGGGTATGTTTCCTGTCAACTCGGTACCAGCCGCAGTACTGTTTGATTCTGGTGCATCACATTCCTTTGTCACTAAGCCGTTTGCTGAGAAAGTGGTATGAAGCATTCCCGTATGCACAACCCTATGTTAGTACAAATACCTGGGGATAGTACTAAAGCCAACCTAATTTGCAATGAGGTACCAGTAGAAATTCAAGGGAAAACTTTTCATGCGGATCTTATAGTGCTGGGATCCAAAGGGATAGAAGTGGTACTCGGTATGAACTGGATGGCCAAGTATAAGGGAGTTATCGACTGCACTAAGAAATCTATTGAAATGATCTCAGAGGATGGGGAAAAGGTTGCGTACACTGCAACCCGACCCTCGTCACAAGTTCACTGCCACACGGTATAGCCCAACCTGCCCTTGAGGAAGTCCCAGTAGTTTGTGAATACCCGGATGTTTTTCCTGAAGAATTACCCGTATGCCCCCTGATCGGGATATCGAGTTTGTGATCGAGTTAGTGCCCGGAACTGGACCCATAGCACAGAAGCCGTATCGGATGAACCCGAAGGAATTAGATGAGTTGAAGACTCAACTGGAGGACATGTTAAGGAAGGATTGATTCGCCCTAGTGCATCGCCCTGGGGATCTCCGATCATTTGTGGGAAACGGGACGGTACCACTCGTTTTATGTGTGGACTACCGCAAGTTAAATGATGTTACCATCAAGAACAAATACCGTTGCCCAAAATTGAAGACTTGTTTGACCAGTTGAATGGGGGCTGTAATCTTCTCCAAGATTGACCTTCGGTCTGGTTATCACCAATTGAAAGTCCGTGATACTGATATTCCAAAGACTGCTTTCACCACTCGCTACGGGCTGTACGAATACACCGTAATGTCCTTTGGTCTAACCAATGCCCCTGCCTATTTCATGAACCTCATGAATAAGGTATTCATGGATTTTCTAGACAAGTTTGTCGTGGTCTTTATTGACGACATTCTTATATATTCGAGGAGTGAGGAAGAACACGAAGAACACCTGAGAATTGTGCTCGGAACACTTCGTGAGCATTGTATGCTAAGTTTAGTAAATGTCAATTCTGGTTGACGGAAGTCGGATTTCTTGGACACGTAGTATCTGCGGGAGGAATATCTGTTGACCCTGCTCTAGTTCAGTCTGTGGAGAAGCGTGCTGCTCCGACCAACCAGACTGAAGTCAGATCCTTTCTGGGTTTGGCAGGATATTACCGCAAGTTTGTTCAGGGATTCTCGAGTATAGCCAGACCCCTCACCCAGTTGCTCAAGAAGGATAGCAAGTTCCTATGGACGGACAAGTGTGAAGAAAGTTTCAATGAGTTGAAGCACCGACTGTGTCTGCCCCAATCCTTATAATGCCGATGTCACCAAGAATTTCGACGTATATTGTGACGCTTCAAGCTTGGTCTTGGAAGCGTGCTTATGCAAGAAGGGAAGGTGATATCTTTCATATCCCGCCAGTTAAGACCCCACGAGTTGAATTATCCCACTCATGACTTAGAGCTTGCTGCCGTTGTTCATGCTCTCAAGACATGGCGGCACTTTCTTATGGGAAGGAGTGGAAATTTACACGGATCATAAGAGTTTAAAGTATATCTTTACTCAACGTGAGCTCAACATGAGGCAGCGCCGCTGGATTGAGCTCATTAAAGATTATGATCTGAGTATTCATTATCACCCGGAAAGGCAAATGTGGTTGCAGACGCTCTTAGTCGAGAGCCGGCCTCTCTAAATGCTATGATTTTAGTAAGGCAACCCGAGTTGTGGAAAGAGCTGGACCAGCTTGGTATTGAAGTGGTCAGCTATGGCATGTTGGACGCCATAGAACTTAAACCAACCCTGGTTGACCAAATCAAAGAAGCGCAGAAAGGCCAGAAAAGTATTGATGGGATTAAAGCCCGCATGGAGAAGGAAAAGGTTGCTGGGTTTACCATCGATGCTGATGGGGGATTATGGTATGAAGGCCGTATTTGTGTTCCCTCCGAATCTGATCTTAAGCAGACCATCATGGTCGAAGCTCATGAGACCATGTATTCTATCCATCCTGGAGGAACAAAGATGTATCAAGACCTGAAAGAGAGATTCTGGTGGCATGGAATGAAGCGAGAGATTGCTTCATTCGTAGCCAAGTGCCATGTCTGCCAGCAAGTAAAAGCCGGGCACCAGCGTCCCGCTGGATTGCTCCAACCATTGCAAGTGCCTGTTTGGAAATGGGATGAAGTGGGAATGGACTTCATCACTGGACTTCCTAGGTCCAGCCGAGGAAATGATTCTATATGGGTTGTCGTGGACAGGCTCACAAAAGTTGCTCACTTTATTCCTGTCCGGACAACCTATCGTGGAGATCAGCTTGCGGATCTTTACATTTCTCGGATTGTCAGCCTACACGGAGTCCCAAGCAGGATTGTATCTGATCGAGGTACACAGTTCACATCTAGATTTTGGAAGAAGTTGCACGAGAGTTTGGGAACCAAACTAGCTTTTAGCACAGCATATCACCCGCAGACTGATGGACAAACAGAACGTGTGAACCAAATTCTGGAGGACATGCTCCGTGCTTGTGTGTTGTCCTATGGAATTAAATGGGAAGACTGTCTGCCCTTCGCAGAGTTTTCTTACAACAACAGTTATCAGTCTAGCTTGCAAATGGCCCCTTTTGAAGCTCTGTATGGACGTAAATGCCGTACACCTTTAAATTGGACTGAGACTGGAGACAGTCAGGTTTTTGGTGTGGACACTTTGAAGGCTGCAGAGGAGCAGGTCCAACTTATTCGGGAACGTTTAAAGACAGCTCAATCTCGTCAGAAGAGTTATGCTGATACGAAGCGTCGTGATGTCTCTTTCAGCATTGGAGATTTCGTGTACCTTCGTGTTACGCCACTCAAAGGGATGCAGCGTTTCCATGTCAAAGGAAAGCTGGCCCCCAGGTATATTGGCCCTTTTAAGATCTTGGCACGTCGTGGCGAAGTTTCTTATCAGTTAGAATTACCTGAGGAGCTATCTGCTTTTCACAATGTTTTCCATGTGTCATTGCTCCGGAAATGTCTGCAAGTACCGGAGAAAGATCTCTCGTATCAAGACGTGGATTTCAGGACCATTGACATAAATGATGATTTGACTTATCGTGATAGACCCCTGCGGGTTCTCGAGGAAATTGTGCGTGCTACCAGGAGGCGTGCTATAAAATTCCTTAAGATTCAGTGGACCAATCACTCTGAGGAAGAAGCTACCTGGGAGCGTGAGGATGATATCAGGAAGGAGTTCCCTGATTTTCTTAAAGCCTAGACCCGCGAATCTCGGGACGAGATTCTTTTAAGGGGGGAGATTTGTCACATCCCTGTTTTTAAGCACTGTATAATAGTATTTTAGCAAGTCTCTTAAGACCTTTGTAATGAATTAAGTGGACAACATGTTGTGTACTGATGTTTATCTATGCAATATTAGTGGTGTGTTTCTTTTCACTCACTTGAGGAGTTTTTCTCCTAAGAAACACATTGCTTTATTATTGTTTTCCCATGTTTTCCACTAAGGCTCTTATGAGATTTTTTTTCAAGACTTGAGGTGACCCTTTGTTTCAACTTGAAAATGTGTTATAATGTTTAGGAATCATCTTGAACTTGAAATAAAATTAATTGGAAAAGATTCCATTAGCTTTTCCATATAAATTGCCCTGAAAAACAGCCAAGTAGCTGTTTTCAACCCTTGTTTTCCACCACAAGGATTATCCAATTAGGGATTTTCTTTGATCAAAACTACTCTCTGATATGAGTACAACAAAACTACACTCTTGGAAAAACCTACAAAGAAAATTAACACACAATGCCAAGATGGTTTTTGAGCCATCTTGATAAGACAGAAATTTGAGCATTTTAAAAACAGAGAATGTACCTACTTTGCCATTTATTTTCAGAGCCATAAACCCATTTTTTTTCAAATCAAATGGTTGGATCTGAAACTTGGATAGTTGTTCTTTGTTGAGCATTTTAAATCACTCATTTTAGAGCTGGTTTGCTTGGTGAAAACAAACCCAACTTTTGCTATCTCTGTCTGTTTTCCAGCACTTAGAAAAATTCAGAAACACTGCCTAACTGAATTTTTCTGACAGAACAGTGAATACACTTTTGGACTTGATGTTTTTAGCTTTTGTGCACTGATCCAAGCCAGGCCACTTGCCAATTCGAAAACCATGTTATTGACTTCTAGAAGGTGGCATTGGATCCCATGTTGGCTGGATAGGAGGGGAAAAACTGAGGTGGCATTTGACTAATAGTGATGTCATTAGAGTGGTTGAAATAGTGTTTTTCTTTCTTTTGCCCATCACTTGGCCTTGCTGTGGCCTTGCTCACCATTTGGTACTTGCTTGACCCCTAGGCACCAATAGGAACCATGCAGCCGTGGAGAACCCCCAAGGGGCAAGGGCATGCCCATGCCATGCCAACCCGAGCACCTCCCCCTTGACTCGTGCTACAAAGCCCAGACCTAAGCCCTCTCGCCAGCACACACTCATCCCTCCACTCACCCCATCGAGCATCGCTTGCTCGTTCGCTCTGTGCGAGCGAGGCGAGCCGCGCCCATTTTCAGGCCGACAGATCGGGCACGAGGTCGCCGCAGCACCACTGCCTCTCCCCCCCCTTTCCTCATTGCGACCCCCTAGCTGCCACCTCCCTGACACCCTTGCCCTTCTCGCTTGCAGATTCCTCGCCGCCGTCCTCGGAGCCCCGCGACATCGAGCCGCCGCCGTGTCCCTGCCTCCTCGCCACCGTGCCCGCGCCAAGGAGTCGCCCAGGCCACCCTCTCCCACACCCGCACCGTCCCCTTTGCTTCTCGCGAGCCCGAGGTGAGCAACGCCGTGCCTGAGGTGTTCGTCCGCGGTTAGAGAGAGAGAGAGGAGAGAGCGCGGGGAAGAAGAAGGACCCGTCGATCTAATCGACGGCCCCCTTTGAAACCGTGCGTTTCGCGCGCGCGCGCGCGCTGGCGGGCTGCGCTCGCGTTTGCTGGGCCGCGCGCTGCAGATCTGGCCCGTCAGTTTTTCGTTAAAAACGTAGTTTTTTTCTGGCAGAATTAGATAGCTTTAGGCTTAGAAAAGGTAGCATATTAATTTATTTTACCTTGCTAATTTTTGTACTACTAGCCTTACAAAATTGCAACCATATCCCACTGGCAGAAACTTGTTTTGAGTTTTTATGATTTTTCTAAAAATCATATGCCAGACAGTACCCTAAAAATTGAAATGAATAGAACTTCAAAAATACAAAACATTTTTGAGCAAACTCAACTGTTTTGGAAAGCCCTTTCCAATACCTATCAGTAGAATTTTAGTTTGCATCAAGGTGAGTTACCATTTGGAAATGCCATCCATTTTGGTAAAACATCAGTGGGCTATTCCATGATTTTTAGAGGGAGTTTGGGATATTATTTTTGAGTGAGGCAAGTTGGAGAAGCTTTGTAGTGATAAGGACTATCACATCCTAGAAGGATTTACTTTTTAGAGCAACAGAAAAATTTAGAGAGACAGAACAAGTTTTGGCTATTTTCTGCCTAAATTTTAATTCTAGATCTTGCCTTATATGTTACTTTTGTGAGTTGCAAATGATGTGATCTTGCTTGTTATGTTGTTTTCCATTGTGGTTATGATGTATACAAGTTATATGAGCATGTTAGAATAAATGGTTTGAATGGTAGCATTTTAGAACTAGTTTTCCATGCTTATGTCTTGCTAATGGCTAGATTTTTATGTATATTTTGAGTAGATATTTAAATAAATCTTTAGGCTAGTTGCTAGATTGTTTTTCATGGAACCAGTACCACTAGGTACTGTTAATGTTTAGCACCTCTGATGCTTGGTGCTTGTGTTTGAAATAGGTTAAAATAGGAATGCTTAAGGACTAGTTTGCACACTAGAGATTCATGAATGTTTTTGTGTCTTGTTTTCCACTAGGGAAAAATAGGACTTTTTGGTATTGAAACCAGAGGATGAAAAGTACTTGTGGCAATATTTTCCTTAGGTTTTCACCTCTGAAGATTTCCTTTCAATAGCACAAAAGCATGAGTAGCACTTGGGTGACTAGAAATAAATCTCCTCACATGTGTAGCTTTTTAAGCATATCTATCCTTGTTTCCTAGCTATGTTTTTATGTTATTTTTGTGAGATCCAGTAGCATATATGGTACTGGTTAGAGGTGTATTTTGCCTCTGAAATCTTGCACACTTGTGCATAACATTAGCTAGTATAGTCTAAACTAGTCTAGTAGTTTCCTAAATTTTCTACTAGTATGAGTAGGAATTTTTGGGTGTTTGTTTGTTGTTTTTAGCACTTTTATAAAAGTGACCAGAGGCTTATTAACCTCTTGGTGAGCATATTTACTAGTGGAACACCCACTGGTATGTTTGCCTCATAGTGGAAAATAGGTTGACTTGTTGTCATGAGCTTATTTTCACTACTTGAGTAATTTAGCAAATTATGTGTGCTAGCCATAGGAATTGTTGTGGGATTTTTAGGCATCAAAATGTGTTTTATGGGACACCCTACTGTCCAGTAGCATGTGCTATATCCCACTGGTCCACAATGTTCTTAACTAAGAATCATTGTTTTGGCCACACATAAGCACTAGGAAAAAGCAGATTTTCCAACTATAGTTTTTATGCCAATTTTTCTTTAGGGAAAAATTGAGAACTATGGGTGGTACTTTTTGATTGCTTGCTGTATGTATTGCTTGTAGCATTGCTTGCCTTGCTTGGTTCTGAAAGTGTGTCTTTATTTCTTTTTACGACGTTAGAAAACGAGGAGGAAGGAATTGCTGAAGAAGGGTATTGCAACTCCTGTTACTTTCAGGATCAGGACCATCACTTGTACCAAGGCAAGCCATCCTAATGCTTGCTGTATCACTACTTATCATTATCTATCATGCATGCTTTTCACTTCTGAAGTTTTACAAAACTATACCTTCAAAACTATTTTTGTGAATCCTATTACTACTATTAATACTACTAGTATAAGGACTCATAATCATAGTCAACTTGGTATTACCAAGCCCTTAGACACTAAATGGTATATAAATACCATACACCTACTTAAAACTTGAGTTCTTAAATGAACTAAATAAAATGTGTTTTTGTAAACAAATGCCTTATGGAAGGAAAACCCCGGGGAAGGGTGAGACCCTGTCTGCCGGAAGGATTGTTATGAGGGAAATTTTATGAGAAATGTTTACAAAAGACACATAACCTAGTCTTCGCTGGACAACCATTATCGTACTGCCACTTTACCCCAATATGGGTAGGGGCTTGATTAAAAACTTGTTAGGGTTAGTATATGTGCTATCTCAAAGGCTATAGGGGATTGGATCCTCCGAACCGAAATGTCGCTAGGAGTGAGTATACGGGACATCTAAAGTGTGGGATTAATTTTCCCTCCGGATGCAGCAATTGGGTCTCCTGTTTGAGCGGTGTGTGACATGGCTTGCCAGGGAGGGAAACCCCAATTGAAGAGATAGTCATGTACTAGCTTGTACAGAGTGGATAGTCAAGACCAGTTATCTGATGTTCTCATAGGTTGGGAACAGTCCATGGTTGTTTCATGGCAGACTCTGGATCTGGTGGAAATGTGTACACCTCTGCAGAGTAAAACTATTTCGAGATAGCCGCGTCCTCGGATATGGACGGTTGAATGGCCATGTAGCTAGTATTGTGTCAACTTTTCAAAAGAGGTTTTGAAGGAAGGCTTTTGTACCTGAAAGGTACTATGGAGGAATGACTTGGTATCTGCGAGATACCGATGAGAAAGAAACTACTACTAAAAGTTTCTGAAAAGAAAAACTTTCTTTTCCAAAAGTATTATAAAACCTCCAAGATATGTGATATCTACGAGAGCAAAACTACATTATGTTAAATGATTTTGTTTACAAAGAAGTGAGCTTGAAGAATCAACCATGGCAAGTCTTTTATCTGTCATGGGTAGCTGAACCATATGTATGGCCTACCCACTCCACCAAATAAGCATGTATGCATTATTGTAAGCTAATAAAGGATGTCTTGTTGAGTACATTCAAATGTACTCATTTGGTTTCGCCCCTGGTATCTACTTATCAGACTACGAGGAGCCACCTCAGGAGGAGTACTATGAGGAGGAGTTCTACGCTGATGGCCCTGCGAGTTAGGATCGTCTCCCAGTCAGCAGCCTGTAGGATGAGGCGTGACTCGGGTTCTACTACGCTATGCTTGTCGTCTTCCGCTGTGTTTGCTTTGAATGTCTGTCCTGCGTGACAGTTGCTAAGAACTTGGTCATGTGACCATTTATGTAAGACTCTATATTCGTGTAATGGATGATGTATTCTGTATGCCAACTAAGTATGTTGTTCACGACTGGTTCTTCTGGGATCGTGAATGAATGCATATGAGGGGTTCTGGACCTACCGGTCTGGGGCCTCTACAAGAAAGCTTCTGCTTGAAGTAGAATTTATAACACTGCTAGTAGAAGCTTGTATAGACTGACTAGAACTTTTTAATGCCATGCTAAATGTTATTTTAGTTTTAAAGCCTTGTGTTTATTGAGTAGCATGATTAGCCGCAAATAGCTGAGAGTGTTTAATATGTCTTGAAAGATTCATGAGTTTTTCTTGTCATAGTAAAGTATCAATATATGGTATTCTCTTTCGAATGTTTTATTTGGTTGACTTGGCGCATGCTCACACCATGTTTATGACTACAAAACAGTCACGAATAGCCTCCATGACCACTTAGTTTTTGAACTTGTGATACTTCTTATGTTTTAATTCATGATGCTTATGTCGCTATGCATGATTATGGCTCTTATGCTCTCTTATTTGTCGCTCGCAGTCTTTTGCTAGCCTCCACCTGTACTGAGTATGAGCTCTACTCGTGCATCCAAACTCCCTTAAACCAAATTTTTTCCCATTGTGTACACCATACCTACCTAAATGTGGTATTTAACTGCCACTCCAAATAAATTGCTCGTGTGTTACCTTTAAAACCTTCAAAATTACTCCTGCTTTATGTTCCTGTTTTTGCTCATGAGGACGTGAATAGAGAATCTTTATCTCACTTGTTGATTGGATTTCACACACTGGACTAGTGGCTTCATCCGCTTATCCAAATCATAGAAGAGCTGGCAGCGGGGTGCCCAGCCCCAAATTAATGCAAACAAATTCTTTTCACTATTTTTGCCCCTAATTTATCAGTCAAAGCATAATTTTGTAAACAAAAGAGAAAGAGGGATGACCTCCTACACCAGTTGCGTCCTTCACCATGGGATCCTCTCTTGTGAATCCAGTTGGCTTGTGACGTACTGTATTTTTTGTTTACCATTCGTTGACATTAGCATACATCTCCCAAAATATAGACATTCAGTGTCAAAACTTTTAATACCTCTGTTTAATAAAATAAAAGCTCTAGCACATGAGTGATCCCTGCTTCCCTCCGCGAAGGGCCTTTCTTTTACTTTTATGTTGAGTCTCTATCTTCTAACTTTATGCACAGTTGAGAGAGCATTTTTTCTATTATGAGTTCTATGTGTATTTGTCCCATAAGCATCAATAATTACTTCATAATGTGATATTATGTGTTCTTAAATTATTTTCTCTAGTCTTCCTCATGAACTTTGAAGGTGTACTGGCATTTATGTTTTGCCCCACTCTTAAGGACTAGCGAAATATCACTTTGCCATGCTTTCTCTATACCTGAAACAAACATCTACCTTTCTTTGCATTATTATTCATGATCCTTTATTTGAGTTACTCTTCGTGATGCAAAGTAATTGCTATGCTTTATTATTAAAGTTATAATTATCATGTTTGTGTTTGAAGTTTTATGACCTCAGCGTGCATATCCTTTTACATTAGATTGATCAAGTTTATGTTAGTAGCATGTCACCTCAGAAATTAGTGTTTTATCGTTTACCTACTCGAGGACCAGTAGGAACTAAGCTTGGGGATGCTTGATACGTCTCCAACGTATCTATAATTTCTGATCCTCCATGATCATATTATGTCACTTGCTACTTGTTTTATCCCTTATCTATAGCATTTTTTGTACATTTTCCGGGACTAACCTATGAACAAGATGCCAAGTGTCAGTTCCCTGTTTTCTGTTGTTTTTGGTTTCAGAAAAGTTGTTCTGGAAACATTCTCGGAATTGGACCCCAGAAAGCCCGAAGTGCCTATTTTCCCCGGAAGTATCCTGAACACCGACGAGGAGTCGAAGACGGGCATCAGGGGGCACATCACAGGGTGGCGCGCGCCCCGGCCGCGCCACCTATGGGTGTGGGGCCCCTGGAGTTCCACCGCCTTTGCCCTTTCGCCTATTTAATCCCCCCGGATGGAAAACCCTAGGCACCTGATAAAAAATCCCCAAAAAGTTCCGTAGCCGTCGTCACCGTCAACCCTAGATCTGGGGGGTTCTGAAGCTGTTTCCGGCACCCTGCCGGAGAGGATATCATCACCGGAGGCGTCTACATCACAATGCCTGCCTCTAGAGTGATGCGTGACTAGTTCATCCTTGGACTACGGGTTCGTAGCTATAGCTATATGGTTGTCTTCTCCTCATATACCTCCTTGTTTAGAACTCGTGAGCTTCCTATCATGATCGAGATTGATCTTATATAATTCTATATGCTGTGTTTGATGGGATCCGATAAATATTGACCTTATGCCAAGTTGATTATAGTTGCTAGTGACTCCAAGAGGGAGTATTTATGCTTGATAGTGGGTTCATGCCTCCTCATCGCGTTTCTCGAGTGACAGAAACGTGAAGGGGGAGGATGTGATGTTGCCATTAGGGAGAAAACAGCGGTGAGAGTGCCCGCGTGCATAATAATTTCTTATATTACACACTTTGTTTAATGCAGTTATTTGTTGCTTGCAACTTAATACCTAAGGGGGTTCGGATGATAGCCTGAGGGTGGATTATTAGTCATAGTTGCAGATGGATGTCGGTCTATGTATATTGTTGTAATGCCCGCACTAAATATGATAGTAATCATCATGTTATATTGTGCACTACGGTGCAACCTCTATTTGTCAATTGCCCAGCTGTAATTTGTTCACCCAGCATGATATCGTTTATGGAGAGACACCACTAGTGAACCTATGAACCCCGGTCCATTTTCCACACTGTTAAACAAACCACAACAATTTCCTGCTTTCTTTACTTACTGCAAGCATACATAATTTTCCACACTATATATCTAATCTTTGTTTTTGGCAAGACCGGTGAGATTGACAACCTCACTGTACTGTTGGGACAAAGTATTTTGGTTGTGTTGTGTGCAGGTTCCACATTGTTGCTGACACTGGTGAAGCGCCAGTACCACCTTCAGTGGCATCAACCTTCCTGAGATCCTCTTCCTCCTACTGGATTGATAACATTGGTTCTTAACTAAGGGGAATTTCCTACCGTTGTGCTCATCACACCCTCCTCTTGGGGTATCCCAACACACAGCATCAGAAAGAAAGGGGGAAAGTGGAGGGGTACCCGACTTGAATTAAGGCACCCAGCACCGATAGGCCGGTCTAGCCGGTCCCTAGGCCAGGAAGGAAACCGAACATCCGATATGTCGCACTGGCCTATGAATCCGGCCGATTGAACGGCCGGGCCGGTGCCCGAGCCAATCGGCTTCCAACATGGTTTTTCCCTAGTCTAGACCGGGAGGTCGTTCACTAGGTCGGCCAGCCAGACCGGCCACCCAGACAACTTAATTGTTTTGAAAAATTGTGATTTTTGCGCTAGTTTAAGTGAAACCATGTGCAATGTTTACTCATATGTGGAAAATGGTATAAAGGGTATTGATAGAAACATATGAAAAAACGTTAGCATGATGGTTTCATCACACATCCAATGGGGAAAGGTAATAAAATCATAAGTAAGCAACAATGGATGTGATATGGAAATAAATAACCTCAAATAGGACTTGCAATGCAAATCCAAATAAAATCCAACTAAATCCAATTTTCGAAGAATGATGGCGGTGGCCTAAGCCACCATGTATGAGTGTGCTTGACATGGTACGGCGATGCTATATCTTGGGTCCATAATCAAAACTCGTCATTGAAGCACATTGTCACAAACGTGACCATTATGCATGATAGAAGTAGTGAAGGCTCATGAATTGAGTTAAAATCTTACTTTTTCCATGCGCACATCTAAAAAAATAAGGGTCTAGTAGGGGTCTGTATGAAAGTACATTCAGTCAACTAAAATTACTTGAGTCAAAGATATTTAGGTCGCTCATCAGTTCCTTGAATCTTTTCTCATCAAATGGCTTTGTGAAGATATCAACAAGTTGATCTTTTGTGTTGATATACAAGATTAAAATATTTTCATTGCCCAAATGATCACAGATGAAATGATACTTTATTTAATTATGCTTCATCTTTCCATGGAGCACGGGATTATGAGAAATCCTTATACCACTTCCATTGTCACATAAAAGAGGGAATGCATCAATCTTAATTACAAAATCCTAAATGCATTGTCTCATCCGTAATAATTGTGAACAATAACTTGCGGTGGTAATGTACTCGGGTTTGGTGGAGGAGGTGGCAATAAAATTTAGTTTCTTTGAAGACCAACACATAATTGACCTACCAACAAATTGTCAAGAATCTAAGATTGATTTTCTATCCACTTTGTCACCTCCACAGTTTGCATCTGAGTATCCTACAAGATCAAATCTTCTGCCCGAGGGATGTCATAGACCATAAGTGGTAGTATCAATCAGTTACCTAACAATTGTTTTAACCACTATCATATGACTTTCCTTAGGGTTAGATTGAAATAGTGAACACAAACCCATACTAAACACAATACCCGGTCTATATGTAGAAATGTGTAGCAAACAACCAATCATAGATCAATGAGTCTTTTGATCTACTTGCATACCGTTGATCTAGTTTAAGGTCCACATTTTATTCATTGGAAATCTTAATGGGTTATAGTTGGCTATATCAAATTTCTTGAGAATGCCTTGGATATACTTCATTTGGATAATGAAGATTCCTTCATAATATTGCTTGATTTCAAACCCAAGAAATAACTTCAATTAGCCCATAATAGACATCTCAAGTTCACTTGAAATTAGTTTAGAAAATAGATTTACAAAGCTCACATTAGTACACCCAAATATAATATCATCAACGTATACTTGGTAAACAAATAATTCCCTGTCTCTCTTGGAAAAGAGAGCAGGATCAATTACACCAAATTCAAAGCCACGGTCTACTATGAACTCCTTTAAGTGGTCATACCAAGCACGTTTGGATTTTTTAGGCCATACAAAACCTATGTAGTAAGTTTACATGGTTAGGGAACTTGGGGTCTTCGAATCCCGGCGGTTTTTTAAAGTACATCGTTCCTTTATTGGACCATTTAGCTAGTAATGCGCTATTAACATCCATTTGATTCAAGATGAAATTATGACTAGTGGAAAATGCCAGTAAGATGGTAATGGATTCAAGTCTAGCTACGGGGGCAAAATTTTCACCGTAGTTAAGTCTTTCGACTTGACAGAACCCTTGATATACCAAACGGGCTTTGTTGCGTATGAATTTGCCGTGAGAGTATTGTTTTTTCTTCAAGAACCATTTAGTGCGAATGCCATTATGATCTGTGGTTCTTTCCACTAATGACCATACTTTGTTGCACTCAAAATTGTGGATCTCTTCATGCATAGCTTCAACCCAATCTTCATGATAAAGAGCAGCATAGACCTTTGAAAGTACACGATGGTCAACTAGAGGGGGGTGAATAGGGTGACCTACAAATTTTAATCCTTTTTCACTTTTAGATGGGCTTTAGCAAGTAAACAACTTGGTTATCTAGATGTGCAACTTGGTTATCTAGATGTGCCCCAATATTCAAAAAGTATGCAACAGAAGTAAATCCAAGGCACAAGATAACCGCAAGTGAAAAACACAGAGACAAGGATATGTTTCCCGTAGTTCCTTCTTGAATGAAGTACGTCTACGTTGGAGAGGTGGGGAGCCACCTAGGCACTCCTCAATAGCACGGTTGTGCACACCTTGTTCTCATTGAGCTTCTCCGGTGAGGGAAATTCTCGTTTCCACTATGAGGTCGACTTGAAGGCGTTGACCAAACCTTTACAAGGGGGTTGAGGCTACTCCACAAGTGAGATGGAGGCTCTCAACAATCTGAAGCTTCTTGCTACAAGGTGGAAGCTACAAGCACTAGGGTTTCTCTAGGATGACAAAGCAACCAAGAGATTGCAAGTTCCCAAGGGGTATGGTATGGGAAAACACTTTTTGGCTTGGTAGAAAGGTAGATCTAGGCCTCCTCCATGAGATCCTTGAAGGGCATCGAGTTTGGTTGGTGGAGGGGGGAGATCGGGGCGTTTTGATCTCTTGAACAATGGAGGAGAGAGAGGAATGGACGAATTAGTTGTCTAGAGGAAGAAGACATCTATTTATAGCCTCCTCCAAATTCTGACCGTTGCAGCACTCCAGGGCCGGAATATTCCGGTGTTAGTACCGGAAATTTCTGGGGCGGTCAGGCCGGGGGGCGTATTTTTCAATATTCCGGGGCCAGAAATTTCCGGCCAATAATCCGCCCCCATCTCTGCAAGTGGGCAGCAGCGACCAACTCGATTTTCGCTAAGGACCAGGGGGCCGGATATTTGCCTTGGAATATTCCGGGAAACTTTTCGCCCCATCTTTTGTGTGCGGGCACCAGCGACACCTCCAAATTCTGCTAAGGACCAAGGGGCCGGAAATTTCTGGGCAAATTTCCACCCCAGCTTCTTTGCGCGGGCAGATGGAGGCTGGGACTTTGTCGTTTGAAGAACCGCGAGGCCCAAAATATTCCGGTGCTGGGGCCGGATATTCCCTCCTATATCCCCCGAATATTCCGGGGCCAGAGACTGAATAATCCGGCTACAGTTTTCTCCTTCTTCAGAAATCCTTTGTGAAATTCTCCGAGGATATTATCGTTCATCATATGAGAGTCCAGCTGTATACAGTTAAACAACATTGTTAGTAGAGGGGATACCCGTGTTGTTATCATCACCAAAACCATTAAAGGGATCATGAGCTTTCATTCTCCCCCTTTTTGGTGAGTGATGACAACACGGGTACTTGCATAGAGATAATCTTACAATACGATAGAAAATAAACATCACAGATAGGCATATATAGGAGACATGCCTCCCAATAATATGAGTTGACAAATACGAATCCACGAATAATGAGAACGAGTGAAACAAAGTTCGGAAAACACACGAAGAGATAAAGAAACGATAAAAATGAGGAACCCACCCTAGCAAATCCCCGCGATCTCTAGATCTTCTCCCCCTTTGGCATCAGGATACCAAAAAGAGAGAAGAACGCACTACGCCCCAAGGAACGAGCTCTAAGACTAGGTGTCTTCCGACTCCTCGCTAGCAGTGGTGATGTACTCATCATCAGCAACATCCAGATCCCAGTCCACATCACGGTTGTTCCGGTTGCGGTAATAAATCCTCTCAGGAAGAGCAGCAGGAACAGTGGGAATGTTGAGTGCAGTCATGATGGCGCGTTGATTCTCATGAATGTTGCGGCGCTCGACATAGGCATTGTAGTTCTCCTTGTGGATGCACACATTCATGCACATCACCTTCTCAATAGCACGAACGATTCAGGAGCGCTTCTTGGTACCAGGAGGGGCAGGACGCATGCGAGGATCACGGTGTCCCTGACCGGTAGCACCGACATCATGAGCAGCCTGCTAAGTGTGGGCACTCTTCTTGTACATCTTCACATCCTTGTGCGACTCACAGTCCATCTCAAGATCCTCATGAAGTTCAGCAGGGTATCAGGACTGTGACGCCACGAGATCGGGCACTATGCAGATTTCAGTATTCCCGCCAAAATCCACATAATAACCGATTCCAGGTTGCCACTTGTGATAACATTACAATAGTTCACGAATAATCCACAACAACAACAGAAAGGATATATACAAGATGACTCAAACGAGCCAAGGATACAACTGATACGATAAAAAAGATCCAAATAACAGCGGAAGGAACAACATAGTGTCCGACTACGGACAAGATACAAACTGGACTAAGAGTCCTGAAGATAACCGAGAGCGTCCAATCCCTGCCCAGGCCAAGCCTGAGGGATTCCCAAGCTAACGTCGTCAGACTTCAAACCTGTTGACTGCAATATTGAATATGCAGTGGGTCAGTACGGTTAAGTACTGGCAAGTGGATAAACCATAATCACAAGATACCGGCGTAGCCAGTCATCACAAGATACAAATACTTTGGGTTCAACGGAAAAGGAAGGATTATTGCAACTAAGCGGCAGCGGGCTGCACTAACCAACTACAGAGACTCCCTACAACATCCGGCTAAAAGAGGGGGATAAGATAGTGTATCGTAACCAACTGCAACTAACCACCAAACAAACCCATCCAATGTCACCCCCTACTAAGGAAGCAACCCAAGGATACTCACACTGTTGGATTAAGGATGGATCAAGTTATTGTGTCAATAAGACTATTTCTAGTCAAGTTATCATTAGTTAGGTGTAAGTTGTTCTGAGTACTTGTTAGCCAGTACTTTCACCAAGTCAACCATAACCGCGGAAAACACGGCTTCTCGAGAAGATTTAACCCTGCAGGGGTGCACCAATTTGGTCGTACACGTAAGAATATCCCGCCAGACTGGGGATCAACCCACCAAGCGAGGTACTCAACACAACCCAACTCTGCTTCGCATCAAGCCCAAAGCACCACGTGATGTGCGTGCGCGGCTAATCGAGCCCCACGAAGAAAAGGGGACCCTCATAGCAGTGGAAGACCACGCCGCCCTAAATGCCGACTACAAAAGTTCCACCCTGGCGCCAAGGGTTCGTACCTGCATATGCGTGCATCAAATGGAAAGCCCGAACTAAGTGTGGCGATTTGGACGAGATGCGAATCGAATCAAGTTGAGGGGGGCTCCCATACTCGCTTCCCACATGCGGTTAGTGCGCTCATCATGGATCAGTAGACAAGACACTTTTCCTAATTAGGGTCGACACTAGCAGGCTTCAAAACCACGCCGGGCCTCCTGCCGGTGCCTTATCATCAAATTATTATTACCCAAAACATTAACAGGTTGTTGAATGAATGGAAACCCAGCTATCAGCTAAACAGGTGATAAGACGGACAACAAGACTTGAGCGCAAACAACACTAAGCATGCAACTACGACACGAGGGCCAACAGGGTAAACAAACAACAGTTAATAGGAAGTGGAAGGGAAGGCTATATCATGGCTGCAAGGTAAACATGGAATAGGATCGAGACACAAGCATCGTATCAACAGGCTAGAATAAGAACAACGGAAAGAATCGGTAACAAGTGATGAAAGGCAGCCATTTGGCAGCAAGTGAGTATACTTGCCTGAATTCCAGCAAGTAGAGGTACATCCACAGAACTTGTCGTTGCTCACATCATCTCAACGTCCTATCCGGGAAGAAGCAACGAACCTCGAACAAACACCGGATGCAACAATTACTACTACGGCAAAAAGATCCAGCATGATCAAGATATTGTTGCATGACAATTTAATGGATGCATAGAAATAAACTAGTTGACATGATAACATGTTTAAATGGACCCCTATGCAATTTGAGTTGCATATGAAAAGCCCATGAATTAAGCTTGAAATAGTTGTTTTACAACTAACCAATAGGTGAAAGTGGATTAGCATGATGCATGGATGATGAAAACAGAAAAATAACAACAATAGAAACAATTGGAATTAAGGTGTACCAATTTTGGAATTTTAGTTATTAAGGAATTTTGGTTCCTTAAAGGTGTCACACAAGCATTGGTATTTTCATCAAGTTAAATTGTTCAAAACAGATAACAAAGTTCATATTTAATCAGAACACAAAATTTTAGGTGGATTACATGTTTCAATTATTGGAAAAGGAATTACAATGATTTAATTATGAATTAAACAAGATTAAACAAGTTTTAATTGAATTTAATTCAAGTTTGAATATTATTTGAATTTTATTTGTTCAAAACATAAATTCAAATTCATATTTTAAAAGGTTATGTTTTTCTGGTTTGAAAACATATTTTATTAGTTCAAAAATAATTTAATTTGAGCAAGTTATGAATTTAAATGATTTAAACAAGGTTTAAATTATTCAAGCAATTTTAATTATCCAAAACATGAAAAAAAAATTATATTTGAAAAGGTGGTTCAAATTGGCATGGAAAACATATTTTATTTGTGTTATTTGAATTAATATTGAATTAGTTATGAATTTGGCAATTTAAATTGCATTAAATAAGAAACAGTTGTTTTCAGCAATTTAAATTATTCAAAACAGCAAACAAAATTGATATTTGGAAAGTACATGAAAAGTTGATTGGAAAACATATTTAGTTTGTGGAATTTGGAATTTTTATGCCCAAGTTATGAATTTTGCAAAATTAAGTGATTTAAACAAGATTTCAAATATTTCACCAATTTAAAATATTCAAAACAGTAAACAAATTTTATATTTGGGTAGATCATTTAATTTGGTACAGAAAACATATTAAAAATGTTGGATTTGGGGTTAGAATGATTTAGTTATGCCTTTTTATGTTTTTGGTGTTAATGTGCCATTTTTATTTCATCTAGGGACTTAGGAAATATTTTTCAGGGATCTAGATTTAATAGCAGGGACCTGTTGGTGATTTCTGGGAAGTTGCTGTGTCAAACAAATAGAAATAAAAAAGTTTGGGTTTTGGTGCGCAGGGGGGGAATCGAACCCAAGCCCCCCTGGGCGCGCAGCGAGGAGCGTTGCCACTGCGGTACTGTCACGGTTGTGATGGTACCGATGTCTGACGAAAGAAAAGGTGACTACGGCTGTGTTAACTGAAAGTGTTTGACACCGATCTCTGAACTGACGAAGCGCGGAAGAAAACGATGATCGCCGGCCGGCGACGGGGCAGCTGCGGTGCGCTGGTGTGTGCGTGGGTGGTGTGCAGTTGGAGGGGGAACAGAGAGAGAGGGGAAGGGACAGGGGAGGCGCTCACCAGGTTGGTGTCGAGGAGGCGTTGTCCGATGGCGAGGAAGAGGCGGCGACAGGGCTCGGCGGCGGAGGAAACCTTGACGGCGTCGCCGACTCGGGCATCCTCCCGTCCCCGCGCTTTCACCAAACCCGACGAGGACCACTCCCCGGTTCCATTCCCAACGACGGCTAAGCCCCGAGGTGACCGTGGCAGGGGGCGGCAGCGAGCTCTGTCGGCGGTTGGGTGGAGGTTCAGAGGCAGAAGCTTTCGGGGGGGGAAGGAAAGGGAGATGATGGCGGCGCTAGCTGGGAGAGGGGAGGGCTAGGGCTAGCATAGGGGGAGGGCTCGGTTTTAAGGAGGGATTGAGCTCGTACGGCAGCAATCGGAAGGGGGGAGGAGATGATCTACGGTGCTGCTGCTGTTCATACAGAGGTGACATCACGAGGAGGAAGAAAGGTCCCTCGAAGGGGTATGGGCCAGATAGAAAACAAATGGGCTTGGGTGGTGATGGGTAGAAAAGAAAAGGCTGTGGGCTGTCTCTCTCTCAGCTCACCCTCTCTCTCTTTTTTTTTTGCTTTGTTATTTCCTTTGTCTCCTCTTTTTTTTGTAAGGGATGAAGGAGAGGGAGGGATAAGAAAAGATTTTTGGGGTGTTTATTTATGAATAATTTTTATTAATTGCAAAACAGTAATTAAAAGCAAGGTTAGTTATTGATTTCAAAATTTGAAATATTAGTTTGATTTTAAGTGGTTAGTTGAATTTCAAATAAGGTTTGATTTGGGAATTTTGGAAATAAACAAATTCTATTTAATAAGCTCAAGCAATTTTGCAAACATTATTGAATTTAATAGTTGGCAAGAATTTTAATGTTTAAACCACAATTTGATCATGTCAAATAAGAAGGAATTGATTTGAAATTTAATTTGCCACTAGGGTTTTAACAAAAGGGAAATTTTTTATTAACAAGCAATTTAAATAAATTTCAATTTCAAACTATTTGAAAACAAGTTGAGTGGTTGAGTTGGCAATTTTTAAATTGGAAAATTTGGACATGTGTGAAAATTTAAAGTGGTTTGAATTTTGAGTTGTTTTGAAAACAGAATGCAATGCTCATGATGCATGTGTTGCAAGCAAAAGAAAACAAACAACTTCCTATTTAGGGTAACACCCCAGCTGTTACAGACGACACCACTAACAAGGGATTGCGCCCTCGCAATCCACCTGCTAACCCGGGAGGGGAAAGAAGTTCGACTATCGATTCTTCGTGCTTCCAGTTGATCTCCTCGACACCACTAACAAGGGATTCTTGCTCGGAGTGACGACGATGTTCTCCCACCAGGAATCTTCCGATGATCGAACCTATTAGGTTAAGGGCTCAGAAAACGTCCACCCACGTAGGATCCTAACACTTTGAAAGATAGACAAGAGGGGGAGACTCCAAAACTAATAAGATGGGAGGGGAAAATAGAATAGAGATAAGGAGAAAACAAGAATCCTATTGAGATGTTTTTCCAAAATAGTTTAGCAGAAATAGTTTTTGACACTCTAGAAACAACGACCGTTAGCGAGGTTATCCTACAGGCTTTGCGGACCCGTTGCTTCGATAGCCATTCGTATCAAAACAATCTCGGGAATTGGAACCAAGGCTCTGATACCATTTGTGACGCCCCGAGATCGGGCACTATGCAGATTTCAGCATTCCCGCCAAAATCCACATAATAACCGATTCCAGGTTGCCACTTGTGATAACATTACAATAGTTCACGAATAATCCACAACAACAACAGAAAGGATATATACAAGATGACTCAAACAAGCCAAGGATACAACTGATACAATACAAAGATCCAAATAACAGCGGAAGAAACAACATAGCGTCCGACTACGGACAAGATACAAACTGGACTAAGAGTCCTGAAGATAACCGAGAGCGTCCAATCCCTGCCCAGGCCAAGCCGGAGGGATTCCCAAGCTAACGTCGTCAGACTTCAAACCTGTTGACTGCAATATTGAATATGCAGCCACGAAAAAGATTCGTGGGTCAGTACGGTTAAGTACTGGCAAGTGGATAAACCATACTCACAAGATACCGGCATAGCCAGTCATCACAAGATACAAATACTTTGGGTTCAATGGAAAAGGAAGGATTATTGCAACTAAGCGGCAGCGGGCTGCACTAACCAACTACAGAGACTCCCTAAAACATCCGGCTAAAAGAGGGGGATAAGATAGCGTATCGTAACCAACTGCAACTAACCACCAAACAAACCCATCCAATGTCACCCCCTACTAAGGAAGCAACCCAAGGATACTCACACTGTTGGATTAAGGATGGATCAAGTTATTGTGTCAATAAGACTATTACTAGTCAAGTTATCATTAGTTAGGTGTAAGTTGTTCTGAGTACTTGTTAGCCAGTACTTTCACCAAGTCAACCATAACCGCGGAAAACACGGCTTCTCGAGAAGATTTAACCCTGCAGGGGTGCACCAATTTGGCCGTACACGTAAGAATATCCCGCCAGACGGGGGATCAACCCACCAAGCGAGGTACTCAACACAACCCAACTCTGCTTCGCATCAAGCCCAAAGCACAACATGATGTGCGTGCGCGGCTAATCGAGCCCCACGAAGAAAAGGGGACCCTCATAGCACTGGAAGACCACGCCGCCCTAAATGACGACTACAAAAGTTCCACCCTGGCGCCAAGGGTTCGTACCTGCATATGCGTGCATCAAATGGAAAGCCCGAACTAAGTGTGGCGATTTGGACGAGATGCGAATCGAATCAAGTTGAGGGGGGCGCCCATACTCGCTTCCCACATGCGGTTAGTGCGCTCATCATGGATCAGTAGACAAGACCCTTTTCCTAATTAGGGTCGACACTAGCAGGCTTCAAAACCACGCCGGGCCTCCTGCCAGTGCCTTATCATCAAATTATTATTACCCAAAACATTAACAGGTTGTTGAATGAATGGAAACCCAGCTATCAGCTAAACAGGTGATAAGATGGACAACAAGACTTGAGCGCAAACAACACTAAGCATGCAACTACGACACGAGGGCCAACAGGGTAAACAAACAACAGTTAATAGGAAGTGGAAGGGAAGGCTATATCATGGCTGCAAGGTAAACATGGAATAGGATCGAGACACAAGCATCGTATCAACAGGCTAGAATAAGAACAACGGAAAGAATCGGTAACAAGTGATGAAAGGCAGCCATTTGGCAGCAAGTGAGTATACTTGCCTGAGATCCAGCAAGTAGAGGTACATCCACAGAACTTGTCGTTGCTCACATCATCTCAACGTCCTATCCGGGAAGAAGCAACGAACCTCGAACAAACACCAGATGCAACAATTACTACTACGGCAAAAAGATCCAGCATGATCAAGATATGGATGCATGACAATTTAATGGATGCATAGAAATAAACTAGTTGACATGATAACATGTTTAAATGGACCCCTATGCAATTTGATTTGCATATGAAAAGCCCATGAATTAAGGTTGAAATAGTTGTTTTACAACTAACCAATAGGTGAAAGAGGATTAGCATGATGCATGGATGATGAAAACAGAAAAATAACAACAATAGAAACAATTGGAATTAAGGTGTACCAATTTTGGAATTTTAGTTATTAAGTTAAGGAATTTTGGTTCCTTAAAGGTGTCACACAAGCATTTGGTATTTTCATCAAGTTAAATTGTTCAAAACCGATAACAAAGTTCATATTTAATCAGAACACAAAATTTTAGGTGGATTACATGTTTCAATTATTGGAAAAGGAATTACAATGATTTAATTATGAATTAAACAAGATTAAACAAGTTTTAATTGAATTTAAGTCAAGTTTGAATATTATTTGAATTTTATTTGTTCAAAACATAAATTCAAATTCATATTTTAAAAGGTTATGTTTTTCTGGTTTGAAAACATATTTTATTAGTTCAAAAATAATTTAATTTGAGCAAGTTATGAATTTAGCAAATTTAAATGATTCAAACAAGGTTTAAATTATTCAAGCAATTTTAATTATCCAAAACATGAAACAAAATTTATATTTTAAAAGGTGGTTCAAATTGGCATGGAAAACATATTTTATTTGTGTTATTTGAATTAATATTGAATTAGTTATGAATTTGGCAATTTAAATTGCATTAAATAAGAAACAGTTGTTTTCAGCAATTTAAATTATTCAAAACAGCAAACAAAATTGATATTTGGAAAGTACATGAAAAGTTGATTGGAAAACATATTTAGTTTGTGGAATTTGGAATTTTTATGCCCAAGTTATGAATTTTGCAAAATTAAGTGATTTAAACAAGATTTCAAATATTGCACCAATTTAATATATTCAAAATAGTAAACAAATTTTATATTTGGGTAGAGCATTTAATTTGGTACAGAAAACATATTAAAAATGTTGGATTTGGAGTTAGAATGATTTAGTTATGCCTTTTTAGGTTTTTGGTGTTAATCTGCCATTTTTATTTCATCTAGGGACTTAGGAAATATTTTTCAGGGATCTAGATTTAATAGCAGGGACCTGTTGGTGATTTCTGGGAAGTTGTTGTGTCAAACAAATAGAAATAAAAAAGTTTGGGTTTTGGTGCGCAGGGGGGAATCGAACCCAAGCCCCCTGGGCGCGCAGCGAGGAGCGTTGCCACTGCGGTACTGTCACGGTTGTGATGGTACCGATGTCTGACGAAAGAAAAGGTGACTACGGCTGTGTTAACTGAAAGTGTTTGACACCGATCTCTGAACTGACGAAGCGCAGAAGAAAACGATGATCGCCGGCCGGCGACGGGCAGCTGCGGTGCGCTGGTGTGTGCGTGGGTGGTGTGCAGTTGGAGGGGGAACAGAGAGAGAGGGGAAGGGACAGGGAGGCGCTCACCAGGTTGGTGTCGAGGAGGCGTTGTCCGATGGCGAGGAAGAGGCGGCGACAGGGCTCGGCGGCGGAGGAAACCTTGACGGCGTCGCCGACTCGGGCATCCTCCCGTCCCCGCGCTTTCACCAAACCCGACGAGGACCACTCCCCGGTTCCATTCCCAACGACGGCTAAGCCCCGAGGTGACCGTGGCAGGGGCGTCAGCGAGCTCTGTCGGCGGTTGGGTGGAGGTTCAGAGGCAGAAGCTTTCGGGGGGGGGGGGGAAGGAAAGGGAGATGATGGCGGCGCTAGCTGGGAGAGGGGAGGGCTAGGGCTAGCAGAGGGGGAGGGCTCGGTTTTAAGGAGGGATTGAGCTCGTACGGCAGCAATCGGGAGGGGGGGAGGAGATGATCTACGGTGCTGCTGCTGTTCGCACAGAGGTGACATCACAAGGAGGAAGAAAGGTCCCTCGAAGGGGTATGGGCCAGATAGAAAACAAATGGGCTTGGGTGGTGATGGGTAGAAAAGAAAAGGATGTGGGCTGTCTCTCTCTCAGCTCACCCTCTCTCTCTTTTTTTTTGCTTTGTTATTTCCTTTGTCTCCTCTTTTTTTTTGTAAGGGATGAAGGAGAGGGAGGGATAAGAAATGATTTTTGGGGTGTTTATTTATGAATAATTTTTATTAATTGCAAAACAGTAATTAAAAGCAAGGTTAGTTATTGATTTCAAAATTTGAAATATTAGTTTGATTTTAAGTGGTTAGTTGAATTTCAAATAAGGTTTGATTTGGGAATTTTGGAAATAAAAAAATTCTATTTAATAAGCTCAATC
Source organism: Alopecurus myosuroides (assembly GCA_028641055.1). NCBI lineage: Eukaryota > Viridiplantae > Streptophyta > Magnoliopsida > Poales > Poaceae > Alopecurus > Alopecurus myosuroides. Next base: position 744,008,150 of record CM054057.1, read on the forward strand.
AATTTTGCAAACATTATTGAATTTAATAGTTGGCAAGAATTTTAATGTTTAAACCACAATTTGATCATGTCAAATAAGAAGGAATTGATTTGAAATTTAATTTGCCACTAGGGTTTTAACAAAAGGGAAATTTTTTATTAACAAGCAATTTAAATAAATTTCAATTTCAAACTATTTGAAAACAAGTTGAGTGGTTGAGTTGGCAATTTTTAAATTGGAAAATTTGGATATGTGTGAAAATTTAAAGTGGTTTGAATTTTGAGTTGTTTTGAAAACAGAATGCAATGCTCATGATGCATGTGATGCAAGCAAAAGAAAACAAACAACTTCCTATTTAGGGTAACACCCCAGGTGTTACAAGGACTTGATGAGCTTCATGATATAGGGAGCATACGGAGGCACCTTGCGGTGGAAGAGAGCAAAGTGGATCTAGTTGAAGATGAAATACATCACATCAATCTTGTGGCGCTCAGTATCCTCAAGATCTCCCTCGGTGAAGGTGAGGAAGGCATGGTGCATGAGGTTCACCAAACCACCACGGATCTCATCGTTGTTGGCACCACTAGGGGCAATGGTATCCCAGAACATGCACATAAGGATGTCATAGATAGCATAGAGCCCCTTGGCAGAGCCCACAACACCACGAGGACCATACAGCTCAACCAACTTATTCTTCTCATAGTCCATGCCATGAATGTGCATGCGAGCACCCTGAGGGACATTGAGGCCAGCAAATGGATACCCGAACTCAGCAGCAAAATCATGAAATATGGCAGTGATCAAGTGGGGGCCAGACATCCAGGTCATACCAATCTCCTCAGACTCATCAAATACCATGGTGGCGAAGAACTGCTGGATGAAGGTGGTGTTGTAGGAGCATTGGGTCTCCATGAGACGGCGCAGTCCCAGAAGCTCAGCAAGATTGACAGAGTTGTTGAAATACGCAGGATTGGCAGCCATGTGGGGAAAGTTGATGTATTTCATTGGGAAGACAGGCTTGCTCATCACATTGTAGACTTGCTTGGAGAGAGTCTCCTTCTCAGCATGCCAGAAGCAAGAATCAATAGTTGGGTCTTGAGGACCCTCAGTGTACCAGGCTTTGGCGCGCCATGCCTTGAACTCAGCTACAGACATGGTGTCCACGTTGAGAACAGTCTTGCCTTGTCTGCTAGCCCTACGAGCTGCCCTGTCAGCGTTGCACTCCCTCTCATATGCTTGCTCCTCATCACGCTGGCGGTGACGAGTCTCAGCCTCGTCAACAAACACGCCCTCATCATCCTCCCTTAAGTTGCGCCACCTCTTGTGAGAGCTAGTCACCTTGGTGGACTTAGAGCTTGAACCATCTGCAAGAAAAGCGAAATAAAAACGCAAAGAAAAACCAACAAAACATCAAAATGGGGCTCATATCTTAAGGAATGGAATAAAAAGATCTCTGTAAAAAGATTCAGAACAGGCCGTAAATTTTGGCCCTTGACGAAATTTCCGCGGGGCGGAAATTCCAGCCCTGGAAAAATCGTGTTAGGGCAACGAATCATGGCCTGTAATGAATCTACAATGCTGTGGGAGTGCAAAAAAGGAGGAACACTAGGAGTAATATGGACTGATAAAGGGGAGTTCCAACCCTAATCGCGTGGGGGATCCAATCAACCAAAATCCAGTCAACCGAGGAACCCTACATTGCGGAGAAAACATGACACATACCCGGATCCATGGATGGGCACGGATGTGCGGTCTCTTGATCCGCAAGGGGAGGCCGGAAACGAACGAGGGAGGCGACGGGGCCTCCAGAAGAGCTTTGAGGTGGCGACTGCGGTTGGGAAGGAAGTGGAGGCGACGAGGGGGTGGAATGGATCTGGGAGAGCCCCTCCCGTCGCCTATTTATAGGCGCCAACGACTTTCCCGGAATATTCCGGTGTAAAGGACCGGAAATTCCGGGGGTCGGAAAGTTCGCCCGGAAATTCCTCCCCAAATATCCAGGGTGCCTTCTGCGAGGGGGCACAACGGATTGGGGATGAGTTTCCAGGGGAAATCTCAAAACCCGGAAATTTCCGCGCAAGACACGGAATATTCCGGCCCCCGGATATTTGTCCCGGAAATTTCCGCCCAAATTTCCGGAGTGCCGTCTGTGAGCCGGCACAAGGAAATGAGGGAAATTTTCAGGACAAGTATCATGGGGCCAGAAATTTCCGGGCCTTAGGCCAGAATTTCCGGTGTTCCCACACACAGAGATTTGGCTATAAAAGAGATAAAATATGAGCCTCCAAAAACGAGAAATTCAACAACAAAGATAAACACAAAAACTGAAAAAGAGCAAAAGAGACACATCACATAACAAAGAAAGAAATGTTGGTGGCTGGAGCAACCGTGTTTGAGTGTATACCAAGGAGTCGCGAAGATATATCTTGGGCCCAAAAGCATGACTCACGTTAAAGCACAATAAGTCACATAATGACTAGATATGCATGAATTTTTGGTTGTTTTGCGCATGGTAGGAGGAGTGTTGGTTCATGAGCTGAAATACGCTCCCCCTATGTCCATGCCTACATCTAAACCTAGATAACATGTGTAGTGGAGGTACTTATGCAAGGGATCAAGTGAAGTTAGACGCATCAATCACATTTAGTTCATTCCTAAAACCCCGAAACCTTGGTTCATCAAGGGCCTTCGTGAAGATATCCGCAAGTTGATCCTTGGTAGGCACATAGGAGAGGTCAATATCGCCCTTCTCAACATAATCCCGATTGAAGTGATGTCGAATTTGAATGTGCTTCGTCTTGGAGTGAAGAACAGGATTGGAGGCGATCTTGATAGCACACTCATTGTCGCACAAGAGGGGGACCTTGTCGAAGTCAATATCATAGTCTCACAAAGTTTGCCGCATCCATATCAATTGAGAGCAACAACTTGCCGCGGAGATATATTCGGCCTCGGTGGTGGAGACGGCGATGCAATTTTTCTTCTTGGAAGACCAACATACCAACGAGCAGCCAAGAAATTGACAACCTCCGGAAGTAGATTTTCTATCCGTCTTCTCTCCCGCACTCCGCATCCAAATATCCGATGAGCTGAAAGCTTGAACCCTTTGGATACCAAAGACCAAAGTTTGGGGTATGAACCAAATAGCAAAAGATGCGCTTAACCTCTTCAAAATGACTTTGCCTCGGACAGGCTTGAAACCTTGAACATTTACCTACGCTATACATGATATCGGTTCTAGATGCACAAAGGTAGAGCAAAGAGCCAATCATGGAGCGGTATACCTTTTGATCTACCTCTTTACCCTTCGGGTCGGGTTTCAAGTCAATAGTCATGGACATGGGAGTTTTCATAGGCATGGCATCATGCATGTTGAATCGTTTGAGCATGTCTTGAGTATACTTGGCTTGCTTGATGAAGGTGCCTTTGGGGTGTTGCTTGATCTCAAAGCCAAGGAAATACTCCAACTCGCCCATCATAGACATCTCGAATTTATCCGTCATAAGCTTGCAAAACTCATCATTGAATGCGGTGTTAACAGAACCAAAAATGATATCATCCACATGGAGTTGGCATATGAAAAAGTCACCTCCAACCATTTTGGTGAAATGGGTGTGATCGATTAAACTAACATTGAACCCACGATCCACTAGACACTCTTTAAGATGCTCGTACCACGCACGTGGAGCTTGTTTAAGTCCATAGAGAGCCTTATCGAGTTTGTAGACATAATCGGGGTGGTTGGGATCCTCGAAACCCGGAGGTTGCTTGACATATACCAACTCATGGATAGGACCATTTAAGAATGCACTTTTAACATCCATTTGTTGTAGTTTGAAATTATGATGAGAAGCATATGCAAGCAAGATACGAATTGATTCAAGACGAGCTACGGGAGCGAAGGTTTCCCCGAAATCGACACCTTCGACTTGAGAAAAGCCTTGAGCCACCAATCTCGCCTTGTTGTGAATGATGATGCCATCTTTATCTTGTTTGTTCTTGATGATCCACTTGGTGTCGATGACGTTCTTGCAATCCTTGGTTCTTGGCACTAACTTCCACACCTTTTTGCGCTTGAAATTGTTGAGCTCATCATGCATAGCTTCAAGCCAATCTTGATCTTCAAGCGCTTCATAGACCTTCTTGGGCTCAATGTGAGAGACGAAAGCATGAGCCTTGCTAACATCCGCCAATTGTCTTCTTGTGACGACCCTTCCACAAACTTGTCCAAGAATCATGTCCTTCGTGTGACTGCCACGAGCAAGATTTTCTAGCCTTCGCTTTGCCCTACGTGCTAGTAACTCCTCCAAAGACTCCTTGGATATGGCTTGATCATCACCTTCATCATCGGAGTCATGTCCATCTCTTCCTCGATCTTAATCCTCAATGGGAGATGGATGTCTTATATTTTGTGTTTTATCACCAACATGAGTGTCTTGTCATTGATCTTCATTGTGAGCTTGGCCTTGATTATGAGCTTGGCCTTGAGTGTGAGCTTGGCCTTGAGTGTTATCTTGGCCTTGAGTGTTATCTTGGCCTTGATCGATGGAATGATCTTGATCATTAGCTTGGCCTTGATTTGTAGCTTGAGGGCTCGGTGCATCTTGTTGGGTAGCTTGTGTATCAATGGGTGTAGTCAATGGCTCCACTTGATTAGAGCATAGTCCTTTTCGCTCTGTCATTCGGTAACCCTGAGTGGGGATTATTTCACCAATCCCCATTCTTCTTATGACGATGGGAGGAATTGTATCTCCTACAACACCATGATCTATACGGCCCCCTTGGGACCCATCATCCTCATCAAATATCACGTCTATAGCTTCTTCAACTTGTCCGGTGGACTTGTTGTAGACTCTATAGGCGTGAGCGTTTGTGGCATAACCAACAAAGATACCCTCATATGACTTGGTCTCGAATTTTGACATGCATTTACCTCTCTTACGAATGAAGCACTTGCAACCAAAGACCTTGAAGTATGAAACATCCGGCTTCTTGCCCGTGAGAATCTCATAAGGGGTCTTGTTCAAGATCTTGCGGAGATACAACCGGTTGCTAGCATGGCAAGCGGTGGAGATGGCCTCAGACCAAAAGTTGTATGGATAAGAGAATTCCGCAATCATGGTCCTTGACGCGTCCATTAGTGTTCGGTTCTTCCTCTCCGCCACACCATTTTGTTGAGGGGTATAGGGAGTGGAATATTGATGAGCAATCCCCTCCTCGCTAATAAATCCCTCCACGGTGTAGTTCTTGAACTCGGATCCATTATCACTCCGGATCGCCATAATGCTCGTATTGTGTTGGCGTTCCACCAAAGTGATGAACTCGATGACCCTCTTTTGAGTCTCACTCTTCCTCTTGAAGAAGTACACCCAACAATATCTTGAATAGACATCCACAATCACCAAGCAATACTTCATGCCTCCAAGACTATCATATGATATGGGACCAAAGAGGTACAAATGAATGAGCTCGAGGATTCTTGAGGTGGTGATGTTGGTCTTGGTGGGGTTGGCTTCTCCATGTTTCTTTCCAAGAACGCAAGAGCTACACACACGATCTTTGGCAAACTTAGCATTTGTTAGTCTTAGAACATGATTGCCACTTTGAAGGTCATGCAACGTCCTCATATTGGTGTGTGCTAACCGACGATGCCATAGCCAACCCACATCAACTTTAGCCATTAGGGATGTCGCGGCAAACGTGTCTCCTTTAGAGAAGTCCACTACATACATGTCGTTCTCGACATGCCCAAAAAAGGCTACTTTAAGAGTCGTCTCCCAAGTGACAATCACATTATCTTTATTAAAGAATGAGGTAAAAACACTTTTCACAAGTTGAAGGACCGATATGAGATTGTAACCAAGGGACTCGACTAGGAGAACATTCTCAATTGATAAATCATTTGAGATAGCCACCTTGCCTCGTCCCAATACCCTTAGCTCGGAATTATCACCAATAGTGACGCAATTGAGATGAGGTAATTGAGGATTAAGTTCACTCATTGCGTCTTTGCTTCCGGTCATATGTTGGGATGCACCATTATCCACCGTCCATTTGCTCGACCCGGAAGCACTTCCCTACAATAGATTAGTGTCTTGATTTAGGTACCCATCGTTTAATGGGTCCTCTTTTGTTAGCAACAAGGGTCTTTGGAACCCAAATATTCCAATGATAATCATCACCATAAGAAGTACCAACATATTTAGCATACACATGACCATCTCTAGATTTCATAAGAACATAAGATGGATTGTATTTGCCAGCAAAGTCATTATGAGTGGTGCTCCCCCTAGAGGTTTCACCACCCACAATGGTGTTGGTATCCTTGTCTTTGACCACCTCTCCCTCTTTCACAAATTTCACTCCTTGTGAGGGACATGTGACCTTCTTCTTGTTCTTCTTGTACTTCTTCTTTGACTTAGCTACATAGCCAAGTCCCTCCTTTCCATTCTTGAATCTTTGAGGAATCACTTCATTGAGAGTCTTCTCACTTCCTACAAGATTAGTTGCTCCACAAGAATTGCTAGGCAAAGTTCTAATGCAAGTAGATGAAGAGGACATGACTTTCTTATTTGATTGTTGAGCTAAAAGATTGTCACGAGATTTGGTTAGCTTGTCATGAATTTCTTTAAGAGACGTGAACTCTTTTTCTAGTTTTTCATGATGAGCAACAGGTTCCTCGTGAGAAATTCCTAGCTTCAACTCTTCATTTTCAAGTGTTTTAACAAGAGCAAGAGATTGTTCGTTATCTTTCCTATGCTTAGAGACACTCGTAGCAAAAGTCTCTTCAAGACTAAATAATTTCTCCTCAAGGGAGTCTCTAATGGAACGCTCATTTTCAAGATCCTTTTCAAGATATTTCTCATTGCAAGAGTTACCTCCATGGCTTTTCCAAGGTCATGATAATTTCCTCCTTTTCATCTACAAGATAGTTAGCATCATCAAGTTGCCGCAAAAGGGCTTTCACTTTCTCCTTAGTCTCAACTTTGAGGCTAGCTAACCAAATGCCTAGCTCCTTTGCCCCACTATCCTCCTCACAAACATTTTCAAAACAATCCAATAATGAAGGAGGGTTAGTGACAATGGTCTTCGAGTTGGGAGAGCATACCGAAGTGGCTTTTGCCATAATACATGTAGGTCGGATAGCCGCAATCTCATTGGGCGATTCAAATAGAGAGACCGATGGAGATGAGACGGTAGCTATGGCAACATGGGACACACCTACAACTTCATCTTCTCCTTCATCTCCGGAGATATAGGTTTCCAACACCGCCCCTTCTTGAACATAAAGAGCCCTTGGCACTCTTCTAGCAAAGTTCTTGTTTTGTGGAGCCTTGGACTTGTTCTTGCGGACTAGCTTGCCTTCATTTTCTTCTCTTGGCTCAAAAGGGCACTCCTTTACAAAGTGATTTGCACTTCCACAATTGTAGCATGTCCTTGGTCGCTCCCCCTTCTTCTTGTAGTTCTTGTTTCGTGGAGGTCTTGGAGAGCCGGCCTTGTGAGCTTTCCATCTCTTCCAATATCCATGCATAGCAAGGGCAATGCATTTATGAGCGCCAGTGTAAGTGTCCTCATAGTCTTCCTCATCATCATCCTCTTCTTCAACTTCTTCAACTCGATCCATTGCCTTTGACTTGAATGCAAGATTGGGTGACTATCCCATTCCTCTTGAGCGAGCGATAGCATCATCCGCACTCTTGTGTGATAGGGATATGTCGATGAATTCACTAAGAACACAATGGAGTTGAGAGAATTGTAGTCCGCTCTTGTCCGTATGCTAGTGGAGAGGTTCTTCTCGAAAGGTGTAATAGCTTTTATGAACTTCCTCTTTATCCACTCATCAGAGATCTCTTCTTTTCCAAAGTCCCTCAATTGATTGGCGAGGGTGACAACTCTCCTATATAGCTCCTCGGGGGACTCATCCTCTTGCATAACAAAGTTCTCGGACTTGTCAATGGCCACATCATACTTGGATGATTGGATGCTAGCATTGCCTTGAACCAAAGTATCAAGCTTGTCTCCTGCTTCCTTGGCGGTCATGCAACCTCAAATGTGAGTGAGATGCTCCCTTGGAAGAGCCTTTTGAATGATGACAAGGGCCATCTTGTTGAGTTGAGATTCCACATCTTCCCTAGGTGTCAAGTTGCTTGGGTCATGGGGATGGAACCCATGAATCACACTCCTCCACAAGGCGGTGCAAGAACCTGAAATATGTGACTCCATTTCAAACTTCCAAGAAGAGAATTCATTAGTGTTAAGCATGGGAGGAAGTCCAACATTAAGAATGTGTGGCATTGAAACTATTGGATGGATGGAGGTGGGACTTTTGAGTTGGACCCCGAACCATTAGCCGCTGGAGACTTGGAGCCTCCGGTATTCTCCTTTGCCTTAGCCTTTTGTGTGGCTTTCGCCTTAGCTTTGGCAATGTTGTCTTCGATCTCGGTATCGTCCGGAAGAGTTTCCTCTTCCTAACTCTCCGCGTCGGAGACATGGGGAGAATCTGTGCGCCCCTTAGGTTTACCCATCATTTTCTCCAACATCCTCTTGATGGAAGAAACCTCCGAGCCAACACTAGAGCTAACCTTGGACAATTGGGTTTGAATGGTCAGAACCGTTGTCTCTAGGCTAGCTATAGTCTCGGCCATTTTGGAGAGCTCCTCCTTAGAGGATTCGGGATCATCTCGGTTGGCCATGATACTCTTAGGCGGTTAAGCCCGATATAAGAGCCAAGGCTCTGATACCGATTGAAAGTACACAATGGTCAACTAGAGGGGGTGAATAGGTTACCTACAAATTTTAATCCTTTTTCACTTTTAGATGGGCTTTAGCAAGTAAACAACTTGGTTATCTAGATGTGCAACTAGGTAGACACCCTATGTGATAAGCAACAAGTATGCAACGGAAGTAAATGCAAGGCAAAAGATAACCACAAGAGAAAAACACGGAGACAAGGATATGTTTCCCGTAGTTCCTCCTTGAAATAAGCACGTCTACGTTGGAGAGGTGGGGAGCCACCTAGGCACTCCTCAATAGCACGGTTGTGCACACCTTTTTCTCCTTGAGCTTCTCCGGTGAGGGAAATTCTCGTTTCCACTATGAGGTCGACTTGAAGGCGTTGACCAAAACTTTAAAAGAGGGTTGAGGCTACTCCACAAGTGAGATGGAGGCTCTCAACAATCCGAAGCTTCCTACTAAAAGGTGGAAGATACAAGCACTAGGGTTTCTCTAGGATGATAAAGCAACCAAGAGATTAAAAGATCCCAAGGGGTATGGTATGGGAAAACACTTTTTGGCTTTGTAGAAAGGTAGATCTAGGCCCCATCCATAAGATCCTTGAAGGGCATCGAGTTTGGTTGGAGGAGGAGGGAGATTAGGGTGTTTTGAGCTCTTGAACAATAGAGGAGAGAGAGGAATGGACGAACTAGCTGTCTATAGGAAGAATACAACTATTTATAGCCTCCTCCAAATTCTGACCATTGCAGCACTCGAGGGTCGGAATATTACGGTGTTAGTACCGGAAATTTTTGGGTCAGTCAGGCCGGATATTTGAAATATCCGGGGGGCGGATTTTTCAATAATCCGAGGCCGAAAATTTCCGGCCAATAATCCGCCCCCATCTATGCAAGCGGGCAGCAGCGACCCACTCGATTTTCGCTAAGGACCAGTGGGGCCAGATATTTGTCCCGGAATATTCCGGGCAAATTGCCTCCCCATCTTCTGCGCACGGGCACCAGCGACACCTCGAAATTTTGCTAAGGACCAAGGGGCCGCAAATTTCGGCCCGAGCTTCTGTGCGCGGGCAGATGGAGGCCAGGACTTCGTTGTTTGAAGAACCGAGAGGCATGGAATATTCCGGTGTTGGGGCCGGGTATTCTGGCCTATATCCCCCGGATATTCCGGGGCCAGAGACTGAATAGTCTGGCTGTAGTTTTCTCCTTCTTCAGAAATCCTTTGTGAAATTCTCCGAGGATATTATCGTTGATCATATGAGAGTCCAGCTGTAGACACTTAAACAACATTGTTAGTAGATGGGATACCCGTGTTGTTACCATCACCAAAACCATTAGAGGGATCATGAGCTTTCAACTTTAACATGCCCAATATGAGAGATAAGTAGTGAATTCCACATAAGTTAGCAATTTTCCACGAGTGGAAACACTTCTCCCCAAGCCACCCATCGTGTTCTTTTGATAGTAAGCCTTTTGCTGCAAGGTTGAGGGTTTGTGAGTATAATGCGAATGAGGGCATTTTTGGGTCTCTCATTTGGGGGAACATCCTCATCATCCCCTTTATCTTTATCATGATCAACCCGGAGTGGAGTTCTAGGTGAGGAATCACCAAAACATTGACCACCATTATTCTTGGGTGGGTCTTGATCACTTTCTTAGTGGGTGTTAGAATTTTGAAGTACTTGTTCTTGTTCATGGTTTGCCTTTTGATCAATGGTTGAGGCAGAGGTCTCCACTTCCATAGATCATGTCCCCACCTCTTTTGACAAAAGTCCCTCAACGGGTATATGAGGACCTATACCCATTCTTCATATAGCTATGGAGGAAGGTTTCTCATATATACCATCATAACCAATATGGTTCTCTTTCTTAGCTCAACGTGTGTTGTATGAGCCTTTTTATGCTTCCATCAGTGTTTCATGTATATTTAATTTGTTTTATCAACTGGCTGTCGTGGATGTCCGACGATACAAGGGAGCTGCTGCCGGATTTTCTAGCTAGCATGCTAAGTGTGGGTTATTATAAAGTGGTTACGTTCCTTCTTAGAAGGAGGGGTGTTACAGATCTTGTTCCCTATTATATTGAAGGGTGTAGGGCCTTTCCCCTGGATGCTGCATGACCTTCACATCTAAGGCCTAGGCGCTACACATGTTGTATTTGATAGCTAATGAGGTAAAAACAAGAATAATAAGAAAATAGAGCACAAACACATATAACTAATATAAACACACATGTATAAGTTTAACAAGTATGGCATATATCAAATATGATAACAAGTGCGGAATTACTACAATTTCAAAGAACAAACAGAGGTATAACAAGTACGAAATTACTACAAGTTCATAAAACAAAGAGAGAGGTACTAGTTCAATAGACATTATCGTGATAACAAGTCCATGACATGTCCTTGCATATCTCCTATTTTCATGCGTGGGTACGAAGGGACATTGTGCTTTGGCCCATCTTTGGAGGAATCTTCGTCCTACCCGCCGATGGCAGATCTCTCTTCACTCTTATCTTTTTTCTCCTAGAGAACCATACTAATAATGGCCTCCATCTACACATGCCAACCTTCAAAAATTTTGCTTATACACATATCCTCCCCCTCGACCGAAAGTCCAAGGATCATGGAAACATCTCGCCTGTCCGGAGGTGGAAAGTGTGTGTGTCTCCGGCTTACACTGTTCGACAAGGGGGTTACTATAGACGCATTTAGATTTGGGGTCGAATGTCTAACAAGTTGTATGAAAGGGACAAGACCTAGCATCTCGATGTACAGAGTGTACCGCTCATCATACGATATCTCACCCGAAGACACCCCATGAGACCGAATCTTCAAGGGTTTGAAATTTTGCAAATATACAAATAAAATTATTACAACATCTGTAACACCTCGGGTGTTCCCCCTTAGTAGATTTGGTTGCTCCCTTTTTCCTTTTGCATCACATGCATCATTAGCATTGCATCATGTTTTTTTCAAAACAACTGGAAAACTCAAACCAAATTAAACTTTCAAACATTGTCCAAATTTCCAATTTAAAAATTGCAACCAAACAACTCCAATTGTTTTCAATAGCTTGAAGTTGATTTATTTAAATTGCTTATGAATAAAATTCCTTTTTTATCAAACCCCCTAATGGCAAATTAAATTTCAAATCATTCCATCTTAGTGGGCATGATCCAATTGTGGGTTTAAAAATTAAATTCTTGCAAACAAGTTAAATTCAATAAGCTTTCACAATTGTTTGAGTTAATGGAATAAAATTTGTTTAAAAAAAACCAAATCTTCATGAATCCTATTTAAAATTCAAATAGCCACTTTAAACCTTTTGGCCAATTCACATTTTTGGAAATAATGTTAATATAACCTTGGAATCTTTCTGTTTTGGAAACTCCATAAAATTACAAATTTGCAAACACCAACAATCCCCATCCTTTTCTATCTCTCTCTCTCTTTCATCCTTTACAAAAAAAAGAGTTAAGGAAAAAATAAAAAGAAAAGGCAAAGAAAGGAGAGAGGCCAGCCCCAGCCCTTTTTCCTTTTTCCCCAGCCCACCTAGTGACCCAAGCCCACTTCCCTCTTAAGCCCGATACCGATTCAGTTGTCGTCTTCCTCCCTCGACGTCATCTTCCTGTACGATCACCTCCACCACCTCAGGATCATTTCCCCCCCCCCCCCCTCCCTCTGATGCTGCCGTACCAAGCTCCTGCTCCATAAAACGCCACCCCCTCCTACTCGCTAACCCTAGACCCCCCTCCTTCTCCCATCGCCGCCAGCTTCCCCTCTCTCTTCCACCTCCTTTCTGCCTCTGTAGCTGAACCACCACCTAGCCGCCGTCAGGACTCGCCGATGCCGCGCCTCCACGCAGCTCCGTCAGCAGCACCGACCGCGGGAACGGAGCTGCCGCGATGGCCGCTACCTCTGTGTCGCACCCGGACTTCTAAAGGATACTCGCCGTTCCGTTGAACAGTAGTAGATTGGATTACGGGGCTTACCGGCACCCGCGTCCTCTTACGAGTAGGCCAACACACGTATGTGTGACAACCAACCCCTATCTGTTCAGCGTCGACGTAAACTATCCCATAGAAATCGGGATACTTCCATTGACGTACTTCAAAACATACACACATGGTACGTCAACGGCATTGGAACAAGTGATATCACAATAGATCTCTACGACACAAAAGATGGAAATAAGTTGCAAATGGCTCTCACTAGAGCAGAGATAGCAAATACAATCATCCAGAGGACACATGTCCCAACATAACATCATTACATCACAGCGGAAGCATTCAACATGTCTGAGTACAGACAAGATCCAAATAGGCCTAAGAGGCCGGAAACGAAAAGACGGAGCCCATCCACGAAGTCTCGGATCCTGCCCGGGTCCGCTATCTACTCGTCAGCAGCCTCGTCATACTCCATGTCGTAGCCACCACGTAGATCTTCGGAAACGTAGTCTGCGGAAACCACAGCCCCAAAGGGGTCAGTACATAAACGTACTGGCAAGCAAGACTCACAGTTCACCAAAGTGTAACCCGTCAACACCAAGCACAGATGCTTTGGGTTCAACGGAAAGAAGGGGATATAAAAGATGATGCAACTGGCTGCTCTAACCGACTACAGAGTTGCTATAACTTCCGACTATCAGAAAAGGGATAAGATAGCGTATCGTAACCAACTAACAACTAACCACCAAACAAAACCCATCCTGGATCTCGCCCCTTATCCAAAGAAGCAATCCGAGGATAACTCACAAAGTTGGATTAATGGTGGATCAAATTGTTGTGTCAATAAGCCTATTACTAGTCAAGTTATCATTGGTTAGGTGTAAGTTGTTCTGAGTACTTGTTAGCCAGTACTTTCACCAAGTAGTCCATAACCGCGGAAAACACGGCTTCTCGAGAAGATTTATCCCTGCAGGGTTGCACCAATTTGGTCGTACACGCAAGAATAACCCGCCAGATGGGATGCCTCCCACCAAGCGGGGCACTCTACACAACTCAACTCTTCTTCGCATCAAGCCCAAAGCACCACGTGTTGTGCGTGCGCGGCTAATCGAGCCCCGCGAAGAAAAGGGGACCCTCATAGCACTGGAAGACCACGCCGCCCTAAATGCCGACTACAAAAGTTCCACCCTGGCGCCAAGGGTTCGTACCTGCATATGCGTGCATCAAATGGAAAGCCCGAACTAAGTGTGGTGATTTGGACGAGATGCGAATCGAATCAAATTGAGGGGGGCGCCCATACTCGCTTCCTACATGCGGTTAGTGCGCTCATCATGGATCAGTAGACAAGACCCTTTTCCTATTAGGGTCGACACTAGCAGGCCTCAAAACCACGTCGGGCCTCCTGCCGGTGCCTTATCAGCAAATTATTATTACCTCAGAATTAACAGGTTGTTGTTTAACATCGAGCCCCAGAACGTGATGATAGCAACAGAAAGTAACGGGTAACAGACTCGAGCAAAAACAACCCTAAGCATACTAGTAAGACACGGGCTCAAACAACGGGGTTATGGGAGTGGAGGTGAGGCAATATCAGGGTTAAAAGGATACATGTGATAGGTTCGAACAGAAGCAACGATTCATAGGGCTAGCAGAATAGACAACGGAAAGTATCGGTATCCAATGTTGAAAGGAACACAATGGTTCATGTGAGTGAATACTTGCCTGCAAACTCAGTAGCCTGGTAATGAGCTAACTCCTTAGAAGGGATGTCGTAAGTATCGTCGATCTCAACGTCGTCGTATATCCGAGAAGAAGCAAACAAACAACACAGAGAACAAACAATCAATATCATGGCATAGTGCACAAACATGGGATGATGCATGACCAGTTAATTGATGCAAGAAAATACACTAGTTGACAAGATAACAACATGATTAAATGGACCCACATGCAATTTGGATTGCATATGGAAAGCCCATGAATTATGGTTGAATTAATTGTTTTACAACTAATCATCATGTGAAAGTAGATTAGCATGATGCATGGATGAGGAAAACAGAAAAATAACAACAATAGAATCAATTGGAAATAAGGTTTAACAAGTTTGGAATTTGTTTATTAAGTTATGGAAAATGTGCTTCTTAAAGGTATCACACCAACATTTGTTGTTTTCACCACTTTAAATTGTTCAAAACAGATAACAAAGTTCATATTTGAAAAGAACACAAGATTTTGGGTGGATTACATGTCTCACTTGTTGAAAATGGATTTCAAATAAATTATTTATGAATTTAACAATTTTCAATGATTTAAACAAGGTTTAATTTATTTAGCCAATTTTAATTATTCAAAACATGAAACAAATTTTATATTTGGAAAGGTGGTTTAATTTTGCATGGAAAACATATTTCATTTGTTGAAATTGGAATTGAAATGAGCAAGTTATTATTTTGGCAATTTTAAATGCAATAAACAAGAAACAGTTGTTTTCAGCAATTTAAATTATTCAAAACAGCAAACAAAATTTATATTTGGAAATTACATGAAAATTTGATTGGAAAACATATTTAGTTTGTTGAATTTGGAATTTTTATGCCCAAGTTATGATTTTTGCAAGTTTAAGTGAATTAAGCAAGTTTTTTAAATATTGCACCAATTTAAAATATTCAAAACAGTAAACAAATTTCATTGAAAAGGTTGAAAACATGTATCAAATGTTTCATTGAACATTTAGAGCTATCAAACATAATTTTTGGGTGATTATTGAATTTATTATGCAATTTTCCATAATCATTCTTATTCTGCCATTTTTAGTAAACAGAGGAAACATGCTCAAAATTAATTCAATTGTGCCCAAATAAAATACTAATGTGTAGAGTTTGTTAAGAAAAAATTTTAGAGTCCAAGTTTGCTTAAATTGGATGAGTAGAACTAAAGTTATGAAATTCCAAAGTTTCCAAATTTTATTGCATTTTCAGTAATTAATTATTTAGTGCAAAAATTGTTACAGAAACATGTTGCAAACTTGACATTACTAGAAGGAGAACAAAATTATGAAACCACAGGATTTTGAATCATTCAAATTGGAGTGATATTCAATTTTATATGGAATTTAGAAGTAATTGATCAGATCTGTCTTTCTGAACTGCGGGCAGAAAAAGAAAAAACAGAGAATAAAAGGTGTGGGGTGAGGGGGATCGAACCCTAGACCTGTGGGTTAGGCGCAAGGGGTGTTGACCAGTGGGGTAGCTGAACTTTGGTGATAGGAAGTGGGCCTCGGGGTGGATAAGGTGGTGGTGCGGGCTGTTATTGAATTTTTCCTGCACGTACGCATCTGTACCTCGACGGACAGAAAGAAACGGTCGACGAGGGCCATGGCGGCTGCTGCTCGCCGGAGGGGGACCATCCGCGGTGTGGGTGGCGCTGTGGGGGGTGTGGGTGGTGCTCGGAGGAGGAGGGGAGCGAGAGGGAAGGAGGGGGAGGCTCACCTCGTGCGCTCGAGGCAGTAGGAGGTCGGGGCGGACAGGGAGGCGGTCGCCGGCTTGAGGAGGACGGCGGCGGCGCGGTGCTGTCTCCCGGCCCGTGCCGAGGGGGGAGCAGGAAGAGGGCGGCCGTGGGGTTCCATTCCCGCGGTCGCCCGGGCCGGAGGGAGCCCGGAGCTCCGACGATCACCGGAGGGAATGGGGCTCGGTGGAGTGGTACAGGTATAGAGAAAAGAAATACAGAGAGGAAAGAGCAGAGGGTGGAAGAAAGGGAATGGAGGCGGTAGAGGGAGAAGGAGGGAGGAGGGAAAAGGCATAGGGAACCCTAGGGTTAGGGCTTAGGTTATAGGGGGGGGAGGTGTGATCACCGTTGCCTGTATCTCCCTGCTACGTGGCTAGCCTGGATGGTGACCGTACCAAGGAAGAAGAAGGTGGGGAAGGGGTATGGGCCTCTAGGGGAAAGAAGTGGTGGGCTGAGGGGAAGTGGGTTGGGCTGCTGGTTGCTCTCTCTCCCTCTTGCTAGCTTTATTATTTTTGTTATGTTTTATTTTTTTTGCAGAAAATGGAAAGGGAAGAAATAGATAAGGTTTAGGGCTAGGAAAAAAAGAAAAATTGGATGAGTTTATTAAGTCAAAAGCAACCACTGCCAAGCTTGGAATTTTAAAAAGTTTTTTTTGCAAATTAATTCAAATTTGAATCATCTTTATATTAAGTGGTTATTGAAAACAATAATTTCATTAGGGTGGACATATATTTTTAATTGGAAGCTAAAGGTTATGATTGTTGTGTGATTTCCATAATCTTAAATTAGGTGCTGTTTTTGGTTTGATTTGAATTTGAATGCAATTTGGAAATTATTGATCTATTAGAAGCCACCATTTTAATAGTTGAACATTATGGAAATAATTGGAAACAAATGGAGTTTTGAGTTGGACTTTTTATTTGAAAAAGATTGTAACATGACAAGTATGAAACAAAGGTTGAACATTGTTTGGAGAATTATTTGAATCTGAAAATGTTTTGTTATTGGATGCATTTTTTTATAGAAACAAAACAACAGTTTTGAAATCACACTTTAATGGAAACAAATGATTGTTTTATTTTGAAATGTCATTTTGGAAATTGTAACATCACAAGGATGAAACAAAAGGTTTGAAATTTGATTTGAAATTCAAATAGAAAACAAAGGAAAACAAATGAAAACAGTTGGAAAACAAAAGAAAACAAGCAAAACAATTGCAATCAACATGATGCCATGATGCAAAACATAAAATAACAGAGAGCAAACATTCTAATGGCTATTTTTCATACTTGGGATGCTACACTCTGCAACCCCGCGGACGAGCGCTTCCCTCCACGGACGGCCGCCGGCGAGCACGCCCTCGACGTGGACTGAACCACGCCGTCTCCGATCGGCCACCGCGTCGTCACGCTATCTCGCGTCATCGGCCCCCCGAGGTGAGCACACGCCCGTTCCCCCCCTCTGTTTTCCCCCTGCCGCTACGCCGCGATGCCCTCCGTCTCTGCGCCTGGCGCCACCGTCAAAGCCGCCGTGGGCGTTCCCTGTCGGCTGCCAGAACGAGGACGAGCACGCCCGCCTGCTTCTTTTCTTCAGAAAACGAACTCGCTGTCGAATTCAGTTAACAGCAGAGGGGTTTGCCTCTTATTCCACCGCCCCTGTATCCCATCACGACAGCAGCAGAACCGCAGTGGTTGCGTTTCCCTGCGCGCAGCGAGGCGACCCGGGTTCGATCCCCACGGCCGCAAGGCCCTTTTTCCTTTTAATCGCGCGCGGGGGGGTAGGCCCCACGGGTCAGTGACCCCCGAGGCCACATCACCTTCCAACCGCGCCCCGTGCGCGCCAGCGTGGCCTGGGCCCGCTTGGCAGCGGCCCAGGGTCACTGTGGCTCGGTGCATCTCCGTTTTTTTGGCGTTGTTTCACAGAGAAGCCCCTGTCCCCCTGTTTCTTTCACATTCCAGCCCCTGTTTTTTTTACAGAAATAACCCAAAAATTCAAATCGCTATAACTTTAAATTTATAAATCCAAATCATACAAACTTTAAATGTATTCCACTCCAAATTCCCTGTACTTTCTAAATATGTGTGTTGTTTACTGCTTTGAACATTCCAAATATTTTTAAAACTTCAAATTCAAATAACTCTTTTTGAATTTGATCAAATCCATAACAAGTTCAAATATATTTCAAATGGCCCATATAAAATATGTTTCCCAACCAAAATTTCATGCTCTTTCCAAATATAACATTTGTTTTCTGTTTTGAACATTTCAAATTGTTTCAAAATTCAAATTCAAACAATTCATTTAAAATTTGATTAATTGCATAACTATTTCAAACTTAATTCAAATCACACAAATATAATATGTTTTCCATGCCATTTGGAACCATCTTTTCAAATAGAAATTTGTTTCATGTTTTGAATAATTAAAATTGCTTAAATAATTTAAACCTTGTTTAAATCATTTACATTGGCTAAATTCATAACTTGCTCAAATTAACTTATCTCTGTACATATAAAATATGTTTTCAAACTAGAAAAGTATGAACTTTTCAAATATGAATTTGAATTTATGTTTTGAACAAATAAAACCCAAATAATATTCAAACTTGAATTAAATTCAATTAAAACTTGTTTAATCTTGTTTACTTCATAATTAAATCATTGCAATTCCTTTTTCAATAATTGAAACATGTAATCCACCTAAAATTTTGTGTTCTAATCAAATATGAACTTTGTTATCTGTTTTGAACAATTTAACTTGATGAAAACAACCAAATGCTTGTGTCACACCCTTAAGTAACCAAAATTCCAAAAAACTTAATAAGTGAATTTCAAAATGGGTAAACCTTATTTCCAATTGGTTCTATTGTTGTTATTTTTTTGTTTTCCTCATCCATGCATCATGCTAATCCACTTTCACCTATTGGTTAGTTGTAGAACAAATGTTTCAACCATAATTCATGGGCTTTTCCATATGCAATCCAAATTGCATATGGGTCCATTTAAACATGCTATCATGTCAACTAGTTTATTCCTATGCATCCATTAAATTGTCATGCATCCATATCTTGATCATGCTGGATCTTTTGCCGTAGTAGTAATTGTTTCATCCGGTGTTTGTTCGAGGTTCGTTGCTTCTTCCCGGATAGGACGTTGAGATGATGTGAGCAACGACAAGTTCTGCGGATGTAACCTCACTTGCTGATTCCAGGCAAGTATACTCACTTGCTGCCAAATGGCTGCCTCTCATCACTTGTTACCGATTCTTTCCGTTGTTCTTATTCTAGTCTGTTGATTCGATGCTTGTGTCTCGATCCTATCATATGTTTACCTTGCAGCCATGATATAGCCTTCCTTCCACTTCCTATCAACTGTTGTTTGTTTACCCTGTTGGCCCTCGTGTCGTAGTTGGATGCTTAGTGTTGTTTGCGCTCAAGTCTTGTTGTTCCTTTCGTATCATGTTTAGTTGATAGCTGGGTTTCAATTCAATCAACAACATGTTAATGTTTTGGGTAATAATAATTTGATGATAAGGCACCGGCAGGAGCCCGGCGTGGTTTAGAAGCCTGCTAGTGTTGACCCTAATTAGGAAAAGGGTTGTCTATGATCCATGGAGCGCACTAACCGCATGTGGGAAGCGAGTATGGGCGCCCCCTCAACTTGATTCGATTCGCATCTCGTCCAAATCGCCACACTTAGTTCGGGCTTTCCATTTGATGCATGCATATGCAGGTGCGAACCCGAGGCCAGGTGGAACTTTTGTAGTCGGCATTTAGGGCGGCGTGGTCTTCCAGTGCTATGAGGGTCCCCTTTTCTTCGTGGGGGCTCGATTAGCCGTGCACGCACAACACGTGGTTCTTTGGGCTTGATGCAAAGAGTTGGGTTGTGTTGAGTACCTCGCTTGGTGGGTTTGATCCCCCGTCTGGCGGTTATTCTTACGTGTACGGCCAAATTGGTGCATCCCTGCAGGGTTAAATCTTCTCGAGAAGTCGTGTTTTCCGCGTTATGGTTAACTGGTGAAAGTACTGGCTAACAAGTACTCAGAACAACTTACACCTAACTAATGATAACTTGACTAGTAATAGTCTTATTGACACGATAACTTGAACCATCATTAATCCAACAGTGTGAGTTATCCTTGGGTTGATTCCTTAGTAGGGGGTAACATTGGATGGGTTTGTTTGGTGAGTAGTTATAGTTGGTTACGATACGCTATCTTATCCCCCTCTTTTAGCCGGATGTTTGAGTCTCTGTAGTTGGTTAGTGCAGTCCGCTGCCGCTTATTTGCAATAATCCCTTCCTTTCCATTGAACCCAAAGTATTTGTATCTTGTGATGACTGGCTACGCCGGTATCTTTTGAGTATGGTTTATCCACTTGCCAGTACTTAACCATACTGACCCACGAATCTCTTTCGTGGCTGCATATTCAATATTGCAGTCAACAGGTTTGAAGTCTGACGACGTTAGCTTGGGAATCCCTTCGGCTTGGCCTGGGCAGGGATTGGACGCTCTCAGTTATCTTCAGGACTCTTAGTCCAATTTGTATCTTGTCCGTAGCCGGACACTATGTTGTTTCTTCCGCTGTTATTTGGATCTTTGTATTGTATCAGTTGTATCCTTGGCTCGTTTGAGTCCTCTTGTATATATCTTTTCTGTTGTTGTTGTGGATTATTCGTGAACTGTTGTAATGTTATCAGACGTGGCAACCTGGAATCGGTTATTATGTGGATTTTGGCGGGAATGCTGAAATCTGCATAGTGCCCGATCTCGGGGTGTCACAAATGGTATCAGAGCCTTGGTTCCGATTCCCGAGATTGTTTCGATACGAATGGTTATCGAAGCAACGGGTCCGCAAAGCCTGTAGGATAACCTCGCTAACGGCCGTTGTTTCTAGAGTGTCAAAAACTATTTCTGCTAAACTATTTTGGAAAACATCTCAATAGGATTCTTGTTTTCTCCTTACCTCTATTCTATTTCCCCTCCCATCTTATTTGTTTTGGAGTCTCCCCCCTTGTCTATCTTTCAAAGTGTTAGGATCCTACGTGGGTGGACGTTTCCTGAGCCTTTAACCTAATAGGTTCGATCATCGGAAGGTTCCTGGTGGAAGAACATCGTCGTCACTCCGAGCAAGAATTCCTTGTTAGTGGTGTCGAGGAGATCAACTGGAAGCATGAAGAATCGATAGTCGAACTTCTTTCCCCTCCCGGGTTAGCAGGTGGATTGCGAGGGCGCAATCCCTTGTTAGTGGTGTCGTCTGTAACACCTGGGGTGTTCCCCCTTAGTAGATTTGGTTGCTCCCTTTTTCCTTTTGCATCACATGCATCATTAGCATTGCATCATGTTTTTTCAAAACAACTGGAAAACTCAAACCAAATTAAACTTTCAAACATTGTCCAAATTTCCAATTTAAAAATTGCAACCAAACAACTCCAATTGTTTTCAATAGCTTGAAGTTGATTTATTTAAATTGCTTATGAATAAAATTCCTTTTTTATCAAACCCCCTAATGGCAAATTAAATTTCAAATCATTCCATCTTAGTGGGCATGATCCAATTGTGGGTTTAAAAATTAAATTCTTGCAAACAAGTTAAATTCAATAAGCTTTCATAATTGTTTGAGTTAATGGAACAAAATTTGTTTAAAAAAAACAAATCTTCATGAATCCTATTTAAAATTCAAATAGCCACTTTAAACCTTTTGGCCAATTCACATTTTTGGAAATAATGTTAATATAAACTTGGAATCTTGCTGTTTTGGAAACTCCATAAAATTACAAATTTGCAAACACCAACAATCCCCATTCTTTTCTATCTCTCTCTCTCTTTCATCCTTTACAAAAAAAGAGTTAAGGAAAAAATAAAAATAAAAGGCAAAGCAAGGAGAGAGGCCAGCCCCAGCCCTTTTTCCTTTTTCCCCAGCCCACCTAGTGACCCAAGCCCACTTCCCTCTTAAGCCCGATACCGATTCAGTTGTCGTCTTCCTCCCTCGACGTCATCTTCCTGTACGATCACCTCCACAACCGCAGGATCATCTCCCCCCTCCTCTGATGCTGCCGTACCAAGCTCCTGCTCCATAAAACGCCACCCCCCTCCTACTCGCTAACCCGAGACCCCCCTCCTTCTCCCATCGCCGCCAGCTTCCCCTCTCTCTTCCACCTCCTTTCTGCCTCTGTAGCTGAACCACCACCTAGCCGCCGTCAGGACTCGCCGATGCCGCGCCTCCACGCAGCTCCGTCAGCAGCGCCGACCGCGGGAACGGAGCTGCCGCGATGGCCGCTACCTCTGCAACCCCGGGGACGAGCGCTTGCCTCCACGGACGGCCGCCGGCGAGCACGCCCTCGACGCGGACTGAACCACGCCGTCTCCGATCGGCCACCGCGTCGTCACGCTATCTCGCGTCATCGGCCCCCCGAGGTGAGCACACGCCCGTTCCCCCCCTCTGTTTTTCCCCTGGCGCTACGCCGCGATGCCCTCCGTCTCTGCGCCTGGCGCCACCGTCAAAGCCGCCGTGGGCGTTCCCTGTCGTCTGCCAGAACGAGGACGAGCACGCCCGCCTGCTTCTTTTCTTCAGAAAATGAACTCGCTGTCGAATTTAGTTAACAGCAGAGGGGTTTGCCTCTTATTCCACCGCCCCTGTATCCCATCACGACAGCAGCAGAACCGCAGTGGTTGCGTTTCCCTGCGCGCAGCGAGACGACCCGGGTTCGATCCCCACGGCCGCAAGGCCCTTTTTCCTTTTAATCGCGCGCGGGGGGGGGGGGGTAGGCCCCACGGGTCAGTGACCCCCGAGGCCACATCACCTTCCAACTGCGCCCCGTGCACGCCAGCGTGGCATGGGCCCGCTTGGCAGCGGCCCAGGGTCACTGTGGCTCGGTGCATCTCCGTTTTTTTGGCGCTGTTTCACAGAGAAGCCCCTGTCCCCCTGTTTCTTTCACATTCCAGCCCCTGTTTTTTTTACAGAAATAACCCAAAAATTCAAATGGCTATAACTTTAAATTTATAAATCCAAATCATACAAACTTTAAATGTATTCCACTCCAAATTCCCTGTACTTTCTAAATATGTGTGTTGTTTACTGCTTTGAACATTCCAAATATTTGTAAAACTTCAAATTCAAATAACTCTTTTTGAATTTGATCAAATCCATAACAAGTTCAAATATATTTCAAATGGCCCATATAAAATATGTTTCCCAACCAAAATTTATTGCTCTTTCAGAATATAACATTTGTTTTCTGTTTTGAACATTTCAAATTGTTTCAAAATTCAAATTCAACTCATTTAAAATTTGATTAATTGCATAACTATTTCAAACTTAATTCAAATCACACAAATAAAATATGTTTTCCATGCCATTTTGAACCATCTTTTCAAATATAAATTTTGTTTCATGTTTTGAATAATTAAAATGGCTTAAATAATTTAAACCTTGTTTAAATCAATTACATTGGCTAAATTCATAACTTGCTCAAATTAACTTATCTCTGTACATATAAAATATGTTTTCAAACTAGAAAAGTATAACCTTTTCAAATATGAATTTGAATTTATGTTTTGAACAAATAAAATCCAAATAATATTCAAACTTGAATTAAATTCAATTAAAACTTGTTTAATCTTGTTTAATTCATGATTAAATCATTGTAATTCCTTTTTCAATAATTGAAACATGTAATCCACCTAAAATTTTGTGTTCTAATCAAATATGAACTTTGTTATCTGTTTTGAACAATTTAACTTGATGAAAACAACCAAATGCTTGTGTGACACCCTTAAGTAACCAAAATTCCAAAAAACTTAATAAGTGAATTTCAAAATGGGTAAACCTTATTTCCAATTGGTTCTATTGTTGTTATTTTGTTGTTTTCCTCATCCATGCATCATGCTAATCCACTTTCACCTATTGGTTAGTTGTAGAACAAATGTTTCAACCATAATTCATGGGCTTTTCCATATGCAATCCAAATTGCATATGGGTCCATTTAAACATGCTATCATGTCAACTAGTTTATTCCTATGCATCCATTAAATTGTCATGCATCCATATCTTGATCATGCTGGATCTTTTGCCGTAGTAGTAATTGTTGCATCCGGTGTTTGTTCGAGGTTCGTTGCTTCTTCCCGGATAGGACGTTGAGATGATGTGAGCAACGACAAGTTCTGCGGATGTACCTCTACTTGCTGGATTCCAGGCAAGTATACTCACTTGCTGCCAAATGGCTGCCTCTCATCACTTGTTACCGATTCTTTCCGTTGTTCTTATTCTAGTCTGTTGATTCGATGCTTGTGTCTCGATCCTATCATATGTTCACCTTGCTGCCATGATATAGCCTTCCTTCCACTTCCTATCAACTGTTGTTTGTTTACCCTGTTGGCTCTCGTGTCATAGTTGGATGCTTAGTGTTGTTTGCGCTCAAGTCTTGTTGTTCCTTTCGTATCACATGTTTAGTTGATAGCTGGGTTTCAATTCAATCAACAACATGTTAATGTTTTGGGTAATAATAATTTGATGATAAGGCACCGGCAGGAGGCCCGGCGTGGTTTTGAAGCCTGCTAGTGTCGACCCTAATTAGGAAAAGGGTCTTGTCTACTGATCCATGATGAGCGCACTAACCGCATGTGGGAAGCGAGTATGGGCGCCCCCCTCAACTTGATTCGATTCGCATCTCGTCCAAATCGCCACACTTAGTTCGGGCTTTCCATTTGATGCATGCATATGCAGGTGCGAACCCGAGGCCAGGGTGGAACTTTTGTAGTCGGCATTTAGGGCGGCGTGATCTTCCAGTGCTATGAGGGTCCCCCTTTTCTTCGTGGGGGCTCGATTAGCCGCGCACGCACAGCACGTGGTTCTTTGGGCTTGATGCGAAGAAGAGTTGGGTTGTGTTGAGTACCTCTCTTGGTGGGTTGATCCCACGTCTGGCGGGTTATTCTTACGTGTACGGCCAAATTGGTGCATCCCTGCAGGGTTAAATCTTCTCGAGAAGCCGTGTTTTCCGCGGTTATGGTTAACTTGGTGAAAGTACTGGCTAACAAGTACTCAGAACAACTTACACCTAACTAATGATAACTTGACTAGTAATAGTCTTATTGACACGATAACTTGAACCATCATTAATCCAACAGTGTGAGTTATCCTTGGGTTGCTTCCTTAGTAGGGGGTAACATTGGATGGGTTCGTTTGGTGAGTAGTTATAGTTGGTTACGATACGCTATCTTATCCCCCTCTTTTAGCCGGATGTTGTAGTGAGTCTCTGTAGTTGGTTAGTGCAGCCCGCTGCCGCTTATTTGCAATAATCCCTTCCTTTCCATTGAACCCAAAGTATTTGTATCTTGTGATGACTGGCTACGCCGGTATCTTGTGATTATGGTTTATCCACTTGCCAGTACTTAACCGTACTGACCCACGAATCTCTTTCGTGGCTGCATATTCAATATTGCAGTCAACAGGTTTGAAGTCTGACGACGTTAGCTTGGGAATCCCTCCGGCTTGGCCTGGGCAGGGATTGGACGCTCTCGGTTATCTTCAGGACTCTTAGTCCCATTTGTATCTTGTCCGTAGCCGGACACTATGTTGTTTCTTCCGCTGTTATTTGGATCTTTGTATTATATCAGTTGTATCCTTGGCTCGTTTGAGTCCTCTTGTATATATCTTTTCTGTTGTTGTTGTGGATTATTCGTGAACTGTTGTAATGTTATCAGACGTGGCAACCTGGAATCGGTTATTATGTGGATTTTGGCGGGAATGCTGAAATCTGCATAGTGCCCGATCTCGGGGTGTCACAAATGGTATCAGAGCCTTGGTTCCGATTCCCGAGATTGTTTCGATACGAATGGTTATCGAAGCAACGGGTCCGCAAAGCCTGTAGGATAACCTCGCTAACGGCCGTTGTTTCTAGAGTGTCAAAAACTATTTCTGCTAAACTATTTTGGAAAACATCTCAATAGGATTCTTGTTTTCTCCTTACCTCTATTCTATTTCCCTCCCATCTTATTTGTTTTGGAGTCTCCCCCTATTGTCTATCTTTCAAAGTGTAGGATCCTACGTGGGTGGACGTTTCCTGAGCCTTTAACCTAATAGGTTCGATCATCGGAAGGTTCCTGGTGGAAGAACATCGTCGTCACTCCGAGCAAGAATTCCTTGTTAGTGGTGTCGAGGAGATCAACTGGAAGCATGAAGAATCGATAGTCGAACTTCTTTCCCCTCCCGGGTTAGCAGGTGGATTGCGAGGGCGCAATCCCTTGTTAGTGGTGTCGTCTGTAACACCTGGGGTGTTCCCCCTTAGTAGATTTGGTTGCTCCCTTTTTCCTTTTGCATCACATGCATCATTAGCATTGCATCATGTTTTTTCAAAACAACTGGAAAACTCAAACCAAATTAAACTTTCAAACATTGTCCAAATTTCCAATTTAAAAATTGCAACCAAACAACTCCAATTGTTTTCAATAGCTTGAAGTTGATTTATTTAAATTGCTTATGAATAAAATTCCTTTTTTATCAAACCCCCTAATGGCAAATTAAATTTCAAATCATTCCATCTTAGTGGGCATGATCCAGTTGTGGGTTTAAAAATTAAATTCTTGCAAACAAGTTAAATTCAATAAGCTTTCATAATTGTTTGAGTTAATGGAATAAAATTTGTGTAAAAAAAACAAATCTTCATGAACCCTATTTAAAATTCAAATAGCCACTTTAAACCTTTTGGCCAATTCACATTTTTGGAAATAATGTTAATATAACCTTGGAATCTTGCTGTTTTGGAAACTCCATAAAATTACAAATTTGCAAACACCAACAATCCCCATCCTTTTCTCTCTCTCTCTCTCTCTTTCATCCTTTACAAAAAAAAGAGTTAAGGAAAAAAATAAAAATAAAAGGCAAAGCAAGGAGAGAGGCCAGCCCCAGCCCTTTTTCCTTTTTCCCCAGCCCGCCTAGTGACCCAAGCCCACTTCCCTCTTAAGCCCGATACTGATTTAGTTGTCGTCTTCCTCCCTCGACGTCATCTTCCTGTACGATCACCTCCACCACCGCAGGATCATCTCCCCCCTCCTCTGATGCTGCCGTACCAAGCTCCTGCTCCATAAAACGCCACCCCCCTCCTACTCGCTAACCCTAGACCCCCCTCCTTCTCCCATCGCCGCCAGCTTCCCCTCTCTCTTCCACCTCCTTTCTGCCTCTGTAGCTGAACCACCACCTAGCCGCCGTCAGGACTCGCCGATGCCGCGCCTCCACGCAGCTCCGTCAGCAGCGCCGACCGCGGGAACGGAGCTGCCGCGATGGCCGCTACCTCTGCAACCCCGCGGACGAGCGCTTGCCTCCACGGACGGCCGCCGGCGAGCACGCCCTCGACGCGGACTGAACCACTCCGTCTCCGAACGGCCACCGCGTCGTCACGCTATCTCGCGTCATCGGCCCCCCGAGGTGAGCACACGCCTGTTCCCCCCTCTGTTTTTTCCCTGCCGCTACGCCGCGATGCCCTCCGTCTCTGCGCCTGGCGCCACCGTCAAAGCCGCCGTGGGCGTTCCCTGTCCTCTGCCAGAACGAGGACGAGCACGCCCGCCTGCTTCTTTTCTTCAGAAAACGAACTCGATGTCGAATTCAGTTAACAGCAGAGGGGTTTGCCTCTTATTCCACCGCCCATGTATCCCATCACGACAGCAGCAGAACCGCAGTGGTTGCGTTTCCCTGCGCGCAGCGAGGCGACCCGGGTTCGATCCCCACGGCCGCAAGGCCCTTTTTCCTTTTAATCGCGCGCGGGGGGGTAGGCCCCACGGGTCAGTGACCCCCGAGGCCACATCACCTTCCAACCGCGCCCCGTGCGCGCCAGCGTGGCCTGGGCCCGCTTGGCAGCGGCCCAGGGTCACTGTGGCTCGGTGCATCTCCGTTTTTTTGGCGCTGTTTCACAGAGAAGCCCCTGTCCCCCTGTTTCTTTCACATTCCAGACCCTGTTTTTTTTACAGAAATAACCCAAAAATTCAAATGGCTATAACTTTAAATTTATAAATCCAAATCATACAAACTTTAAATGTATTCCACTCCAAATTCCCTGTACTTTCTAAATATGTGTGTTGTTTACTGCTTTGAACATTCCAAATATTTTTAAAACTTCAAATTCAAATAACTCTTTTTGAATTTGATCAAATCCATAACAAGTTCAAATATATTTCAAATGGCCCATATAAAATATGTTTCCCAACAAAAATTTCATGCTCTTTCCAAATATAACATTTGTTTTCTGTTTTGAACATTTCAAATTGTTTCAAAATTCAAATTCAAACAATTCATTTAAAATTTGATTAATTGCATAACTATTTCAAACTTAATTCAAATCACACAAATAAAATATGTTTTCCATGCCATTTTGAACCATCTTTTCAAATATAAATTTTGTTTC
Organism: Alopecurus myosuroides; assembly: GCA_028641055.1. Lineage (NCBI taxonomy): Eukaryota > Viridiplantae > Streptophyta > Magnoliopsida > Poales > Poaceae > Alopecurus > Alopecurus myosuroides. The sequence goes on from CM054057.1 coordinate 744,036,702, forward strand.
ATGTTTTGAATAATTAAAATTTCTTAAATAATTTAAACCTTGTTTAAATCATTTACATTGGCTAAATTCATAACTTGCTCAAATTAACTTATCTCTGTACATATAAAATATGTTTTCAAACTAGAAAAGTATAACCTTTTCAAATATGAATTTGAATTTATGTTTTGAACAAATAAAATCCAAATAATATTCAAACTTGAATTAAATTCAATTAAAACTTGTTTAATCTTGTTTAATTCATAATTAAATCATTGTAATTCCTTTTTCAATAATTGAAACATGTAATCCACCTAAAATTTTGTGTTCTAATCAAATATGAACTTTGTTATCTGTTTTGAAAAATTTAACTTGATGAAAACAACCAAATGCTTGTGTGACACCCTTAAGTAACCAAAATTCCAAAAAACTTAATAAGTGAATTTCAAAATGGGTAAACCTTATTTCCAATTGGTTCTATTGTTATTATTTTGTTGTTTTCCTCATCCATGCATCATGCTAATCCACTTTCACCTATTGGTTAGTTGTAGAACAAATGTTTCAACCATAATTCATGGGCTTTTCCATATGCAATCCAAATTGCATATGGGTCCATTTAAACATGCTATCATGTCAACTAGTTTATTCCTATGCATCCATTAAATTGTCATGCATCCATATCTTGATCATGATGGATCTTTTGCCGTAGTAGTAATTGTTGCATCCGGTGTTTGTTCGAGGTCGTTGCTTCTTCCCGGATAGGACGTTGAGATGATGTGAGCAACGACAAGTTCTGCGGATGTACCTCTACTTGCTGGATTCCAGGCAAGTATACTCACTTGCTGCCAAATGGCTGCCTCTCATCACTTGTTACCGATTCTTTCCGTTGTTCTTATTCTAGTCTGTTGATTCGATGCTTGTGTCTCGATCCTATCATATGTTTACCTTGCAGCCATGATATAGCCTTCCTTCCACTTCCTATCAACTGTTGTTTGTTTACCCTGTTGGTCCTCGTGTCGTAGTTGCATGCTTCGTGTTGTTTGCGCTCAAGTCTTGTTGTTCCTTTCGTATCACATGTTTAGTTGATAGCTGGGTTTCAATTCAATCAACAACATGCTAATGTTTTGGGTAATAATAATTTGATGATAAGGCACCGGCAGGAGGCCCGGCGTGGTTTTGAAGCCTGCTAGTGTCGACCCTAATTAGGAAAAGGGTCTTGTCTACTGATCCATGATGAGCGCACTAACCGCATGGGGAAGCGAGTATGGGCGCCCCCTCAACTTGATTCGATTCGCATCTCGTCCAAATCGCCACACTTAGTTCGGGCTTTCCATTTGATGCATGCATATGCAGGTGCGAACCCGAGGCCAGGGTGGAACTTTTGTAGTCGGCATTAAGGGCGGCGTGGTCTTCCAGTGCTATGAGGGTCCCCCTTTTCTTCGTGGGGGCTCGATTAGCCGCGCACGCACAGCACGTGGTTCTTTGGGCTTGATGCGAAGAAGAGTTGGGTTGTGTTGAGTACCTCGCTGGTGGGTTGATCCCCGTCTGGCGGGTTATTCTTACGTGTACGGCCAAATTGGTGCATCCCTGCAGGGTTAAATCTTCTCGAGAAGCCGTGTTTTCCGCGGTTATGGTTAACTTGGTGAAAGTACTGGCTAACAAGTACTCATAACAACTTACACCTAACTAATGATAACTTGACTAGTAATAGTCTTATTGACACGATAACTTGAACCATCATTAATCCAACAGTGTGAGTTATCCTTGGGTTGCTTCCTTAGTAGGGGGTAACATTGGATGGGTTTGTTTGGTGAGTAGTTATAGTTGGTTACGATACGCTATCTTATCCCCCTCTTTTAGCCGGATGTTGTAGTGAGTCTCTGTAGTTGGTTAGTGCAGCCCGCTGCCGCTTATTTGCAATAATCCCTTCCTTTCCATTGAACCAAAGTATTTGTATCTTGTGATGACTGGCTACGCCGGTCTTGTGAGTATGGTTTATCCACTTGCCAGTACTTAACCGTACTGACCCACGAATCTCTTTCGTGGCTGCATATTCAATATTGCAGTCAACAGGTTTGAAGTCTGACGACGTTAGCTTGGGAATCCCTCCGGCTTGGCCTGGGCAGGGATTGGACGCTCTCGGTTATCTTCAGGACTCTTAGTCCAATTTGTATCTTGTCCGTAGCCGGACACTATGTTGTTTCTTCCGCTGTTATTTGGATCTTTGTATTGTATAAGTTGTATCCTTGGCTCGTTTGAGTCCTCTTGTATATATCTTTTCTGTTGTTGTTGTGGATTATTCGTGAACTGTTGTAATGTTATCAGACGTGGCAACCTGGAATCGGTTATTATGTGGATTTTGGCGGGAATGCTGAAATCTGCATAGTGCCCGATCTCGGGGCGTCACAACATCTCCCACACATTTGCAACAATAAGAAATTTAAAACATACAAGACCAAAAGTATATTGATTACCTGCCCCTTCTCCGTCTTCAAATAGGCCATGTGTAACATCATAATAATCATCGAGTAACCACATCATCCTACATATTCCAAACAATAGGGCATCACACTATGTGAGTATGTGAGCAATATGTGAGTACCTCACACTTGAAACATGGTACACATATGTTGTTAATATTTGACCTATATTCTCCTAATAAGAACAAAACCACCTAACATATATATTACACAATTTTTTTGGAAGCAAAATTAACCCACTAATTTTAACAATGGATCATAGAAACAAAATTAACAAACTAAGCAATTCTAAACATGAGAATAACCAATTATACACATGTTCTATAGATGGTACTTTGAAAAATCAATAAACTAAAATTTTAACCCATATTCTACACATGTTCAAATGCTAAATATCATAGAAACATGACATTGTTCCACAACTAAATGAATATAACAGAGACATTAGGATTCCACCAAAACTTCCACAAGGAGGCCAAATGAGATGTAATTATGGATGAAAAGTGGTGGATCGGAGGAGAATAGTGGCGGGAAATGGTTGGGGATGAAATATGATACGTTGCAATCATATCTATAATTTTTGATGCGCCATGCTTGTTTTCTACCCAATACCTTTTGTTTTCCACATATTTTCTTTCATTTTCCGGATGTTTTCACAGACTAACCTATTAACAAGATTCCCTAGAACAGTTGTTGTTTTAAGCTATTTTTCTATTTCAGAAAAGTTCTTAAGGAAATATTCTTGTAAAGGGCTGAAAATCCACGAAGATGAATTTTTACCCGGAACAAAGACGGAGTCCAAAGGGGAACCAGAGGGGGGCCAGGGCACCAGGCGCGGCTTCTCCCGAGGCCGTGGCCAGTGGGCCCGTGGGGGCCCTAAGCACCACGTCAAGTCCCCCCGTCACTTATAAATTGCCATAAACCCTAAAAAACACAGGAACAAAGTTATTTTCCGCGAAACATACAAAGAGGCGTCGTCACGTCGAAATTCCAATCTAGGGCTTTTGGAGTCCTGCTCTGGCGCCCTGCCGGAGAGGGGGATCGTCACCGGAGGCCTCTACATCGCCATGATCGCCTCTAAACAGATTCGTGAGTAGTTCATCTTGGGACTACGGGACCATAACAGTAGCTAGATGGTTGTTCTCTCCCCTTTGCCTCCATGTTTAGTGTCTCGTGAGCTGCCTCACATGATCGAGACCTCCGTTATGTAATTGTGCATGTTGTGTTTGCTGGGATCCAGTGACCCATGAGATTATGATTATTTTTTCATGTCAATCTGAGATTCTTCACTTATATTTGTAAAGAGTTTTAATCTTGTCTTGCAATGCTCCCTTATGTTTATGATTACCTTGGCCACATAGTTCTTTTCACCCCCGAGAGAGGGGAGGGGTGGATGTGATATTGCCACTAGGGAGAAAACATTGTTGCTCTTGTCTATATATGGGAACCACTGCTTACATTACGTATTAATCTTAATGCATTTGTGTGTTGCACACATAGCAATCACTTTGTTGCTGCAACTTAATACCAAGGGATTTGCTGGATAGCTTTCTTGAGGTGGATATTTATATATGGATGCATGCTAGATAGCGGTCCATATTCCTTGACACAATGCATATAATGTTAGAACCCGTGAAACTTATCTTGTCATAATAGTATTGTTATACGTTCATGATTTGTCAATTTCCAAGTTATAATTTGTTCACACAACATGTTTGTTTTCTTTGAAGAGACACCACTAGTGAACCTATGGCCCCCAGTCCTATTTTCCTCGTATTGCAAACCTTTTTTAAGCACTTTTATCATTGTTTGGTTGTTGTCCCATTTTTACTTTTATTGTTTTCTAAGATTCTATACGTTTAATTCTCCTGTTTTTAGCAAGACCGAAAGATTGAAAACCTTCTAGAAAGTTGGGGCAAGAGAGAGTTTGTATTTGTGTGCAGATTCCACGCTCCCGTCAAAACTAGTATTTTCTGGCGCCGTTGACAAAGCAACCTTCTTCAAGACTACTAAGTCCTACTGGTTTGATAACCATGGTTCTTTACTATGGGAAAACTTACTCTAGACGACATCATACCTTCCGCTTGGGATCTCCAAACGAACGTGTGATCATGTCCTCATCAAGTATATTTTCTGGCGCCGTTGTCGGGGATCTCTAGCTTTCTGCAAGGAGAGGCTCACCCTTCCACTCTCTTTCTTTTGTTTTGTTCTTACTTAGTTTAGTTTTATTTAGTCTTGTTTTCTCTTTATCAACCCCCCCCCCAAAAAAAAAAATTAGTTCTCTAGTCTCAAGCCTTTTATTTGTGTTGCCAGTTTATTTTGTTAGTATGTTGAACTCTACTTCTTTTTTTATGTCTCCCGAGGCTGAGGTCCTCACCTTTAAACAAAGAGGTGGGAAAGTTTAAAAGATGCTTGGTATAGAATTAATGATGCTCAAAATAGTTCCACTAAAAAGCAAGCCACCACCGTTCTTCTTAGAAATTTTAATGTGGGTGTCACAAATTGGTATAGATATATACTTGAAAGTTTAATGGGTGGAAACTTGTTAGCAGCACACACTTTGGAAGCTCTTAATGTTTTTGAAGGCCTAGTGGGAAATCCTCCTATTGATGAGATTAAAATTAATATCACTATGGAACATGTGATAAATAGGTTGGATTCTGCTAGGGAGAATATAATCAATATTCAGAAGAAAAAAAATGAGCTACACAAGAAATTAATTGAACATGTTGACAAACTAGATGGTGCTATAAAGAATATTTCTAAAAGGATGAAAATCCTTGAAACTACAAAGGCTAATGAAAATAACCCCTGTAGGATAGAAAAAATTGAAGAAGTTATAGAAACTTTGGGAACTACCTTGTGCGCTCTTAAAACTAAAAAGGTAGAAGCTACATTGGTAAACAAGACTAAATTGATGTATGTCCCAAAGAATCCCCCGTCAAAAGTTAATTTATCTAAAGAAGGGGGGTTTCTAAAGTTGTAGACGAGGAACCTAGTGTGAGTAAAGCCAAAGGTATCCTTGATTCACCTAGTGTTTTAAATAAAATTATTTTTGAGAATCCTCCTAGAAGAAATAGCTGCACTATTGAAGAGATTTTGGATGATCTTGATGATGGTTATATTTATAGTACTTGATTTGTTCTTATTTCCTAGCTAAAAGGCGTTAAAGAAAAGAGCTTGTGGGAGGCAACCCACATTTTTCTCATTCTTTATCCTTTTGTTTTCTTATGTTTTCTTTTGTTCTTTTCTGTTCTAGAAGTTGTTACCTCTGTATCAACCGCTCCTTATCCTTTTTATTTCGTTTTTGTTCCAAGAGTAACCTCTAATTGAGAGGTAGTTTGATTTGGGGAAGTTGTTGTTCTGAGACAGATTTCTGGGTTGTTACCAAAAAATCCATATCTCTTAGCTAGAACATCGGATTGCTTTGAAAACAAATAGAAACATGCCCAAGTTGTTATCTAACTTTCGTTAGTTTCCCACTTTTTGATTTGAGCAACAGAAATTTTTCTAAAAAATCCATCTTTACCAACTGTTCTGTTTTGAGATTTCTGCGAATATTTGCATTTGCAGCTTAATCTCTTTCTTTTTATATTCTTTTGAGGGAAAGAGATTTAAAATAAGTTGTTAAAATAGCTAGTGTTTTAATAAAAGTGTGAGACATGTGTTGAAACTTTACCAAGTGGATTTATTATTTTTATTACACTAATGTTGCTAATGAAGATTGTGGAGAAGTTTTAGGTGGAGGAAGTTTTCAAGTGTAAGGAGAGAAGAATGATGTGATGAGATAAAGGATGGACAAAATCTCAAGCTTGGGGATGTCCATGTCACCTCAAGACATATCCAAGAAGTACAAGCATCAAACCTTGGGGATGCCCAAGGCATCCCCTTCTTCATCAACAAAAATATCAGGTTTCTTTCAAAACACTATATTTTTATTGCTTCACATGATATGTGTTACTCTTGGAGCGTATTTTTATCCTGCTTTCAGTTTGTTTTATTTTGTTTTCTGTAACTTTTGGTTGGATCCTAGTACTTCTATTTGGGATAGATACGCTATGTTTTCATTGCCTAGAACACTCTAGTTTCACTCTTATCGTTCTGCGTGTGTTCAGTTTTTGCTAGTACTTCTTTTAGCTATTGTTTTCACTCGAATTTTGTTCAGAGCTTGTTGGTTTGCTTCAGTTATAGTTGATTAGATCTCTAGTATTTCATGATTATTTTCTTTGAGAGTTGTTTAGAATAACTTGATTGGTGTTGGAAAAGAGTAATTTGTTTCATGCTTATAGTGGTGCAATAGGAAGCTTGTTTTGACTGTGGCATAGGCTTTGGCATGTCATGTTTTAGATGTTATTTTAAATATGTGCTTAGTTATTTATGATGTATCATTACTAGTGTCAATAGCTGAGGGTGCTTAATGCGCCATTGAATATAATCATGTATTTCTTTGAATGCGTTAGCTGGATTGACTTGGTGCATCCTCACACCATGTTATGACTACAAACAAAGTCATTTCTAGCCTTGATAATAATTTAGTTTTTGACTTGTAATATCACTTAATGATTTGATTAAGGATGTTTTTCCGTTATGCATGAGTATGGCCGTTATTGCTCTCTTAGTTGGCCGTTCCAGTCTTTTGATAGCCTACGCCTTTACTGAGTATGAGCTCTATTCGTGCATCCAACTCCCCAAAACCAAAATCTTCCAAAAGTGTCCACCATATCTACCTATATGTGTTATTTATACGCCACTCCAAGTAAATTTCTGTGTGCTACCTTTAAACTTTAAAAATTATAACCTGTTTTGTGTTCTTGTTTTAGCTCATGAGGAAGTAGTTTAAACTTTATTATGGTTTGTGTCAAGCAAAGTTCTTCCTTCTTTCACCCAATGAGTATGGAATCTATGCTCATTTAAATTTGCAGAGAGCTAGTGCCAAATAATAACAAACATGCACTTCCCCATGGTTTGATGAAAGCTTGTGGGTATGCGCGAACATGGCTGGCGCGGGTTTCTGAAAAGAAAGGTGGGGGAAAGTGCCAAACTAATAAACATCGAAAACCGCTCTCAAAAGTCTAAACACTTTGCTTGACATGGATTATGATAAGTTTTTTCATTACCATTCGTTGACATAGACATACACCTCTCTCAAAATTATTTTCACTATCTCTATTTTATCAAATAAAAAGCTCTAGAAAATGAGTAATCTTTGATTCCCTCTTGGAAGGCCTTTCTTTTAATTTTATGTTGAGTCTTCATCTTCTTACTTTATGCACAAGCTAAGAGGCATAGATGTCATTCTGAGTATAATGTGTATAGTTCCAAACTTAATTATTTATTGAATCATGAATTGTGGCATTGCTTGCTCTCAAATTATCTGTATCTAGTCACCATTTAAACTTTGAAGGTGTCCTAGAATTTATGTTTTTCTTCCACACGAAGGTCTAGTTGGATACCACTTTATTCTGTTTTTCTTTATGGTTGAAACAACCATACCACGTTAAATGTTTCATTATTCATTTTCTTTTGTTTGTGTTTCTGTTCATGTGCAACATGGTTGCTAAGTTTACATTAGTTGAAGTAATATTTATCATGCCTCTGTTAAAGTACCTTGATCTCAGCATTGCAATGCTTTTACATAACGATGATCAAGATTTGTGTTGGCTTCCTGTTAGCTCAAAAATTATTTTGTTATCACTTACCTACTCTAGGACGAGCATGAATTAAGCTTGGGGATACTGATACATTGCAAACATATCTATAATTTTTGATGCCCCATGCTTGTTTTCTAACCAATATGTTTTGTTTTCCACATGTTTTCTTTCGTTTTCCGGATGTTTTCATAGACTAACCTATTAACAAGATGCCCCATGTCAGTTTTTGTATTCTGTTGTTTTTCTATTTTAGAAAAGTTCTTAAGGAAATATTCTCGAAAAGGGCTGAAAGTCCATGGAGATCAATTTTTACCCGGAACGAAGACGGACTCCAAAGGGGAGCCAGAGGGGGCCAGGGCTCCACCAGGCGTGGCCTCCCCCTAGCCCGCGGCCAGTGGGCCCTGGGGGCCCCAAGCACTGCCTCAAGTCCCACCCTCGCTTATAAATTTCCCTAAGCCCTAAAAACCACGGGGACGGAGTTATTTTCCACGAAACATACATAGGGGCGTCGTCACCTCGAAAGTCCAATCTAGAGATTTTGGAGTCCTGCTCCCGCACCCTACTGAAGAGGGGTATCGTCACCGGATGTCTCTACATCCCCATGATCGCCCCCAAACAGATGCATGAGTAGTTCATCTTGGGACTGCGGGACCATAGAAGTAGCTAGATGGTTGTTCTCCCCCCTTTGCTTCCATGTTTAGAGTATCGTGAGCTGCCTCACATGATCGAGACTTCCGTTGTGTTTGCTGGTATCCGATGAACCATGAGATTATGATTATTTTGTTCATGTGAATCTGAGATGCTCCACTTATATTTTTAGAGAGTTTTAATCTTGTCTTGCGATGCTCTCCGGTGTTTATGATTACCTTGGCCACGTAGTTGTTTTCACCTCCAACAGAGGATTTATATGCTAGATAGTGGGTTAATGCCTCCTTGTTTCCTGCGCTCGAGTGACAGAAACGTGCAGGGGGGAGGATGTGATGTTGCCACTAGGGAGAAAACGGCGGTGCTCTTGTCTATAGATGGGAACCACTGCTTACATTACATATTGATCTTAATGCATTTGTTTGTTGCACATATAGCAATCAGTTCGTTGCTGCAACTTAATTCCAAGGGATTTGTTGGATAGCTTTCTTGAGGTGGATATTTAAATATGGATGCATGCTGGATAGAGGTTCATATGCCTCGACGTAATACCTACAATGTCAGAATCCGTGAACTTTATTTCATCATAATAGTATTGTTATATGTTCATGATTTGTCAATTGCCCAGCTGTAATTTGTTCATCCAGCATGTTTGTTTTCTTTGGAGAGACACCATTAGTGAACCTATGGCCCCCGGTCCTATTTTTCTCATATTGCAAACCTTCTTTTAAACACTTTCATCATTATTTCCTTGCTATCATGTTTTTTACTTTTATTGTTTTTCAATACTCTATACATTTAATTCTCTTGTTTTCGGCAAGACCGGAAGATTGAAAACCTTCCTAAAAGTTGGGGCAAGAAAGAGTTTGTGTTTGTGTGTAGGTTCCATGCTCCCGTCAACACCAGTATTTTCTGGCGCCGTTGACAAAGCAGCCTTCTTCAAGACTATGAAGCCTTACAGGTTCGATAACTTTTATTCTTTACTAGGGAAAACTTACTCTAGACTGCATCATACCTTCCGCCTGGGGTCTCCCAACGAGAGTGTCATCACGTCCTCGTCAAAATCCACTCACTTTTTCTTCCAGATTTGAGAGGAATGTATGGAGGATTAGAGAGGGGGAGAGAGAACCGCCGACGGCATGCTTTTCTTTTATCTCAGTTGGGGTTGTGTCTAGGGCCGGGAGAGGAATGGCGTCATGCACGACTTACAACACCAGGCATGTAGCACTAGCCGCTACATGGGCACGAGTGGGGCCTGCCGGGCCCCACAACCGCCACGCTGGTAGGACATGTAGCACCCGATCACAAGGTTTTACACTCTACAATGTAGCACCTTGCTGTTGGGGGCTACACGGAAGGGTTATTTGCGTGAATAGTTTCAGGCAACATTTATTTTGTGAATCTTTTTCCTCTTTTGATTGCTTTTGTCCATTTTTTCGTGCTTAGACCGAAGACTTCCAAAGTTTGGGCCAAACCATCCGAATTTGACCCAGACTAGGGAGCTCTTTCAGCGACGTGTTTTACGTATCACACTCGACGCCATGGGTACACGTGATCTGTTCGTGTACGAACACGTCCGTTGCCGGCGGGGGAGGCCGTTGTCTCCGTGGGCGGTGGAGGAAATGTGTGTGGTGGGGGGGAGGGGGGGTGTCAGCACGGACGTTATAATAGAGCATGTGATGCCAACCTTCAAGCGGACCGACGAAGCAGACGACGAGCTCACCGAGGTTAGAGACCATGAGAGAAGAGAGAATAAGAAGAAGCTATCGAGTTTAGTTTAGGTTTGAATTTCTGCGTAAGAACTGCTATGTTTGAATTTTCAGTACTAATATCGTGGATCTGTTCTGGGCAAACTTGTTTGATACCGGATGATCTGACTTTTCCGGTATCCGGAACTGTTAGAGATGTTTTGAGACGTTTTATATATAGTTTAGCAGATGGAGCAGTACTATGTTCTTTGTAGCATAGTTCACGGCCTATCACGTGACGTCCACTTAGCTGATATAAAGTGAGACCCAGGTACAGCACGGTCGGCATGCAAAGCTGCCACCACACCATATACTGTATACTGTACTTAAGACATATTGTGCTGGTGTCTCATTTGAAAGCTACACACCAGTGAGCATCTACACTCGTGCGGATCCACATGAGGGGTATTCTGCAGGAATTGATGGGAGCTGAGGTCGCGGCCATGGTGTCGGAGGCGGGGAGGCTGGCGAGTCATCACGGGCACCGGCGCGTGACGCCGCTCCACGTCGCCAGCGCCATACTATCCTCCTCCTCCTCGAGGGCGGCCGGCGACCTCCTCCGGCTGTCCAGCCACCCACTCCGGCTCGAGGACCTCAAGGTGTCCCTGGACACCGCACTCAGCCGCCTCCCGGTTGCTGGCGCTGCTCACCCGCTGGATCTGTCCAACGCCCTCGTAGCCGTGTTGAAGCGCGCGCAGACGATTCAGCACCGGCGGCGTTCCGGTCGCTGCACCGGGCGGAGCAGGCGGCGGAAGGTGACCGGCGGCGTGAAGGTCGATCTGGAGCACCTCGTCACCTCTCTCGTCGACGACCCAAGCGTGCACCGGGCAATGTGCGTGGCCGGACAGTCAAAGCAGGCCAGGGCTGGAGTGCAGCCATCCGCTCCTGCAACCGTACTCCACAGGCCAGCTGCTGCAAACCTCACCTGCCACAGGTTTAGTCTCACACCCTCCTTTAATAATCTGACTGGGCTTACCTTTCCATATATACGCACGGACGGTTAATTAACGAGACATGTTTTGCCAACACTATTACTTCATGCCCTCCTGCATGCTCCCTCCGTTTCCGAAATACTTAACTTCCATTTGCCTAACTACAGAAATATCTAGACATGTTTTGGTGTATAGATACATCCATAGTTAGAAAAATGTAAGTCATATATTTTGGAAGGGAGGGAGTGCATGCCGTTTAACATACATACTTCTAACATTTGATATATCAAAATTAGGGAAACAAGAGAGGCAGCCACAGCGAGTGTGAGCCTTCCGCAGTGGTTCCAGGGGCACCAAGATATGCAGCACTCCTTCCGGCAAAACAAGTTCGACGAGCTGTCCGCCACAAATTTCAAGATCATTTGCGAGGCTCTTGAGACGCACGTCCCGCAACACCGCGACATCATCCCCAGCATAGCGAGCACCGTGCTCTCCTGCCGATCAGGCACGGCAAAGAGGGCGAGGAGTTTGACCTCGTCGACCACGACTTGGTTACTCTTCCATGGCGATGATTACTACGGCAAGAAGGCAATGGCCCAGGAGCTCGCAAAGGTAATATTTGGTTCCTACACCGACTTCTCCATGGTGACCTCCCTGGAAAGCTCCAGCGACACCAACGGAAACCTCGCCCTCAACACCAACACGTCACCTGTCATGACAACATTGGTCCACCGGATCCGAGAGAACCCTCACCGTGTTATGTTTATCGATGGTATCAATCAACGTGATTACGAGTCAGAAATTGTAATCAACAACTTGATTGCAACGGGGACAAACACGGGCTGCAATGGCAGTGGCATGCTCAACTTGGAGGATGCCATCATCGTGTTCAGCTCCAAAACATTTGCTTCCTTCCCGGTCGAGAATCATGGAATCGCCAATAGACAAAGTCGCAAGGAAGAAGACGCCGCCAAGGAGAAGGGACAGGAATCACGTACTTTTAACTTCGATTTGAACGCTTGCATCGAGGATGTGGAAGAGGAAGACGAGAAGACGGTTGACAATAATGCGTGGATTACCAGGGTTATGGATGGTGTTTTCCGTTTTGATTAGAGAGAGATATTTAGGGTGCGTTTGTTCCTCTACTTTTCGTATAATAATATTATTTTCATTATCTAACTATGTTTTGCTCTGTATCTCATGGAATAAATCATTAGATTTGAGTACTATTGTGCAAGTTCATGCTTAATTTTTGTCAACCCTAGTTAGGCCGCCCGTTAATGTTTTACTTCTCAATGCGCCAAAGCATGGTACAATAGATGTATGTAGGGTAAGACATCAAATCGCAGTCTAAAGGAGGAATATCGTGTACCAAAACGCAGTGCAAAAGCTGGCACTCGAAACTAGACATCAAAACGCACTGCATCGTAAGGCAGGACATCAGTGTGCTAGAATAGAGTGCAATACAAGTGCTTAAGGTGGGACGTCAAAATGTAGTGAGGTGGGATAGTAGTGTACTGAAACACACTTCAAAAATCGCGCTTAGGGTAGGGCATCAAAACACCGTCCAATATAAGGCAGGACATAAGTGCAACGAAATATAGTGCAAAACATGCGCTCAAAGAAACATATACAAGACGCAGGACGAGAGAACATAACATGCACTCAACATAGAGCATCCAAACACAGTGCAGCCAAAAGGTAGTGAAGTGCAAACCCAAAGTGAATCATATGCACTCAAGGTAGTGTGAAAAAAGTTCATCAAAATATCTTAACATAAGATCTGTGTTTGAAGATCTTATGTGATTATCACGAGTCATGAACACGGATAGTAATTTGGATGCTTGGTTCCTTGTTTTTTTTTTACTTTTTATATTCGAATCTAAAAAAAACTGGGATTAAAAAACACCGGAACATATGGCGTGATGCGGTTCACCCTTTGGGGTGAGACCTCCCCCAATATGTGCCGGTTGTCGCTGGTGGGGGGGATATAAAATCACCCCTCCCCCTAGGGGCGCCCTTAAACTAGTCTTCCTAAAATCATTTAATACATGCAAAGGGAATAATACGGTCATTTGAATTTCAAATGTTGGAAGTCATTTACAATGATCTGTATATGCGTATTTGGATCTTAAAATGTTATGAGAATTTTTTAATTATTTTCAATTTAATAAAAGATTATTGCACGTTTATCGAACAAAACAGATTTTTACCACTACATATATGGAGGAAACTATTTAGCAAAAATGCTTTGTTTAGGGGGACCTAAACAAGACTAACGTAGGTCCCTTTTCCTTCCCAGCGTGGGAGCCTTCTTGGGTCGGCCCCCAGGCCCAGTTAGCAACAATTTGTCCTTTTAGCCCAATTTTCAAGTTAGCAGCAGCCCACCACATGCAGGGATAAATACGTTAAGTGTTTCGTCATTTTTTATGGATGTTGCGTACGCCTTTAAAATTTGTAACAATTTTGCACGTATTTTGTTGAGAAATCATAAGCGAGATGTTACAATATTTTTCTAGATGATTTTGTAAGAAATGCGTATATGTGTTTACAATTCATTTGGAATGATATGTTTTTTATGCGCTTCTTTACATGTTGTAAACATGTGATTTTATTGTTGCTATCGTTTTGTTTTTTTGTTGAAACAGGGGATAATTTTTGTTGCAACTGGAACGGTGACAAATTATTTTGTTGCTTACCAACTTTTTAATTGATGCAAATATTATTTTTTGTTGCAATAGGCTGTGATTTTTGTTGAATTGCTTGAACTTTTTTGTTGCAATGAAATAAACACATTGTTTAACTATTCTTTTTAACATTAATTATATTTTTTATCTTGTTTTGGAAAAATTTGTTGCAATACTTATTTTTTTACACGGAGCGATAATTTTTGTTGCGATACGAGTGAATTTGTTGCAATGGCACTTTTGCTGTAATTATCGAGATGTTCGGGGGCAACACAATATACCCCTTCGTTTAAGTGGGGCTGCAGTGGAGTGAGGGTTCTATATACGAAAAGTAGAGGGGCTAAAATGCAAAAACACAAAACGCTTTTTGTGGCCATACGATGACGATCCAACGGTCCACGAGGGGACCTAGATCTGGGCGCGCTAGGGCGACCTACGCCTAGTGTTCGCCAACTATTTACCCTTAATGCCTAGAAAGAATTTTTAATAATCATAATTGGAATTTCAATAATTAGAATTGGCGTGGGGACGATGCGCCGCCAGTAGAAAATACAAATGAAGTGACACACCACCACATCAATAAGGCGGGTCACAATGGAGAGTAACTTCAACTAGTAACATGCTACCTCCATAGTGGTAAGTGTCATAGATGTGGTAACATACACACTCATTTATTACTCTATAGACTCATTTTGCATAGAAAAATGTGATGTGATAGTAACTATCTAAGTTACTCCATTTGCCTCTCTCTTCGATAATTACATGACACATCATTTTTTTGCCTACATGGAATCTATGTTACTAGGTTAGTTACTCCCGATGTAGGCTTTTTGAAGCGCCACTGGTGTTCTTTTCTAAAATATTGAGAAAAACAGAAAAGATAAATTCAAGTGAAAGCCCATGATGGAACAAGGCTCATGGTGGTGCAGGGATGAGAGAGAATGATCTACCATGGACTATGGACTAATCCATGTACATGCCATTAATCACTTTTTTAAACGGGTAACCCCATGCCATTAATCACTTAACCCCGCCAGGATTAGTCTTGGTTATTTGTTGACTGGGTGGGAAGCAGATCATTACAACCCAAGTGGTCCATGTAGTACTTGGCTTTAATATACATGCACGGGTGCATTCATGCAGCAATATATTGTAGTACGTTGATTAAGCTTGCACATTCGTCGTCTATGTACCAGTCAATGGCATCAAACCATTGTCGACTCTGGGTTATAGCTTAGCATGCATTGTCCAGAAAATTATGTCTCGGAGCCGTATGCAATGCAATGCAATGCAATGCAATAGGTTACGACCTATTATTACCTGGTGTACACTGAGATCCTAGATTCCTAGGTACAGCACGGCTAAATCACTCTGGCCCGCCTGTATGCTGCGGCCCGACCATGTAAACACACGTACCCACCCGCGCCGGTTATATCTTATCTTCATTACTGCTCCGTGCATGCTTCCTGTGTTGTCCTTACTACTCCCTCCGTTCAACAATAGATGACTTCCACATATCTATATATGGATGTATCTAGACATAATTAATTATGTCTAGATACATCCATATATAGATATGTGGAAGTCATCTATTGTTGAACGGAGGGAGTAGTAGCTAGCTAAATACTGTATCATGTGCTTTCCATTCCAAACTAGTCACGTGGCCCTCGCAAATGCGAGGGAGCCATTCAGATAGCATTGAATGAGTCAAATAAATAAATCTATTGTCTTATTTGTAAATATCAATCTGTAAGAACGTTATTCTACAACCTCCAAGGTGTACTGTAAATCTAATACCACCGGTGTGTAAATAGTATTACGGATGAAAACCATGTCAACCTATTCTAGATCCCCCATTAGTCTATTTTGAACATTTTTTACCCTCACTCTAGGACTCGACTGAGATTTTGTTAATTATCAGTTGATTTTTAATTATAATAATTGTTTGACTAATCTCTAGCATGCATTTATAGTCTTATTTGTAGAACTAAAATGCGTCAGCATTTTTTGCAAAATACAACCTAAACACATTTTTAAAGAGATTGCTTATATTCGTTTCAAGATTGCCAATTATTGCTTGCCCCTGCTTACAAACAAATAAAGTTTAACATGATTCTTCTCCTCGCATGGATATAACCGTATTATCTATTATGAGATTATAAACCAAATTATTGTACCAATATAACGAATGTTTTGGTAAACAAATATCATGTTTGCGAGTAACATATTTGTCCATATATCCTCCTTAATACTCCATCTATCCCAAAATACCATGCGTATAGTTTACCAAAAGTCAAACCTTTTGTGGTTTGACCAGCTATAATAGAAAAAATGGTCGACATTTATAATCTCAAATCAATATATTTAGAATCATCATGAAATATATTTTCGTATCATGTAAATTTGGTATTACACAAGTTGATATATTTTTCTATATAGTTGGTCAAACTTTTAAAAGTTTGACTTTAACCAAAAACTATAGGCATCCTATTTTGAGACGGAGGGAGTAGATAGATCGCGTTAAACGGTGAGAATTATCTTGTTCCGATGTTTCTTCCTCCCATTTACTCACTCCATGTCACAGTGTGCAAAGTTTAAGAAACATGGACGTGCCAAACTTTGGCTAATATTTTTATATTAATATATTTCTAATTATAAATTATTTTCTTCTATGCATAATGGCTAGCATATTGACACATCAATAGTCAAAGTTAGAAAAGTACGACTCTTAGTTATCTAGACTCTTAAATTCTCATGATCTTCATCTAATGGTTCTACACATATGTATTCTAAGTGTTATGCAAAATAACTAAGCCGCTTGGATAGCACATCCAACACTCTTAATCAGTCGTCAATTTTAGTATGCAATTAGAATGACAAATGTTTTTATGCTGATTTCATTACATATGAGAAAGACATGTACAATATTTCAATTATATCTACCTTAAAAAGCAAGCAATATCCACCGAAATATTCATACCAATTAAGTGCATGCTTTTCAGACCCCTGATCGAAAGGAGTATTTACAGATGGTTTGGCTATTAAATATGACTTAGCTCTGTGTGTGTTATTATGCAAATATTTTATAGTCTGGCGGACGTTCCTGTAGATAGTGGGTCGAAAATGTTGTTTCTTCATCAATTTTGAAGGGTTAACATTATTTATCTCACTAAGTCGGAATAATCCTTCGCTTGTAGAAATTCTCATCCCTGGACTCAGCCATGTGTGCATAATTCAGATTGTAATTTATCTTAGTGTGAGGGACTTTCTCGTCGATAGTGCGACTAACATTGTGACTTCACTAATCTTAAAATTACACGACTCCAAATTGTAAACTTCCACATCCATTTTGTGAGATGTGTTGGTCTGATGTACCTAGTGCGAACAATGTAGTGGATTCATTAATTTTAGAATGTCACGACTGCAAACTACGTTTTGGTTTTGTGAGTGTGTTGGTATGATGAAAGCCGAATAATTTTTTCAATTATATGTACTGAAGCATAAAAATAACGATCTTCCTGCATTCATAATTACCTACATCATGGATTTATTCAAAATAAAAAAATTAAACGTTGACCAAATATATAGGAAAAATATCAACATCTAGAATACGAAATCGTTATTTTTTAAAATTACATAAATAATATTTTCATATTATTTGAATTGGTATTATGTATATTTGTATTTATTGCTTTATCATTGGTTAAACATTACAAATTTTGACTTTAACTAATTTCAGAAAGTAGGATAAATAAAAACAAAATAAGTATGTACCGTTCAGTTTACACTTTAAAAAAATTCTTGTAAATTGTCATCACGTTTAGCCAGTTTTTTCCCCTTGAAGCTATCAGCCAACGGCGGTAGTCGTACAAGCCTGACTTTTTAAACGGTCATGCCTATTTACGGTCTTATGGAAATATATCTTCTTTTCCAGACATGTCGTATGGAAGTAATAAAGTACTCCCTTCGTTCACAAATAGATGACTTCTATTTGTCAAAATAAAAATGTATTTGGACACAAACATGTCTACATACATTCATATTTGTACAAATAAAAGTCATCTGTTTGTGAATGGAGGGAGTAAGAAACATGTTCCATGCTCCCCGAAAAAAGTTCCAGCCGTGGGCCCTGGTACCTGACGTAAGAAGGTTTAATTTGGGATCAGATACAGTGTTTTTTTTTTTTTTGACTAACGGCGAACACGCTCCATCCTCCAGACAAAAGAAATGAAGATGGTTTTTTTCTGTGGGCCGTGGGCCGTGGTCACTCGCGTGAACACAAATAGTATTAGTTACGAGAGGGAGCTTATGCGTTCTTTATTTTAACCGACCCAGCGATTGTTACGTGAACATAAATATTGCGGAAGGTCAGGTAACGTGTCGTGGACATAAATTGTGTGAAATATGTTACGCAACTACTAATGTTTAGTAAAATCTCAGCCATACAACTAAGATCTAACTATCAGAATTAATTTAAATGATGTGGATCAATATGGTGGCTCTGTTAGACAACCGTATATTGCTTTTAGTATATAATAGAATAGAATAGATAGATGCTAGATGTTATTTTTTTTTTAAATATATAGACTACGTACATGAGTGAACTAACACATTAAAATGTGTCAACAGAAGGTGCTTATTAGTCCTGCAGAAAGAATGGCGTGCTCTCGCGTCTCTCCTGCCGACCTGCCCTCCCGGCCGCCCGTGCCTAGCCCCCCCCCCCCCCCCCCCCCCAGCCGTAGACCTAGCCAGCCCCCCTACCACTGCCACCACCCCACCCTCCACCTCTGTCGTTTGCCGCACGAGCAGGGGAAGATCGCGACGGCGAGTCCGCAGCAGCCCGCGCATCGGCGAAGGGCGTCCGGGTAAGGCCTTCCGCGATCAGGTTCTCGCAGCTCTGTCCTCCCCCGTCTCCCACTCCCTCCCGCTCCCCCACTCCTCCCCACACCCCGGCGAACTCTGGTTCACCCCCCTGTTAGAATTCCCCACGGATCGAATCACATCAATCTAGATAGACACGCGCACGCAAATCTTTTTTTGCCAAGGGCACTTATCATGCCCGTTGTTTTTCTTTTTTATTTCTCTCAATACTTGGTACAATCTCTATGCTAAACTCACGTAGGCTCTTGTGTTTATATACACATGAAACAACCGACCTTTGCTCCATACCCTGTCCTAGTACTACTCGTACTTTTTAACTAAACGCACACACTACTAATTCAATTCCAACTAGGACTTCTTATTCCTAACATAATTAGTACTATCCAGACTCACTAGGACACGCACATGCATGCCTCGATTCAGCATGCACTAGAGGCTGGAGCGCCCCTTGGGGCGCTTCCTGGCAGGTAAGGTGTGCTCCAATGATTGCAGCTTCTTTGTGGCCATGCGATGCAACTTGTTGGTTCTATTTGGTAAAGCAAGTATGATATACAGCATGGGTTCAGTTCACACCTCAATTCTTTGGAAATTATACCCTTCTGGTTTCAATTGTAGGACCTGAAATTTCTTACAATCTTGTTCTACACACTTTGCCTCTTGCAATATACAAAATCCTCTTCCTAGATGGCATGTCCAAAACACGTAGTAACAACAGTCACAACAATGGCAATCATACATCAGAAGTAAGTTGGCGCTTATTGTTTCTAAATCTATGAAAAACTACATGCTAAAAATTAAATGAGAAATAGAAAAGCGATGATTGAAAACTTCACAACCTAGGGCGGATAAAACAAAACAAAAAAATTGTATGTCTCGTGTCCTCCATCGGATGAATCCTTGTGTAATTATCTATATCTCCAACTCGCTACGCTCAGAACTGCATAAATTTGAAAATTAGTAATTACCATTAAAAAATTTCCATATAGTACATAGTCCGATGTAGGTAGATTGCTCCCATGTGCTGCACAAAGCTATGGAATCATAGCCAGTCACCAAACAAACAAGGTGAGTAGCTAGTTGTTTGATCCCTAAGGTAAGACTCAAGAAAATGTCATGTTTACAGATACGATTCTTCCTCTAGTGAATGCTACCTTAATAGGAGTGGGAAAATGCTATAATAGGTACATATAAACCTAGAGTTAACACTGTAATGATATTCCTTAAACCATCGTAAGACCACTGATAGGTTTCGAGAAGTTTAACATACAATAAAAACCACATGAACAATGCTGGGTATTGCTTACTGAAGAAGAGGATGTATGATTAAAGTAGTTGACTGTGATAGGCTCTCAAAGTTGTACTACTCATCATAAACCTGGGAGAGATAAACCTTTATCATACTCTTTGGGTGTAGCTGAGACGTGAAGTGCCAAAAAATGGAAAAAAAAACTTTAGTTCCAAGTACAGACTGGGAGCAACCTTGAATATCAGGAATGTTTCACTATATTTTTGTTTCCTAGGAATAGAGTATTGGAGTAGACTATGTGGAATCTAATATATCCTATCCAAGTCCAACGGATGAATTTTGACCATTAAAACAATCATAAATATTTTATGCATGAGTACCAAATTTCAAGAGACCAGCCGCCTGAACGCAATAATTATAATGCCAGGAAGACTAAAAATCTTACCTCATGCAAGGACGTCATGAGACGACCAACCATTTTTGCACTCTCTGTTCAAATACAACACTGGGAGTAATTGAACAAGAAGACGCAAAATTATAACCCAATGCATTACAGGATATTACACTGGGAGTAATTGAACAAGAAGACGCAAAATTTTTACAAGAGTTAATGGTATTACAGGATATGTTTGATGATTTACAAAATTTCATAAAATTAAGCTATGGCTGGTAGGGAATATCGAACCATCCAGGTTTTGAGAGAATGCTACAGGGAGTAATTGAACAAGAAGACGCAAAATTATAACCCAATGCTTTTAATTGGTTCTTAATTCAGCTAACTATGCAAAAAAAAAAACAAGATTATTTTTGAAACGACATGCAATACATCACCAAAATCCACGTTGTGAATCATTTCAGCAAAACAAACATTGAATGGACAAAAAAGTTCTAGGTTAGTTTGTACTATCAAATGGTATTGCAACGATCAAAAACTGAACTGTATGGACATCTCTCAGATGCTAAACATTTTTCTCTCAAATTAATGTTCAGCATCCCCACACATTGTCCCTGCACAATGATTTGATCACTATAGCAATTACCACACAAGGATTATCATTTCCGTATTGTAGCGACAACATGTAAATGGGCATCAGACCAAAAGCTTATAATCATGTAACTTCGCATAGAAGTTGCATAAACTAATATAACCTATATAAGGGAAAAACAAAGTGCTACGAGTATACAATTTAAGTGAACATATTTAATTTATATGGTAAAAGCAAACGATTCTATAAGTGAAATAGCCAGAAATTAGCATAAATGAGGAAGGGTAAACAAACTCACATGAATTGGATGCAGATCTATAGCAAATAGATTCAACAACATGTCCAGAAGGTAGTCGTACTTGCCGACTGTGGTTGTGTGTGGAAAGATATGGTAACAACAAATAGGAATGAGCACATGGATCGGAAACAAAAAGATAAACTTCAGATATATGAGAAAAATAAAAGGAATACAATTAAAGTCTCATGATGGAAGCACTACCAGCACAAAAATTACGGATTCTACTTTTCATGGCATAATCAGATCAAGTTAAAGGAGCACACAGAGATTATAAATACATGTTTATCTAAGATATAAGAAAGCTATTTATTTGGTGACTACGTACCTTGTATATGACCATAAAAATCATTCTTAACATAATCTAAATGGCCCTTAAGGTTCCGTTCTCTCCACTGCAAAGATCTAAGGAACAATTACCCATATAAGTACTGGGAATCTAAATGCTAGATTAACACAAAAGTAGTAACCATCTAAAAATACAAAGACAACCTGTTGAGAAACAATGAGCAGATAGATTCTGCTTTCAGCCCACAAATGCAATCTGCATCCACAAATCGGTTGATTTCTTAGTTGTCGGTTCCAACTGCCAAGGTCCATCCTACACCGAAATTATGTGTGGTGAAGATGTATTTAGCAGTCAAAATATTACACCAGCTGGTCAGATGAGAGCTACCCTTATCCCTCTTTCTAGACTCGATCCACAACTCTTCCTTGAAATTTTTCCTTCTGGTTTGCATTCTCCATGTCATGAACATAGATCTTCCAACGATGTATCATGTCATATGGTTGCAAAACTACATTCAAGAATTATATACTTTTTCTACATTTGCATTTTTATTTAAATGTAGAACTGCAGAACAATGTCTAATAGACTCTAGAGCATGCAGATAGAAAAATAAATGTAATTTAAGGGAAATTTCAACTACCTTAAAACGAAGAATTGGTAACAGAATCTATATTTTAGTTGATCATGTCTTGCAAGATAATTCAGATGAAGCATTTAATGTAATCAGAGCACGACATAGCAGGAAGCATCACACTGTAATACATCAAAATCAAGACATATGACCTAGATTTATTGAGGCAACACATAATCGTGGGTTGGAAAGGTCCGAGGTGTAATGTGCGAGAAAATAAACTATTAATGAATATAGAGGCATTCACAATTTAATCTCTAAGCATGGCATAATCAAGATTGTCTGAAGACAGATAGAATTAACCAACTTATTTACACCTAAAATCACTAACCTGAAGCAGATAAGAACACTGGGGGATTACTTTCCAGCTTGGAAGAAAACATCAAATTTAACATGGATGACGTTTTGAGATTAATTGTCTAACTGCAGTAGGTGCAAAGATAAAATGCAAACCCGATGCAGATAGTCTCCCTTTGACTCTTGAGAAAAGTGTTCTGGTGCAATGCTAAACAAAACAAATCTGGCTTTATATGTAATTTAGCACAGAGGTGGATATTAATACAATCAGACTACATGAATCGGCATTGCTACTGGCCTTATATTGGCAAAGAAAAGAAGAATAAAAATCTTGGAAGAGTTGGGCCAGCACGTACCCCATGGCCGGATGGAACAATCTTTACGGAAAGAGGCAAGGAGAGGGGTACCATGCTGGTTTCAGCCATGTGACATGCTCACAGCTTATATGTGAATATAGTTGTTGCTGAGCACTTGGGCCTGCAAAAACAAAACTTTGATTTCAGTTTTGAATGACAGAAAACTATAGGAAGGGTACATTAAGCTCCATTGCGTGCTTTGTTAAAACTTATGAATGACGACACATGTACAATGACTATACTCGTCTTCTAAAGGAAAACTGGTAACCTGTCAAAATAAATATAAGAAAGTATAACTCTTACAAGTTGCGATACTGAAATTGGGCATGGGTAGACAGATAAGATATCTCGTTGTTCAAAAAGTAATCCTTCAACAAAAGCCATCGATCTACCGGTAATAAATTTGAAGAAAACCCGAAGGAATATACAAGCTCTTACATGCCTAAAAAAATGCGTTGCATCGTCTGTTTTGTAGAAATGCAACACTACAGATCATGCAGGAATATTCATAGGTCGAAAAGAAGTCAATGTCCCAAGGCTGCATTCAGTTTCAAAACTGAAAAGAATTAACGAAACAAGCAGAAGCATATATACCAACTGAAAAAATAACCAAGAAAACATGTCCATAGACCTGCATCTCATGCTATCAGGGTAGATCAATTTTAATAAAAAGAAATCTAGAACAAACATGGTACCCGCATCCTAAGAGATGAAAAAATTCTCTAAGTTAACATGTCTAATCTAGGTAGGTCGAATTAACAAAAGGATAGACACGAAAAATGGTGATGACCACTGTAATATTGTGCTACCACCGCACGTGCATCTTGTGCTACCTCCGCCCAGCTGCCAGACGCTGCTGCTTTCGCCCCCTATTGCACACGCATATCGTCGAACAGATGTAGTGCAACAGAAACAGGAACAGACCAACAATACAAACACAAAGAGCAGGCGCACGGGGGGTGCTAGAGGAAGGACATGGATCCCAGATCACACGAACTGAGACAAGAACAAACAGTGCTCCACAGGAAGGCCACCAACCTGAGAAGAAACAGGGGAGAAGACCTTCAGCCCACAAGGCGCTTCTAGGCACGGGCAGCGCCGAAGAGCCGGAAAAAAGAAGAGCCTACCTTACCAAGGACGGAGCAGTCGAGCAGGCAGTTGTCGGAGCAGCGGCGACGAAGAACGTACTGCACAATAATCCACAGATCAGAAGACGCGAGACAGAGCAACCACGCAGAAAACTCCCAAGAACACATCTCAACTGAGTCCCTCCATTGCAGAGCCTGCAGCGCACGAAGGAAGATCGAGAGATGGAGCCGCAGAAAGATAAGCAGGTCGAACCGAGGAGGAAAAGGATGGCTCTTTTCGGGGAAGAGAGCGAACGAGGAGAAGAGAATCGAGAAGAGAGGACACCTCGCACGCAAGCCTCCTCATCCTGATGTACCGCCCCTGCGGCACCGTCAGCCGTGGCAGAAGGCCAGCATACCAGACCGAGCCAACCTGTCCAATGACATGTGGGGCAGCACAGCGGCTCGGCCCACGAACAGCCGCACAGGCACACTTGCACGCACGAGACGAGAAACGAGCCGGGACTAACAGCGGATCCCCGCAGCGCGCACATACGGGACGAAGCCAATGGAATCGCAGACAAATAGGCACAGGAGATCGTACCAATCAGAAGCGACGAGAACAACCAGCGAATCTCCAGCGATAGCGCGTGAACCACTGGCCGCCACGTGGATAGCGCGGGATGGCGCCCAGCTCCTCCGCTCTTGCTTGTTCTTCGATGCCTATTACAAATAACTTTTACCTAATCAGACCCAAACTTTTCTAGGTAAGTTGGATTATTTCCAACGCCCCCCCTGTTTCTCTCCCCATGTTTCACCCTCGCCTCCGTGGGAAACATCCTAAACTTCTTCTTCTCCTCCGAGCCAGAACTCCTGCAAGTGCTTAGCGTCGGGGATCATGTTTTCAAAACTTTTTTTGCAAACCAAGCCGTCGCCGATCTAGTTGCTGCCCAGGGTTCGTGCGCTATGGTCCATGTGCAGTTCGCGTTCCACGGCTCGCTGGACGCCGCTGTGGCGGCGGCCGCGCTGCTGCCACGGAGAGTTCCAGCCCCCCCCCCCCCCCGTCGGGGCCCACCTCCTAAGGAGAGATTGGTGGCTCAAGGCTTTTCTCAAGTCGAAGGTTTCGATTTTTGGTGAAAGTTTCGCTCCCGTATCTCGTCTTGAATCTATTCGTATCTTGCTTTCTTATGCTTCTCATCATAATTTCAAACTACAACAAATGGATGTTAAAAGTTCTTTCCTAAATGGTCCTATTAATGAGTTAGTATATGTCAAGCAAACTTCGGGTTTCGAGGATCCCAACCACCCCGATTATGTCTACAAACTCGATAAGGCGCTCTATGGACTTAAACAAGCTCCATGTGCGTGGTACGAGCATCTTAAAGAGTTTCTAGTGGATCGTGGGTTCAATGTCGGTTTAATCGATCCCACCTTTTTACAAATAAGGTTGGAGCACTACAACAGAAACCCCCCTATAGCAACGCAGGAATCTGTATCTAGACGTCCATATAAGCGTTGCTAGCACGTTTACCAACGGATTTAGTATCTGTTGCGATATGTGGCGTTGCAAGTTTATAAGGCAACAGATATATGTGCGTTGGTAAACGATGGGTAAAGCGTTGTAAAGTATCAACGGATGACAAGCAACCATTATATCCGTTGGTACATAATGCATACAGATCGAATAATTTACTTCGACATAATTATAATTTAGTAACTTTCTGAAATGGGTGACTATTCACTTTGAAGATGATAGTCTTTTCTTCCTCATAGGAGAATAAAGACTTTATATGGTACACTATGACAACACATAGAATAACAATATATGAATGCATTGCACCAAGAAACAATTTAGTAATGATTATTGGAATCACCATCCCGTACATGAAAATTATCTTAAGAGTGAACAAATTACAATCTTGCTTCGAAATATGATATTCTAACTAATCTTATATATATATATATATATATATATATATATATTCCTTCTAATTTTCTCTCTTCCATTGCACAGAGATGATATCCAAATGACGTAATCCTTGCTGATCCTTTGGGCCTACAAAGATAAATTTCAACTTTAGAATAAAACAAAGTTCCTTGCTGACCTCAGATTGAAGAAACAGTCGGAGGTGAACTTAACCGATTGAACAGAAGGTGACTACAGCATAAATGTAGAACATATACAAGCAAAATTAGTTTCTAGGAATGCATGATCAGAAAATAAGTGCATCAAGTCATCAAACATCCCATGAGGGAAATTTGGAGCCAACTATGAAAATCTATGTGCAGTCACCTTGTAGAACTTATAGACTGGACATGAATTGTTACGATGCTTTAAGTTCCAACGGTGAAGGCGGTAGATTAGGAAAATGGATATGTGCACTCACCTTGCAAAAAATGTATGAACCAGATGACGCAAAACAAGCACGGCAGATGAAGCAGCACACAATTCTGTATGAACCTATAGGTAAAATGTATGAACCTACAAGTTCATGTTGTGTAATCATATATTAACCCCAGTCTTGTAAACTTCCAAGTGTTCATTTCATAAAGTTAGGTAGTCACTTTAAATAAATCAGAATTTGTAGACAAGTAACAAAAGTGTATTTTCAGGTTCACTGGCCATCTACGATGCAGGGATACGGCCTGCCATGAGGTGTCGTATCTGTGCAGGATACTGCACCCGGGAATACGCACAGATACGCATGGGATACACGTATCAACAAGGTATCTCATTTTTTTCCGGGATACGTAGTGGGCCTGTTACCACTCCATGTACAGCCCATCCGAAAACTACATAACGGACAATGAACTTAATCGCTGGAATAAAAGGCAGCAACTTATTCAGATCCATGTATGCAAAAAGACCAGGTTACTTTATTGACGTCGATTTTCTCGTACTCAAAAATAGTTTTCACTAGTAATGATCTTTTTAGGAATTTGTACATATACTCGCCGTATCCCCGTAAGCATATTTTTGCAAAATGCCGTTTTCCCATATCAGTGTACCTGTATCCCCGTACTGTGTAACATAGCTGGTCATGGCCATCGAAAGAAGAGAATAAATTCATGCATAATATATTCTGGTTAAAGCAACTACCTAGGATTTTAACTCCAAGGTTGCAGACAATAAAAATTAGGCTAGTCTGATTATAACCCTCTGTCCGCACATAAATAGATCAGTGCTAAATGCAGATTTGAACTCCCATCTAAAACATCATATCTGTTACAAGTTGTAGTAACAAATAGATGCAAGTGTAAAGCTGAAGAGTAATATGTTCATTATTCAAACTTTGACTTGCTTTGTACGACATGGCAAAGTAAAAGTGTTTGAATTAGAAATCTCGTCATACTACAATAAAATATACAGCAGACGATGCATATACGAATTCAGGCAATCACCATTTTATTACCGACCAAGAATGACAGCTTCCAATCATTTTGTCAATGAATCAAGGTCTGACGATTCTCCCAACTAAGGAGCAGATTCATCTTGT
The DNA here is from genome assembly GCA_028641055.1 of Alopecurus myosuroides. Lineage (NCBI taxonomy): Eukaryota > Viridiplantae > Streptophyta > Magnoliopsida > Poales > Poaceae > Alopecurus > Alopecurus myosuroides. The sequence continues at coordinate 744,064,366 of CM054057.1, forward strand.
GACTTCACAGCTGAATCACAGAACGCAGTTTATTCCAGAATACCAGAAATATCTTACAGGGCAGAGCAATGAGCATTACCTGAATGTGGAGGAGAGGGATCTGTGGTGAGAAGTTTGGGAAAAAGGAGTAGCGTCTTCAGACTTCAGGCACAGGAAGGGCAGCGGCGGTCGGAACCCAGCGCAAGCGGCCGCCGGCGCCATCGTCACGCGCGGCCGGGAGAGCTTGTAGTAACGCCTGGAGAGAAAGTTGGGAGATTCATTTCTAGACAGCATGTTCCAAAAAATCCTTGCAAAAAAGCAAATAATTCGAAATTATAGTGTGCATAAAGAACATTCAAATTTCACAGCAAAATCCTCCTGCGTCGAAGTGTACGGGAGAGACAAGGGTGAAGAGGGGCCTCATGATGATGCGCTCGCGGTCATGGTAGCTCGAGACAGCGGCGAGCATGGATGAAGGGGAGGTAGAAGGGTCGTCCATGGCCGCCCCTGGTAACCGATGAGGGAGGTACTGCAGACGGGAGGCGCCATGGGAAGGCAAGGTGGCGGCTAGGTTTAGGGGGTAGGCGAGGCGTGGGACTAACTGTCATGAGGCGTGCGTTTATGGGCTTGTGGGCAATGGCTTAAAGACGTGGGACTAGTGGTGCGCTGGGCTCATTTTCTTATCCGCTACAATTTGTATAAAGGACAACGGATGTGCCTTACAACGCATACATGTGTATCTATCATATGGCCTTGCAACAAATATTTAAAGCGTTGTCAGCTATGTGTATCTATATGGGGTGTTTTGTTGTAGTGGAGGTGACTTGTTCATATGCCAACTCTATGTGGATGATACCATCTTTGGTTCTACTAACACAAAATTCAATGATGAGTTTTGCAAGCTTGTGACGGATAAATTCGAGATGTCAATGATGGGCGAGTTGGAGTATTTTCTTGGCTTTAAGATCAAGCAACACCCCGAAGGCACTTTCATCAAGAAAGCCAAGTATACACAAGATATGCTCAAACAATTCAACATGCATGATGCCAAGCCTATGAAAAACCCCATGTCAACAACTCTTGAGTTGAAACCCGACCTGAACGGTAAAGAGGTAGATCAAAAGGTATACCGCTCCATGATTGGATCTTTGCTCTACCTTTGTGCATCTAGACCCGATATTATGTATAGTGTAGGTAAATGTGCAAGGTGTCAAGCATCTCCAAGGAAAAGTCATTTTGAAGCGGTTAAACGCATCTTTCGCTATTCACTAGTAGAAAAAGGCCTTTCTGTGGCGCACCAAATTAGGATTCTGTGGCGCACCTAGGGGCCAGAGGGGTGCGCCACAGAATTCACGCCACAGAATTTTTTTCTGTGGCGCACCTCTTCCGTGCGCCACAGAAATGTCAATTCTGTGGCGCACCTCAGCCGTGCGCCACAGAAATTTGCAATTTTGTGGCGCACCAAGGGGGGGTGCGCCACAGAATTTTTTTTTGAATTTCAAAAAAAAAGGCGGCCAGATCTGGCCGCGGGAAATTTTCGAAATTTCGAAATTTCGCCGGTTTTCGTCGGATGCTCGCCGGAGTTGGTGGGTGGAGGATGGGGGTCACCGGAGTTGGTGGGGAGGAGAAGGAGAAGCTCGCCGGAGGTGGTGGTCGTGGAGGAGGAGGAGGAGAAGGAGGAGAGGTGGTGGTGATAGAGGAGGAGGAGGAGGAGGAGGAGGAGGAGGAGCTCACCGGAGGTGGTGGTGGTGGTGGAGGAGGAGAAGGAGGAGGAGCTCACCGGAGGTGGTGGTGGTGGTGGAGGAGGATGGTGGTGGAGGAGGAGTGGTGGTGGTGGAGGAGGAGTGGTGGTGGTGGTGGTGGAGGAGGAGAAGGAGGAGAGGTGGTGGTGGTGATGGTGGTGGTGGTGGTGGTGGAGGAGGAGAGGTGGAGGAGAGGAGAGGTGGAGGAGAGGAGAGGTAGAAGATGAGAAGTGGAGGAGAAGTGGAGGGGAGAAGTGAAGAAAAGGAGGGGAGGAGGCAGATTTCGAATCTGCCTCCCAATTCTGTGGCGCACCCCCCCTTGGTGCGCCACAGAATTTTTTTTTCTTTTTTTTTTATTTTCTAGTCAAAATCTTAAAACGGCCATAACTTTTGTTCCTTTTGGAATTTGGCGATTCTAAAAAAAGCTCACAGGCCGAAGGCCAGTGAGGTTGGGTTCCTTTTTCTCTCTAGTTTTTTTTAATATCTTGATCATTTTTTTTCGACATCGTATGCAAAAGTTATGCCCATTTTACTTTTTTTATAAAACTTTTGCTCAGAAAGTCGAAATGCATATTTCAAAATTTGATAAAAAAGTGGACATTAAACTCTCCGTGCATCTATAAGGGATTTATTTTTTGATGCTTTTTAGACCGCCAACTCTTCCGTCAAAAACTAGAAAAGGCGTTCCCGGGGGGGGGGGGGGGTGGAGTTGGTGCGTGTGGACAGAATTTTTTTGGATGGGAATTCTGTGGCGCACCAAGGGGGGGTGCGCCACAGAAATGTCATATTTCTGTGGCGCACTAACCACCATGCGCCACAGAATAGCCCGTTGGCAATCATGGTGTGGGCCCCCAACTTATTTCTGTGGCGCACCCCTATCCGGTGCGCCACAGAATTCCTGTTTTCTGTGGCGCACCACGGTCCCGTGCGCCACAGAATTCCTGTTTTCTGTGGCGCATGCCCACCCGTGCGCCACAGAATTACATTTCTGTGGCGCACCGAATAGGGGTGCGCCACAGAATCGATTCCATAGAAAGACACTTCTCTACTAGTGATTAGTTTATACCCCAAACTTTGGTCTTTGGTATCCCAAGGGTTCAAGCTTTCAGCTCATCGGGTACTCGGATGTGAATTATGCGGGAGAAAAGACGGATAGGAAGTCTACATCCGGGGGTTTCCAATTTCTTGGTTGCTCTTTGGTATGTTGGTCTTCCAAGAAGCACAATTGCATCGCTCTCTCCACCATCGAGGCCGAGTACATCTCCGCGACAAGTTGTTGTGCTCAATTGCTATGGATGCGGCAAACTTTGAGAGATTATGGTATAGACTTCGACAAGATCCCTCTCTTGTGCGACAATGAGAGTGCCATCAAGATCGCCTACAACCCCGTTATTCACTCCAAGACAAAGCACATTGAGATTCGGCATCATTTCATTCGGGATCACGTTGAGAAGGGCGATATTGATCTCTCTTATGTGCCAACCAAGGATCAACTTGCGTATATATTCACGAAGGCCCTTGATGAACCAAGATTTCGGGGTTTGAGGAATGAACTAAATATCATAGATGCGTCTAACTTCACTTGATACCTTGCATAGATACCTTCACCGCACATCCTATCTAGGTTTGGATGTAAGCATGGATATAGGGGGAGCATACTTTAATTCATGAACCAGCACTCCTCCTATCATGCGGAAATCAATCAAAACTTCATGCATATATAGTCATTTTGTGACTTATTGTGCTTCAACGTGAGTCATGGTTTTGGGCCCAAGATATATCTTCGCGGCTCCTTGGCATATACTCAAACACGGTGGCTCCGGCCACCAACATTTTTCCCTTTTATGTGTTGATTGTGTCTTTTGCTCTTTTCTCGTTTTGTGTTTGTGTTTCCATTGTCGTCGTTTTGTTTTTCTCATTTTTGTTGGCTCATGTCTTGTTCCTTGTTTGAAAAACCCTGTGTTTGGGAACCGCGGAAATTCTGGCCCAGGGCCCGGAAATTCTGGCCACCTGATACTTGTCCTGAAAAATTCCTCCATTTCCTCCATGCCCGCTCTCTGGACATGGCCAGAAATTTGGGAGGAATTTTCCGGGCCAAATATCCGGAGGCCGAAATATTCCGTGTCCTGGCCCCGGAAATTTCTGGTGTTCGCGATTTGCCCAGAAATTCGACCCCGCTCCGTTGTTCCTTCCTCTCTGGAGTCGCACTAGATTTTTGGGACGGAATATCTGCCCAAATCTCCGGCCCCCGGAAATTTCTGGCCTACCCACTGGAATATTCCGGGGTAAGCAGTTGGAGCCAATAAATAGGCGATGGGAGGGGCTCCCTCATTATTTTTCCCTCCCATCGCCCGCTCCCTCTCCTCCCCAACTGCAGCCGCCACCACAGGGTTCCGCGGGAGGCTCGGCTGCCTCCCTTCCTCGTCTTCCTGCTTCCTTTCTCGGATTAAGAGACTACACCCCAATGTCCTTCCCATGGATCCCGGTATGTGCCAAGTTTTTTCCGCGATCTAGGGTTTCCGGTTGTATTGATCTCTCACGTTCTTAGGGTTGGATCTTGTCACAACACGTTTTTCTCCTAGTATTCCACCCTTCTACCACCCTGTGCACATTATATCTAGTTCGAGATTCCTTGAAGGCCTGGATTCGTAGCCCTGATGCGATTTTTCGATGGCCGCAAATTTCTGGCCCCAACCCAAAATTTCCGCCCGCCTAAAATTTCAGCCAGCTCTCGAATTTCCGGCCTGCTCTGAATCTTGCACAGAGATCATTCTATTCCACTCCACAAAGTAATGAGCCCCAATGTTGATGTGGTTTGTATTTGTTTGTGCTCGCTTTTGCTTTTTCTCGCAGATGGTTCAAGCTATAGGCCCAAGGTCACTAGCACCCGCAAGCGGTACCGCTGCTTCCACCAGAATGATGAAGGGGTATTTGTTGATGAGACTGTCATTCGCCAGCGTGAGCGTGAAGAACAGCGCGAGTATGAGCGTCAGCGCAACGCCGATAGGGCTGCTCGGCTTGCCAGCAAACAACAGGGCAAGACCTTTCTAAACCTGGCAACAATGTCCGTGGCTGAATTCAAGACCTGGCGCACCAAGACATGGTATACTGATGGCCCTCAGGACACCACTATTGATTCCTTTTTCTGGCACGTGGAGGAGGAAACTCTGTACATGCAGGTGTACTCGGTTATGAGCAAGCTTGTCTTCCTATGAAGCACATCAAGTTTCACCATATGGTTGCCTCCCGTGCTTATTTCAACAACTATGTTCATCTTGCTGAGCTCCTTGGTTTGCGCCCTCTAATGTAGACGCGATGCTCCTACAATAGCACTTTCATTTATCAGTTCTTTGCTACCCTAGTTTTCGATGATGCCGAGGAGATTGGGATGACATGGATGTCTGGACCTCACAAGCTCACATCCACGTTCCATGATTTTGCTTCTGAGCTCGGGTATCCACTTGTTGGCCTCAATGCTCCTCAGGTGCTCGCATGCCTGTCCACGGCGTGGAATATGACAAGAACAAGCTGGTTGAGCTGTATGGTCCTCGAGGTGTTGTGGGTTCCGCCAAGGGTCTCTTTGCCATCTATGACATTCTTCTGCGCATGTTCCGGGACACCGTTCTCCCTAGCGCTGGAAACAATGATGCGATCCGTGGTGGTTTGGTGAACCTCATGCATCATGCCTACCTGACCTTCACTGAAGGTGATCTTGACGATACTGAGAGCCACAATATTGATGTGATGGATTTTATATTTCACGAGATCCACTTTGCTCTCTTCCACCGCAAGGTGCCTCCCTATGTGCCCTTGATGTCTCCGCACACTTCTATTCTTGTAGAGAGTGTTGGGCCTCCAAGTGCAGAGGTTTATAGAACAGCATCAAGTTTCTTTTAAGTGGATTACCCAAGGTTTATCGAACTCAGGGAGGAAGAGGTCAAAGGTATCCCTCTCAAGAAACCCTGCAATCACGATACAAGAAGTCTCTTGTGTCCCCAACACACCTAATACAATTGTGAGTTGTATAGGTGCACTAGTTCGGCGAAGAGAGAGAGTAAAATACAAGTAGTATGTGTTTCAATGCTTAGAAACAAGGCCTAGGGATCGTACTTTCACTAGTGAACACCCTCAGCGATGATAAAATAATTGAATGCATAAATATCTCTCTTCACTATGCTACTCTGAACCACTCTTCGGTTGAATAACACACACCAATTCATTGCGTAGGGCTGCAAAAAGCACTCCTCAAAGTCGCATTCCCATGTCTAGTTAACCCCACGCTGTCACTATGAGCTCTCTAGAAGGTACTAGACAACACCACAATTTCGTAGGGTCATCCAACACAAGATATAAATATCATGCTAAACCACACGGTGCATACACTATCACCATTACACCGTGAACAAAGTGTTTACAGAGATCTGAATAACAAAACCAGTCGAGTAGCATAACAGATGAAGAGTACATCTACATATTCAACTAGATTACAAAGCTCATGATCACATAAATATCACACCATGGGAGAGAGAGGGAGAGAGATGAAACACATAGCTACCGGTAGAGCCCTCAGCCCCGAGGGAGAACTAATCCCTCCTCATCATGGGATAAAGCAACGGCGATGAAGATGGCGGTGGATTCGATGGAGATGGCTCCGGGGGCACTTCCCCGTCCCGGTAGGGTGCCGGAACAGAGATTTTAGTCCCCCGAAACTTCTCGGCGGCGGTGGCGAAGCTATGGATGTTTTTGGTGGAAAATGCCGATTCCTAGGGTTTATGCCTCGGGGGAATAAATAAGCGAAAGTGCGATGCCGGGGGGTGGCCAGGGGGCCGACACCACCCCTTGGCGCGGCTAGAGGGGGAACCGCGCCCCCCTATTCTGTGGTGGCTCCCGGGCACCCTCCAATTCCGAGAATATTTCCAGAACAACTTTTCTGAAACTAAAAACAGCAGAAAACAGGAACTGGCTCTGTGAATCTTGTCCATATGTTAGTCCCGGGAAATCGATAAAAATGACATAAAGTGTGTAGAAAACATGTGGGAAACAACATGAAAACAACATGGAACATCAAAAATTAAGGATACGTTTATGACGTATCAACATCCCCAAGCTTAGTTCCTACTCGTCCTCGAGTAGGTAAACTATAAACACACATAATTTCTGAGGTGACATGCTACTAACATAAACTTGATCATCAATAATGTAAAAGCTTAAGTAAGCTGAGATCATAGAACTTTAACACAAGCATGATAAATAGAATTTTAATAATAGAGCATAGCAATCACCTTGCATCATGATAAGTAACACAAATAAAAGATCATGAATAACAATGCAATGAAAGATATACGTTTGTTTCAAGTATAGAGACAACATGTCAAACTGATATTTCGCTAGTCCTTAAGAGTGGGGCAAAACATAAATGCCAGGACACCTTCAAAGTTCATGAGGAAGACTAGAAAAAATAATTAGAGAACAAGCAATAACATATCATGAATCAATTAGTAATGTTTCTGGGACAAATGCACATAAAACTCGGAATGGAAACTATGCTCTCTCAACCGTGCATAAAGTTAGAAGATGGAGACTCAACATAAAAGTAAAAGAAAGGCCCTTCGCAGAGAGAAGCATGGATCACTCATGTGCTAGAGCTTTTATTTTATTAAACAGAGGTATAAAAATCTTGACACTCCTCCCATCAATCTTACACAAACCATGGCTAACCGAATCCTCGGGTGCCTGCCAACAATCACATACCATAGAGGAGTGTCTATATTTTAGAGAGGTGCATGCTTATGTCAACGAATGGTAAACAGAAAATACAGTACGTCGCAAGCCAACTAGACTTCACAAGAGCAGCTCCCATAGAAGGACGCATCTGGGTAGAAGGTCATCCCTCTTTCTCTTTTGTTTTCACAATTATTCTTTGACTGATAAATCAGGGGCAAAATAGTAAAGAGAATTTGTTGTTATTAATTTGGGGCTGGGCACTCCGCTTCCAGCTCTTCTATCATTGGATAAGCGGATGAAGCCACTAGTACAGGGTGTGAAAGTCCAATCAACAAGTGAGATAAAGATTCTCTATTTACGTCCTCATGAGCTAAAACAGGAGTAATTTTGAAAGTTTTAAAGGTAACATATGAGCAATTTACTTTAGAGTGGTGGTTAAATACCACATGTAGGTAGGTATGGTGGACACAATGTTAAAACTTTGGTTTTTGGGAGTTGGATGCACGATTAGAGCTCATACTCAGTACAGGTGGAGGCTAGCAAAAGAATGGGAGCGACAAATCAAGAGAGCACAAGAGCCATAATCATGCATAGCGACATAAAACATCATTAATCAAAGCATAAGTGGTACCACAAGTTCCAAAACTAAATCATCATGGAGGCTATAGGTGACTGGTTCATAGTCATAAACATGGTGTGAGCATGCACCAAGTCAACCAAATAAAACATTCAAAGGAGAACACCACAAATTTATGCTTCAATGTGACAAGAACAACTCATGAGTCTTTCAATGGCACATTAAACACTCTCAGCTATTTGGGGCTAATCATGCTACTAAATAACCACAAGGCTTTAGAACTAAAATAACATCTAGCATGATATGAAAAAGTCTAGCCACGGTCTATACAAGCTTCTACTTGCATCGTTATAAATTCTACCTCAAGCAGCAGTTTCTTTTCCCAACAAGCACCATACAAAACATGCTTTAACAAAAACTCTCTAAATGCTACAGAAAGCAAACATGAGAGGACTCACATAACACTACTAAAACTAACAGCTCTGAATAAGAGATGCAATGAAAACAAGAGCTAAACAAGAAATTTTGCAGCAACTAGAAGAAAAACTAAGAATACTAGCATAGAAAGTATTCAAACGAAAAAGCGGAGCGTGTCTCTCTCCTAAACAAAGAATGCTAGGATCCAACTATATTATTGCAGGAAGGAAAACAAAAGGAAACAAAGGAAAACAAAATATAGTTTCACTAGATGTGACCGAATAAAAATATAGTTTCACTAGAAGTGACCTGATGGATTGTTGACGAAGAAGGGTATTCCTTGGGAATCCCAAGATTAGATGCTTGATTATTTTTAAAAATATGCTTGGATGAACCACGGGGGCATCCCCAAGATTTTACCTTGCACTCTTCTTGATCACATATATCACCCTCTTCTCTTGACCCTTGAAAACTTCCTTCACACCACACTCAAACAGTAATCCGCATTAGAGGGTTAGTGCAACAATTAAAAATCTATTGGTTCTATGTGGAAAAAGTGCTATTGATACTTTTAAAACATTATATACAGCCACTGATGTTTTGTGAAGCAAAGAAATCCACTTGGCATCGCAAAAGAGCAAATGCAAGAAAAATGGCAAAATCTGTCAAAACCAAAATAGTGTGTAAAGACGAATTTTGTTGAGGCACTTACGTTGCTCATACCGAAAAACTTAAAGAACGAAAAAGTTGTGGAATTAGCCGTGGAATAAGCAAAAGACATTTCAGGTTATTCTGATTTTTCTACAGTTTATACGATTTTTTACGGTGGACGGCAAAAATCCGTTTCCTGCGCAGAGATCCAAAAACCAACTCCGACATTGTCAGAAATCTTACTTGGCACTAATAAAACATGAAAATAGAGATTCAAAGGAGTTTCTACAGAAGTATACAACCCCTGGACTCAAAGAAAACAAATAAAAACAAAGCAAAAATAAAACCATAGGTTATCTCCCAAGAAGTGTTTTTCTTTAAAGCCTTTTAGCTAGGCATGATAATTTGAGAAGATGCTCAGATGAGAAATATTAATTGAAGCAAAAGAGAGAATCAAGAAGCAAATGTAAAACAAATTTAAGTCTAACCCACTTCCTATGAAAAAGAATCTTGTATAAAAACAAGTCAATAAAGCACAAAGTGGCTAGCATAGGAAGACAAAATAAGTGCAAATTCAGAACATCTTTACCTAATAATAAAGGCATTAAGGCGGTTCGGTTTGGTAGGTCATTGAAACTGCCCCTAAAATTGACATAAATTACCCACGCTGCCACCATAAGTGAAAAACACGTTTTGTTACACCCGTGCGTTCTCCGTGTCAAATTCGTATGTGTCGTCATCCGTAGTTCAATTGATTTGGTCCTTTGTTGTTTCTGGTATCCGAGCGGACCAAATTTCTTCCGTCCAATATTCGACATGGATTCCTTTTTTCAGGTTGGTAAGCCAACGGCACACCTGTAGAAATAGATGTCGAGTCTTACACGAACACATAAGCTCTCCGGTTCGCTATATATACCACGAGATTGACAAGAAGCGATAGAAAATATTGGTGAACCATGAACGAGTTGTCCCGGTCTCGGTAGACCGTGCTCCTCTTGCCGTGTCCGCGGGAAAATAATTATATGAGACCTGGTCTACAAATTTAGCCCCGTGGACCAACTCCACCAATTGCCACGTGGGGAGGAGAGAGAAAAGACCGAAATTTACATGTCTATTTTTAGATCTAAACTGACATGCATGCCACGTGACAATTAGTGGAGTTGGTCCACGGGGCTAAATTTGTAGACCAGGTCTCGTATAATTATTTTCCGTGTCCGGGCTCGTCGACTTGTCGTTACCTGAGACCCAATGTGGGCATCCACAACCCAAATCGATCAATCGATTGGGAAAGCTAGCTAGCTAGCACCCGATACAAGCAGCACTCGGCACGGCCACGCCACAACCTCACCCGCAACACTTCGACCTCCAGGACCCTGTTCTCTGCGCGTGCCCCTGCTCTCTGCTCCCGAGTCCTGGACGCCTCCCTGGCTGCGCCGTCGCCGTCTCGACGCCCTCCTCCTGGCTCCACATCGCGCAACCACCAGGTACGCGCCTCCATCTTCTGCTCGCCGGATGTGGCTCCTCTGCCCCTGCTCGCGCCCGTCTGTCGCACCCCACCGAGAAGAACCAGCTCGCCCCGAGGACGCCGCGCGCCGGCAGGGCGACGTGCTTCTCCGGACGGGGCATCAACACGGTCTGGGGCGCCTGCACGAGGCGAGCTCCGGTGGGGCACTTGGTACATGTCCTCGTCGACCGGCCGTCCCACCCTGGCGGCGTGCGCGCCGCAACCAGCCTCCGACGCCAGTCTCGCATCGCGCCTCCCCCTTCTTCTCCAGAGACACCGTGCGCCCAGCTGGAGCAGCACCTAACCTGATATGGTGCTCGCGGCGATTCACCCACGTTGAGATCCATAGCTCCAGCGGCCACGCGATGTACACAGAGGAGGAGCGGACGAGCTCGCGGCAGAGGTGGACCTGCGGCCTAGGGCGGCGACGAGACTGCATCGTGGCATTGACCACGGCCGCGTACTCCTCCAAGCATCCAAGACGCGAACTCCACGGAGGTGACGAGGGAAGCACCAGGCTCTACCGCCACGCCCGCTCCAACTCGCCGGAGGAGGGCTCGAGCTCACGGCGCAGCTCGGTGGTGAGCGCACGGAGCTTGTCGCCCTGGGAGCGCACCTCCGCGGCGAGCGCCCGGTCGCGGCGCGGCTGCTCGAGGGAGACGAGGAGGGGAGCTCGGAGAGGACGAGGAGGCGAGCGCCCGGCGGCGTTGTCCTCGAGGGGGACAGAGAGGCGCGCACGGGAAGGGAGAGAGAAGCGTGGTGGGTAGGTGGGGTAGATGGAGCAGCACGGGAAGAGAGGCTGGCATGTGGAGCTGGGTTTGTATCTTTATACTATTAAAAAGCAGAGTATGCGGTGTCCGTGATTGCCGTACGTCGCTGCCTCTCCCCCGAAAAAAATCGGGGTCTATTCCCTAGGCACGAAATCGGTCACCAAAAAAACCTGTTTGCAAACGAGTCAACCCACGTCCGTGCAACCATGGGCCCTCTGCCCTCTGTGTCCTGAAACGTGGAAAGAAAGGGAGGAAAAAAGGTCTCGTGCACGACCCACCGTATACGAATGCTCCTTTGCACACCAACCGCTATCTCCCACAACCAGGATGTCACAGGAGCTCGGGATTTTTCCGACGGCGGTGACCATCGACATACGCTTTAACAACCTCTCCAGTGAAATTCCGTCGTCCAGGTCGCTTGCCAGCCAGGGCTGGATGACCTTCCTCGACAACTCCGGCTTCTGTGGTTTCCCGCTCCGGTTATTCTGCCGCGCGGCCCAGCTATCCTCTCCGATGCCTCTGACGGCTACCGTTTCCAGCAGAGTGTGGCTGGCCCTCGGCATGACGCGACCGGCCATCGCTCTCACTCGTGTTATGTGGTGTCAATATACTGGAAGCTGGCGGCCGGCTGGGTTCGAGAGCAGCAGGGCTCTTCGACTGCCGTGCATGTGCGCCAACAGGTGCGGGGAATCATCGGAAGGGCCAGACAACAGTGGCGGCGAGCATGCAGCGGCGAAGGCGGATGCGAGCACGGGTGCTGGTCACGATCGACAAGGGCAGGACGAGCTGCCGTGGTTGTCCGCGCATGTGCTCGGAAAGGACGGGAAGGTGATCTTGTACAAGGTGGTGGTGGACAACGGGATGACGCCCGTGGCCGCGCGTCGGCTTGGTGACAGCACCCTGTTGCCGGTCTGCCGGAGAGGGACGATGCCGATGGCCGCGCGTCGGCTTGGCATCGGCACCCTGTTGTCGGTCTGCCGGAGAAGTACAAGGAGTTGGCAGCGCAGGCCGGCGCCATCGGCGGATGCGGCCCGCCAACGTGGTGAGGCTCCCCGCCTACTACTGGTCGCCCGACGAGAAGCATGTGGTGATAGCGCTGCGCGACTTCATAAACAACGGCACTCCAATTCGCATTCTTCTCCCAACGGTTGGTCACTTTTTCTTTGTCTTGCGAGTAATCTCTGATTTGGCCGAATCGTACTATGGCATCCGGTCTACCTCTCACTGACACGTTTTTTTCTATCTTTTGAGTGTTATGTACTGGTTCAAGAACCTGTACGCCAAAACTTTCATGCACCCAGAAAAAAACCTTTTATGCAAATCCAAAGATTTTTAGCCTGTGTCGCTGGTCCAGGTGACAAACCGCGAAGTCATGGTGCTGGTGAAAAGCTTCCAAGAGATCAAGGTCAGAGTGTGCACCGGGCATTTTCTTTTAGTATGGGCATCTTGCTATACTGATGAGTGATATTCCTTGCCAAATATTCCAGTTGCTCTTTTGTGAAGACACGATATTATTTTCAGTTAACGTCTTGCTATTCTGTTAATTGGATGTTCTTATATGACCTTTTGATCATGTCCCACAACTCAACTATTTATGGACTAAATATATAATCATGCTATCTATTTGTCCTCTGAAATCCACGCTCAGTTTGAAGGATCATTTGATTTTTTTCCCACTCTTTACAAAATCAAATAGTGCAACAGCTACATCTTTGTTTTATGCGCAATTTGTTGATAATTAAAATCCATAGGTTAGAGATGAGTTCTGTGAAAGCAATGGCCAGAAAATTGAACTTATAATGTCCCTCCTTTTTTACCATTAATTTTCTTGTGTTAATTAACAGTCTTGTCAACTAAATGAGATGTGATGATTAATTTTTTCTTCAAATAATTGTTACTTTTTTCACGTGCATCATGTCTAAGGAGAAATTTTTGCTGGGCCGTAGCAACGCACGGGCATTCAACTAGTTTGTTTAAGATTTGCACGGACAGAACAGACGCGTGTGTCCGAGAGCTACTCAAACCTGGATAAATCCGAAAACACTATAGCGTCTATAGCACTACATAATACAGCACGCCCATGTAATTTTTTTAGCTGGGTCGGCCCATTAAACGAATTTAATCCGCGAAAATAGAGGTGCAGCGTGCAGGGAGGGGGTTCGAACCTGCGCCCTCTGCTTCCGATCGACGGGGCGAAGCCACTGGGCCACGCTGCGGCTTGTGCATAGTTTGCCTTTTTAGCTTTTTATAGTTTCGCTTTTTCCATTTTCTTTTACCATTTCTGTTTTCTTATTTCCGTTTTATTTATTTATTTTCTGTTTTCTTTTCCTTTCTATTCCGAAATTTTTCGTTTTGAAACATGTTAAAACAAAAATTTGAATTTGAACAAATTTTGAATGTCAACAAATTTTGAATGTGAACAAATTTCGAATGTGAACAATTTTTCAATTTGAACAAATTTTCAGTTTGAACAAATTTCGAATTTGAACAAATTTCGTATTTGAACAAATTTTCAAGAAAAAGGAAAGAAAATGGAAAATTGAAAAAGGATACAATAAAACGTCTAAACAAAGAAACGTAGACACAGACGTACCCTTAGCGCGCACTGGTACTGTGCTGCAGCCCTGAGCGGCTCGGCCTACGAACCTAGGTTCGATTCCCCGATCCACCTTTTCCCACGTTCTTTTGATACCAAGTAAATGGGCCGGCCCATAACGCGTCGCGTGTGGGCGAGTCCTAAGAGGACTCGCATTAGGCGTCACATAGGGGAACCCGATAAATCCTATCCAGGAATAAGCACTCACAGACCCAAAAAACGGACCGTGGTCCGTTTAAGCAGCCCCATAGGGCCCTGTTTTTGGAGGAGACTGCTCATATTGGGTTGTTCGGGCCAAATAGACAGCCCTGTAGGAGATGTCCTAACGCCGCTAGAGGCGCATGCTGCGCACCACCGGGCCACCGAGCCCCACCATACGCCATTGCCGCATCCTGAGTATGCTGCTGACCACGACGAGGCCGCCCTGTACATCGTCTAGACCACACAGGACAGGTCCTCGAGGGGCACCTATGGCTGAAGGATGTCTTGGAGGAAAACTGCAACGAGCAAAGCATCTCCAGTACACATGTATTCAGACTGGCAGGAAGAGGGACGATAGACGGAGAGGAAGGGAGAGGAATCACGGCGAAGAGGAGGTATTGCTTGTATCCTTGGTGGAGAGGCACCAGTGCATCTCGCGAGCGTAGCTGACGCCTGGCGGCGGTCCACTTGGAACGTCCGCGCCCTAGCTTTGCAGCGGCACGCGGCGTAGAAACAAGGCGCAACCGGCCGTGGGGGTGGCCACGTAGGACAGATGCTTCAGATGGGAGATGAGGGCGAACGGCCACGCGACTTTGACGGATGGAAAGCCGAGAGAAAAAGAGCTCGAGATGTCGCTCGTGTGTACGGTGATGTGAATTACAAGAAGGTTCTCTCCACCTGAGATATTATGTTACGGCACATACGTATTCGTACCTGATATTAGTTGATTCCGAGGACTATTTCGATCGCACCAAATACTGTAAGGTGGACCTCAAAACTTTAGATTGTATGAGTTCCTGCATCATCGCTTTTTTTGAAAGTTGCCATGAATACTTGGTGGATCTTCTTAAAGAGAAGAGAACATGCATGCCACGAACAATTATCTGTTTTGCATAGTAGAGAGCTTGACTTGTCTAGCTGAAGGATTTAACAGTCTTTAGAAGTTTAGGCGTCCTACACTGATGAGTTTCCTCATCTCTCTAAAATGGTGGCTAAAAGTTGAATGGGTCTTAGAGAGCAAATAAATACTTAAAATATGAAGGGCTAAAAGTTTCCTAATTTCTTTAGATGGCTGATTTCTGCCCCAAGAACTTAATTTGCATGTTTCCATGACATAGATATTTTGTCTTCCGTTGCAACGCACGGACATTTTTGCTAGTTCAACATAAAGAGGGGAAACTTGATATTGTTGAGATGCATAAGACTATGTTTCCCTCTCTCATAATAACTTTCAGTAGCATCATGAATGAAATTAACAATATAACTATCACATAAAACATTCTTATCATGAGCCAGATGCATAAAAGAATTAATACTCTCCACATAAGCATAGTCATTCTCATTAATAGTAGTGGGAGCAAATTCAACAAAATAGCTATCATTATCATTCTCATCACCATAACCATCAAATATAGGAGGCATATTGTAATCATAATTTATTTTCTCCTCAATAGCAGGTGGACTAAAAAATAACATAGTCATCATTGTAATCATCATATATTGGAGGCAAAGTATCATCAAAGAAAATTTCCTCCTCAAAAGTTGGGGGACTAAAATATCATATTCATTAAAACCAGCTTCCCCAAGTTTAGACTTTTCCATAGCATTAGCAATACTAGTGTTCAAAGAATTAATACTAATAACATTTCTACTAGCGTGCAAATAAAGTTCCATAGGTTTTTTTATTTTCTCTTCAAACACTTCATGTCCTAACTAAAGATAAATATTATAAAGCTCTCTCATATTTTTGTTGTTTTTCATTAAGCCTAACTAGTGAAAATAAAAACAAGAAACAAAAAGATATAATTGCAGAATCTGAAGGAAATAACTTCGAGCACTCACATCCGAGAATGTGAGCACCTTTCACCTTACCTCTCCGGCAACAGCGCCAGAAAAGAGCTTGATGTCTACACACGCTTCTATTCTTGTAGACAGTGTTGGGCCTCCAAGTGCAGAGGTTTGTAGAACAGCAGCAAGTTTCCCTTAAGTGGATTACCCAAGGTTTATCGAACTCAGGGAGGAAGACGTCAAAAGTATCCCTCTCAAGCAATCCTGCAATCACGATACAAGAAGTCTCTTGTGTCCCCAACACACCTAATACAATTGTCAGTTGTATAGGTGCACTATTTCGGCGAAGAGAGAGTAAAATACAAGTAGTATGGATGATTATAAGTGATAATAGCAATCTGAAATAAAAATGGCACCAAGCAAACATCTAGCAGAACAGGTTGTAAATGGTGTTTCAATGCTTAGAAACAAGGCCTAGGGATCCTGCTTTCACTACTGGGTGATACGTCTCCAACGTATCTATAATTTCTGATGCTCCATGATCATATTTTGCGAATTGCTACTTGTTTTCTCCCTTATTTATAGCATTTTTATACGTTTTCCGGGAATAACCTATTAACAAGATGCCAAGTGCCAGTTCCCTGTTTTCTGCTGTTTTTGGTTTCAGAAAAGTTGTTCTGCAAACATTCTCGGAATTGGACCCCACAAAGCCCGAAGTTCCTATTTTCCCCAGAAGCATCCAGAACGCCGAAGAGGAGTCGAAGACGGGCAACAGGGGGGCCACACCATAGGGTGGCGCAGGTCCCCCTGGCCGCGCCAGCTATAGGTGTGGGGCCCCTGGAGCTCCACCGCCTTTGCCCTTTCGCCTATTTAATACCCCCGGATGGAAAACCCGAAGCACCTGATCAAAAATCCCCAAAAAGTTCCGCAGCCGCCATCACCGTCATCCCTATATCAGGGGGGTTCTTAAGCTATTTCCAGCACCCTGCCGGAGAGGAGATCATCACCAGAGGCTTCTACATCACCATGTCTGCCTCCGGAGTGATGCGTGAGTAGTTCATCCTTAGACTACGGGTTCGTAGCTGTAGCTAGATGGTTGTCTTCTCCTCAAATGCCTCCATGTTTAGATCCCATGAGCTGCCTATCATGATCGAGATTGATCTTATGTAAGTCTTTGTGTTGTGTTTGCTGGGATCCGATGAATATTGACCTTATGCCAAGTTGATTATAGTCTTTATTTGCTTATGCTATTTGTGATCTTGCATGCTTTCCGTTGCTAGTGGTTGCTCTGGCCAAGTAGTTGCTAGTGACTCCAAGAGGGAGTATTTATGCTCGATAGTGAGTTCATGCCTCCTCACCACCTTTCTCGAGTGACAGAAACGTGAAGGGGGATGTATTGTTTCCATTGGGGAGAAAACAGCGGTGAGAGTGCCCGCGTGCATAATTATTGCTTACATTACACACTTTGTTTAATGCAGTTATTTGTTGCTTGCAACTTAATACCTAAGGGGGTTCGGATGATAACCTGAGGGTGGATTATTAGTCATAGATGCAGATGGATGTCGGTCTATGTATCTTGTTGTAATGCCCACACTAAATATCATAGTAATCTTCATGTCATATTGTGCACTACGGTGCAACCTCAATTGTCAATTGTCCAGCTGTAATTTGTTCACCCAGCATGCTATATTTTATGGAGAGACACCACTAGTGAACCTATGAACCCCGGTCCATTTTCCACACTGTTAAACAAACCACAACAATTTCCTGCTCTCTTTACTTACTGCAAGCATACACTGTTTTCCACACTATACGTCTAATCTTTGTTTACAGCAAGACCGGTGAGATTTAAAACCTCGCTGTACCGTTGGGGCAAAGTATTTTGGTTGTGTTGTGTGCAGGTTCCACGTTGTTGCTGACACCGGTGAAGCGCCAGCACCACCGTTAGTGGCATCAACCTTCCGAAGGTCCTCTTTCTCCGACTGGATTGATAACCCTGGTTCTTAACTAAGGGGAAATCTCCTACCGTTGTGCTCATCACACCCTCCTCTTGGGTTTCCCAACAAAGCGCATCAAGGATTTTTCTGGCGTTGTTGCCGGGGAGCAAGAAGTCTTCTGGCAAGGGGAGTCTCTCACTCTCAACCTCTTTATTTTGTTTATTGCCTTGTTTTTATTTTTGCCTTGTTTTGCTTCTCTTTATTGAAAACACAAAAAAATTAGTTTACTTCATAGTTGTTATTTTTGTCTCGACGTTGTTATTTCTCATCATGTTGTTCCCTAAGTTTACCTTGAAAGATTTGCCGGTAGGAAGTGGTTCTATACTTGGAAAGGACACTGTCAAAGAATTCTTTGATCATGTTAGTAAGCATGATAACTTTGAGGAAAAATCCATAGTAGAACTTGCTCCCAATTACGAGACTGCTGCAACTTCCTTAGTTCACATGCTAGAAGCTAGGTTTGTTAACCTCCATCCCATTATGCAACATATGTTCCTCAACTTGAATAACATTAAAGATGTTGACAAAAGAAACTTCATCTTAGAAACTATGCTTAAAGAATTTGGGGATGTTGCTATAGAAGCTATAAAAGTCTTTTATCGTTTTAATATGCTTGGCTCCTATGTAGACATTGTTGGTGCTCTAGAAAAAACTGAATCTAATAATGAAAACAAGGATAAAATACCAATCCCCTTTTAGTTAGTAGCACTGCACGAAGCCCAATAAAAGAATTTTGATTGGATTGTTCCTGAGAATTTATTTGATGAAGATAGTAAGCCTAAAAGTACTAAAAGAGGAGCCTATGAAATCCACTTAGATAAAATACAATGCATTATTAAAGAATTGCCAAATATTGATTTTAATGCTTCACTTGAAAATACTTGAGTTTCCCTTTTATGCCTAGCTGAAAGGCGTTAAAGAAAAGCGCTACCGGGAGACAACCCGTTTTATTTTGTTGTTTTCAACTCGTTTTCTTTCGTTTTCTTTGGTGTGCTTTGCACCTGGGTGTTTTCTATTTCCTTAGCAACCCCTCTATATCTTTTCTTTTGAGTTTTTGTTGAGACAAGTAAATACTCTAGTGGAAAGTTGAGCCTATATTTCGGATTTCTGCGCAGGAAACATATTTTTGTTGTCCACTGTTAATTCCGTTACAAATCACAGAAAATTCAAAATGACCTGAGATTTTTTGTTCTTAATCATGAGTTATATACGCAAATTTTCTTACCCGGCCACTTTTTTATTTGATCAACAGAAGATTTTTTTAAAAATCGATCTTTACCTGCTGTTCTGTTTTGACAGATTTCTGCCATTTATCGCATTTGCATCTTAATCTCTTTATTTTGGTGTTCTTTTGAGAAAAAGAGTTTCAAAAGAAGTTGTGACAGTAGCTAATGTGTTTTTGAGTGTTAGACTTGTTTTGAAACTGAGCCATGTGAATTTATTATTTCAATTGCACGAACGTTGCTAATGAAGATTGTGAGAATTTTATGTGAAGGAAGTTTTCAAGGGTCAAGAGAAGAGGATGATATGATGTGATCAAGAAGAGTGAAAAGCCTAAGCTTGGGGATGCCCCAGTGGTACATTCAAGCATATTCCAAGAAGACTCAAGCGTCTAAGCTTGGGGATGCCTTCTTCATCAACAAATTATCAGGTCACTTCTAGTGAAACTATATTTTTATTCGGTCGCATCTTATGTGCTTTACTTTGAGCGTCTTTTATTTTTGTTTTCAGTTTGTTTTTGCTTTTGCTTTCAGTTTGTTTTTTACTTTTTCAATAAAGCTTGGCTGTACCCCAGCATTGTTTTATTGGAGAGTGACACGCTCCGCTTTTTCTTGAGAATACTTTGTATTCTTAATCTCTATCTAGCTGCTGCATTTATTTAGCTCCTGTTTTGAATGCATCTCTTATTAGAGCTGTTAGTTTTAGTAATGTTATGTGAGTACTCTCATGTTTGCTTTTTGTATCATAAAGAGTATTTTTGTTAAAGCATGTTTTGTATGGTGCTTGTTGGGAGAAAGAAAACTGCTGCTTGAAGTAGAATTTATAGCAGTACTAGTAGAAGCTTGTATAGACTGTGGCTAGAACTTTTTCATGCCATGCTAAATGTTATTTTAGTTTTAAAGCCTTGTGGTTATTGAGTAGCATGATTAGCCTCAAATAGCTGAGAGTGTTTAATATGTATTCAAAGATTCATGAGTTGTTCTTGTCATAGTAAAGCATCAATATATGGTATTCTCTTTCGAATGTTTTATTTGGTTGACTTGGCGCATGCTCACACCATGTTTATGCCTACAAACCAGTCACAAATAGCCTCCATGACCACTTAGTTTTTGAACTTGTGATACTGCTTATGTTTTAATTAATGATGCTTATGTCGCTATGCATGATTATGGCTCTTATGCTCTCTTGATTCGTCGCTCCCAGTCTTTTGCTAGCCTCCACCTGTACTAAGTATGAGCTCTACTCGTGCATCCAAAATCCCTTAAACCAAAGTTTTTCCCATTGTGTCCACCATACCTACCTACATGTGGTATTTAACTGCCATTCCAAAGTAAATTACTCATGTGTTACCTTTAAAACCGTCAAAATTACTCCTGCTTTATGTTCCTGTTTTTGCTCATGAGGATGTAAATAGAGAATATTTATCTCACTTGCTGATTGGATTTCACACCCTAGACTAGTGGCTTCATCCGCTTATCCAAATGATAGAAGAGCTAGCAGCGGGGTGCCCAGCCCCAAATTAATGCAAACAAATTCTCTTCACTATTTTTTGCCCCTGATTTATCAGTCAAAGCATAATTGTGTAAAAAAAGAGAAAGAGGGATGACCTTCTACACAAGTTGCGTCCTTCACCATGGGAGCCGCTCTTGTGAATCTAGTTGGCTTGTGACGTACTGTATTTTCTGTTTTCCATTCGTTGACATTAGCATACATCTCCCAAAATATAGACACTCAGTGTCAAACTTTAAATACCTTTGTTTAATAAAATAAAATCTCTAGCACATGAGTGATCCCTGCTTCCCTCTGCGAAAGGCCTTTCTTTTACTTTTATGTTGGGTATCCATCTTCTAACTTTATGCACAGTTAAGAGAGCATTTTTGGCATTCTGAGTTCTATGTTCATTTGTCCCATAAACATCAATAATTACTTCATGACGTGATATTATTTGTTCCTAAATTATTTGTTCTAGTCTTCCTCCTGAACTTTGAAGGTGTCTTGGCATTTATGTTTTGCCCCACTCTTAAGGACTAGCGAAATATCACTTTGCCATGCTTTCTCTATACCTGAAACAAAAGTTTACCTTTCTTTGCATTATTATTCATGATCCTTTATTTGAGTTACTCTTTGTGATTCAAAGTAATTGCTATGCTTTATTATTAAAGTTTTATTTATCATGCATGTGTTTAAAGTTTTATGATCTCAGCGTGCATATGCTTTTACATTAGATTGATCAAGTTTATGTTAGTAGCATGTCACCTCAAAAATTATTTTGTTTTATCGTTTACCTACTCGAGGACGAGTAGGAACTAAGCTTGGGGATTCTTGATACGTCTCCAACGTATCTATAATTTCTGATGCTCCATGATCATATTTTGCCAATTGCTACTTGTTTTCTTCCTTATTTATAGCATTTTTTATTCGTTTTCCGGTACTAACCTACTAGCAAGATGCCAAGTGCCAATTCCCTGTTTTCTGTTGTTTTTGGTTTCAGAAAAGTTATTCTGCAAACATTCTCGGAATTGGACCCCACAAAGCCCGAAGTTCCTATTTTCCCCGGAAGCATCCAGAACACTGAAGAGGAGTCGAAGACGGGCAACAGGGGGCCACACCATAGGGTGGCGCGGGTCCCCCTGGCCGCGCCAGCTATAGGTGTGGGGCCCCTGGAGCTCCACCGCCTTTGCCCTTTCGTCTATTTAATCCCCCCGGATGGAAAACCCGAAGCACCTG
Organism: Alopecurus myosuroides; assembly: GCA_028641055.1. Lineage (NCBI taxonomy): Eukaryota > Viridiplantae > Streptophyta > Magnoliopsida > Poales > Poaceae > Alopecurus > Alopecurus myosuroides. The sequence goes on from CM054057.1 coordinate 744,086,260, forward strand.
ATCAAAAATCCCCAAAACGTTCCGCAGCCGCCATCACCGTCATCCCTATATCAGGGGGGTTCTTAAGCTATTTCCAGCACCCTGCCGAAGAGGAGATCATCACCAGAGGCTTCTACATCACCATGTCTGCCTCCGGAGTGATGCGTGAGTAGTTCATCCTTAGACTACGGGTTCGTAGCTGTAGCTAGATGGTTGTCTTCTCCTCATATGCCTCCATGTTTAGATCTCGTGAGCTGCCTATCATGATCGAGATTGATCTTCTGTAACTCTTTGTGATGTGTTTGCTGCAATCCGATGAATATTGACCTTATGCCAAGTTGATTATAGTGTTTATTTGCTTATGTTATTTGTGATCTTGCATGCTTTCCGTTGCTAGTGGTTGCTCTGGCCAAGTAGTTGCTAGTGACTCCAAGAGGGAGTATTTATGCTCGATAGTGGGTTCATGTCTCCTTACCACCTTGCTCGAGTGACAGAAACGTGAAGGGGGGATGTGTTGTTGCCATTAGGGAGAAAACTGCGGTGAGAGTGCCCGCGTGCATAATCATTGCTTACATTACAGACTTTGTTTAATGCAGTTATCTATTGCTTGCAACTTAATACCTAAGGGGGTTCGGATGATAACCTGAGGGTGGATTATTAGTCATACATGCAGATGGATGTCGGTCTATGTATCTTGTTGTAATGCCCCCACTAAATATCATAGTAATCTTCATGTCATATTGTGCACTTAGGTGCAACCTCTATTTGTCAATTGCCCTGCTATAATTTGTTCACCCAACATGCTATCTTTTATGGAGAGACACCACTAGTGAACGTATGAACCCCGATCCATTTTCCACACTGTTAAACAAACTACAACAATTTCCTGCTCTCTTTACTTACTGCAAGCATAAACTGTTTTCCACACTATAAGTCTAATCTTTGTTTTCAGCAAGACCGATGAGATTGACAACCTCACTGTACCGTTGGGGCAAAGTATTTTGGTTGTGTTGTGTGTATGTTCCACGTTGTTGCTGACACCGGTGAAGCGCCAGCACCACCGTCAATGGCATCAACCTTCCGAAGGTCCCCTTTCTCCTACTAGATTGATAACCCTGGTTCTTAACTGGGGAAAACTCCTACCGCTGTGCTCATCACACCCTCCTCTTCGGGTTCCCAACAAAGCGCATGAGTGGGCACTCTCAACAAAGATAAAATAATTGAATGCATAAATATCTCTCTTCACTATGCTACTCCAAACCACTCTCCGGTTGAATAACACACACCAATTCATTGCGTAGGGCTGCAAAAAAGCACTCCTCAAAGTCGCATTCCCATGTCTAGTTCACCCCACACTGTCACTATGAGCACCCTAGAAGGTACTAGACAAACACCACAATTTTATAGGGTCATCCAACACAAGATATAAATATCATGCTAAACCACACGGTGCACACACTATCACCATTACACCGTGACCAAAGTGTTACGGATATCTGAATAACAAAACCACTCGAGTAGCATAACAGATGAAGAGTACATCCACATATTCAACTAGATTACAAAGCTCATGATCACATAAAGATCACACCATGGGGGAGAGAGATGAAACACATAGCTACCGGTAGAGCCCTCAGCCCCGGGGGAGAACTACTCCCTCCTCATCATAGGAGACAACAACGACGATGAAGATGGCGGTGGAGTCGTTGGAGATGGCTCCGGGGGCACTTTCCCGTCCCGGCAGGGTGTCGAAACAGAGATTTCTGTCCCTCGAAATTTGCCGGCGGAGGCGGCGGAGCTACGGATGTTTTTGGTGCAAAAGGCCGATTCCTAGGGTTTATGCCTCGGGGGGAATAAATAGGCGAAAAGGCGAAGCCGGGGGTGGCCAGGGGGCCGACACCGCCCCTTGGCGCGATTAGAGGGGGAACCGCGCCCCCCTATGGTGTGGTAGCTCCAGGGCACCCCTCCGGGTCTCTTCGAGACTCCGTGGATCCTCCGGGACTTCTAAGACTTCTGGCTTTTGAATCGTCCAATTCCGAGAATATTCCCGAACAAATTTTTTGAAACTAAAAACAACAGAAAACAGGAACTGGCTCTGTGGCATCTTGTCAATAGGTTAGTCCCAGGAAATCGATAAAAATGACATAAAGTGTATATCAAGCATGTGGGAAACAACATGAAAACAATATGGAACATCAGAAATGAAGGATACGTTTATGAAGTATCATCCCTACATCATGAAGCTCATCAAGTCCAAATATCCCACAAACAAGCGTGTGGATCTTGAGTTGGACTGTGAGGCTCACAAGGATGTGAAACTGTACAAGCATAGCGCCCATACTCAGCAAGCTGCACATGATGTTGGTGCTACCGGTCAGGGACACCGTGATCCTCGCATGAGACAGGCTGCTTCTCGGTCAGGTACCAAGAAGCGCTCTTGGGTTGTTCGTGCCATTGAAAAAGTGCTATGCATGAATGTCTGCATCCACAAGGAGAACTACAATTCCTATGTCGAGCGTTGCACCATTCTTGAGAATCAACGCTCTATCATGATGGCCCTCAACATGCCCAATGTTCCTGCTCCTCTTCGTGCTCAGATTCCTTACCGCAACTGGAACAACCGTGATGTGGAATGGGATCTTGATGTTCCTGATGATGATGATGTGGAGGATGCTAGTGAGGAGGAAGGCTCCGAGGAGGACCCCGAGGATGATGGTGCTATGGACCAGAGCTTGTTCTTTGGGACGTAGTTTCTCCTTCTCTCTTTTTGGTATCCTGATGCCAAAGGGGGAGAAGATCTAGAGATCACGGATTTGCTAGGGTGGGCCGTTTTTATCTCTCGTGTGTTTCTTGACTTTGTTTTATTCGTGATCGTTTATTCGTGGATTCCTATTTGTGAACTTATATTATTGGGAGGCATGTCTCCTAGTTATGCTCATTTGTGGTGTTTAGTTTTTATCGCATTGTTTTGTTTATCACTATGCAAATACCCGTGTTGTCATCACTTATTAAAAAGGGGGAGATTGAAAGCTCATGTCTCCTCTAATGATTTTGGTGTATCTACTAACATGATGGTTAAAGTGATCACATCTGACCTTATAATCTCTATCATGAATAGCGGTGATATCTTCGATAAGATTCGTAGAGGAAGTTCTGAAAGAAGCTATTTTCTGGAGCCGGATATTTCAGTTTTCTAGCCCGGAATATCCAGTGGCTAACGGGCGGAAATTCCGGCCTCAGACCTGGAATATTCTGGCCTATGCGGAAATCGTGAGTTGAAGAACTTGGCGTCCAACTGCCCGCTCTCTGTTATGTGGGCAGAAATTTGCCTGGCATATTCCGGGGGAAATTTCCGCCCTCTTTTCCTTAGCAGAATTTTGGATGCGTCGCTGCTTCCCGCTCTCTGTTATGGCGGCGGAAAATTGGCCGGAAATTTCCGGCCACCGGATTATTCGATAAGCCCCCCCCCCCCCGGTCTTTTCAAATATCCGGTCCAGCTACCCCAAAAAATTCCGGTACTAATACCGGAATATTCCGGCCCTCGAAGGCAACAACGGCTAGATTTCGGAGGAGGCTATAAATAGTTGTCTTCTTCCTCTAGATAGCTAGTCCGTCCATTCCTCTCTCTCCTCCATTGTTTGAGAGCTCAAAACGCCTAGATCTTCCTCCTCCTCTAACAAAACTCGATGCCCTTCAAGGATCTGATGGAGGAGGCCTAGATCTACACTTCTACCAAGCCATAAATTGTTTTCCCTTGCTCTACCCCTTGGGATATTGTAAATCTCTTGGTTTCCTTGTCATCCTAGAGAAACCCTAGTGCTTGTAGCTTCCACCTTGTAGCAAGAAGCTTCGGATTTTTGAGAGCCTCCATCTCACTTGTGGAGTAGCCTCAACCACTTGTAAAGGTTTGGCCAACGCCTTCAAGTCGACCTCATAGTGGAAACGAGAATCTCCCTCACCGGAGAAGCTCAAGGAGAACAAGGTGTGCACAACCGTGCTATTAAGGAGCGCCTAGGTGGCTCCCCATCTCTCCAACGTAGAAGTACTTCTCTTGAGAAGGAACTATGGGAAACATATCCTTGTCTCCTTGTTTACGCTTGTGGTTATCTTGTCCTTTGCATATTACTTCTGTTGCATACTTGTTTCTTGTCACATAGGGTGTCTATCTAGTTGCACATCTAGATAACCTAGTTGTTTACTTGCTAAAGCCCATCTAAAAGTGAAAAAGGATTAAAAATTTGTAGGTCACCTATTCACCCCCCCTCCAGTTGACCATAGTGTACTTTCAACAGGTGATAATGGTATGCTATCAGGTCTTCTTGGGAGGACCCAGGCTCTAGCGGGTGGCCTGTTTGCACCGCTGTTTTAGCCTTGTTCCAGGCAGCTCGCTAGACCTTGATCTGTTGCATTGTTGTGAGACTGGTCTCCGTGTTGGCGGGTTCCTCGACTGGATATGTCATATAGATGTGGGCCAGATATGGCTCGTGAGTCTTTGGCGCGGGCAAGTAATCATCGCTGAGTTCGGAGGGCTCTTCAGTCGCGATAGTGTGGAAGTCGAGCATGTTGTGACGGATGGAGTTGTTGCTGGATTCCGAGTTGCGATCGGTATCGCCGATCGGCAATTCTTGGGTCGTCGTGCTCGAGACGGATTCAGTGTCTAATCCATCGAGCGTGGTTTGGTCAGGGAAGCGCGGGATTCCCTCCTTGCTGGCGCGGAAGTGGAGATTGCTGAATGTCATGTTGACGCTCTCCTGGTGACCGCTGAACGCCGGGCGAGATTCCGGCGAGTGGGGCATGTAGATGAACGACCCGAAGCAGATTGGCTCCAAAGGAGCCGAGGATCATGGGCTCTAGTTGAAGCTCGGTGAAGATAAATCCGGCGATGTCGTGGATCTAGCGCCTGTCGTTCCCACAGACGGCGCCAATTGTCGATGCGTCATGTCAACAAATCCCTCGGATGGTCCGATAGGGTTTCGAGTGGAGGAACGTAATAGGCGCTGGCGGTTACGACGGCTAACAGGGGGCACAATTTACCCAAGTTCGGGGCCCTCATAGAGGTAAATCCCTTACACCTGTTTGTCTGTCCTTGTATTATGAAGATTGGTTACAATGGTGGTGCACAAGAGATTGGATCTCGAGCTATGGCTATGGTGGTGAAAGTCTAGATTGGATGTCCCCCCTCGGGTGGCTCTCCCAGCCCTTAAATAGGTGGTTGGGTCTCAAGCCGTACCCGGGGGGTTACAAACCCTAGCCCTAGTCGGTGGAAACCTTCCATCTTGTCCCGCAAGTTTTGCGGGTGGGCCGCTGCTCGGCCTTCTAGAGCCACAGGTAGTCCTTTGCACTGTGCTTCAGTGTCAGGCCTTAGATCAGGTAGGCCCATCCGACAGGTACGGAAGTCATCCCCACGTCAAGGGCCATTCAATTTGTCTATATTTACATGCAGTCCATCCACATCATCATTTATCCACAGCCATCTGATCCTAGTCACCTTACGGTCCATTCTTACCACTAAAGACAAACAGTTCATTTTGTGCTTCTCTACGTTTCTTTCGTACCGAACAAAAAAGAACGAACCACCACTAGTAGAAAACGGGACTCTAGTCCCGGGCCGTAAGGGGCTCTAGTTCCGGATTTCAATCCGGGACTAGAGCCCCCCCTGTCCCGCTGGCCCACGAACCACGACTAGAGGGCAGCCCACGGGGCGCTCCCGGGCACCGCTTTTAGTCCCGGGTGGTAATACAACCCGGGACTACATAATTTTTAATTATTTTCTTTTTTTTTTATTTCTGATTTTCCTTTTCATTTAATCTCTATTATTTCTATCTCTTATCATTCTTCCTTAGTATCAATTATTTTTTAACTCTAATCACTCTTCTTTTACTCTTGAACTGACACTTCCCAGTAGGTCACCCATCCTTAAACTACTCCACTCTCAGCACGCTTAACTTCTGAGTTCCTTCACTCTGAGGTCTGAGCTTCCAAGAAACAAATCATGTTTTACTGACAATAGTATGATGTCAATCATGTTAACATTTGAACTATGATGTCGCACGTCTTTATTTTGTGAACCCAGAAATTATTTAGTTAAACAAAAATAAATAAGTAATAATAATCTTAAATTTAATAATCATTAATTAATTTAAATAATAATTAATTTTTTTGCTTTATTAATATGGATCAATATCCGTAAAATCGAAAATTGGCAAATTATATTGTCTAAGTAGATTAGAAAGATTAGAGAAGTTCAAATATATATGATCGACCTTCCATATCATATTTTCCATCATTAATTATATATATATATGTGCGTGTGTGTGTACAAAATTTACTCCACATTGTTAGTCATTTCAACATATATCTTCAGATATATATTTTTTCTCTTACTCCACATTTCAACATAGGTTGGGTGTCAAATTAAATTTTCGAAATTTCATCATATATACATCAATTGCTTCATTAAGCTTGCTCAGATCGATCATATATGATGAAACAAGGACATTTAATATAGATATAATATATATAGTACTACATAAGTCTTCTAGGGAATATAAACATCATGTCACGAGAGGCTCGACACCAAGCAGTACACAATATATATACATAGTGACGACACACACACATGCGGAACTAGGTGTGTGACACAGCGTCACGAGAGACTCCCATCTACACAAGATGCTACTCGTCATCCGAATCTGAAACAATAGGAGACCGGGGGCAAGGTGACGCTGCCGATAGCCGAAGATACTGATAATACGGTACAACTCGTAGGCAATGTACCCATCGATAGCTGCATAATCAATGTTGATCTGGTCAAGTGGGCTCTTCTCCCAAAAATTGTGCTGCCAACTGGGGAAACTTTCTTCATGCTACTGTACTTCTCGTCGATCAATGCGGCTGCCATATCAGCCATCAAAGTCATTCCATACTTAAGCTGGAACAGGTCATGGAGATCAATATGGCACTGAGATGGTATCTCAATACCCCAGGTGTTCCTCATCTTCAACCTGTCATCCTTATATCAACGCTAGCAAAACGTATGCCGTTGTTGACAAGGAAATACAGGAGTTCTATACAATTTTTGCCACTACTGCAACAAAAAAAATTGAACAAATGTTAATACCGCTGCAACAATTATATTGTTTCAAATACAACAAACAAATGGAAAAAATAATCTTAATACCGCTGCAGCAAAGTAATGAAACAACAAATGAAACAAATGTTATGCAACAAATATATATTGTTTCAATGCAACAATAAATGGAACAAATGTTAAACAACGCTGCAACAAATTTATTCTTTTCAATGCACGTATATGATTCAAATGGGAACAAATTATAAATGGATCGGAATTTCCAATACACATTATATTGTTATATAAATACACGCATGGATATATACACGTGCACATGTTTCTATCCTATGCAATTTCCAATACGTTTGCTATATTAATACAAATGGAATTTCCAATACACATTGCTATATGAATACACATGGATACACGTACATGTTGCTATCCTATGCAATTTTCGATCATATATATATATAATCAAAATAAGATCGATGAGAAAAATGGGAAAATAAAGAGAGGAGAAGATCGATCGGAGAAAGTTTGTTACCTTGCACATTGGAAGACAAGGACACGCCTGTTATGAGCAATTTGGATGACGGCCACATCTTCTTGATCGGGCGTGTACTCGAGATCAAGACCAAGAAAATCCCCGCCATCCTCGCGAAGCCATTTCTTCAAGAGGTTAAGAAACCCGGAACCTTCTTGTTCTCGTTCGTATAGGCGACTTCGAGAATCCGACCATGTGTGGTCACATTCAAAATCTCTAGTCCCATGGTGGAGAATGTGGAAGGATGAAGAGAGGAGAGAAAGAGGAAGAAGAGAGTGGCCGCGGTACTGTAGCAATTAGACCATTCTCTGTTTTTAAGCCTCTCTCTCGACGTGGAACAACTTCCGAAGCGCAGGAGGCAAAAGGTTTGGGCATTTAGTCCCGGGCCGTATTATGACCCGGGACTAAGTGCTCTCATGTGAGGCGAACGGTTGCCATGACGACTTTTAGTCCCGGGCCTTGTTACGACCCGGGACTAAAAGTGTGCGAGGCGACGCGAACAGTTGCCAGACGAATTTTAGTCCCGGGCTGTGTTACGACGCATAACTAAAAGAGTTCGAGACGATGCGAGCGGTTGCCCCGTCCCCCTCTGTTCCCGGTTGGTAAGCTATTGGAGACTAGAGGTAAAAACCTATAGGGGTTTTTCTACTATGCACATGCAGCCTCCTACTCCAACCCACATTCAGCCCATCTTTATACGATCATTAGATCACAAAATTTGGTTCCATTGGGGGTGCCGATGGAGATGCTCTGAATCCCACAATAAACAGTACATATATCCACAACACACATTTCCTAGCTAAGCGGGTCCGAATAGGTTTCGTTTGCTCTCTTATGATCTTGTTTGGATCTCCGCGGCGTAATACATCACTTCAGACTGGTTGAAGTAATGCATTGCTACTGGCCATAAAAACGTGTAATCATATTTTTTTGAACCCGCATGCAAATCCAAAATCTCAGAGTCTTTTTCATGCATAGAAAATCGTTGTACTTCTTCTGACCCTTGAAATCTTCTTCAAACTTCTTAAATTCCTCCAACATCTATGCCAAGTTGTCTTCTGCTTCTGGAAGATCGCCCTCATCGTGTGATTTTTGCCACCGTGAAACATCTTGAACGGATAGTGAGGGCACCTAGAGGGGGGTGAATAGGTGCTACGACCAATTTTAATTTTTCTTTAAGATTTGGCTTGACACAAAGGTAAATTCTCTATATAATGCAATTACGGTGAATTTACCTATCTGACAAGAAGAAGCACAACCACAATACAAGCACAAGTAAAGGAGGAAGGGAACGAGGTAACCGATATGAAGCACATGGAGACACGATGTATTCCCGAGTTCCTCCTTGTTAAGGGAGTACATCTCGTTGGAGGGGTGTGAGCTCGCCACGAAGGCCTACTCAACGCCACAAAGGCCTCACCCTATTCTCCGATGAACCCCGCCACAAAGGCCTAGTCCACCGTCCACTATTGATCCCATTTGAGGCGGGAATCCTTTACTAACACGCTTGGGGCACACACCCACAACCAAATTGGGGGCTCCCAACAATCACCAACAAGTGTAGCAATGGAGTCTAGGTTCTCCAAAAAGGAAACCCCAGACTAGATCCCTCTATAGAATGAGGGGGAAATGAAGATTGGCTCGGTGAAGATGTAGATTGGGGTCTTCTCCTTCAATCCTCCAAGTATCAACAAGTTTGGGTGGGGGATTGGGAGAAATCTAGCTTTTGGAGGCTCAAAAAATGCTTGTCTTCAATGTCGGTTCGAGCAACCCTTTGGAGAAGAAGGGGATGGGGTATTTATAGCCCCCTCCCCACAACTAGTCGTTTGACCCTTTTTACGCCTGGCGGTACTACCGCTGGGGTCAGCGGTACTACTGCTTGCTATCAACCAGAGCGGTACTAGAGAGATCCCAGCTGAAGGGCGCGGGAGGTACTACCGCGGAAGTACCCCGCAGTACTTCTAGCGGTGGTCCTACCGCTGGCCACGAATACAAAATAACTCGAAGTGGCTGGCGGTAGTACTAGGGCACTACCGCTCTAGTACCGTAAAGCTTACTAGGAGCAAATCTCCCCTGGCGGTATTTTGACCGGTAATACCAGCGGTACTTCCGCTTCCTGGAAGGAGCGGTACTACCGCTGGCAGTAGCGGTACTACCGCCATGGGAAGTGTTGCTCCTCACACAACTGATACGTCATAAACGTATCCTTAATTTCTAATGTTCCATGTTGTTTTCATGTTGTTTCCCACATGTTTTCCTTACACTTTATGTCATTTTTATCGATTTCCCGGCACTAACCTATTGACGAGATGCCACAGAGTCGGTTCCTGTTTTCTGCTGTTTTTAATTTCAGAAAAGTTGTTCTGAAAATATTCTCGGAATTGGAGGATTCGAAAGCCAGAAGTCTTAGAAGTCCCGGAAGCATCAAGAAGTCCCAAAGAACCCCGGAGGGGGGCCACAGGGTGGCCACACCATAGGGTGGGGCAACCACCCCCCTGGCCGCGCCACCTGGTTGTTTGGGCCCCCTAGCCACCCCCGGCATCGCCCTTTCGCCTATATATACTCCCCGATGCATAAACCCTAGGGGGATCGACCTTTTCCACAAAATACACCTGTAGCTCCGCCGTCACCGCCGACAAGTTTCGGGGGACAGATCTCTGTTCTGGCACCTTGCCGGGACGGGGAAGTGCCCCCGGGAGCCATCTCCATTGACTCCACCGCCATCTCCATCGCCGTTGTTGTCTCCTATGATGAGGAGGGAGTAGTTCTCCCCCGAGGCTGAGGGCTCTACCGGTAGCTATGTGGTTCATCTCTCTCCCCCATGGTGTGATCTGTATGTGATCGTGAGCTTTGTAATCTAGTTGAATAAGTAGATGTTACTCTTCATCTTGTTCTACTCAAGTGTTTTATTAATATGAACTTTGGAGTCACCTTGTCCCGCGGTGTGAAGGTGACAGTGTGCACACTGTGTGTGTCTCCTCTATGAATTGTGGTGTTTGTCTAGTACCTTCTAGGGCACACCGTTTTCCGCCTATTCTACTACATGTTTGCTTGTTGCCATATTTATTTCAGATTGTTATTATCACTTATAACCATCCATATTACTCGCATTTCACTATCTCTCTAGCACAAACAACAATGATTTTATTTGCACACCTATTGCTCCACCTGCTCCTACTGCTTCTTTCTATGAAATTAAACCTGCTTTATTAAATCTTGTTATGAAAGAGCAATTTTCTAGTGTCAATACTGATGATTCTGCTGCTCACCTTAATAATTTTGTTGAACTATGTGAGATACAAAAATATAAAGATGTGGATGGAGATATTATTAAACTGAAACTATTTCCTTTCTCTTTGAGAGGAAGAGCAAAAGAATGGGTGCTATCTTTGCCAAGAAATTGTATTGATTCATGGACTAAGTGTAAAGATGCTTTCATTGGAAAATATTACCCTCCTGCTAAGATTATATCCCCGAGAAGTGACATAATGAATTTTAAACAATTTGATAATCAACATGTTGCTAAAGTTGGGAAAGAATGAAAACTATGGTGAAGAATTGTCCCACTCATGGACTGGCTACTTGGATGATTATACAAACCTTTTATGCAGGACTGAATTTCTCCTCAAGGAACCTATTGGATTCAGCTACTGGAGGTACCTTTATGTCCATCACTTTGGGTAATGCAACAAAGCTTCTTGATGATATGATGATAAATTATTCAGAGTGGCACACTGAGAGAGCTCCACAAGGTAAGAAGGTAAATTTTGTTGAGGAAACCTCCTCTTTGAGTGAAAGGCTTGATGCTATTATGTCTATGCTTGTTAATGGTAAATCTCAAGTTGATCCAAATAATGTTCCTTTAGCCTCTTTGGTTGCTCCAGAAGAGCATGTTGATGTGGACTTTATTAGAAATAATAATTTTAACAACAATTCTTATAGAAATAATTTTGGTGGAAACAATTATAAGCCCTATCCTCCTAATAATGGTTATGTTAATTCTTATGGCAATTCCTACAATAACAATAAAAGCTCTACCTCTGATCTTGAAAACATGCTTAGAGAATTTATTAGCACACAAACTGCTTTTAATAAATCTTTTGAGGAAAAGCTTGGTAAAATAGATGTTCTTGCCTCTAAAGTGGACAACCTAGCTATTGATGTTGATTTTCTAAAACTGAAGGTTTTGCCACATGATGTTAAAGAAAGTAAAACTTTGAATGCCATCCAAGTTCGAATTGATAATAATGTTAGGTTGATAGCTGAATTACGCACTACTAGGAAAACAGCTATAGGAGTGACCATACCCGTGACGCACCTGAAATTTGGTGTGTCACGCCTAAAAGCCGTGGCGCACCCCTCCCTGGTGCGTCACGCCTATCCCCTTACCCGTGGCGCACCAAACTGTGCGCGCGCCGCGCCTACGTGTGGGGCCGGGGTGGCGAGGCTCCCAGTCATACCCGTGACGCACCGTTCTGCTGGTGCGTCACGGCTATGTGGGATAGGCGCAGCGCACGCGGCGACGGTGCGTCACGGCTACATGTTCCACGTATAGTAACCATAGCCGTGGCGCACCATCCCCCGCGTGCGCCGCGCCTATCCCACATAGCCGTGACGCACCAACAGCACGGTGCGTCACGGGTATACATTGGAGCCATTGAAGTGTTGGACCACCTCCCACCTCCCATCCCCCACCCATCTCCACCCCATTTTAGATCTGGTCGCCCCCCACCTCCTCACCACCCCATTTTCCCAACATTTAAAACTTGTTTAACCTATTTTATTTGATATATATGTGAGGGGAATCTAGTAAACACTCCTCTCCACCCCCATATCTCACTTTACCACTTTCTCTTCCATCTTTTTCACTCCCTATAGCCACACACACTCTCTCGGTCTCGAGTCAGCAAGATTTATAGTTGGTGAGTTGTTGGAGGGATATGTATATGTGCGTGTCTTGATCTCGCTCTCTCATAGATCTCGCTCGGTATCGGCCGGTGCGTCGTCACAAAAGATTCATATATATATGGTTGCATATATACATATGCGAAATTGTGTTGCGTATTTTTGATGAAATTTGTGGATGTCTTAAAAATGAGTTGTCATGTGTTGCCAAAATGTTGATTCATTTCCATTTCGGCGACCATGCACTCCGATAATGTCCTATTTTTAGCATAGGTCATGCCGAATTTTTCCGTCGACGACCATGCATGCATCATCCATATATTACGTAATTTGATTCTAATTAATTTGTCCTTTGATCTTTTTTTACTATGCAGGCACACTACAAGAAATATGCTGATACTTGACACTCTGTTTTCGTCACCAAATCGTCATCATATTTCATCCATGACGATCTTATGACGAAAAACAAATCGTTGAAAACCGAGCGTCAGTAATTAACCACAACGACGTTTTTTTTGGAAACGTCATGGATATCCACGACGATTTAGAAACGTCATGAATCTATGACGATCCAATATCGTCGTGAGCACTCTGGGCAGGACACATCAGCTCCGACGTGGCTAGTCCTACGTGGCAAAATAATGACGATTTAAAAACGTCGTGGATCAAAATCAGCCCGGTCCATTTCGTTGATCTTCATGGGCCTAGCCCAATAAATCTGACATTTTTCTTTTCTTGTCAGTGGTCTTTATGTTCCATTTTCCTTTTAGGCCGTAGCATTTTTAGGGTCTTTGGGCCTTAGCCTTTTGCGGTTGGTTTACATTTATGGGCTTTGGCCATTTAACATTTTTTTCAATTCTAGGCCTAGGCAATACGCTAAAATTTTGGACCTGGGACTTATTTCGATTCATTCCTTTTTATTTCAAGAATTTTGGGTTTTATGACAGATATTTTGTTCGGATATTGCAGGTTGCTGGTCCCTCTCATCAAGTAACTTCTTAAAAAAAATGAGAATACTCAGATACAGAACAAATACAACATACATTCAGATACAAATATCAGCCAAATATGTTCATAACTCGACTCGGAACAGATACAATTGCCTCACAAAATAGCAGGTGGTGACACGAGTCTTTTCTAGTTATAATTAAGCATTCAGCAACACAGACACCAGGATACCATCCTAAACAAAGCAAAGCTTGATAGCGCACAGATGGAAAGACAGAAATATTCTCATTTCTTCTTGGCAGCCTCTCCAGCCTTGGTCTGCAAAATGGAAACAGAACTTCGTCACATGCTGAAACAAACAAATCTGTTTCAAGGTACATGATCAACACATTTGCGACAAACTGACCTTCACACCACGGATCTTCTTGGTCCTGTTCTTCCTTTCCTTGATCTGCTTGCGTGACTTCTCCACCTTAGTGGCAAGACCGTTCTGTGGAGAATAACAAAATATTAGATAATTCAAACATGTAAATGTGCATGCAACCCTACATTTGGACATGAACCAATCTTATAACATACAATGCCATGCTGCAGTCAATAGATATGCATGTTGCAAAACACTAGTTATCATCAGATGGGAACCGGTCTCAGTAAATCTTTCTAATAGCCATTGCTCATTTGGATACAGAGTAACGATCCACCTAGACAGAATAAACTTAAGCTGTACCAATTATCCCATTGGACGGAACCATTATGATGTACAACCATGTCATAGTTCCAATATAAGCAACAGTAGTAGACCACATTGGCTAAATAAACTCATGACATGTAGTCAGTTGAGATAATCCAACGTCTCATAACTCAAATTAGTCACACGTGTCAATACATACTTTGCTAATGATAGGGAGGGAGCAACCTAAATCAGACAAATGTTTATACCACTACAGCAAGACACTCTTCCTAATACATAACTGAAGCTGAACATCAGCAATCAAAATTATCAGAAGCTATGACATGCATAAGTACAAGGAAGCTAGTGTTGTAGGTTCCAAGGAGCAGACGGGACACTTACTCGGTGAACAAAGATTCCACTTCCTCTTCATCCTCGTAGGAATTATCCAATGAGGTAACAATTGCAGTGCATGAAGCCTGCGGTGTGCTTCATGATGTGCACGGCATGATCTTTTGCCGATGTTGCGTCCGTGCGCTCAATGAAGAGTACCAATGCATCCAAGTAGAACAAAATCACCATCATTAATCCACAACTTCCCAGTCCAAGCATATCAAAGGACAGTGAAAACAAATTAAGAACACTGAAAATAACTATTTCATGTCATGTAGAGTTCATACGTCAGGTAGCAGTGCATACATAATCTCTGTTTTAGCAGTAGGTTAGCAGTAGTAAAAGATTATTTAGACAGAAAGGTATTTAGGAGCATGCATTCAGACTCTCTGTGTTAGCAGTAGTCATAACTTTCTTGCAATAAATGAATAGTGTATCAAGTTAACAGCAATATGAAGAATTAACATATCATACTATGCCACCAACACTCAAGCTAATAATGGCATCTAATAATGCATATATGCCACATATAAAGGGATTTTTTTGCAGGAACATTCATGATGCAGAAGCAACCATCCACATATATAAACACAATTATGCCAAGCATTCCCATCCCACAGGAAGCCCCAGCCCACTAGTTACATCCAAAGCAAAACAAATTTGTGTTATGGGCACAACAGAAACATCAAACATATGTAGAACCAGTGGGACAGCACACAACTCAGTCATTTCTTTCAAAATCTTAAGTTTATAGACCATTCCAAAAAAAATAGCTCTTACTGTTGGGGTTGGTCTTATGGTTTGTAACAGAGACATAGACTAGCAGCAGTTCAACTACACTCATCAGTTTTAACTCCACTAAAGTATCCCTATCTGAAGTAGTGTAGGGAAGTTTTACATGAGTTAATGGTGTTAAATAAAGTACCAACTCAGCTATCAAATTGCAAGCAAAGCAGGATCAAGACACCAAGTTAGAGGCGTAGATCAACAGATTAACAAGACATGAAAACGGAACTGTAATAATTTAAATCGTCTTAAAATAGATAGCAAATCTGCAGTTATAGATGGAGTAGCAAATAACAACCGCATAGCAACCGAAACAGAACTGCAATAATCTAAATCTTCTTAAAATAGATAGCAAATCTGCAGTTATCGATGGTAGCAAATAACAACCGCATAGCAACCATGAACAGACGTGCATATTGCTACATCAAAGGCATATGGACGGCACTAAGATAAAACCTGGGATCTATTACCAATTAAAACTAAGCAGATTAGTACAACAAGTCCACTGAATTGCAGCACATCCATTGTAAGACTTATAACTTACATATGGAAATCAGAGGAATCAATTGAATCATGTATAAGATCTGTGGTCCAAAAATAATGGGTAAGACAAGGATAATCCGACTCTAAAGAAAAGAATACAACAGCAGGTCACACGCAAAAATAATGGCTTGGGATTTCTGCCACAGTCCAGATCTGCAAGCTCATGAAGATGGAGGAGGAGGGGTGGGTTGTTACCTAGACGCCCTTGAAGGTCTAGCTATTGAAGAGCCCTCGCGAGGTAGTCGGTCGTTGATGCTATGGTAGCCGGTGGCGTTGACCCCTGGCCTCCCGTTTAGGACCTCGCGAGCGAAGCAAGGTCGGGTGCAGCCGGATCCGGATGCAGGGAGGTCGAGGGAGGCCGGATACGGCGACATGTAGGTCGGGGAAGTCCGCATCTTGCGTAATGAGGGTCGGGGAACCGCATCTGGCGCCAGGAAGCTCGTCCTCCATGGTCGCCGCCGTGGCGGATCTGCAGAGAGAGAGACAAAGACAGAGAGATACATAAGGAGAGGCAGAAACCCGGAGACATCGGGAGTGGGGAAGAAGGGAAAATCCGGCGACCCCGTGGATTTGGTCGACCAGACCCCTCGAAGTCATCGCAGGAGCACCTCGGGGTCATCGGCCGGTTGGAGGGAGGCGCCATCGGCGGTCTGTTGAAGGCAGAGGAGGTGGTCACTGCGCTCGGGGGCCTGGTGGGAGGGTATCCGGCGGCGGCGCTAGGAGGTTGGGAATCTGGATCGGGATTAGTTGGGGAGAGAGGAGCGGCTGGGAAGAGGGCGGTGGCTCGGGGAAGAGGGAGGCAGAGAAGGTGGGGCGGCGGGTTTGGGCGAGTTAGGGTTTGGCGGCAGGGAAGAGAGAGAAAGGAGGGGATTGATGCTAGGGTTTGGGGGCGCCGGGTTTGGGCGGGTTTGGGCGCGGGGCAGTGACTTAAACCGAAATTTCCGTGTCTCCTGGAGGGAAAGTGGGAGCCAAAAAATTTGGTAATAATAAGTAATTATAAAAATAGTGAATAAGTAGGAAAATAAAAAATCACATGACATATTTAAATTTCAATTAAAATTAGCACAAAAATATAAGAAATTTGCACACAACCTCGGAGTAATATAAGAAACTTTTATTTTGTATTGAATAAAAACATCATTTTCTATTTTCGGAGTGTCAAAAAGGGTTTTTTTGTGAAGCACCTACCAAAATTATGTTACAAAATTTTACAAAGTAAAATTCTAAATATATTATGTCATATTTTATCTACAAATAACAAATTTACTACCACTCAATAGCTTTTCATACACCTCTTTCGAAAAAGACAAATTTCTGCCGATTCCGCTGAAACCGAGCCAAATTTGAACTACAGGTGCCTCGTAGTTTGCTCATGATTTTTTGCAAAAAATAATTTTTAGGTACCCAAGTACCTATTTCAATAGAGATGTACCAAGAGTTCATCAAGATTCAACACCTAGGTACGAACGGTCATGTCCCCGTTCTGACCGTTTTCTGAAACCGGCTTTGAAAATTCCAGAAAATTCAAAAAAACTCGAAACGATGCAAGACCTTCGCGTGGTGTTGTTATATATGTCCTAGTATCCACCAAAAATAATAAACTTAGAATACGACAATTTGGTGGAAAATGTGTTCAAAGAAATGAGCTATCTCGTACGAAGATTCATGGCTTTCGGGCGAAATGTCGGATGTTTTGGCCACATCCATGGCATGTATTGTTGAAATGTCACCATATTCCACACAAATATGCATATTGGTACAACTAACAATGTTCACGAAGAAAGTTTTATTTTTCGTTGAATAAAAATACCATTTTCCATCTCCGGAGTGTCAAAACTCGGTTTTTTTGTGAAGCACATACACAAAATATGTTGCAAAAATGTACAAAGTAAAATTCTAAATATATTATGTCATATTTTATCTACAAATAACAAACTTACTACCTCTCAATAGCTCAAAATACACCTCTTTTGAAAAAGACAAATTTCTGCCGATTCCGCTGAAATCGAGCCAAATTTGAACTACATGTGCCTCGTAGTTTGCTCATGATTTTTTGAAAAAATCATTTTTAGGTACCCAAGTACCTATTTCAATAGAGATGTACCAAGATTTCATCAAGATTCAACCTCTAGGTATGAACGGTCATGTCCCCCGTTTTGACCGTTTTCCGAAACCGGCTTTGAAAATTCCAGAAAATTGAAAAAAACTCGAAACGATGCAAGATCTTCGCGTGGTGTTGTTATATATGTCCTAGTATCCACCAAAAATAATAAACTTCGAATAATAAAATTTGGTGGAAAATGTGTTCACAAAAATGAGCTATCTCGTACGAAGATTTATGGCTTTCGGGCGAAATGACGGATGTTTTGGCCACATCCACGGCATAGTTTTTTGAAATGTGACCATATTCCACAAAAAGATGAATATTGGTACAACTAACAATGTTCACGAAGAAAGTTTTATTTTTCGTTGAATAAAAATACCATTTTCCATCTCCGGAGTGTCAAAACTGGGTTTTTTTGTGAAGCACATACACAAAATATGTTGCAAAAATGTACAAAGTAAAATTCTAAAGATATTATGTCATATTATATCTACAAATAACAAACTTACTACCTCTCAATAGCTCAAAATACACCTCTTTCGAAAAAGACAAATTTCTGCCGATTCCGCTGAAACCGGGCCAAATTTGAACTACAGGTGCCTCGTAGTTTTCTCTTTATTTTTTTAAAAAATCATTTTTAGGTACCCAAGTACCTATTTCAACATAGATACAACAATAGTTCATCAAGATTCAACCCCTAGGTACGAACGATCATGTCCCCCGTTTTGACCGTTTTCCGAAACCGGCTTTGAAAATTCCAGAAAATTCAAAAAAAACTCGAAACGATGCAAGATCTTCGCGTGGTGTTGTTATATATGTCCTAGTATCCACAAAAAATAATAAACTTCGAATAAGACAATTTGGTGGAAAATGTGTTCACAAAAATGAGCTATCTCGTACGAAGATTTATGGCTTTCGGGCGAAATGACAGATGTTTTGGCCACATCCACGGCATAGTTTGTTGAAATGTGACCATATTCCACAAAAAGATGCATATTGGTATAACTAACAATGTTCACGAAGAAACTTTTATTTTTCGTTGAATAAAAATACCATTTTCCATCTCCGGAGTGTCAAAACTAGGTTTTTTTGTGAAGCACATACACAAAATATGTTGCAAAATTGTACAAAGTAAAATTCTAAATATATTATGTCATATTAGATCTACAAATAACAAATTTAATACCTAAATATCTTTTAATACACCTCTTTCGAAAAAACAATTTCTGCCGATTCCGCTGAAACCGGGCCAAATTTGAACTACAGGTGCCTCATATGTTGCTCGTGATTTTTTGAAAAACTCATTTTTAGACACACAACTACCTATTTCAATAGAGATGTACCAAGAGTTCATAAAGATTCAACACCTAGGTACGAACGGTCATGTCCCCCGTTTTGACCGTTTTCCGAAACCGGCTTTGAAAATTCCAGAAAATTCAAAAAAACTCGAAATGATGCAAGATCTTCGCGTGGTGTTGTTATATATGTCCTAGTATCCACCAAAAATAATAAACTTCGAATAAGACAATTTGGTGGAAAATGTGTTCACAAAAATGAGCTATCTCGTACGAAGATTTATGGCTTTCGGGCGAAATGACGGATGTTTTGGCCACATCCACGGCATAGTTTGTTGAAATGTGACCATATTCCACACAAAGATGCATATTGGTATAACTAAACAATGTTCACGAAGAAACTTATTTTTCGTTGAATAAAAATACCATTTTCCATCTCCGGAGTGTCAAAACTAGGTTTTTTTGTGAAGCACATACACAAAATATGTTGCAAAATTATACAAAGTAAAATTCTAAATATATTATGTCATATTAGATCTACAAATAACAAATTTAATACCTCTAAATATCTTTTAATACACCTCTTTCGAAAAAGACAAATTTCTGCCGATTCCGCTGAAACCGGGCCAAATTTGAACTACAGGTGCCTCATATGTTGCTCGTGATTTTTTAAAAAAAATCATTTTAGACACACAACTACCTATTTCAATAGAGATGTACCAAGAGTTCATAAAGATAAACACCTAGGTACGAACGGTCATGTCCCCCGTTTTGACAGTTTTCCGAAACCGGCTTTCAAAATTCCAGAAAATTCAAAAAAAATCGAAACGATGCAAGATCTTCACGTGGTGTTGTTATATATGTCCTAGTATCCATAAAAAATAATAAACTTTGAATACGACAATTGGTGGGAAATGTGTTCACAAAATGAGCTATCTCGTACGAAGATTCATGGTTTTCGGGCGAAATGACGGATGTTTTGGCCACATCCATGGCATAGTTTGTTGAAATCTGACCATATTCCACAAAAAGATTCATATTGGTATAACTAACAATGTTCACGAAGAAACTTTATATTTTCGTTGAATAAAAATACCATTTTCCATCTCCGGAGTGTCAAAACTGCGTTTTTTTGTGAAGCACCTACCAAAAAATATGTTGCAAAAATGTACAAAGTAAAATTCTAAATATATTATGTCATATTTGATCTACAAATAACAAACTTACTACCTCTAAATAGCTCTATATAGACCTCTTTCGAAAAAGACAAATTTCAGCCGATTCCGCTGAAACCGGGCCAAATTTGAACTATAGGTGCCTCGTTTGCTCATGATTTTTTCTAAAAATCATTTTTAGATAAAAAATTACCTATTTCTTCATAGATATACAAATATTTTTACAAATTTCTAAAACTTGATATGAATTGCCATGTTGATGATTTTGACCCCAAAATTGTAATTCAAAATCGAATAGTCTCTATTAAAGAAATAAATGCTCATGAAAAGGATTGTATTTTTGTTTTGTACTGAAATGTTTATAAATTATCTATAATGGCTAGGAATAGTTTTACAAAAGTTTTTAAAATTGATTTCGGTCAATTTGTATGTCATATTTAATTTCTACAAATGATAACAGAAAAAGAAAAAAAAATCGAGCCAGGCCGGCCCAACTGCTGTGAGCGCACACTTCATAGGCAGAATTCGGCATGCTACATAGGCTAAAGCCCAAGATAAGCCCAAGCGCATGGCTTATTTACTGCATGATGTTCTTGTTTCACCTTGGCCCAAGCCCACTCGACATCGCAATAAAGAGGTCTATTGCGCTGCTTGTTCACAAGAGCTGTGTTGGCCCGTTGGTGAGCGCACTTGTAGGCATGGCAGGTCGCTGGTTCGAATCGTGTCTAGCTCATTTTGTTGTTTAATATGGGGCGTGCGCTGTAGGTGTTTGATGTCCTGTGCGTTGTGCTCTAGGTGTGTGCTGTCCTGTGCGTTGTGTGGCTGTTCTTGACACATGATCCCCCAAAATGACACGTACACACAGCGGTTCTTGACCCAAAATGACACATAGACCCAACTTGTAAGAGAAACTGATGACGTGACTATGACACGTAGGATAAATCTGTCTATTAAGAAGAATGCATCATATCATGACGATTTGAATTCATCGTGATCGGCTAAAAATATGCCCATAGACTCCTCTCGTTTGTGACGATTTCATCTTATGTGTACATGACGTTTTTTACTCGAATCGTCGTTATTTACGGGGTTTTGGTTCCCTCAAATGCCTTACGACGATCTTGTCTGAAATCGTCGTAACTTTATGACAATTTCATTCATCGTCACTGCGAGAACGTCATGTATCAACACATTTCTTGTAGTGGCAATCATGCATATAAGCACAGGCACCGTGGCTAGATTTATGAAACATGCGACGGCCGAAATGTTTCGAAATAACCTGACGGAGATAAGATGTCCTTGTCAAAGATGCAAACTGCAACACTTGATCAGATACGATTGTGGTGACTTGGAGTCGTACCTTATCCGTCGTGGTTTCATGGATGGCTACACTCTTTACCCGACAAGTGATGAAGATGAAGACTCTCCCGGACATGATGAAGGACATGATCATAATCAAGACGAAGGACATCATGATCAAGATAAAGGACATGATCATAATCAAGACGAAGGACATCATGATGAAGATGTCGGGATATCATCGTTGGACTGGGTGCGGCACCCTCACATTCAAGCTCTGCTTCTCAAGGAGACTAGCAACACCAGAGCTGCTGCTAGAGAGAAATCGAAGTTGTCGCAACTGGAGATAGACGCGGTTACTCCATTGTATGAAGGATGCGTGAGCGAGGATACACGTCTGAACGTAACGTTAAGGACCCTCGAGATGAAGACAAAACACCGATGGACTCATGCGAGCTACGATGAAAACATGGCATTCTGGCACGGCCGTCTTCCCACGGGAACAAGTGTCCAACGAGCATCGAGGAGGCCAAGAAAGTCGTATGCCCTCTGGATTTACCTCACGTGAAATACCATGCTTGCATTAATGACTGCATCATCTATCGGGGCGCGGACGCAGAGAGAACCATATGCCCGGTGTGCGACGCAACTCGATACAAGCCAGGGAAGAAGACCTCTCCTCGAAAAGTGGTGTGGTACTTTCCGATAACTTCCCGTCTACAGCGGTATTTCGCAGACCCCACACAGGCGAAGCTCATGCGATGGCACGCGGAAAGGAAGAAGCCAGAAGAGGATGATGGAATTGATCCGGAGAAGGATGACACAATGCTGACACACCCCTCAGATGCTAGCCAGTGGAAGGCGCTAGACATCGAATACCCCGAATTCGGGGACGATCCAAGGAACATCAGGTTGTGCTTGAGTACGGATGGATTAAATCCTTTTGGCAACCAGAGCAGCACCCATAGCACCTGGCCCGTGTTTGTATGTATATACAACCTACCCCCCTGGTTGTGCTTGAAGAGGAAGTACATACAGATGAGTATGCTTATTCAAGGGCCGAAACAACCAGGTAACGACATCAATCTGTATGTCCAGTTGTTGGAAGAGGAGCTAGCCACGTTATGGGACGAGCCAGCCAATACGTGGGATGCCTATGGAGAAACGTTTTTCCCAATGAGAGTCGCGCTTATCACGACGGTGCATGACTACCTCTGTTACGGATATGTCGCGGGGCAGGTGACGCACGGATTCTGTGCATGTGTTAGGTGCATGGATGACACTACGTATCTCCAGCTAGAGAGAAACCCCGGGTCTTCGAAAACCGTGTTCTTGGGTCATCGAAGGTGGCTTCGCAAGGATGACCCGTGGAGAAAACACAAAGATCTGTTCAACAATGAAGTTGAGATGCGAAGAGCCCCACGTCAAAGGAGCGGCGAGGAAATCGACGAGCTGTTGAAGAACTGGAAAGAGTGCCCTGCGCCGGGAAAGAAGCGAAAGGCGCCGGCGCCATTAAAGGGTGTATGGAAAACAAGGTCTGTTCTCTAGGGCCTGAGGTACTGGAAGATTCTCCGCACGCCTCACTGCCTTGACCTCATGCATATCACAAAAAACGTGTGCGAGAGTCTGCTTGGCACCCTGCTCAACATGCCGGAGAGGACCAAAGATGGGCCGAAAGCAAGTAACGACTTGAGATTTTTGAATATCAGGGGCGAGCTCCACGGAGGAAAACCGGATGATGATGATCATGATGATGATGATGTGTTAGATGGGACGGAAGGTCGTCGCAAGGGCAAAAAGGCCAAGAAGACGGAATATTACTGCCCCCTTCGTGCTTCACGGTAAGCGAGAAGGAGATCGACCAATTCTTCAAGTGCCTCCTTGGAGTCAAATTTCCTTACAGTTATGCGGGGAAGATAAGCAGATACCTAGACGTACCAAAGCAGAAGTTCAGCGAGATGAAGTCTCACGACTGTCACGTGATGATGACGCAAATACTTCCAGTTGCAATTCGAGGGATAATGGACGAGCACGTCCGCGAAACGCTGTTTGGACTCTGCAACTTTTTCGACGTCATCTCTCAAAAGTCGATTGGCGTGAAGCAACTCGCAAGGCTACAGGAAGAGATCGTGGTGATACTATGCGAGCTTGACATATACTTCCCGCCCGCATTCTTCGACATTATGGTGCATCTCCTTGTCCATGTCGTGGATGATATCATCCAGCTCGGGCCGCCGTTTTTACACTCCATGATGGCGTTCGAAAGGATGAATGGTTCCATCAAAGGATACGTCCGCAAAAGGGCCCGTTCAGATGCAAGCATTGCCAAGGGCTTTCTGACAGAAGAGTGCATCTCTTTCTGGCCGAATTTTCTAGACAAAGATGAGAACCCTGGTCTGCCTGTAAACAGGCACTTTGGCAGGCTCGCTGGATGGGGACACCGCGAGGGCCAGCGCGAAATGAATGTCGACTTTCAGGGCCGACGCAACGACTTTGACAGAGCAAACCTAGTCGTGCTACAACATCTAACAGTGGTCGATCCTTGGTTGGAAGAGCACAAAATGTTAATCGCGAAGTATTATAGTGACCGGGGACAACATAGGACCGAAGCAGAAATAATCAGAGAGCACAACATCCATTTCACACAGTGGTTCAGGGAGAAGATTATGACCGATCCCCCGGAGACGCCTTATTCTGAAGAAGAAAAACTCATACTCATGACATATCAGGCATACGATATCAATGTTTACACATTCTAGACGGCAAATAAGGACCGGAATTGCGAATACCAGAACTCGGGGGTAACGATGGAATCATTAACAGGTGACGTCAATGAAAGATACTATGGTAGGATTGACGAGATATGGGAACTCGACTACTGCGGAGAGAAGGTGCCAATGTTCCGTGTCACATGGGCAAAGAGCGTCAGGAAAGAAGGACAATATTTCACCACCATGGTTATACCTGAAGCCAAATCCGGCACGAATGTCACCGCAAAAAATGAGCCATGGGTCTTGGCTAACCAAGTGGACCAATGCTTCTTCATTACAGACCCGACAAGGCCTAGCCATGTTGTCGTGCGGAGAGGCAAAAGAAGCATCATAGGAATGGATGGAGTAGCCAACGAGCAAGACTTTGACCAGTACGGCGACCCGAAAATGGAAGATGACAACGACGATGGAACGAAATACACAACAAGAAGAAGCAGGACAACGCTACCTACAGGTCGCCCATTCCACCGAAGAAGTCACGGTGTTCCGGGACTGAATTACTCAACTGCGACAAAGAAGGGAAAGAAAATTGTAAAACGCTAGCTCTAAGAACAACGATATGTCAGGTGTTTGCATGCATTCGAGGAAGTGATGAAAATATATGATGATGTATTTTATATGTATGCACTAAGATGTGGTGTTTAAATTAGTCAACACATTATTTAATTTTTTGTTTTGAAATTTATATTGTGTTATTTGAAATTATTTAATGATGTTTAAATTAATCAACACATGATTTGAGATTGTATTTTGAAATTTATATTGATTTATATGAATTTATGTTGTTTTCTAAAATTATTCAAAAAAATGGGTGTGGGGGATTCGAACTCGGGTCGAACTTGGCCAGTTGTGACATAGAGAGGCAATATTTTGTTTTAAACATACTCTGCGCATAGGCGCGGCGCACCTCCCTGCGGTGCATCACGGCTAAGCTATGCGTGGCGCACATCTCTAAGGTGCGTCACGACTAGGCTATGCGTGGCGCGCATCCCTTAGGTGTGTCACTGCTGTCTAATGCGCGGCGCACGTCGCCGCAGTGCGTCACGGCTATCCTTGGCAATATTAGGAGACCGTTCCCCTCTTCTTCGTCTTCCACATCTCGATCTGAAGCGCGCGCGAGCCCCTTCTTCGATCTCCCCGTACGTTCCCCTTCTTCTCCCCGTTCGCCGCCACCGTAGACGCCATCCCTAGCCTCACGCTACCGTAAACGCCTCAGCACACCAGCCCTAGCCCCACGCCACCAGCCCTAGCCTCACGCACACGCCGCCGCCGCCACCCCATCGTCGCGCTCGGCCCAATCCCGCGTGACCTAGCTAGGAGGAGGAGCGCCGCTCCGTCCACGTCTGCATCGACCGCGGCCTAGGAGGAGGAGGAGGGTCGTGACCTAGGAGGAGGAGCGTCGCGCCAGGACCTCTGCATCCCCGACGAGCGTCCCCGACGAGCGCTGCAGCCCGTCGCCTCTGCATCACCGGCGAGCGTTGCAGCCCGTTGCCTCTGCATCCCTGACAAGAGGTATGTCTCCTCTCCTCTCCCTCTCCCAATCTTGATCAAACTCTGATGGAAGGATCAATTTGCAGTCGAACTAGGGTTAACTGTCAATGCTCACTGTTATGCATTGCTTGCTTCGAGAGATGTTGTGAAGTTTTAGTGTTGCAACTTGAGGTTTACTGTGATTTTATCTCCCTGCCTGACACAGATATGCATTTGTGAGTTTGGCCTTCAGTTTGTGTTGATTCTATGCACAAGCTCAAACAGATAGCTAACCAGCCCTTAAAACAACGATTAATAGGTCTCGGCATAACCTGATCAGCGTACAGTCAATCAAAAAAAAATCCAGAGAGCGTTCAATGATTATTAGATGGCATGCTCCAGTCCAGATCAGTGAGGGCCTCTGTAAATAGAGACCACCACAGCGTCGTACTTGTCCTCGTCAGCAGCAAACACACCCTAGACAGTCCAGATTCAGTGTATTCTTAGCCAACACGGCACATTTAGTTGCATCTAGACAGCAAGTTGCTTCTTTAGCTCAACAAAGAAGTATGAATTGCACACACCAGATAAATGAATTTTGTTTAGGTTTATAATCCCTTAGAATTTTGTTTAGGTATGGAGTGGCAAAAAAATTGTGTGTGCTACTATGATTGTATTTTCAACCATGTCAGCCAGTGTGACATAAGGCATTTTCAAAGGTGCCTTGCATGTCAAACCTTTGTCTCTTTCCAGTTAAGAATATCAGCCCAGTTTAGAATGCAATTAGGAGGCAAACAAACCTGCTCTTTGTGGCATCAACAGTGGTGCTGAATTATTGGTGCTCCCGCTCCTAGCTTGCTTGACAGGACAAAAAAGGGTGTGAATGATGCAATGCAGGCTGTATTCAGTATGCACATGTTTTTGCACATGTAGGTTCAGTATTCAGATGCAATGCTCTAGTGCATCCAGCCTGGCTGCAAGTAGGTTCAGTATGCACATGTTTTTGCTAGTAGGTTCAGTATGCACATGTTTTTGCTAGTAGGTTCAGTACAAACAAGACACTAGCTAGTAGGTTCAGTATACTGAACTTGCAAGCACCATCAGAACAATTGGCAAATCGTTAGGAGTAACCAGATGCATATGTCCTCTAGAAATTGCATATAATGAAATAAGCAAGTAACCAGTGAGCTTGTGCTCTTGCCTGTGAAATTCAGTCAGAATTCCGATCACTTTTTTTGCTCATTACGGTGAACTTGCTTGAACTTTCCTGATACTAGTGGTTGGTGTTCATGTACTGGTTTGTTTGGGCAAGATTTACTTCTGTGGTGCCCCTATCTGGATGTGCCCAGATGTGTTTATCTGCCCTCTTTTGGCTACAAAACTGACAAGAACATGGTACTGCTGATCTAACGCCCCTAAGCAATTTTTATCTGATAAGAACAATTGCTTCCATCTTGATTAAGCCCCTGGCCAGTGATGCAAAGCCTGAGGCCCAAGTTTAAATAAGAACAAATGATAGATTTGATCATTTTAATTCCCAGTGATGAAATTTAGCATAGCACTTCTATGCCTATCTGAGGAAAATACCCCCAACCTGCTATCTGTGCATAATCTAGCAATTTCTTGCTAGATGGTGTGTAGTTAACAACCTGGGGCTTGTTGGTTATGGATGGTTTTGTGCTTGTGGTCTACTTGCTCCTCAGCCCTGCTCCTCCACTTGTTCAAAAATGTTGCTGCTTGTTCAAAAATGTTGTTGCTTTTGTTTGCTGCTTGTTCGTGAGAATTTGCTGCTGTTGTTACTTATCATATCCAATCTATATAGAAGTGTGTACTTAGAGATTATATTGGTTGTTGTTGCTGCTAAGTTGTTGCCATGTTGTTCATGAGAATTTGCTGCTTCTAGGCTATGTTTGTTTGGCAGGTACCGGTGTTGGTACTGGTGATATAATTTTGATGGATAAAAAATGATCTTCTAGGACTGGTGCCGGTGTTGTAGGACTGGTGCTGGTACTGGTGTTGGATAAAATTTTGCAGATAGTAAAAATTGTGCTGGTGTTGGCCTAAAGAATCTTTCCTGCCATCGAGCCGTTTAAAACTTTCCAGGGAATTCAAATGAGTTGCCCATTTTCGCCGAAATGTTGATTAATTTCCGTTTCGGCGAGAATCAGGCACTCTAGTGTTAGAAAATTAGCAAAGGTCATGCCGGATTTTTCGGTGAATTTAGGACTTATCCGTTTTTTCGTGATCGAGTAGTATGTCGATTTTTTGTTGCCTTTAGATTAACCAATAATTTACCCCTTCAGAACATGGCACACAACGACGAGGCCGGCGGTTCTAAGCGGTTCTCGGAAATCCCCGAGGAAGAAGATGAGCAATACGACCCGACGGCGGATGTCGGGGCTGACGCGACCACTAGCGGTGGCGAGGAGGATGACGCCACGACTAGTGGCGCCGGTGATACCACTAGTGGCGCCGCCGGCGGAAATGACACCACTGGTGCCGGCGGTCAGACAGATGGTGGTAGCCAAGCCAAGAAGAAGACGGCAACGAGAAAACGGAAAAGGAACAGTCTCCGCACCTACCGTGAAGAGATCACGGAAATTGATACCAATGGGTATCCTATCGCGCCCGAGTCAGTGGTCAGAGGATTCGGAAACCAAATTGGTTGCATGGTCTGGGACACTGTCAGGATCACCACCGATGATCTAAGGAAAAAAGAGAATACCCATTATCGGGTTGTTCTCTTTAGAAAGCTGCACGGACGATACTTGTACCCGCATCCGCCAGAAGAGCCGTTTAAGTACAATAACGACAATCTGGAGGGGAATCCGGTCAACAATGCCGCCATTGGTAAGATGAACACCGCCTTGGCCAACTGGAAACACCAGGTGAAGGTTGCGGTCTTGAACCCCAAAAAAATCTTGGAGGAGGTTTTAGCGAGTGAGCCGAACATCACCAAAGCTGAACTCCGGGACTTCAAGCTACTTTGCGAGAGCGAAGTTGCCAAGGCTAATAGTGATTGGGGGCAGAAGATGCGGCGGTTGAACATAGGTTCCCACAAACTGGGATGAAGCGGTTACATAGCGGCGATTCCCAATTGGGAGAAGGAGGACGCCAAACGTGCAGCAGAGGGCATCCCTGACCCCCTCGCAAGGTACTCGCCGCGGACAAAAAACTTCATCAGGGACCGGTTTACATATGACCCGGTAGCTAATGAGTATACTACCGATGATGAGAAGGTGAAGAAGTTGTATGAAAACTTGGTAAGTAGATACACCACCCTAATTAGTTTGCTCTCGACGATCAAGTCGATTGCATCATAGTGTACTGGTGGAATTTTAAACGGTTCACGCTAATTGTGCAGAACACAGAAATCGAAAGTGGTGGAACCTCGGCATCCATGCCGTCGCTGCACGGCCCGTGGGACGACCATTTGAACAGGGCGGTGAACGTGACGCTGGGGAAGGATAAGCACAAAAGGCCGTCAGGTGGCCGAGTTTGTGGCTTGGGCACGACGACGAAGCTCAGAGAGTACTACAAGGAGCCCAAGGAGGCGAGAAGGAATAGAAGGAGGACCGTCGAAGATATCCAACGTGACGAAGCTTGCGATCGCGAGATTGCAGACCTCAAGGCCAAAGTTGCTTATATTCCGAATATTGTCAAAGAAGCTTTGGCAGAACAAATGGGCAACGTTTTGCCTGCCCGCTACGATGTGGTTACTCGATGGGATCAAGGAGGTCGAGTGGGGCCGTGCCCGGTGCCTAGCGTGCAGGGCAGCAACTCAAGAGACTTGTCCAGAGTCTCGCCGGCCAACGCCACGGTGGCGGACCCACTGGTGACTCCGCCCGCCTACAACACGGCGCCGATGGTGACTCTGCCCGCCTCTAGCCGCCTGACCATCCGTTGCGCGCCCACAGGCGGTCCTCCGCCAAATGAAGAGCGTGCACCAACGAACGACCGAATGGTCATCAGTTGCACGCCCGCCGCAGGCGGTCCCTCGCCATTCATCACTAGCACGCCCGCCGTCGTTGGCCCCTCGCCACTAGAGGAGCTCGACGCCATCGCCAGCCAGGTAAATAGTTAAGCGTTGGAGCATCGATCTTCCTTTGCCTTAGACTGGCATCTCTGACGCCCTGCATGTTTTCCGCAGAACGCCGACGTTCCATGCACTCTCCTACACACAGCGGACGGCGTGTTGAAGGATGTTGCTGTGGGTATGATCGTTCAACCGGCAACCCGCAGGTTCCACAATAGGCCGATGCGTGAAGACGTATATAGAGTTCGATTGCTTCACGTGCTGGCGGGCTACGGCGACTTGTTGCCTCCTATTCAACCCTACCAGGAACAAGATGACCCTGATACCCTGACGCCACTCCAGTGCCTGCCTTGGAACATGGATTGGTCGAAGAGCCAGATTCGCCTGGGGAAGAGGGGCGCCACCCCGCAGACATCGCCTCTAGAACTACCGGCGCGAGGCACCACCTCGAAAACAACCCCTCTAGAAGCGCCGGAGCGGAGCCATGGCAAGACAGTCGTAGCGCCGTCGCCTACCCATGACATGGAGATGGCACAACACCCGGCGGATGACGATCTTGATGCCATGGATTTCATCGCTGATGACTTTGATGGCGGAGATTACATTGCTCCTCCCCCAAAAGAACCCTACCATAGCACGGAGGCTCGTGGTGAGGCTCCTCCCGCGGATAAATCCAATTGCAAGTGTCTATTCGGTTCTTAGGAAGACACACCTCCAGATGTCGCCCCCTGCACCAAGACTCAGAAAAGTGCGAAGGGAGGAGTTATTTTCAGCCCTGGCACAATCCGTAAGGCGGCTAATGAGGAGATTGAGAAGGAGTGCATTGCGAAAGCGCCGAAGCCGCGGAAAAGAGGACCTAGATCCAAGGCCACAAAGTCCGCGAGCCAGCCTGCTAAGATGCCACTCCGTGTTCAGGACGGGCCACTGTCGCACCCTGACTTCTAGGGGATACTCACCGTACGAACTGGATAGCAGATGCTTGGACTATGGGGCATAACTGCTCCCACGTCCCAGCTTCCTGGTAGGCCTGCGCTTATGCGCGACAACACAAGCCCTGCTATTCCATCGTCGATGTAAACTATCCACTAGAGATCAAAGGCACTTCCGTCGACGTACTTCAAACCATACACACATGGTACGTCAACGGCGTTTAACAAGTGATATCACAACAGATCTCTACGACACAAAAGATTGAAATAAGTTGCAAATGGCTCTCATTAGAGCAGAGATAGCAAATACAATCATTCAGAGGGCACATGCCCCAACATAACATCATTACATCACAGCGGAAGCATTCAACATGTCTGAGTACAGACAAGAACCAAATAGGCCTAAGAGGCCGGAACGAAAAGACGGAGCCCATCCACGAAGTCTCGGATCCTGTCCGGGTCCGCTATCTACTCGTCAGCAGCCTCGTCGTCATACTCCACGTAGTAGCCACCATGTAGGTCCTCGGAAACGTCGTCTGCGTAAACCACAGCCCCAAAGGGGTCAGTACACCAACGTACTGGCAAGCAAGACTCACAGTTCACCAAAGTGTAACCCGTCAACACCAAGCACAGATGCCTTGGGTTCAACGGAAGAAAGGGGATATAAAAGATGCTGCAACTGGCTGCACTAACCAACTACAGAGAACTACAACTTCCAACTACAGAAAGGGGATAAGATCGAGGGTTGTAACCAACTGAAAGATAACTTCAAACAAACCCATCCTGGATCTCGCCCCTTATCCAAAGAAGCAATCCGAGGATAACTCACACAGTGGTAATAATGATGGTTCAAATTATTGTGTCAAATAAGCATATTACTAGTCAAGTTATTAATCATGGGGTGTAACATGTTTGATCATTATGTTTAAGTTGTCCTGAGTACTTGTTAGCCAGTACTTTCACCAAGTAATCCATAACCGCGGAAAACACGGCTTCTCGAGAAGATTATCCCTGCAGGGTTGCACCAATTTGGCCGTACACTCATGAATAACCCGCCAGATGGGAGATCACCCCACCAAGCGGGGCACTCAACACAACCAACCATTCTTCGCATCAAGCCCAAAGAACCTTGGGCGCACGGCTAATCGAGCCCAGAAGAAAATGGACCCTCATAGCACTCTAAGAACGTGTCCCCCTATATGCCGACTACAAAAGTTCCACCCTGGCCTGGGCTCGCAAAAACATGCATGCGGCAAATAGAACACACGAACTAAATGAGGCGATTTGGACGAGATGCGAATCAGGTCAAGTTGAGGGGGGCGCCCATACTCGCTTCCCAAATGCGGGTAGTGCGCTCATCATGGATCAGTAGACAAGACCCTTTTCCTATTAGGGTCGACACTAGCAGGCTTCAAAACCTCTCATGGGCCTCCTGCCGGTGCCTTATCATCAAATTATTATTTAACAATATCATTAGCATGATTGATTGATTAACATCGAGCCCCCAGAACATAATGAAATAGTAACTGAAAGTAACGGGTAACAGACTCGAGCAAGCAACCTAAGCATGCTAGTAAGACACTGGCTCAAACAATGGGTTGTAGGAGAGGAGATGAGGCAATATCAGGGTTAAGGGATTCATGTGATAGGTTCGTAACAGAACAACTACTACTAAGGCTAGCAGAAAAGAACAACGGAAAGTATCGGTAACCAATGTTGAAAGGAACACAATGGTTCATGTGAGTGATAACTTGCCTGCAAAACCCAGTAGCCTGGTACTGAGCTAAATCCTTAGAAGGGGTGTCGTAAGTATCGTCGGTCTCAACGTCGTCGTTTATCCGAGAAGAAGCAAACAAACAATGCAGAAAGATAAACAATCAATATCATGGCATAGGTGCACAAACATGGGATGATGCATGTCATGTTAATAGATGCATCAAAATAAACTACTTGACATGATAGCACAATTTAAATGGACAGATATGCAACTTTGAGTTGCATATGAAAAGCCCATGGATTTTGGTTAGATTATTTGTTTTCCAACTAATCAACAGGTGCTAGTGGTTTAGTATGATGCATGCAAAAGGAAAACAGCAAAATAACAACATAAGAATCAAGTTTAAATAGGGTGTAGCAATTTAGAATTTTATTATTAATTTTATGGAATTTTGGGTGCCTTAAAGGGAACACACAAGTATTTGTTGTTTTCAACCATTTAAAGTGTGCAAAACAATTAACAAGATTTATATTTGAAAAGAACATCAAATTTTAGTTGGATTACATGTTTCAAATATTGAAATTGGAATTAGGATGAATTTATTATGAATTAAACAATATTAAACAAGTTTTAATTGAATTTA
This sequence comes from Alopecurus myosuroides, assembly GCA_028641055.1. Classification (NCBI taxonomy): domain Eukaryota; kingdom Viridiplantae; phylum Streptophyta; class Magnoliopsida; order Poales; family Poaceae; genus Alopecurus; species Alopecurus myosuroides. The sequence continues at coordinate 744,119,539 of CM054057.1, forward strand.
AACAAGATTTAATTGTTTAGGCATTTTAAATTATTCAAACCAGGAAACAAAAATTATATTTGAATAGGGTATTCAAAATGGTATGGAAAACATATTTTATTTGCATTTATTGGACTAATAATGAATTAGTTATTGAATTTAGCAATTTGCTTTTGAATTGTTCAAATTTGAAATTTAAATGTATTTTGAAAACTCAAAACAGAACACAAATAAGTTATTTGAAAAGAGTATTTGATTTGGATCAGAAAACATATAAAACTTGTATTTATTGGGCTTATAGATTAAAAGATATTAAGGTTTGAAGTTTTAGGATTAATTCTGTTAATTAAAAGGAATTTGTTTTGAAATCAGAAACGTTAGCAATTTTTTTTACCGGGCTGCACTTTACACACAGCCACTGCCTCGTGGGGCCTAGCCAGCGTGGCGCGGTGGGAAGATGAGGTGGCGCAGCGGGTGGATGACTGGTGGGGCCCAGCGCGCGCAATGGAAATAAAAGGAAAAGGGGTTGCGCCCCTGGGATTCGATCCCAGGATCTGCTCCGCGCGCGAGGGGAACTGGACCAACTGGGCTGTGAGTCGTTTCGTGACTGGTTCAGTGCAGGTGACCAGAAGAGGTGTGATTTCCGTCAGTTAAAATCTTAACTGAACTTTTCCTGTTGCCGTTTCAGGTACAGCGAGTGGACAGAGGACATGGCGATCGGCCGGCGATCGAAGCTCACTGCCGCTCGCCGCGGCTGCTGGAGCGGCCGCCGAGGAGGAGTGCGGTGCTGGGTGTGCGTGTGGAGGCGGACAGCAGAGGTAGGGAGGAGGAAGGGAGAGGTGGAACCTCACCTTAGCAGCGATCGGGTCGAGGCGGTCGAGGCAGCGATCGGTTGGTGGTGGAGCAATGGAGGTCGCCGGCGACGGCGCGGCCGCTACGGGCAGGCACGGCCGGTGGCGCCTGCAGCGAACTTGGAGAGGATGGTCTCCTCGTTCCATTCCCGGGGACAGAGGTACCTCGAGGTGGCCAAGGCGAGGGATTGGTGGCGGTGGTTCTCTGTGGTTTCAGGTTCAGTGAAAGTACAGAGCAGAGAGGGGAGAAGGAAGAGGAAGAGGAGGGCGCCGCGGCGCTAGGGTTAGGGAGAGGGGAGAGGTGCGGCCTAGGGTTTGCAAGCAGAGAGTAGATAGATATAGGGGAAGGAGGCATAGTACGGCAGCTCATCCAGAGGGGGAGGGGGAGATCGTCTGGTTCTGATGGGGTTCGTACTGAAGATGACCTCACGCGAGGAAGAAAGAGTACGAAGGGGTACTGGGCTGGTTTGCTGGGCTGGGGAAAAAAAAAATAAGAGGAGGGGGGTTGGGCTGGTTAGATGGGCTGCTCCTACTCTCCTTTGCTATATTCCACTTTCCTCCTTCTTTTGTTTTTTTTTTGTAATGAAAAGAAAGAGAGAGATGAATAGAAAAGGGTTTGGGGTTGTAACCTTTTGTAATTAGTTGTGATACTTTTCAAAAACAGGAACTTAAGCAATGTCAACCTATTTTTCACAAGATTTGAAATTCTAAATGATTTAAAGTTGTTTAGTTAAAATTATCAAATAGGGTTTGGGGTTTTATTTTATATGAAATGTTTTATTAATTTGCAAACAACAAATCAATGCAATTGTGAACATTAGGTCCCAAGATTTGAAAACTTTATTTGAGTTTTAAAGTTGTTATTTGAATTTTCCAAATGAGGTGTTGATGATGATTTTGCTTTGAATTTGAAAACCAATTTGGAAAGGCTTAGTGGAATTTATAACACCATTTTATTAGTTGAACATTATGGGATAATTGGAAACAATTAAGGTTTTTATTTGGAAACAACTATTTGGATGTTGGTTTGGAATTTCAAATGGAAAACAAATTGAATTTCTTTAGATTTTCATCGCTCCTTTCCAACACTTTGTTTGGATTGTTCCACGCAGATATACACAATGCACACTCATATGCATTTGTATCAGTCATTCGCATGCCATGTATCTCGACTCAGGGAGTGCGGTGAAGAAAAACTACTCCAACGTGAAGAAAGTTTTGAATAATGCTCTCGCCGGCTTCCACGCAAAGGGGGGCAGAATCGCTAGGGAGAAGGTCGTTCAGGGCGCTCGGGTGTTCACCCACACGACGACTTTCGCGTGCGTCAAGCAGCCGGCAGGAAGTAACAGAGACACCTACTATGTCCTCCATCATATGCGGGCGTACGTACGGGATCAACAGTACCTTACCATGCCTAGTCAAGTCCAAGAATGGGCCTCCCGCTTGTCGATGGTCAGCGATGACAAGGTTAGTGAAGAGATATATGATATCCAGAAGTGCTTTGCCACGAAAATCGTTCATGACGTGGTGAACAAGAGCGGGACATTCCACTGCCGGTTCGCCATGCCGAACCGCGACATAGATACCTACCTAGCAACTGCATGTGACGACAGGCCCTTAATCACTCCGAAGGTCTGTCCCGTTGTAATCCCTGGGCGGATGAGTCAGAAGGAGTGAGAACTATTGTAAGGCTTGCTACATTTTCCGAAATTAGTTCAACTCAACCGTTAGGGTTATGAATCGTCCATCGTGTAACCGATGCTAAATTATGTCAATGCTTGATTATCTTGCTTTTTATTATTGCGGTCCTACTTGTGATGTTCATTCGATCTTTTGAATAAATGCCGATGATTAAAAGAGTTGGTTCACACTAAGATGGCCTTGGTGGTCTGGTGCGCCTTGTGATTTTCACAAATTTTTGATCTTGTGCATCCCACTTGGCGCTCCAGGTCCACCAAGGCTGCTTGTATGTGTCCACCCTAAATATGAGGCACACATCGTTACGGTTATGAATCGTCCATTGTGTAACTGATGCTCAATTATGCCAATGCTTGATTATCTTGCTTTTTATTATTCCGGTCCTACTTGTGATGTTCGTTCGATCTTTTGTATAAATGCCGATGATTAAAAGAGTTGGTTCACACTCAGATGGCCTAGGTGGTCCGGTGCGCCTTGTGATTTTCACAAAGTTAGGATCTTGTGCATCCCACTTGGCGCTCCGGCACCACCTAGGCTGCTTGTATGTGTCCACCCTAAATATGAGGCACACAGACCGATGACCATCTTGTTCCTGTTAAGAGGTACTATAGGAGGTGGTGATCCGGGGAAAGGAACGAATACGAGGGTTTCTGGATTTCTTTCGAACTAAATAATGTCACATATGTAATATGGTTTGTGAGATCCGAAATAAATTGAACCCTTTCGTGCACATTCGTAATGGTGGCATTCCTCAGAAATCCCGTCTGGGGTTATGAACAATGTCGCCGTTATGGATGTGCACAAAAGGGTCCAATTTTTTTCGGATCTCACTATATTACATATATGATTTTGTTTAGTTTCAAAGATTTCCAGAAACCCTTCCTTCCCCCGCATCGCCATCACGTGTACTTACCTCGTAACAGGCACAAAATGTGAAGGTCCAACTTCACATCAAGGCCCGATGACCATCTTGTTCCTGTTAAGAGGTACTACATGTGGTGGTGATCCAGGGAAAGGACGAAGATGAGGGTTTCGGTTGGAACTATGGAACGTCGCATACGTAATATTATTGTTAGTGAGATCTGAACTGAGTTGCACCGTTTGGTACATATACGTAATGGTGATATTTTTCATAGCCCCGGACGGGGCTATGAAAAATATCACCGTTATGTATGTGCACGAAATGGTCCAACTTTGTCCGGATCTCACAAACACTTACGTATGTGATTTTGTTTAGTTTCAATAAAGTTCAGAAACCCTTATCTTCATCCTTCTCCAGATCGCCATCACGTGTACTACCTCGTAACAAGCACAAGATATGAATGGCCAACTTCACATCAAGGCCCGGTGACCATCTTGTTCCTGTTAAGAGGTACTACATGAGGTGGTGATCCGGGAAAAGGATGAAGATAAGGGTTTCGGTTGGAACTAAGGAACGTCGCATATGTAATATTATTGTTAGTCAGATCAGAACTGAGTTGCACAGTTTGGTACATATACGTAATGAAGATATTTTTCATAGCCCCGGACGGGGCTATGGAGAATGTCCCCATTATGCATGTGCACGAAATGGTCCAACTTTGTTCGGATCTCACAAACACTTACGTATGTGATTTTGTTTAGTTTCAACGAAGTTCAGAAACCCTTGTCTTTATCCTTCTCCGGATCGCCATCACGTGTACTATCTCGTAACAAGCACAAGATATGAATGGACAATTTGATCCTTTGTGTTTAACTTTCATCTTATTTATGTAATATATCTCCATTTACTATTTATTACAGACATGTTTAAAACTATTGTTTTTGGTTTTCTTTCTTGTCATTACAGATGCCGAGGTGCTACATGGTGTTTAGAGGCAGGGTTCCAGGAGTCTACGATCACTGGGAAGACTGCTTCGAGCAGGTGAACAAGTTCAGAGGGAATGCCTACAAATCCTACAACACAAGAGTGGCGGCGGAAGCTAGGTGGTTCATCCATCTCGAGGAACAGAAGAAGAAGAAGAAGAACAAGTGGATGAAGACCCTCGCCGCCACTCTTGTCGTCGTCGCCTCGCTCGTCATGCTATGGTTCCTATCTAGATGATTAGGTTATCGGCGACTAGATAGGTCACTTGTAACGATGATGAAGCATCGATCGATGTAATCGGTCCCGATGAACACTTTGTATCTATTTGGCTCTGATAAACACTTTGTATTGATAATCAACTGTTTGATGTAGCTATTCGGAATTCTAAGCAGTATGATCAACTATGATATATTATTTGTTTGTCACAGAACTGTTTTGATACATTTTGTCTACCTATATTCTTCTGTATTTGAGCTGTATATACCTGTATAAATACGGTACTGTGTATTTTAAAAAAAATACAGCATAAAATAGCCGTGACGCACCTAAAAGGATAGGCGTGGCGCACCAGGAAACTTAGCCGTGGAGGCATTATATAGGCGCGGCGCACCGGTGAGGTTAGGCGTGGCGCACCACTGACGTTAGGCGTGACGCACCACAAAGTAGCCGTGGCGCACCGTGGCCGTGCGTCACGGGTAACGATAGGCGCGGCGCACCGGGATGGAGCGTCACGGCTATCTCAATAGGCGCGACGTGAGAGCCGTGACGCGCCATGGTGCGTCACGGATAAGGATTTCGGTGCGTCACGCATGACCTTTTCCCTAGTAGTGACGTGCTAGGTAGGAAAGAGAAGATGAATTGGCTAGAAAGAATAATATTGCTAGAGTTTGCACTATCACAACCACTAGTAAAACTGAAGCTCCAAGTGCTAGTAAACCTCCTACTATCAATGGTAAAGTATTTGGTGTTAACAAAGACTTCACCCCTTCGGTGAAACGTGCTAAATTGCCTCAAATTGCTGAAACTGCTTCTAATAAAAGTGCTGAAATTTTTAGAGATGTAGGGGATAATGGTCCCATTACTTTTGCTGATAATAACATTGATTTTGATGATTGCAATATCTCTAAAGTTATTATGTTCCTACAAAATCTTGCTAGAAGTCCCAATGCTAGTGCCATTGTCGCACCCGGACTTCTAGAGGATACTCACCGTACGAACTGAACAGTATTTTGGTTGGATTACGGGGCTTAACGGCTCCCGCGTCCCCTTACGGGTAGGCCAGCACTTATGTGCGACAACCAACCGTTACTGTTCACCGTCGATGTAAACTATCCCGTAGAAATCAGGATACTTCCATTGACGTACTTTAAAACATACACACATGGTATGTCAACGGCATTGGAACAAGTGATATCACAACAGATCTCTACGACACAAAAGATTGAAATAAGTTGCAAATAGCTCTCATTAGAGCAGAGATAGCAAATACAATCATTCAGAGGGCGCATGCCCCAACATATCATCATTACATCACAGCGGAAGCATTCAACATGTCTGAGTACAGACAAGAACCAAATAGGCCTAGGAGGCCGGAAACGAAAAGACGGAGCCCATCCACGAAGTCTCGGATCCTGCCCGGGTCCGCTATCTACTCGTTAGCAGTCTCGTCATACTCCACGTAGTAGCCACCATGTAGATCCTCGGAAGCGTCGTCTGCGTAAACCACAGCCCCAAAGGGGTCAGTACATAAACGTACTGGCAAGCAAGACTCACAGTTCACCAAAGTGTAACCCGTCAACACCAAGCACAGATGCTTTGGGTTCAACGGAAGGAAAGGGGGTATAAAAGATGCGGCAACTGGCTGCACTAACCAACTACAGAGATTCTATCACTTCCGGCTAATAGAAAGGAGATAAGATCGAGGATTGTAACCAACTGAAAGATAACTTCAAACAAACCCATCCTGGATCTCGCCCCTTATCCAAAGAAGCAATCCGAGGATAACTCACACAGTTGTATTAAAGGTGAATCAAGTTATTGTGTCATCAACCTATTACTAGTCAAGTTATTAATCATTGGGTGTAACATGTTTGGTCATTATGTTTAAGTTGTCCTGAGTACTTGTTAGCCAGTACTTTCACCAAGTAATCCATAACCGCGGAAAACCCGGCTTCTCGAGAAGATTTTCCCTGCAGGGTTGCACCAATTTGGCCGTACACGCATGAATAACCCGCCAGATGGAAAGGCCCTTCCACCAAGCGGGGCACTCAACACAACTCAACTCTTCTTCGCATCAAGCCCAAAGAACCTTGGGCGCACGGCTAATCGAGCCCCGAAGAAAAGGGACCCTCATAGCACTCTAAGACCGTGTCCCCCTATATGCCGACTACAAAAGTTCCACCCGGGTACCAAGGGCTCGCAAGATCATGCATGCAGCAAATGGAAAACCCGAACTAAATGAGGCGATTTGGACGAGATGCGAATCGAGTCAAATTGAGGGGGGCTCCCATACTCGCTTCCCACATGCGGGTGGTGCGCTCATCATGGATCAGTAGACAAGACCCTTTTCCTATTAGGGTCGACACTAGCAGGCCTCAAAACCACAAAGGGCCTCCTGCCGGTGCCTTATCATCAAATTATTATTTAACAATATCATTAGCATGATTGATTGATTAACATCGAGCCCCCAGAACATAATGAAATAGTAACAGAAAGTAACGGGTAACAGACTCGAGCAAAACAACCTAAGCATGCTAGTAAGACACGGGCTCAAACAATGGTTATAGGTATGGAGGTGAGGCAATATCAGGGTTAAGGGATACATGTGATAGGTTCGTAACAGAAACAACTACCACTAAGGCTAGCAGAAATAGACAACGGAAAGTATCGGTAACCAGGGTTGAAAGGAACACAATGGTTCATGTGAGTGATAACTTGCCTGCAAACCCAGTAGCCTGGTACTGAGCCAAAACCTTAGAAGGGATGCTGTAAAGATCGTCTGCCTCAACGTCGTCGTCTATTCGAGAAGAAGCAAACAAACAACACAGGAATGTAAACAATCATTGCCATGGCATTGTGCACAATCAATATGATGCATGACAAGTTAATGGTTGCATTAAAATAACTTAGCTAACAAGATAACACAATTTAAATGGACCCATATGCAATTGGATTGCATATGGAAAAGATCCATTGAATTAAGTGGAAACAAATGGTTTACAACTAATGATTATGTGAAAGTTGTTAGCATGATGCATGCATGATGATGATAACAAAATAACAACGAATAACAATAAAAGAGGCAAGTGAAAAGGATTTAACAAGTTTTGGAAATCATTTATTAAGTTTAGGAAAGTTTGGTTACTTAAACATGTCACACAAGTAATTTGTTGTTTTCAACAAGTTAAAGTGTTCAAAACAATTAACAAAGTTTATATTTGAAAAGAACACACAATTTTAGGTGGATTGCATGTTTCACTTGTTGAAAAAGGATTTCAAATAAATTATTTATGAATTAAACAAGTTTAAGCAAGAATTAAATGAATTTAATTCAAACATGAACTTATTTGAATTTTTATTTGTGCAAAACATTAAGTGAGATTCATATTTGAAAATTTTATGATTATGTTTTGAAAACATATTTATATGTCCCAAAAGAATTTAAGTTGATCAAGTTATGAATTTAGCAATATTAAAAATGAAATTAAACAAGGTTTAATTATTTAACCAATTTTAATTATTAAAAACATGAAACAAATTTTATATTTGGAAAGAGGGTTTAATTTTGCATGGAAAACATATTTCATTTGTGGAAATTGGATTTAAAATGAGCAAGTTATTATTTTGGCAATTTTAAATGCATTAAACAAGAAACAGTTGTTTTTAGCAATTTAAATTATTCAAAACAGCAAACAAAATTTATATTTGGAAAGTACATGAAAAGTTGGTTGGAAAACATATTTGGTTTGTGGAATTTGGAATTTTTATGAACACGTTATGAATTTTGCAAGTTTAAGTGAATTTGACAAGTTTTCAAATTTTGCACCAATTTAAAATATTCAAAACAGTAAACAAATTTTATATTTGGATAGAACATTTAATTTGGGACAGAAAACATATTTAAAAAGTGAAAATTGGAGTTAAAATGAAATAGTTATGCAATTTACAATTTTAGGGTGCAATCTGCCATTTTAAGTGAACCAGGGACTTGAAAAGTATTTTTACAGGGGCTAGAATTGAACAACAGGGATCTATTGGTGATTTCTGACAAGTGTTGTGACCAAACAAATAGCAGAAAAAAGTTTGGGTTTTTTGGTGGGCAGGGGGTTCGAACCCTGCACCTCACACTGTGTGCACAAGGGGGACAGAACCACTAGGCTGGTGATGTTTGTGATAGCAAGGGTGGCTCGGGGGGGGGGGAGGTTTCGTTGCGGGATTAACTGAATCTGCACGCACATGTTCGTGCGCTCGCTGAACTGTCGACGGGGAGAATCGATCGGCGGGCTGATGCGAGGTGGTGTGGCCGCCGTGTGCGGTTAGAGGAGAGTGCGGCCAAGGGAGGAGGAGGGAAAACGAGAGGAGGAAGGGGAGGCGGGGCCTCACCTTGAACTGCACGGAGGCGGCGATCTGTTCGTTGGGGCGGACAGCAGGGCAGCAGCAGGGAGGCGGGCCGGCCGGAAACCTCGACGGCGGCGCCGCCTCGGGCATCCACGGCCGGCGACGTCTACAGCAACCTTGGAGCAGGAGGAGAGTCCATTCCCGCCCCCGCGGACTCTCTCGTCGACCACACCCGCCGCTCCACTCGCTACGAACGCCGGCCAGAAGGGGTCTGTTTGGGGTTCAGTTAACAGGGAAGGGAAACAGAGAGTTGGCAGGGAAGGAAGAGAGAGGGGAGGAAGAAGATGGCGGCGTGGAGGATGGGGTCTAGGGTTAGGGCTAGGAGTGGGGAGAGGGAGCTTTATGGAGGGAGAGGAGGTAGTACGGCAAGCATCCAGGAGGGGGAGGAAGAAGATCGTGTGGTGTTTGAGGCAGTCGTACAGGGGGAGGAGGAAGACGACAAGGGGTGGAAGGGTACTGGGCCAGAAATTTAGGTGGGCTAGGGGAGAAGAGTTGGGCCTCTCTCCTCTCTTGTGCTGCTTTTAATTATTTGTTCTTATTTATTTATTTTTTGCATAGAATCAAATGGAAGAAAAGGATGGGGTTATGAGTTGCTAAATTTTTTGGGAAAATTCAGGTGCATTTGTTAGTCCAATATCTACCCTTGACAACTTAAGTTCTTTGAAAAAATTCAAACTATTTGCTGTTTTGTCAATTGGTTGGAATTTAAATAACTTGCAACTTAATTGAGTAATAAAGAAAACAACTATAATAATAGGGTGAACCCTATTATTAAAGTGATTAAAATTAGTTGATTGGCTTGTTAAAGTTTATAATTTCAAAAGTGTTCTGTTTGATGCATTTGATTTGAATTTGAAAGTGATTTGAATTAATTGATTGAATTAATTGTTTGATTAAAACCAACAATTCAATAAGTGATCATTATGGAATTATTTGGAAACAAATGATTGAATGGTTTTGCAATTTTCATAACTTTCAAAAGGGTTGTTGTTTGGTGATTACTTTGAATTTGGAACCAATTGGGAAAATTAATTGAAATAAAAGCACCATTTTAGTTGATCAATGTGGAATGATATGAAAGCAAATTGGTTGTTTTATTTGAAATATTTTGGAAATTGTAACATCACAAGGATGAAACAAAGGGTTTGAAATTTGAGTTGAAATTCAAATAGAAAACAAAGGAAAACAAAGGAAAACAGTTGGAAAACAATGAAAACAGAGGAAAACAAATGGAAACCAAACAAAACAAATGCAAACATGATGCCATGATGCAAAACAAAAATAACTGAGAGCAAACATTCTAAAGGCTATTTTTCAGACTTGGATGTTACAAACGCCCCCCCTTGAAGGAATCGCGCCCCGAGATTCCTACTGAGAAAAGAAAGGTCCGGATACTTCTTGGGAAGATCTTCTTGAGCTTGACACGTGAAACACATCGTGCACCTTGGATAGTTTTTTTTCTGGAATTTCAAGATGACAGGCATTCCTGGCAACTCTTCTGGAAAAACGTCAGGGAATTTGGAAACCACCGGAACATTTTCAAGTAAAGGGAGAGTTTTGCACCAAGGGTGTATAGCTGAAATGGAACTTGATCCATTTGGAGAATAGATCTGGAATGTGTGGTGATTCAGTAAGTGGGAGGCATACTAAAATCCACAACAACAACAACAAACCTTTTGGCCAGATAGACTTGATATTGGAAGTTTTGATTAGACGCCGAAGAAGAATTGAAATGGAAAGCAACAACAAGATTACAACGGACGAAAAGGATGTTGAGAAGAACAGGATATCAACAATCGGGAAGACGAGAACAAAACTCCTGAGGGTACTACGGAAAACCCATCCGGGCTTCTAGAGGACCAATATCTACTGCTTAAGGAATAGAGGACTGCTTCCGGGCTTAACGCCCCGTTCTCAATCATGAGTAGGCAACATGAATAAATCATGTCACAACCACCTCCATTCCTATGGACTAGTAGATATAACCATCCTAGAGAACCCAGAATTCGTGTGAAATCCTAACTTGAAAGTTTAGATGAGAAGGAAAACAACGTTGCACTTCCTTACCAGAAAAAGGGAGGGTGGGTGGGGAAAGAAGAAAAAGAACAGAATTCCTACTCTCACGTTTCATTTTTCCTATAGCTACAAAATAGTTTCTAGACTCAACTGCGACCAGTAAAAAGGGATCCTACAGGCAGACAGTCTGATACCATTTGTCGCACCCGGACTTCTAGAGGATACTCACCGTACGAACTGAACAGTATTTTGGTTGGATTACGGGGCTTAACGGCTCCCGCGTCCCCTTACGGGTAGGCCAGCACTTATGTGCGACAACCAACCGTTACTGTTCACCGTCGATGTAAACTATCCCGTAGAAATCAGGATACTTCCATTGACGTACTTCAAAACATACACACATGGTACGTCAACGGCATTGGAACAAGTGATATCACAACACATCTCTACGACACAAAAGATTGAAATAAGTTGCAAATAGCTCTCATTAGAGCAGAGATAGCAAATACAATCATTCAGAGGGCACATGCCCCAACATATCATCATTACATCACAGCGGAAGCATTCAACATGTCTGAGTACAGACAAGAACCAAATAGGCCTAGGAGCCGGAAACGAAAAGACGGAGCCCATCCACGAAGTCTCGGATCCTGCCCGGGTCCGCTATCTACTCAGCAGTCTCGTCATACTCCACGTAGTAGCCACCATGTAGATCCTCGGAAGCGTCGTCTGCGTAAACCACAGCCCCAAAGGGGTCAGTACATAAACGTACTGGCAAGCAAGACTCACAGTTCACCAAAGTGTAACCCGTCAACACCAAGCACAGATGCTTTGGGTTCAACGGAAGGAAGGGGGTATAAAAGATGCGGCAACTGGCTGCACTAACCAACTACAGAGATTCTATCACTTCCGGCTAACAGAAAGGAGATAAGATCGAGGATTGTAACCAACTGAAAGATAACTTCAAACAAACCCATCCTGGATCTCGCCCCTTATCCAAAGAAGCAATCCGAGGATAACTCACACAGTTGTATTAAAGGTGAATCAAGTTATTGTGTCATCAACCTATACTAGTCAAGTTATTAATCATTGGGTGTAACATGTTTGGTCATTATGTTTAAGTTGTCCTGAGTACTTGTTAGCCAGTACTTTCACCAAGTAATCCATAACCGCGGAAAACACGGCTTCTCGAGAAGATTTTCCCTGCAGGGTTGCACCAATTTGGCCGTACACGCATGAATAAACCCGCCAGATGGAAAGGCCCTTCCACCAAGCGGGCACTCAACACAACTCAACTCTTCTTCGCATCAAGCCCAAAGAACCTTGGGCGCACGGCTAATCGAGCCCCGAAGAAAAGGGACCCTCATAGCACTCTAAGACCGTGTCCCCCTATATGCCGACTACGAAAGTTCCACCCGGGTACCAAGGGCTCGCAAGATCATGCATGCAGCAAATGGAAAACCCGAACTAAATGAGGCGATTTGGACGAGATGCGAATCGAGTCAAATTGAGGGGGGCCCATACTCGCTTCCCACATGCGGGTGGTGCGCTCATCATGGATCAGTAGACAAGACCCTTTTCCTATTAGGGTCGACACTAGCAGGCCTCAAAACCACAAAGGGCCTCCTGCCGGTGCCTTATCATCAAATTATTATTTAACAATATCATTAGCATGATTGATTGATTAACATCGAGCCCCCAGAACATAATGAAATAGTAACAGAAAGTAACGGGTAACAGACTCGAGCAAAACAACCTAAGCATGCTAGTAAGACACGGGCTCAAACAATGGTTATAGGTATGGAGGTGAGGCAATATCAGGGTTAAGGGATACATGTGATAGGTTCGTAACAGAAACAACTACCACTAAGGCTAGCAGAAATAGACAACGGAAAGTATCGGTAACCAGGGTTGAAAGGAACACAATGGTTCATGTGAGTGATAACTTGCCTGCAAACCCAGTAGCCCGGTACTGAGCCAAAACCTTAGAAGGGATGCTGTAAAGATCGTCTGCCTCAACGTCGTCGTCTATTCGAGAAGAAGCAAACAAACAACACAGGAATGTAAACAATCATTGCCATGGCATTGTGCACAATCAATATGATGCATGACAAGTTAATGGTTGCATTAAAATAACTTAGCTAACAAGATAACACAATTAAATGGACCCATATGCAATTGATTGCATATGGAAAGATCCATTGAATTAAGTGGAAACAAATGGTTTACAACTAATGATTATGTGAAAGTTGTTAGCATGATGCATGCATGATGATGATAACAAAATAACAACAAATAACAATAAAAGAGGCAAGTGAAAAGGATTTAACAAGTTTTGGAAATCATTTATTAAGTTTAGGAAAGTTTGGTTACTTAAACATGTCACACAAGTAATTTGTTGTTTTCAACAAGTTAAAGTGTTCAAAACAATTAACAAAGTTTATATTTGAAAATAACACACAATTTTAGGTGGATTGCATGTTTCACTTGATGAAAAAGGATTTCAAATAAATTATTTATGAATTAAACAAGTTTAAGCAAGAATTAAATGAATTTAATTCAAACATGAACTTATTTGAATTTTTATTTGTGCAAAACATTAAGTGAGATTCATATTTGAAAATGTTATGATTTTATGGTTTGAAAACATATTTTATATGTCCCAAAAGAATTTAAGTTGATCAAGTTATGAATTTAGCAATATTAAATGAATTAAACAAGGTTTAAATTATTTAACCAATTTTAATTATTCAAAACATGAAACAAATTTTATATTTGGAAAGAGGGTTTAATTTTGCATGGAAAACATATTTCATTTGTGGAAATTGGATTTAAAATGAGCAAGTTATTATTTTGGCAATTTTAAATGCATTAAACAAGAAACAGTTGTTTTTAGCAATTTAAATTATTCAAAACAGCAAACAAAATTTATATTTGGAAAGTACATGAAAAGTTGGTTGGAAAACATATTTGGTTTGTGGAATTTGGAATTTTTATGAACAAGTTATGAATTTTGCAAGTTTAAGTGAATTTGACAAGTTTTCAAATTTTGCAACAATTTAAAATATTCAAAACAGTAAACAAATTTTATATTTGGATAGAACATTTAATTTGGGACAGAATACATATTTAAAAAGTGAAAATTGGAGTTAAAATGAAATAGTTATGCAATTTACAATTTTAGGGTGCAATCTGCCATTTTAAGTGAACCAGGGACTTGAAAAGTATTTTTACAGGGGCTAGAATTGAACAACAGGGATCTATTGGTGATTTCTGACAAGTGTTGTGACCAAACAAATAGCAGAAAAAAAGTTTGGGTTTTTTGGTGGGCAGGGGGTTCGAACCCTGCACCTCACTGTGTGCACAAGGGGGACAGAACCACTAGGCTGGTGATGTGTTTGTGATAGCAAGGGGGCTCGGGGGGGAAAAGGTTTCGCTGCGGGATTAACTGAATCTGCACGCACATGTTCGTGCGCTCGCTGAACTGTCGACGGGGAGAATCGATCGGCGGGCTGATGCGAGGTGGTGTGGCCGCCGTGTGCGGTTAGAGGAGAGTGCGGCCAAGGGAGGAGGAGGGAAAACGAGAGGAGGAAGGGGAGGCGGGGCCTCACCTTGACTTGCAGGGAGGCGGCGATCGGTTCGTTGGGGCGGACAGCAGGGCAGCAGCAGGGAGGCGGGCCGGCCGGAAACCTCGACGGCGGCGCCGCCTCGGGCATCCACGGCCGGCGACGTCTACAGCAACCTTGGAGCAGGAGGAGAGCCGGTTCCATTCCCGCCCCCGCGGGACTCTCTCGTCGACCACACCCGCTCCCACTCGCTACGAACGCCGGCCAGAAGGGGTCTGTTTGGGGTTCAGTTAACAGGGAAGGGAAACAGAGAGTTGGCAGGGAAGGAAGAGAGAGGGGAGGAAGAATGGCGGCGTGGAGGATGGGGTCTAGGGTTAGGGCTAGGAGTGGGGAGAGGTGGAGCTTTATGGAGGGAGAGGAGGTAGTACGACAAGCATCCAGGAGGGGAGGAA
Organism: Alopecurus myosuroides; assembly: GCA_028641055.1. Taxonomy (NCBI): domain Eukaryota; kingdom Viridiplantae; phylum Streptophyta; class Magnoliopsida; order Poales; family Poaceae; genus Alopecurus; species Alopecurus myosuroides. The sequence continues at coordinate 744,134,564 of CM054057.1, forward strand.
GATGATCGTGTGTGTTTGAGGCAGTCGACAGGGGGAGGAGGAAGACGACAAGGGTGGAAGGGTACTGGGCCAGAAATTTAGGTGGGCTAGGGGAAGAGTTGGGCCTCTCTCCTCTCTTGTGCTGTTTTTAATTATTTGTTCTTATTTATTTATTTTTGCATAGAATCAAATGGAAGAAAAGGATGGGGTTATGAGTTGCTAAAATTTTTGGGAAAATTCAGGTGCATTTGTTAGTCCAATATCTACCCTTGACAACTTAAGTTCTTTGAAAAAATTCAAACTATTTGCTGTTTTGTCAATTGGTTGGAATTTAAATAACTTGCAACTTAATTGAGTAATAAAGAAAACAACAATAATAATAGGGTGAACCCTATTATTAAAGTGATTAAAATTAGTTGATTGGCTTGTTAAAGTTTATAAGTTCAAAAGTGTTCTGTTTGATGCATTTGATTTGAATTTGAAAGTGATTTGAATTAATTGATTAAATTAATTGTTTGATTAAAACCAACAATTCAATAAGTGATCATTATGGAATTATTTGGAAACAAATGATTGAATGGTTTTGCAATTTTCATAACTTTCAAAAGGGTTGTTGTTTGGTGATTGCTTTGAATTTGGAACCAATTGGGAAATAATTAATTGAAATAAAAGCACCATTTTATTAGTTGATCAATGTGGAATGATATGAAAGCAAATTGGTTGTTTTATTTGAAATAACATTTTGGAAATTGTAACATCACAAGGATGAAACAAAGGGTTTGAAATTTGAGTTGAAATTCAAATAGAAAACAAAGGAAAACAAAGGAAAACAGTTGGAAAACAAATGAAAACAGAGGAAAACAAATGGAAACCAAACAAAACAAATGCAATCAACATGATGCCATGATGCAAAACATAAAATAACAGAGAGAAAACATTCTAAAGGCTATTTTTCAGACTTGGGATGTTACAGCCATGAATATGGCCTTTACTAAACATATTACCAATGCTCTCATGAAAGTTAGGGAAGAAAAGCTGAAACTTGAAACATCTATCCCTAGGAAATTAGATGATGGTTGGGAGTCTATCATTAAGATAAAAGTAAATGATTTTGATTGAAATGCTTTGTGTGAACTTGGTGCTAGTATCTCTGTTATGCCTCAAAAGCTTTATGATATGCTTGATCTACCACCGTTGGAACACTGTTATTTGGATGTTCATGTTGCTGATAATGCTAAGAAGAAACCTCTTGGTAGAATTGATGATGTTCTTATTATGGTTAACAATAACCTTGTCCCTGTTGATTTTTTTGTTTTGAACATTGAATGCAATGCTTCTTGTCCTATTGTTTTGGGAAGACCTTTTCTCAGAACTGTTGGTGCTGTTATTAATATGAAAGAGTGGAGTATTAAATATCAATTCCCCCTCAAGAAAGGTATGGAACACTTTACTAGAAAGAGGATGACGCTACCTTTTGACTCTATTATTAGAGCAAGTTATGATGTTGATGCTTCTTCACTTGAAAATACTTGAGTTTCTTTCTATGCCTCGCTGAAAGGCGTTAAAGAAAAGCGCCACCGGGAGACAACCCATTTTATTTCTCTGTTTTCAACCCGTTTTACTTCGTTTTCTTTTGTTTACTTTGCACCTGGGTGTTGCATATTTCCTTAGCAACCCCTCTGTATCTTTTCTTTTGTGTTTTTGTTGAGCCAAGTAAAGCCTCCAGTGGAAAGTTGAGGCTATATTTCGGATTTCTGTGCGGGAAACAGATTTCTGCTGTCCACTGTTTATTCCGTATAAAATCACAAAAAATTCAAAATGACCTGAGTTTGTTTATGCATAATCCTGGGCTGTATACGAAACTTTTCTTAGTTGAACACTTTTTTATTTGAGCAATAGAAGATTTTCGAAAAAAATCATATTTACCTGCTATCCTGTTTTGACAGATTTCTGCCAATAATTGCATTTGCATCTTAATCACTTTCTTTTGGTGTTCTTTTGAGAAAAAGAGTTTTAAAATAAGTTGTGATAGTAGCTAATGTGTTTATGAGTGTAGGTTGTGTTGAAACTGAACCATGTGAATTTATTATTTCGATTGCACTAACGTTGCTAATGAAGATTGTGAGAAGTTTGGTGTGAAGGAAGTTTTCAATGGTCAAGAAAAGAGGATGATATGACGTGATCAAGAAGAGTGAAGAGACTAAGCTTGGGGATGCCCCGGTGGTACATCCCAGCAAATTCCAAGAAGGCTCAAGCATCTAAGATTGGGGATGCCCAAGGCATCCCCTCTTCATCGACAAATTATCAGGTCACTTCTAGTGAAACTATATTTTTATTTGGTCACATCTTATGTGCTTTACTTGGAGCGTCTTTTATTTTTGTTTTCAGTTTGTTTGGTTTTCTTTGCTGTAATAAATGGTTGGATCTTATCATAATTGTGTGGGAGAGAGACATGCTCCGTTTTCATTGCTTAGAACACTCTAGTTTTCATTCTTATTGTTCTGTGATTGTTCACTTTTTGCTAGTACTGCGTTTAGCCTTTGTTTTCATGCATCTCTTATTCAGAGCTGTTAGTTTTAGTAGTGTTATGTGAGTACTCTCATGTTTGCTTGCTGTATCATGTAGAGTATTTTTGTTAAAACATATCTTGTATGGTGCTTGTTGGGAAAAGAAACTGTTGCTTGAAGTAGAATTTTTAATGGTGCAAGTAGAAGCTTGTATAGACTGTGGCTAGAACTTTCTCATATCATGCTAGATGTTATTTTAATTTTAAAGTTTTGTGGTTATTGAGTAGCATGATTAGCCTCAAATAGCTGAGAGTGTTTAATGTGCCATTGAAAGATTCATGAGTTGTTCTTGTCATGTTGAACCATAAATTTATGGTATTCTCTTTCGAATGTTTTATTTGGTTGACTTGGCGCATGCTCACACCATGTTTATGACTATGAACCAGTCACTAATAGCCTCTATGATCATTTAGTTTTTGAACTTGTGATACCGCTTATCCTTTAATTAATGATGTTTATGTCGCTATGCATATGATTATGGCTCTTATGCTCTCTTGATTTGTCGCTCACAGTCTTTTGCTAGCCTCCACCTGTACTGAGTATGAGCTCTACTCATGCATCCAACTCCCTAAAACCAAGTTTTCCCATTGTGTCCACCATACCTACCTACATGTGGTATTTAACTGACACTCCAAGTAAATTGCTCATGTGTTACTTTTAAAACCTTCAAAATTACTCCTGCTTTATGTTCCTGTTTTTGCTCACGAGGACGTAAATAGACAATCTTTATCTCACTTGTTGATTGGATTTCACACCCTGGACTAGTGGCTTCATCCTCTTATCCAAATGATAGAAGAGCTGGCAGCGGGGTGCCCAGCCCCAAATTAATACACACAAAATCTCTTCACTATTTTTTCCCCTGATTTATCAGTGAAAACATAATTGTGTAAACAAAAGAGAAAGAGGGATGACCTTCTACCCAGATGTGTCCTTCATATGGGGGCCACTCTTGTGAATCCAGTTGGCTTGTGACGTACTATATTTTCTGTTTACCATTCGTTGACATTAGCATACATCTCCCAAAATACAGACACTCCTCCATGTTATGTGATTGTTGGCAGGCACCCGAGGATTCGGTTAGCCATGGTTTGTGAAAGATGGATGGGGGAGTGTCAAACTTTTAATACCTCTGTTTAATAAAATAAAAGCTCTAGCATGTGAGTGATCCCTGCTTCCCTCTGCGAAGGGCCTTTCTTTTACTTTTATGTTGAGTCTCCATCTTCTAAATTTATGCACAGTTGAGAGAGCATTTTTGCCATTATGAGTTTTATGTGCATTTGTCCCAGAAACATTATTAATTGATTCATGGTGTGTTATTATTTGTTGTCAAATTATTTGTTATAGTCTTCCTCATGAACTTTGAAGGTGTCGTGGCATTTATGTTTTGCCCCACTCTTAAGGACTAGCGAAATATCACTTTGTCATGCTTTCTCTATACTTGAAACAAACATATATCTTTCTTTGCATTGTTATTCATGACCTTTTATTTGAGATACTTCTCATGATGCAATGTGATTGCTATGCTTTATTGTTAAAGTTCTATTTATCATGTTTGTGTTAAAGTTCTATGATCTCAGCTTACATATGCTTTTACATATTATGATCAAGATTGTTTGGTAGCATGTCACCTCAGAAATTATTTTGTTTTATCGTTTACCTACTCGAGGACGAGTAGGAACTAAGCTTGGGGATGCTTGATAAGTCATAAACGTATCCTTAATTTCTGATGTTCCATGTTGTTTCCCACATGTTTTCCTTACACTTTATGTCATTTTTATCGATTTCCCGGGACTAACCTATTGACAAGATGCCACCGAGCCAGTTCCTGTTTTCTGCTGTTTTTAGTTTTAGAAAAGTTGTTCGCGAAATATTCTCGGAATTGGACAATACGAAAGCCAGAAGTCCCGGAAGCATCCAGAAGTCCCGAAGAGCCCCGGAGGGGGGCCATAGGGTGGCCACACCATAGGGTGGCGCCACCACCCCCCTAGCCGCGCCACCTGGTGGTGTGGGCCCCCTGGCCACCACCCCCGGCATCGCCCTTTCACCTATATATACTCCCCGATGCATAAACCCTAGGGCGATCGACCTTTTCCACAAAATACATCCGTAGCTCCGCCGCAGCCGCCGACAAGTTTCAGGGGACAGATCTCTGTTCTGGCACCCTGCCGGGACGGGGAAGTGCCCCCGGAAGCCATCTCCATCGACTCCACCGCCATCTCCATCGTCGTTGTTGTCTCCTATAATGAGGAGGGAGTAGTTCTCCCCCGAGGCTGAGGGCTCTACCGGTAGCTATGTGGTTCATCTCTCTCTCCCATGGTGTGATCTATATGTGATCGTGAGCTTTGTAATCTAGTTGAATAAGTAGATGTTACTCTTCATCTTGTGCTACTCAAGTGTTTTATTAATATGAACTTTGGAGTCACCTTGTCCCGCGGTGTGAAGGTGACAGTGTGCACACCGTGTGTGTCTCCTCTATGAATTGTGGTGTTTGTCTAGTACCTTCTAGGGCGCTCATAGTGTGATAGCGTGGGGTTAACTAGACATGGAATGCTTTTTTGCAGCCCTACGCAAGATTAGTGTTCGTTATCCAACTGGAGAGGGTTAAGAGTAGCATAGTGAAGAGAAGATATTTAGTTATTCAATTATGTGATCATTGTTGAGAGTGTCCACTAGGGAAAGTAGGATCCCTAGGCCTTGTTTCCAAGCATTGAAACACTGTTTTCCGCCTGTTCTGCTACATGTTTGCTTGCTGACATATTTATTTCAGATTGTTATTATCACTTATAACCATCCATATTACTCGCATTTCACTATCTCTTCGCCGAACTAGTGCACCTATATACCTGACAAGTATATTGGGTGTGTTGGGGACACAAGAGACTTCTTGTATCGTAATTGCAGGGTTGCTTGAGAGGGATATCTTTGACGTCTACCTCCCTTAGTTTGATAAACCTTGGGTGATCCACTTAAGGGAAACTTGATGTTGTTCTACAAACCTCTGCACTTGGAGTCCCAACACTGTCTACAAGAATAGAAGCGTGCGTAGACATCAACAACTAAGTCCCGGCGGTACTACTGGACCAGTACCGCTGGAAACAGAAGCCAATTTCATATTGGCGGTACTACCAGCAATACTACCGCTCGTTGGTGCTGGCGGTACTACCGTTGGAGCGTCCGGTACTACCGCTGCACATAGTTGAGTTTGGTGGCTTTGGCATTCTGCACTCTTCCTTTTTGCGTCGAGATGATATTTCCTGAAATAACTTAAACACACTATTAGAACCTTAATCGTGTTGTTATCAACTCCAAAACAAATGAAAGATCAAATTCAAATGTACTTTCAGTCTCCCCCTTTTTGGAGATTGATGACAACACCACTAAGAGAGGTCGTTAAAATTTAGGTGGAGCACTTCTTGAGAAAAACAAGTGATACGTCAAGAATGTTTGCTGGTGAGACAAACTTTTGTTCCCTTTAGAATGTGTGTTCCCCCTATCTTTTAGAGACCTAGCAAGAGTAAAAGATATAACAATGGAACCACTTGCCACACAAAAGATAAAACCATAAAATCCATAAACCAAGAAGATAAATGGTTCACCACAAATAACACAAGTACGAGACACACCACAAAGACATCAAAGTTTGACACAACCACCCAAGCAAAGATAAGACGACTCTAAATAGAACTCTCTCCCTCTTTGGCATCAAGACACCAAAAAGGAAAGAGACGATGCCTGGAGGTCACTCGTTGGGGCTAGAGGCGCTTGCAGGGCTTCCAAGACCATGCTCGTCCTCAGAGTTAACATCTTCCACTTCATCTTTAGTATCACCACGAGTCCAAGGCTCATGAGAAGTGGTAGCATCATCAAGAAGGTCCGGATCCACCCAAGAGCCACCATGTTTAATTAGACTTCCACTCCTTGGAGGTAGTGATCCTATCCTCAGAGCCAGGACGATCAGTCACCCCAAGATGGGCAAATCTGTCACGAGATAGCTGACGTTCCTTCTTGCTACGAACATGAGCAAGATAAGCCTTGTTCTCCATGTCAATCCGACGGCAAAAAAACCTTCTTCAGAGTCTCAGACATCCACTTGCGAAACCCATTCTTATGAGCCCTTCCCTCCATCTCAAAGTCAGAATCACTAGAGCCATCAGTGGCAGGACCAAGATCATCAAGACAAAGCAGAGGAGATGTGTGCTTCCTGACACGAAGCTCCTTGACGCGGTGAGTAGTGAGCTCTTAGTCATTGTCCAAGAGAGCATTAGGGAGCTGAGCACAGCGCCAAGTAGTAGCAATGAGCCCGAACAAAAGAGCAGCAAAGACTGGAACCCTCCTCATCATCACAGAGTTGTACATCTCATTCCATATGATATCCATGATATCGAGCCTGCGACCATCACCCCGACGCCTATGAGTATGGACCATCAAGTCAATGAGAGAGCCATGGATCTTATCGAAGTTGCCAATCCGAGGAGCAAGAGTGTTCCTGAAGATCCACTGCAGGATGTCATATACTGGCAGCAAATTCTTGGAGAGACCAACCATAGCACGACCCAGGATATAAAGAGCATACATGTCCCGAGGAGCCATAGTCTTCTCCGGGTAGGGAACCCGGAAGAAGGTAGAGGAGAAAGAAACATCAGGAACCTCCCCAAAGTTCTGCAGACCCAACAAAGTAGCAAACTCAACCCAAGAAGCAGAGAACTTCTGATCCTTGGTCATCCATGTGATCCTCCTCTCATTAGTATGGAAGTAAAGTGTGGCATAGAATTGGCCCACGAGATGCTCATCATAGTCTTTGTTGATCTCAATGAAATCTAGAAGACCAAATTCCTCACAGACCTCCAGAGCTTCACCAAAGTAATCCATCTTGGATCTCATGAATGGAACATTGATGGAGAATTGGGTTACCACTTTGTTCCTGTTCTGCTGGTACTCCTCATAAAATATACGCTCCTGGAAGCGAGTCCAGAAGCACTTATTATCCCTTGGATCCCTTGGCTTGGTGTAAGGGTTGGTTCTCCTCTCTCTACGAATCTGCTCATCAGGCATGAGAGCAACAGACTTATCCCTGGCAGCTTGAGATTTCATCAACGCAGACCTCTGCCTCCTAGTCAGATTTCCCTGTGGCATCACTTCAGGAGCCTCATCTTCCTCGGGATTCTTCCGAGTCCTCTAAGCCGCACGCTTGCGACCTCCACCCTAGGAACCACTACCACCTGCACCTAAGATAGCATAGGGGGATAGAAATGAGGTAAGACAAACTTCAATCAAATGATATATGAGAAGATTCTCAAAAGAATTAGAAGTGCAAAAAGGTTCCAGGAAGCGGTAGTACCGCCGGGAGAAATGGTAGTACCGATGTCTCCAGCAGTCCCAGCTATAGCGGTAGTACCGATGTTTCCAGCGATAGTACCGCTGCAGGCGGATCTGCCATGGCACCCAATGGTACAACCGATTCCAATCGGGACAAATTGCACAAAAAAGTCTTAAAGAATCTACTCAACTAGGCAGCACATCAAACTACTTCTAGACTAGGATATCTCTAGAGCCCTAAACAACTTCATCTCACAAGATTACTCGAGGGAGAGAGATCGAATGGGTTACCAGAGCTCATCATCGTGGAGAAGAGGTTGGAGGTGATCCCCGGGCTTCCTCCGGCCTGAGAGGAGCACTCGATCACCGGAGAGAACCCTCCCCGGCGGATGGAAGGAGCAGCGGCGGCGAGATCCGGTGTGGGGAATGAATGAGGGAGAGAGGAGGTAAAAAGGTAACTCCCTCTCCCAGGTCCGTATTTAAACCCACGGATTTTGACCGCAGCGGTAGTACCGCTATGCTCAGCGGTAGTACCGCCCACCTGGGGCTACCGGTACCGCGAGGTAGTACCGCTGCTGGAGTTTTTGCAGAGCACAATTTCCTATAGCGGTAGTACCGTCAATGGTACACGGTAGTACCGTGCGCTGGGTGCTACTGTCGGTTGCAGCAGTAGTACCTCTGCGACTGGCGGTAGTACCGCTAGCCAGGTTCCTTCCTTCCGACGAGAGATCAAAAGATAAAAGTTTTGTAGCAGATTTTGTTTGAGGGTGGGAAACATGAGGCTTGGGATAAGAGCTCAAACTGGGATGGTACTACACAATCAATCTTTTGCAAGGAAAACAAAACTCGAATAAGGAAAAGAGAGAGTGTGTTTCCCAAACGACAACAAGGACTCACAAAGAGATAAAGAAGTCAAATAAAACCAAATAAGAACCAAACAACAACCAACTCTTCAAGAGAAGAGGTTGGTGGCCTAAGCCACCATGTAAGAGATTATGGTATGTCACCGCAAAGATATATCTTGGGTGCATGGCCAACACTCGACATTGAAGCTCACAATTCAACATTAGAAAAAGAGAGATAACAATGAATTTTTGCTTTGGGCATAATGGGGGGAGGGAGAACCCAATGTTTTAGGATAACACTCCCCCTATGTCCATGCCTTCACCTAAACCCAAACACATATCAACTATAGGGTTGTGTGCAAGATCTTCAAGTCAAACTCCTAGAATTGATGATATTTAGCTCATTCCTCAAGAACATGAATCTTGCATCATCGAGAGGCTTTGTGAAAATGTCCGCAAGATTATCCTTGGTGGGGACATATGCTAGCTCAATATCACCTCTTGCCACATGATCCCGGATAAAATGATGACGAATCTCAATATGCTTCGTCCTTGTGTGTTGCACGGGGTTGTAGGCGATCTTCATGGCACTTTAATTGTCACACATGGGAGGCACCTTCTCAAAGTGAACATCATACTCTTTGAGGGTTTGCCTCATCCATAGAAATTGGGTGCAAGCACTAGCGGCCGCCGCATACTCGGCTTTGGCGGTAGAGAGAGATATAAAATTTTGCTTCTTGGAAGACCAACTCACCAAGGACCTACCAAGAAATTGGCAAGCCCCGGAAGTAGACTTCCTATCATCTTGATCACCGGCCCAATCCGAGCCCGTGTAGCCCTTGAGAGCGAACTGTGCCCCCTTTGGGTACCACAAACCAAACCTTGAGGTATCAACCAAATACCAAAAGATCCTATGGACCACCACTAAGTGGATTTCCTTAGAAGCCGCTTGATACCTTGCACACACACCTACACTCAAAATGATATCAGGCCTAGATGCATAAAGATAAAGCAAAGAACCAATCATAGAACGATACAACTTTTGGTCCACATCTTTACCATTCGGATTGCGCTTGAGGTGGCATTTGACTTGCATAGGAGATGGCTTCATTTTGGCACCTTGGAAATTAAACCTCTTGAGCATGTCTTGGGTTACTTGGCTTGAGAAATGAAAGTCTCACGAGCCAATTGCTTGATCTTAAAGCCAAGGAAGAATTTAAGCTCTCCCATCATGCACATCTCAAACCTGTCAGTCATAAGCTTTGATAACTCATTATTAAAAGCTTGGTTAGTTGAGCCAAATATAATATCGTCCACATAGAGTTGGCATATGAAAAGCTCTCTCTTTACCCTCTTTGTGAAAAGGGTGGGGTCGATCTTCCCAACTTCAAAACCACGGTCTTCCAATAACTCTCTAAGTTGCTCATACCATGCATGTGGTGCTTGTTTAAGTCCATATAGCGCCTTATCAAGCTTGTAGACATGGTTAGGAAAGTTGAGGTTCTCGAACCCTGGAGGTTGCTTAACATATACCTCCTCTTTTAGTTGACCATCCAAGAAAGCACTTTTGACATCCATTTGTTGCAACTTGAAATTATGCGAAGATGCATATGCAAGAAGGATACGGATGGACTCAAGGCGAGCCACGGGAGCATAGGTCTCATCAAAGTCAATGCCTTCCACTCGAGTGTAGCCTGGAGCCACCAATCTTGCCTTGTTCCTTATGACAATACCATGTTCATCTTGCTTGTTCTTGAATATCCACTTAGTGCCAATAACATTGTGTCAATCTTTGGGCTTCTCAACTAGCTTCCAAACTTTGTTGCGCTCAAAGTTATTGAGCTCATCATGCATAGCTTCAACCCAATCGGAGTCCACAAGAGCTTCAAACACTTTCTTTGGTTCCACCATAGATATGTCAGCTTGATGCTCACTAAAATGAGCCAGTTGCCTTCTTGTAGATCTTCTAGCTAGAACATCTTCCAACTCTTTGTTGCCTTGGGCATCAATATGCTTCAAAGCTCTTCTTATCCTTCTACCACGATGGGCTTTGATCTCCTCATTATTGCGAGGAGAAATCACTTGATCATCTTGATCATTTGGGTCCCCGTCTTGACCAACTTGGACTTGATCATCATCATCATCAACAACATCTTCAACACTAGCTTCAACTTGAGGAGAGGAGGATGAGGATGGTTGATCTTGGCCTTGACTTTGACTAGCTTGAATGACAGGAGTGGTTGCATCTTGCGTAGTAACTTGGTCAATGAGAGGAGGGTCTTCAACATGTTCTTGGTTAGGTGCATCACTTGGCTCCTTGGCTTTTTCTTCTATTGTAGAGGAGGGATCCACTTGAGTAGAGCATAGTCCTTCTTGAGTCGCCATAAGGTGTCCCTCAATGGGGCGGAAAAATCTCACACCCATCCTTCCTATGGCTTCTTGAGACATTTCAACATCTACATTAGAAACATGAAATTGCGCCACTTGGGAGCCATCATTTTCCTCAAAAACCACACTACAAGTTTTTATGACAATCCGTGAGGCTTTGTCAAAGACTCTATAAGTGTGGGATTTGGCACCGTAACCAACAAATATACCCTCAATAGTTTTGGATTGAAATTTAGACAACCAAACACCCTTGATATAATAGAAGCACTTACAACTGAATACATGGAAGTAGGAGACGTTGGGTTTGTTGCCAGTGAGGATCTCGTATGGAGTCTTCTCCATGCCCTTGCGGATGTAGAGGCGGTTGGATGAGTGGCATGCGGTGGAAATGGCCTCGGCCCATAAGTATTGGGGAGAAGAATACTCTGCCAACATTGTCCTTGCCATATCCAATAGAATTCTATTCTTCCACTCGGCTACACCATTTTGTTGATGGGTGTAGGTGGCGGAATATTGATGACGGATATCCTCATCACTAAGGAATTAATTCAAAGTGTAGTTCTTGAACTCGGAGCCATTATCACTCCTAATGGCCATGATTTGGACACTATGTTGACGTTGAACTTGGTTGGTGAAGTCGATGATAGTTTGTTGGGTCTCACTCTTGCACTTAAAGAAATAAACCCAAGTGTATCTTGAGTAGTCATCGACAATCACCAAGCAATACTTCTTGCCACCAAGAATTGCCTCGGGCACGGCACCAAAGAGATCAACATGGAGAAGTTCCAAGATCCTCTTTGATGAGATAATAGTCTTGGCCTTGTGGGCGGCATCATGCATCTTTCCTTCAACACACAGCCTACAAACGCGATCTTTGGAAAAGGAAACATTTTCTTTTAGTCCGAGGATGAGGCCACCTTTGTGAAGACTTTGCAAAGTTCTCATGTTTACATGGGATAAGCGGCGATGCCACAACCACCCCACGTCCACCTCTCCGAAAAGACACGTTGATTGAGAGTTGGTAGACTTCAAAAAGTCCACCACGAACAACTCATTTTCAACATGTCCCACGTATGCGAAATCAAGAGACTTGCTCCTCAAAAGGGCCACAATATCATCAAAGAAGACGGACAAACCCATCTTCCCTAATGAACGAACTGAAAGTAAATTGTAACCAAGGGATTCAACAAGCATGACGTCCATGATAGTGATATCATGAGCAATCACAACATTGCTAAACCCCGATACCTTAGACTTGGACTTGTCTCCATAAGTGACGGTTGTATCAATATCATTTGGGCGCAACTATGTCACAAGTTCTTTGCTTCAGGTCATATGACTAGTGCATCCACTATCAATTATCCATTTAGACCCACCGGAAGCATAGTCCTGCAAGAGATCATTGACTAGAGTTAGGACCCGAGGAGGGTCCCTTCATGTTAGCAACAAGGGTCTTTGGAACCCAAATGGTATAGTAAATGTAACCTTCAATAGGACCAACATATTTAGCTTGCACAACACCATAATAATCAACATATAAGAAATTGTGTGGATTGTTAGTTCCCACGGAAATGCTACGAGTAGTGTTGTCCCTCATGACACCACCACTCGAAGCAACATTGTTGGCATTCTTCTTGTTCTTCTTCTTGGCAACATATCCAAGACCTTGCTTGCCCACTTGTGTCCTAGGAGCACTCATTTGTGGTCTAGCAACAACCACTTGTGGGCTTGAGGTCACCACCTCCTCATCTTGATGGCTCTTGTCCTCGAGCCTTGCAAGCTCATCCTTCAACCTAGCATTTTCCTCAATAATATTTGCATGATCACAAGAAGAAGTAGAAGTGCTAGAGTTGTTAAGTTGATTAATTTGAGTTTGAAGTTTTTCATGTAACTCTTTGAGGGTAGAGTGGTGACTCTCCAAAGCCTTGTGAGCCTTGGTGAGCTTTTCAAACTCCTCGGTTAGTTTATCATGACCAACCCCAAACTCGAACTTATCCTTTTTAGCCTTTTTATATTTAGCAATTGCAAGGTCACGTTCCTTAGTGATATTAGCAACAATTTCATTATGTGACTCTTCAATAGATTCAAGTTCATCTTCAAAAGAAACTCTACCATCATGCTCTTCCTCAAGAGTCATGGAGAGAGATGATATCTCATCTGCATCCTTTCTTTCAATCTCACCTTTCTTCTAAAGAGCTTCATGGGCCTCTCCCAATTGGCTCATGATATGATCAAAGTACTTCTTTCTCTCCCCTTGCACGTTAGACATAAAACGTTCCAAAGTGACCATTTCATCTTCTACTCTAAGACTAGCATGATTTTCCAATACATTTGGGGTCTTAGAGTTTGGAGAAGGTGATACCTCCGAGGCCTTAGCCATGAAGCACTTGGCATTGGGTGAGGATGATTCTCATTGGGGGATTCAAAGAGAGATGAAGATGATGGAGTTGAAGCAATAGCAAGAGCGACCACTTCACTTGTGGTTTCTTCTGCTTCATCACTTCCGAAATCATACTCCTCTTGAGTCACTAGCACAAACTTGGTGGGAGACTTCTTGTTGAATGGTTTCTTCTTGAAGTGAGGTTTCTTGTAAGCAAACTTGGACTTATCCTTCCGAATGAGCTTGCCACCATGGAGTTCTCTATTCTCATAGGGACACTCCGCAATGAAATGGTGCTTATCTTGACAATTGAAGCAAGACCTCACACTTTGAGTCCGTTTCGTTGCCATAGCGATACTTGGTCTTCTCCTCAACATATGCCTTGGCCTTGGATGGATTCTTCCAAAACTTTTCCACGGTAAGATCAATGACATCTTTGAGCACGGGGTCATATTCTTGATCCTTCAATGGAGCCAAGTCCTCAAAGAAATATTCTTCATACTCAACATCTCTTGACACAACCTTGGCCTTCAAAACAACTGATTCCCCTTTGTGCATTCCTAGGGCTCTACACGGTTGTCAAGAGCATGCTTGGTTTGCACTTGATAGGAGCACACCTCTTGCATCACTTGAGTTGAGGTCAAAGAAGCAAAGTCATGTCTTCCTTGAATGCTCTTCAAGTCTGTGGGCTCGAAAGGCATGAGAGCAATCATGTACTTTCTTTTGATCCAAGCATCATCAATATACTTGGCACTGCCATTGTGGAATGCGGTGGCAAGAGTCTTGAGCCTTCGGTACATATCTTCATGGCTCTCACCATCATGCATATAGAACCCTTCAGCCTCATTGCTTAAGGCATCATACCTATTCCTTTGCATGCTCTCATTGCCCACAAACATTATGACAAGAGCGTCTCATGTTTCCTTGGAGGTGGAATATTGTTGAAGATGAGACATGTGGCTAGGACCCACGGCTTGTTGAATAATACACAAGGCGGTGTAGCTGAGTTGACAATCTACAGCTTCTCTTCTTGTCAAGTTCTTGGGGCCATGTGGCTTGTATCCATCTCGAGTGACCCTCCAAAGTTCTATACAAGAAGAGTTCAAGTGAGTCTCCATATAATATTGCCATTCACCAAAAGAGTGTGAATCGAATCCTTTACTCCAAGTATTTCAAATATGCTTGGGGCACACACCCACAACCATGCTTGGGGCACACACCCAAAACCAAATTGGGGGCTCCCAAAAATCACCAATCACCAACAAGTGTAGCAATGGAGTCTAGGTTCTCCACAAGGAAACCCTAGACTAGATCCCTCTAGAGAATGAGAAGGAAATGAAGATCGGCTCGGTGAAGATGTAGATAGGGGTCTTCTCCTTCAGTACTCCAAGTATCAACGAGTTTAGGTGGAGGGATTGGGAGAAATCTAGCTTTTTGAGGCTCAATAAATGCTTGTCTTCAATGCCGGTTCGAGCAACCTTTGGAGAAGAAGGGGATGGGGTATTTATAGCCCCCTCCCCACAACTAGCCGTTTGACCCTTTTACGCCTAGCGGTACTACCGCCGGGGTCAGCAGTACTACCACTTGTTGTCAACCAGAGCGGTACTAGAGAGATCCCAGTTGAAGGGCGCGGGCGGTACTACCGCGGAAGTACGGCAGTACTTCCAGCGGCGGTACTACCGCTAGGCCCACTGGTACTACCGCTGGCCACGAATACGAAATAACTCGAAGTGGCTGGCGGTAGTACTAGGGCACTACCGCTCTAGTACCATAAAGGTTACTGCGAACAAAACTCCCCGGGTACTGCCAGCGGTACTTCCGCTTCCTAGACGGAGCGGTACTACCGCCGTGGGAAGTGTTGCTCCTCACACAACTAAGTCACAACGGTACTACTGGACCAGTACCGCTGAAGTACCGCTGGAAACAGAAGCCAATTGCATATTGGCGGTACATCTGGCGGTACTACCAGCAATACTACCGCTCGCTGGTGCTGGCGGTACTACCGCTGGAGCGTCCGGTACTACCGCTGCCCAGAGTTGAGTTTGGTGCCTTTGGCATTTTGCACTCTTTCTTTTTGCGTCGAGATGATATTTCCTGAAATAACTTAAACGCACTATTAGAACCTTAATCGTGTTGTTATCAACTCCAAAACAAATGAGAGATCAAATGCAAATGCACTTTCACATCTTCCGCTGGTTCGTTAAAGCATAATTTCTTGGAAGTATAATCTCCCGATTTATATCGTTCTCACGGAGAGCTGATCTGGTAAAGGGTTTTTAAGGTTGTCTTTGTCCCGCACAAGGTGTTAGACTTATGTGAATTGACTCACATAAATATTAATTCGTGTAAACCCGCGGAAAATAGATGATGAGGTGTATGGAAATAGAAATGGAATAACTTACTAATAGTAAATAACCGAAAAAAATAAGTACTGTAAATTTGTGTTGTATTGCTTATGGATGGAATAGGCGCGGAGAGATTTCTGGTTCATGGTTCTTGTGAATATGCTTGATGGAGGTAGCGGATATGTGATACATATTCTCTTCTACTGAATGATCGGTAGGCGAGTCACCCTGAAATAGTTAAACGTCCCCATGCCTGGATCTGTTTATCACTATTGTCTTACTTCCCTGTTCCATTCACATGGTTAGTTCAGATATTTAAAACCAATAGGTTAGACCAATGCATTAAGTTTGGTGGCTTCTCGTGATCCTCTTGCTGTCTTCACTCCTCATTAATATCTCCACTTGTCATTTCGGAGGTCGCAGAATCGTTGAACAACAAATATATGTTTACGTAGGTCTCTAGTACATCATGTTACCTGGGCCCTAGATAACATACATTACGCACACTGTAAAGACATAATCCTATATAGAATAATGTCGCACCCGGACTTCTAGAGGATACTCACCGTACGAACTGAACAGTATTTTGGTTGGATTACGGGGCTTAACGGCTCCCGCGTCCCCTTACGGGTAGGCCAGCACTTATGTGCGACAACCAACCGTTACTGTTCACCGTCGATGTAAACTATCCCGTAGAAATCAGGATACTTCCATTGACGTACTTCAAAACATACACACATGGTACGTCAACGGCATTGGAACAATGGATATCACAACAGATCTCTACGACACAAAAGATTGAAATAAGTTGCAAATAGCTCTCACTAGGGCAGAGAATAGCAAATACAATCATTCAGAGGGCACATGCCCCAACAATTCATCATTACATCACAGCGGAAGCATTCAACATGTCTGAGTACAGACAAGAACCAAATAGGCCTAAGAGGCCGGAAACGAAAAGACGGAGCCCATCCACGAAGTCTCAGATCCTGCCCGGGTCCGCTATCTACTCGTCAGCAGTCTCGTCATACCATGTAGTAGCCACCATGTAGATCCTCGGAAACACCGTCTGCGTAAACCACAGCCCCAAAGGGGTCAGTACACCAACGTACTGGCAAGCAAGACTCACAGTTCACCAAAGTGTAGCCGTCAACACCAAGCACAGAGCTTTGGGTTCAACGGAAGAGAGGGGATATAAAAGATGCTGCAACTGGCTGCGCTAACCATCTACAGAAATCTATAACTTCCAACTAACGAAAGGAGATAAGATCGGGGATTGTAACCAACTGAAAGATAATTCAAAACAAACCCATCCTGGATCTCGCCCCTTATCCAAAGAAGCAATCCGAGGATAACTCACACAGTTGTATAAAGGTGAATCAAGTTATTGTGTCATCAACCTATTACTAGTCAAGTTATTAATCATTGGTGTAACATGTTTGATCATTATGTTTAAGTTGTCCTGAGTACTTGTTAGCCAGTACTTTCACCAAGTAATCCATAACCGCGGAAAACACGGCTTCTCGAGAAGATTATCCCTGCAGGGTTGCACCAATTTGGCCGTACACGCAAGAATATCCCGCCAGACGGGAATCAAACCCACCAAGCGAGGTACTCTACACAACTCGACTCTTCTTCGCATCAAGCCCAAAGAACCTTGGGCGCACGGCTAATCGAGCCCAGAAGAAATGGACCCTCATAGCACTCTAAGAACGTGTCCCCCTATATGCCGACTACAAAGTTTCCACCCTGGCCTGGGCTCGCAAAAACATGCATGCGGCAAATGGAACACACGAACTAAATGAGGCGATTTGGACGAGATGCGAATCGAATCAAATTGAGGGGGGCGCCCATACTCGCTTCCCACATGCGGTTAGTGCGCTCATCATGGATCAGTAGACAAGACCCTTTTCCTATTAGGGTCGACACTAGCAGGCCTCAAAACCACACAGGGCCTCCTGCCGGTGCCTTATCATCAAATTTATTATTAATAGTAACATTAGCATGATTGATTGATTAAACATCGAGCCCCAGAACATAATGGATTATAGTAACAGAAAGTAACGGGAACAGACTCGAGCAAAAGCAACCTAAGCATGCTAGTAAGACACTGGCTCAACCAAGGGGTGATAGGAGTGGAGGTGAGGCAATATCAAGGTTAAGGGATTCATGTGATGGGTTCGTAACAGAAACAACTACTACTAAGGCTAGCAGAAAAGAACAACGGAAAGTATCGGTAACCAATGTTGAAAAGGAACACGATGGTTCATGTGAGTGATAACTTGCCTGCAAAACCCAGTAGCCTGGTACTGAGCTAACTCCTTAGACGGGGATGTCGTAAGTATCGTCGGTGTCAACGTCGTCGTTTTATCCGAGAAGAAGCAAACAAACAATGCAGAAAGATAAACAATCAATAACATGGAATAGTGCACAAACAATGGGATGATGCATGTCATGTTAATAGATGCATCAGAATAACTACTTGACAGGATAACACAATTTAATTGGACCCATATGCCATTGGATTGCATATGGAAAAGATCATTGAACTAAGTGGAAACAAATGATTTACAATTAATTATTAGGTGAGAGTTGTTAGCATGATGCATGCATGATGATAACAACAAAATAACAACAAACAATGATAGATGCAAGTGAAAAAGGATTGGAACAAGTTTTGGAAATCATGTATTAAGTTTAGGAAATTTTGGTTACTTAAAGGTGTCACACAGCATTTGTTGTTTTCAATAATGTTAAATTGTTCAAAACAGATAACAAAGTTTTATTTGAAAAGAAAACAAGATTTTAGTTGGAATACATGTTTCACTTGTTGCAAAAGGATTTCAAATAAATTATTTATGAATTAAACAAGTGTAAGCAAGAATTAAATGAATTTAATTCAAACATGAACTTATTTGAATTTTTATTTGTTCAAAGCATTAAACCAAATTCATATTTGAAAGGTTATGCTTTGATGGTTTGAAAACATATTTTATATGTCCCAAGAATTTGATTTCAAGTTATGAATTTAGCAACTTTAAATCATTTAACCAATTTTATTTATTCAAAACAGGAAACAAAAATTATATTTGAAAAGGTTATTCAAAATGGTATGGAAACAGATTTTATTTGCATTTATTGGAGTAATAAACAATTAGTTATGGAATTTACAAATTAACATTTGAATTATTTACATTTGAATTTTTAAATGCATTTGAAGTTTCCAAAACAGTACACAAATTGGATATTTGGAAAGATTAGGAAATTTGGATCAGAATTCATATAAAACTTTTAGTTATTGGAATTACAGAATAAAAGTTATTAAATTTTGAAGTTTTGTTTTAATTCTGCTAGTTAAATGAATTTGTAATTTACAGGAATTTTCAGAAAACATTTGTTACTCTCAGTTTCACCTACCACTGTCACTGCCCGTGGGCCTGGACAGCGTGGACCACGCAGCTGCACGCGTGGCCACCAGGGGGCTTACAGGTGGACCTCTGCCTAGGGGAGAAAAATTCCCCAAAAAGGTTGGGGTAGCGGGGAATCGAACCGTGGGCGTGGTGTGCGCGCAGCGTGGCGTTGCCACTGCGCTGCGAGAGAACTTGTTGACAGAAACGATGCGCAGGGAGGATAATGTTAACAAGTTCTATCTGAAGAATTGCTGACGAACGCGTGACTGCAACTGACAGGGACTTCGCCGGCGATCAACGGAAACGAACGCGTGGATGTCGTGCTCGCATTCTGTACTGGATGCACGCGCGTGGAAGAGATGCTGCCGTGCACGGTGAGTGCACCGAGAGGGAGGAGGAGGGAGACGGTGGCTCACCGTGGGGACTGTCACTGACGAGCTCGACGGCGGACAGAGACAGGCTCGACGGCGGGGATCCAGGCGGTGTCGACCTCAGCGGCGGTGTCCAGAGGCTCCAGGGCGTCGCGGCGAAGCGATCCCCGTGTCCAGCGCGGAAGAAGATGGACCGCAACGACGGCGGCGTCCTCGGGTTCAGGTTCGGGCAGAAGTTGCCGGCGGCGTCGGCGTGGATGGCGGTGGCGATGGCGGGCGTCTCCGGGCTGGTGCTGGTGTGCAACCGAGAGAGGAAGGAGTGGGTCTCCAATTCCCGGTGGCTAGGAGGGTGGTGGTGGAGCTGCAACGCCGGTGATCGACGAGGTTCAGAGAGGCGCGCCGTCGGTGAGAGCTTCAGAGGAAGGATCGTGGCGAGGTTCAGAACAGAGGCGGATTGGGGTGCAGGAGAGGGAAGACGGCGGCGGGCGAGGGCAGTTAGGGCTAGCAGGCTAGGTTAGGGCACAGGTGCGAGGCCGTAGGGGTCTTATAGGGCGAGAGGGATCCTCCTGGCCGTCGCTGTGGTACTGCTGCTGCCGTGGCAGCAGCGGATGCTGCTCCGTACGAAGGTGGACGACGGGGGGAGGCTCTCCGAAAGGGTAAGTGATCCAGGTGGGCTGGGCCTTGCGCTGTGCGGTAGTTAGGAAAAGCATTGGGCTGGGGTAGGTTAGGTTTAGCTGCTGCCCGTTTGCTTTTTATTATTTCTGTTTCTTTTTTTTTTTCTTTTTTTTGCTGAAACCAAATTTGGAAGAAAAGGAGGGTTTGTGGGTTAGTAAAAATTCCAGTAAAATTAGGGTGTGCTTGTGATGTTAATTTCAAACAGATAGCAAAGTTGGATTTCAAAAACGTTTAAGTTTTTGTGCTGTTTGGGAAATAGATCAATTTAGATGATTTTCTTAATATTTAAATTGATTAATGAAATCAACCTTTTAATAAGGTGACCCAAAGGAATTAATTGGAAAACAAGGAATTAGAGAAAGTTTTGGTTATTATTTTTTTAATTTTCAAATTGGGTTCTGTTTTGAATGTTTTGGTTTGAATTTGAGCAATTTAGAAATTAATAGATTAATATTGAAAACAAGGATTTTAATAGGGGAACCCTATTGATTAAAGTGATTAAATTAGTTGATTGGGTTGGAGATTTTCATAGATTCCAACAGGTACTGATTTGAAGAGTTGATTTGAATTTGAAAATGATTTAGACTTAATTGATTGAATTAATGGTTTGATTAAAAACCAACAAGTTAAGGAGTGAAAAACAAGGATTAAAATGGTTGTTTTTATTTGTTATTTTTATTCCAAAAATTGTAACAGAACAAGTATGAAAACATTGTTTGAATAAAGTTTGAATTTGATTTGTGAAAACAGTGGAAAACAAATGCAACAATTTAGAAACAAAAGCAAACAACATGGAAACAATATGATGACATGATGCAATACTTAAATAAACAAGAAATCAACCATTTTAAGGGGAGTTTTCATACTTGGGATGTTACAAACGCCCCCCTTGAAGGAATCGCGCCCCGAGATTCCTACTGAGAAAAGAAAGGGTCCGGATACTTCTTGGAAGATCCTCTTGAGTTGTGTCACGTGAAACACATCGTGCACATTGGATAGACGTCAGGGAATTTGGAAACCACCGAAATATTTCAAGTAAAGGGAGAGGTATAGGTTTTGTATGGAGGATGTATAGCTGGATAGAATTTGATTCATTTGGAGAGTAGATTATCTGTAATAAAGGTGGAACAGAGTTATTGACATCAATGGAACACCAAGGATGACATCAATGTCAGAATCAGCAACATGAGAGTAACGAGGAATATGTGGCCTCTCATTAGAATTGGATTGTTCTTATTTATCTTGGAAGTCAACATTTGAGATCCCGGGGAGTGCACAGAGTTTTGATGGCTTAGTGGAACCAGAATTGGGTTGTATGTTGTGGAAAAGATCTTTGACACAAAGGAATGTGATTCTCCGGTATGAAATAACACTTTAGCTGGAATAGAGTTTAGCAGATGAACGGGGAAACTTGATTAGACTCCGGTAGAAGAATTGAAGTGGAAAACAACAAGATTTCAACGGACAGGATGTTGAGAAGAACAGGATATCAACATCGGGGAAAACGAGAACAAAACTCCTGAGGTACTACGGAAAAACCCATCCAGGCTTCTAAAGGATCAATATCTACTGCTTAAGGAATAGAGGATCTGCTTCCGGGGCTTACACGCCTCCGTTCTCAATCGTGAGTAGGCAACATGATAAATCATGTCACAACCACCTCCATTCCTATGGTCTAGTAGATATAACCATCCTAGAGAAACCAGGATTCGTGAAATCCTAACTTGAAAGTTTAGATGAGAAGGGAAAAACAACGTTGCACTTCCTTACCAGAAAAGGGAGGGTGGGTGGGAAGAAGAAAAAGAACAGAATTCCTACTCTCACGTTTCATTTTCCTATATAGCTACAAAATAGTTTCTAGACTCAACTGCGACCAGTAAAAAGGGATCCTACAGGCAGACAGGCTCTGATACCATTTGTCGCACCCGGACTTCTAGAGGATACTCACCGTACGAACTGAACAGTATTTTGGTTGGATTACGGGGCTTAACGGCTCCCGCGTCCCCTTACGGGTAGGCCAGCACTTATGTGCGACAACCAACCGTTACTGTTCACCGTCGATGTAAACTATCCCGTAGAAATCAGGATACTTCCATTGACGTACTTCAAAACATACACACATGGTACGTCAACGGCATTGGAACAATGGATATCACAACAGATCTCTACGACACAAAAGATTGAAATAAGTTGCAAATAGCTCTCACTAGGGCAGAGAATAGCAAATACAATCATTCAGAGGGCACATGCCCCAACAATTCATCATTACATCACAGCGGAAGCATTCAACATGTCTGAGTACAGACAAGAACCAAATAGGCCTAAGAGGCCGGAAACGAAAAGACGGAGCCCATCCACGAAGTCTCAGATCCTGCCCGGGTCCGCTATCTACTCGTCAGCAGTCTCGTCATACTCCATGTAGTAGCCATCATGTAGATCCTCGGAAACACCGTCTGCGTAAACCACAGCCCCAAAGGGGTCAGTACACCAACGTACTGGCAAGCAAGACTCACAGTTCACCAAAGTGTAGCCCGTCAACACCAAGCACAGATGCTTTGGGTTCAACGGAAGAGAGGGGATATAAAAGATGCTGCAACTGGCTGCGCTAACCATCTACAGAAATCTATAACTTCCAACTAACAGAAAGGAGATAAGATCGGGGATTGTAACCAACTGAAAGATAACTTCAAACAAACCCATCCTGGATCTCGCCCCTTATCCAAAGAAGCAATCCGAGGATAACTCACACAGTTGTATTAAAGGTGAATCAAGTTATTGTGTCATCAACCTATTACTAGTCAAGTTATTAATCATTGGGTGTAACATGTTTGATCATTATGTTTAAGTTGTCCTGAGTACTTGTTAGCCAGTACTTTCACCAAGTAATCCATAACCGCGGAAAACACGGCTTCTCGAGAAGATTATCCCTGCAGGGTTGCACCAATTTGGCCGTACACGCAAGAATATCCCGCCAGACGGGAATCAAACCCACCAAGCGAGGTACTCTACACAACTCGACTCTTCTTCGCATCAAGCCCAAAGAACCTTGGGCGCACGGCTAATCGAGCCCAGAAGAAAATGGACCCTAGCACTCTAAGAACGTGTCCCCCTATATGCCGACTACAAAGTTTCCACCCTGGCCTGGGCTCGCAAAAACATGCATGCGGCAAATGGAACACAGAACTAAATGAGGCGATTTGGACGAGATGCGAATCGAATCAAATTGAGGGGGGCGCCCATACTCGCTTCCCACATGCGGTTAGTGCGCTCATGGATCAGTAGACAAGACCCTTTTCCTATTAGGGTCGACACTAGCAGGCCTCAAAACCACACAGGGCCTCCTGCCGGTGCCTTATCATCAAATTTATTATTAATAGTAACATTAGCATGATTGATTGATTAAACATCGAGCCCCCAGAACATAATGGATTATAGTAACAGAACGTAACGGGAACAGACTCGAGCAAAAGCAACCTAAGCATGCTAGTAAGACACTGGCTCAACCAAGGGGTGATAGGAGTGGAGGTGAGGCAATATCAAGGTTAAGGGATTCATGTGATGGGTTCGTAACAGAAACAACTACTACTAAGGCTAGCAGAAAAGAACAACGGAAAGTATCGGTAACCAATGTTGAAAAGGAACACGATGGTTCATGTGAGTGATAACTTGCCTGCAAAACCCAGTAGCCTGGTACTGAGCTAACTCCTTAGACGGGGATGTCGTAAGTATCGTCGGTGTCAACGTCGTCGTTTATCCGAGAAGAAGCAAACAAACAATGCAGAAAGATAAACAATCAATAACATGGAATAGTGCACAAACAATGGGATGATGCATGTCATGTTAATAGATGCATCAGAATAACTACTTGACAGGATAACACAATTTAATTGGACCCATATGCCATTGGATTGCATATGGAAAAGATCCATTGAACTAAGTGGAAACAAATGATTTACAATTAATTATTAGGTGAGAGTTGTTAGCATGATGCATGCATGATGATAACAACAAAATAACAACAAATAACAATGATAGATGCAAGTGAAAAAGGATTGGAACAAGTTTTGGAAATCATGTATTAAGTTTAGGAAATTTTGGTTACTTAAAGGTGTCACACAAGCATTTGTTGTTTTCATCATGTTAAATTGTTCAAAACAGATAACAAAGTTTATATTTGAAAAGAAAACAAGATTTTAGTTGGAATACATGTTTCACTTGTTGCAAAAGGATTTCAAATAAATTATTTATGAATTAAACAAGTGTAAGCAAGAATTAAATGAATTTAATTCAAACATGAACTTATTTGAATTTTTATTTGTTCAAAGCATTAAACCAAATTCATATTTGAAAAGGTTATGCTTTGATGGTTTGAAAACATATTTTATATGTCCCAAAAGAATTTGATTTGATCAAGTTATGAATTTAGCAACTTTAAATCATTTAACCAATTTTATTTATTCAAAACAGGAAACAAAAATTATATTTGAAAAGGTTATTCAAAATGGTATGGAAACAGATTTTATTTGCATTTATTGGAGTAATAAACAATTAGTTATGGAATTTACAAATTAACATTTGAATTATTTACATTTGAATTTTTAAATGCATTTGAAGTTTCCAAAACAGTACACAAATTGGATATTTGGAAAGATTAGGAAATTTGGATCAGAATTCATATAAAACTTTTAGTTATTGGAATTACAGAATAAAAGTTATTAAATTTTGAAGTTTTGTTTTAATTCTGCTAGTTAAAATGAATTTGTAATTTACAGGAATTTTCAGAAAACATTTGTTACTCAGTTTCACCCTACCCACTGTCACTGCCCGTGGGCCTGGACAGCGTGGACCACGCAGCTGCACGCGTGGCCACCAGAGGGGCTTACAGGTGGACCTCTGCCTAGGGGAGAAAAATTCCCCAAAAAGGTTGGGGTAGCGGGGAATCGAACCGTGGGCGTGGTGTGCGCGCAGCGTGGCGTTGCCACTGCGCTGCGAGAGAACTTGTTGACAGAAACGATGCGCAGGGAGGATAATGTTAACAAGTTCTATCTGAAGAATTGCTGACGAACGCGTGACTGCAACTGACAGGGACTTCGCCGGCGATCAACGGAAACGAACGCGTGGATGTCGTGCTCGCATTCTGTACTGGATGCACGCGCGTGGAAGAGATGCTGCCGTGCACGGTGAGTGCACCGAGAGGGAGGAGGAGGGAGACGGTGGCTCACCGTGGGGACTGTCACTGACGAGCTCGACGGCGAGGCGACAGAGACAGGCTCGACGGCGGGGATCCAGGCGGTGTCGACCTCAGCGGCGGTGTCCAGAGGCTCCAGGGCGTCGCGGCGAAGCGATCCCCGTGTCCAGCGCGGAAGAAGATGGACCGCAACGACGGCGGCGTCCTCGGGTTCAGGTTCGGGCAGAAGTTGCCGGCGGCGTCGGCGTGGATGGCGGTGGCGATGGCGGGCGTCTCCGGGCTGGTGCTGGTGTGCAACCGAGAGAGGAAGGAGTGGGGCTCCAATTCCCGGTGGCTAGGAGGGTGGTGGTGGAGCTGCAACGCCGGTGATCGACGAGGTTCAGAGAGGCGCGCCGTCGGTGAGAGCTTCAGAGGAAGGATCGTGGCGAGGTTCAGAACAGAGGCGGATTGGGGTGCAGGAGAGGGAAGACGGCGGCGGGCGAGGGCAGTTAGGGCTAGCAGGCTAGGTTAGGGCACAGGTGCGAGGCCGTAGGGGTCTTATAGGGCGAGAGGGATCCTCCTGGCCGTCGCTGTGGTACTGCTGCTGCCGTGGCAGCAGGGATGCTGCTCCGTACGAAGGTGGACGACGGGGGAGGCTCTCCGAAAGGGTAAGTGATCCAGGTGGGCTGGCCTTGCGCTGTGCGGTAGTTAGGAAAAGCATTGGGCTGGGGTAGTTAGGTTTAGCTGCTGCCCGTTTGCTTTTTATTATTTCTGTTTCTTTTTTTTTTTTTTTTTTTTGCTGAAACCAAATTTGGAAGAAAAGGAGGGTTTGTGGGTTAGTAAAAATTCCAGTAAAATTAGGGTGTGCTTGTGATGTTAATTTCAAACAGATAGCAAAGTTGGATTTCAAAAACGTTTAAGTTTTTGTGCTGTTTGGGAAATAGATCAATTTAGATGATTTTCTTAATATTTAAATTGATTAATGAAATCAACCTTTTAATAAGGTGACCCAAAGGAATTAATTGGAAAACAAGGAATTAGAGAAAGTTTTGGTTATTATTTTTTTAATTTTCAAATTGGGTTCTGTTTTGAATGTTTTGGTTTGAATTTGAGCAATTTAGAAATTAATAGATTAATATTGAAAACAAGGATTTTAATAGGGGAACCCTATTGATTAAAGTGATTAAATTAGTTGATTGGGTTGGAGATTTTCATAGATTCCAACAGGTACTGATTTGAAGAGTTGATTTGAATTTGAAAATGATTTAGACTTAATTGATTGAATTAATGGTTTGATTAAAAACCAACAAGTTAAGGAGTGAAAAACAAGGATTAAAATGGTTGTTTTTATTTGTTATTTTTATTCCAAAAATTGTAACAGAACAAGTATGAAAACATTGTTTGAATAAAGTTTGAATTTGATTTGTGAAAACAGTGGAAAACAAATGCAACAATTTAGAAACAAAAGCAAACAACATGGAAACAATATGATGACATGATGCAATACTTAAATAAACAAGAAATCAACCATTTTAAGGGGAGTTTTCATACTTGGGATGTTACAAATAATGAAAAGACACTACACATAAGATGGAATAAGTTTGTCGGATATATTCTGAATAGGGGTATAGAAGATGGTAGACAAAGAGCCGGACTACCAGGGTGGCCTACGTGGTAATGGGCTTAGGTCCATTGGGCGGCCCAGTAGTCCGACGTGCAGAAGCCGGATTCTAGAAGAACCCGGATCACGGCCCACGTGATCTGGCTTGGAGGAGAAGACGGATTCCTTGCTTTCCAAGTTACAAGTTAAACGTAGTCTTCTAGGTTTCCTTTTCTGTAAGCCCTAATCCGGCTATTATATAAAGCCGGACGGGAGATAGATTAAACAAGTTAGATTCTAAGCACAAACAAGTTCTACGCAACTCGCCGAGAAGCTCATCCTCGCCGAGAAGCTCATCCTCGCCGAGAAGCTAGATCCACATCCTCACATTGTAACTCAGATTTACGGGCTTTAGTCCCAATTAGTGAAAAGTGCAGGAGTAGGTACGCCGTACTGTCGCGACGTACCGAACCTGGGTAAAATCCCGTGTTCTGTGTTACTACGCTATTCCGTTACCCCACGTCTCTACCGTAGTCTCATGGCACCCCCGTCTATGAAAACTACTACGATGTCTCGACAGTTGGCGCCCACCGTGGGGCAAACGACGTCAGGCGTGAAATTCCGATCTGGGATACTCGGCGGAATTGGAAGATCGATCACAGTCGGAAGCTTGGAATTCGACGACGACGTCGGGCGCTTCCTCGACAACGGATCCTACATACCGGCGCAAAACCACCTGGTAAGTGCCTGCGTGCTACCGATCGGATCTGCTAACATCTTTATCGGACTAACTGCAGAGGCAATGGGGTTTTGCGGTGGAAGCAAATTTATCCCACCCGCCCTATACCCAGTCGAGAACGACTATGATCCCGGATTCTGCTCAGATCGCCGACAAACAAGTGATACACACTTTATCGGCATGGTGCAATCCGAAATCGCTGAAAACACGGATGACGGAAATCCCGTGCAAGAGGCAGACAACCACCTACCCGTCATAGAGACGGAAGAAGAAACACCCGTCACAGAGACGGAAGATCCGACATTCATCAACAAGACGATGAACTCGGAAGCAGAATCCGTGCTTGCCGCCATTGAGGCGAGATTGGAGTCGGAAACCGGATCGGATAATTTCGACTCCGAAGACGAAGACGACGATGCCTTCGTAAGAAAGGTTAAGTCCTTTCAAGAGGGATTCCAGGAAGTGCTAATGGCGAAACCAGCTGATACCACGGATGCCGGCAGCCAGGAAAGCCCTAAAACCCCTCCGCCAGTGGAAGAAAGAGAAGACGGAGAAACTTCTCCGATATTCCCCAATGTTAAGGAGATGACAGAAGATGAGCCTGTCAAAAAACCTCCTTCTTCCAAGAAAAAGCACCGTGCTTCTAAAAAACTCCAATACAAACTCCGGAAGAAAAAAATCAGCCGATCTCACTGATGAAAACCTGGAAGTAGGAGATATTAGCGGCACAAAGCCAGCGGAAAAGAAATCTAAGGAAATCACTGCTCCGCCAATGACAGAACTGGAAGAGCAAGAGCTATTACAAACGCCAGTGGGACCGAATGAACCCCCTGAGATGCTGGAAGCCAGGAGACAAGCGTTCCAACGGCAACAGCAACATCTGCTAAGATCTCGGCAACACCTCCAACAAACCCATAATGACATCAAAGTCATGAAGGAAGAAATAGAGGAGTACGAGAGAAAGCATAGATCTGCCTTAAAACCTACTAGGTTACCCGGAATCGCAAGACCGGAAGAACTGCCGCCAAAAGAAAGGTTCTATAACCCATCTTGGCAAAAGCAGTTAAACGGCAAAGATGCCAAGGGCGAACCAATATACAAAACCGCAGCAGAAAACGCGGAAGCAGCGTTCGCCATCCTAAACAATGATCTGTATTCCAACGGGGAAAAACTCCAAGGGGTGTATGCTTTCTTAGGAAAAGCATTACAGCAACAGCAGCGAGGCCAAGAACGATCAGGGAGGCTGCATGATAATTCCGCTCTCTGCAAAACAGCTACTTGCGCTGCTGGAGCACCTGGACCGGAAGAACCCGGAGATTCGGATAAAAAAGAGGATCCGACAAAAGACAAGAAAAACCCCGACAACCGGGACGCAGCGTCTAGAACCGGACCTCATCTCCCGAAAGATGGATACAAACCACGTGATCGGGAAGACAAAAACCGGAATGACGGCAAAATAATGCCACCTCCGAGAAACCCAGCTGAAAAAGCTGGAAGATACGATACACCTCACAGACGTGAAAGATCTCGGACACCGCCTAAGGATAAGGAAAGGTACAGGAGCAGGTCTCCACCTAATCCCAAGGGGCGGGACAACGGAAGAGATAGAAACAACCCCGGAAAAGCGCATCCGCGCAACAATGGAAAAGAGAGGAGTAGATCCCCTTCTGTCCATTCAGCCGGGAGATATTCTGCACACATTGATAGAGCAGAAAAGGATGATCTATACTTTGGTCCTAAGTGTTTTACTGACAGGATCCGAAGGATAACCCTGCATTCTGGCTTTGCCAAAGTTGGTCCAACCTACCAAAAGTATACCGGCAGTACAAACCCGGATACCTGGCTCTCAGATTATTATACAGCCGTCCAAATCAACAATGGGACAGACCTGGAAGCTGTCAAATTTCTTCCCCTAATGTTGCTGGACGGAGCCAGGGATTGGATCAATGGTTTACCATCAAGAACTGTCGACAGTTGGGATGATATGGCGAGAGTATTCACTCAGCATTTTCGGGGAACATACAAACGCCCAAATAGCATCAACCAGCTGAACCGTTGCACCCAATTTGAGGACGAACCATACGTGGATTTCATCTCCAGATGGACTGCAATGAAGAATAGTTGCTCTGGAGTAACTGACGTACAAGCAATGCATGCTTTCATCAACGGCCTAAAACCCGGACTAGTACCGTTCATGGTTGGTTCTAAACAGCACAAAGACCTTGGATCTATGCTTACAACCGCTAATGAGCATGCTGCAGCCGAAGATGATATCAGAGCAAGAGGAGGCAATATTGAGTCACTAATACTCGCCAAGAAAACCCCTCGTTCTGACAAAAAAGGAACTCCAGAGTCAACAACAAAGCCCAAAGAGGTTAACACAGCCTTTGGAGGAGAAAAGGTGAATAAGTGGAAAGGCCGCAGTCCAGATCCAATCAATTACACTCCCGAAGAATGGGAGAGAATTAAGTCGGAACCCTGCGTCCACCACTCGCAATTTGGGAAACCAACCCACACAAACGCGCAATGCCGGCTAAACAAGCATATGAAAGGCAATGCAGGATCCGGAAATAAAGGGAAGGGTTCCAAAAGGAAACCTGCCAAACAAAAGCCAGAAGCTGAAAAAGAAGACAGTGAATCGGACACTGATGACAAAATCCAGGAACAACAGCGAAAAGGCGAACCCAAATTTCCGAGAGTTGATGGAGAAGCAATGCTAACTTTCTTAGCAACCCCGTCAGCAAAGGTGGCCAAAAGAACACTTCGAGAAATAAACGCGGTTGTTCCGGCAACCCCAAAATTCTTGAAGTACTCCAGCACACCGATAATCTGGGATCAGTCTAATCATCCCGGAAATATCCCTGAACCCGGCACACAAGCTCTTGTTGTAAGCCCTATTGTTCAAAACACTAGGCTAAGAAGAGTGCTGATGGATGGAGGATCCAGTATCAATATAATGTACCTGGATACACTGAAGCACTTGAAGATTTCCGAGTCCCAGCTCAACCACAGCAATACACGCTTCCATGGCATTGTTCCTGGCAGGCAAGCACGATCCCTAGGAGAAATCTCCCTAGATGTCACCTTCGGAGATAAAGATCACTTCCGGCAGGAAAAAGTATTCTTCGAAGTAGTGCCGTTCGAAAGCGTGTATCACGCAATACTCGGACGTCCAGCTTTCGCCAAATTCATGGCAAGATCCTGTTATATCTACAACAAGCTGAAAATGCCAGGACCCAAAGGAGGAGTAATCACTATAGCCGGTAATTTCAAGCTGGCAAATGAGTTGGAGAAAGAAAACGCCCTTTGCGCTCAGAGAGTCATAGCAAAGGAGGAACTGAAGGAATTAGCCAAGGAGGTGTCGCCGAAAGAAATGCCGGCAGGAAAA
This sequence comes from Alopecurus myosuroides, assembly GCA_028641055.1. Classification (NCBI taxonomy): domain Eukaryota; kingdom Viridiplantae; phylum Streptophyta; class Magnoliopsida; order Poales; family Poaceae; genus Alopecurus; species Alopecurus myosuroides. The sequence continues at coordinate 744,165,734 of CM054057.1, forward strand.
GAAACTCGGAAGCCAACAGATAGCTTCAAGGCGTCCGAGAATACAAGACAGGTAATCCTAGATCCCAAAGATCCGACAAAATTCGTCGTCGTAGGGACTGGGATGACTGACAAATAGGAAGGCGAGCTCATCAAGTTCCTCCGTGAGAACTGGGATATTTTTGCCTGGTGTCCAGCTGACATGCCAGGTGTACCCAGGGAACTTGCTGAGCACCAACTCAAGGTTATTCCCGGATCAAAACCCGTCAAACAAGGTCTCCGTCGTTTTGACGGAAGAAGACGGAAGGCTATTGGCAAGGAAATTATCCGGCTTTTAGCAGCGGATTTCATCAAGGAAGTAATCCATACTGATTGGTCCGCAAACCCGGTATTAGTACCGAAGAAAGACACCACTGCTCTTAGAATGTGTATAGATTACACAGGATTGAACAAATTATGTCCGAAAGATAGGTTCGCGTTACTGCGAATCGATCAAATAATAGATGCCACTGCAGGCTCCGAGCTTTTATGCTTTTTGGATGCATACTCCGGGTACCACCAAATACGCATGAAAAAGGAAGATCAAATCAAGACTTCTTTTATAACCCCGTATGGGACGTACTATTACATAACCATGCCTTTTGGCCTGAAGAACGCAGGTGCAACCTACCAGCGTTGCATGCAACGCTGTTTGCATAGTCAAATTGGCAGAAACGTTCATGTTTACGTGGACGATATCGCTGTCGTAACCAAGGAAAAAGATACACTCCTTGAGGATCTGCGAGAAACTTTCGAAAACTTGCGCACTTACAAGATGAAGTTGAATCCATCTAAGTGCGTATTCGGGGTTCCCTCAGGAAAACTTCTGGGTTTCATTGTTTCCCACAGAGGAATAGAAGTTAACCCGGAAAAGATCAAGGCAATCTTGAACATCTCAAAACCTACATGTGTAAAAGATGTCCAAAGATTGACGGGTTCCGCCAGAGCCGTTAGCAGATTCATCAGTTGGCTGGGGGCTAAAACCTTACCATTCTACAAGCTGCTGAAAAAATTCGACAAAGTCAAGTGGATTGCGGAAGCCTGGGAACGACTAGAAAGTTATGTACCTTTCCGTACTTAGTTCAATTCTATGTAAACATCGTTTGAGATCATGAAATAAAGTTGTCGGAATGCTGTCATCCATATTTTTTATAAGTGCAAGGTGTTTCCGCCTCATCTATTTCCCGATGATCTTACAAATTGCTCAACGTTAACCCGAATTGTGCTTGCGTACTCGGTGTTACAAAACTGAATGATTTTTCAGCCTATTAACGGCTAAAGGAAACTTGAATTGCCTGCGTGCCCAAGTTTCACTTAAAACTTTCCTTGATTTCTCCAAGTCTTATCTGATTGTGTGTGTGTTGGGTTACTGGAACTAGTTAGTAAAAATGCCTTTAGCATGGTCCATGTCTCCGAGTTTTAAAAAACTGCTTGGTTCGTCCCCAGTTACTCGGCATGAAGATTCATATTGCTATTCGAGCCATTTCAAACACTAAGGACAGTTAAAGCATACACACCAGAGAACTTAGAAGATAAAGGAATGATAAAACCCAAAAAACTTGCAAAGAATTTCATAATTTAAACTGCAAAAGACGGAAGTTTCATTCATACAAAAGAAGCATTACATTTTTGTATTACATTTAAAGAACAGTAATGCTCCTATTGTCTATTTTTTCTATCCAGGTTCCAGGTAACCCTTCAAGCATCCGACTCCTCCTCGCTGCTTTCATCTTCGGGGATTGGAGGGATCTCCGCTTCTGGATAGTTGACGGAGATATTTACCATGGAGGCAATCTGGGTGGCGTGGCCCTTGACTTCACCAAAGATGGTGTTTCGTTGCGCATCCGTGTATCCTTGAGGAACACCGGACGCCACGCGCCAGGATTTCGCACTAGGGTAATGCATGCGCATAAGGCCAAGAGCCATGCGCGCACCACCCCGTGCAGCGGAGCGAAGGAGAGATTCCTTGGACTCCCCACCTCCATGATGGCACCCGGAAGTTTTTCAATCTCCGAGCACTCCCCAGATTTTTCGGGAAGAAACTTGTCCACCAACTGCGTTGCAGCAGCCTTGATCAAATTCCATGTTTCCCCGAAAGCTCGGATGCCTGCAACCCGAGTGCCATCTGGGGTATCTCCTGTTTTTTCCAGTAAATCACCAAAAAAGGTTAGAAGGAAAAACAGAGAAAGTAAAACATGGAAAGATGATAAAGAGACTTACCGATGAGTTTGTCGATCTCGGAAACTTCCTCCAGGCGAAGGTTCAGAGCGTCGGTCAAATCCTTAATGGTGGATTTGTCCTTCTCCGCCTGTTCGGAAGCCTTGGAATTGGAAATTCCAAGGGCCATGTTGCTGGCTTCCAGGTCTTGTTGTGCTTTCACAAGGTTCTTGTGAAGCTCAACATTCTCCTTACGGAGAATCTCGGCATTGCCAGAATCTTCCGCTGCTTGTTTAGCTTGAGCTAATGCAGCTGAAAAGCAAGAAAAAATCCGAGTTAATTAACTTCCTGGAAAAATACTTAGGCAAATGAATGAAACGGAAATTTCATAAGGAAAATGATTACCTTTTGTTTCCGACAACGCGAGCTGAGACGATGCCAGCTCTGCTTACCTTTCTTCAAGAATAGAGAGAAGATTTCTAACTTCTTTATTCTTGATGGTAAGCTTCCGGAAAACTTCCCGGTTGATGGCTTCGGAGGTTTGCTGAAACATAGCAAGGGAAAGAATGAATAAAAAAGCATCAAAGCAAAAAGCACGCATTTTAATTAATGCTTGGGGGCTAGAGTTATATACCTGGCTCATGCGCTGCAAACCTGCCAAGTTTTCTTTGAACTCTTTCGCGTATTCCGCGAAAGAATTCTCGGCTGCGTCCAAGCCGTCATTGATAGCTTTAAAATCCTTATCAAAGGTGGGAATTTCCTCGTCGAAAGTCCGAGTTAATTTTTCCACCTCTGGGGCCGCCCTTTCCCTCGTGTCCGGGTCGGACACAATGGGCTGGCTGGGCTCTGGGGGCTTGGTGGTGGGGGCTGCAGTAGGCTCTTCCGCCATCGTGCTTGGTGTGTCCGGGGCGACGGCGGGAGAAGGTTGGCTGCCTCGGCTGGAAGAAACCTTGTGTTTCTTCAGCTTCTTCGGCTTCAGGGTGGAAGGTGGCAGGCTAAAAACATAAAAACCCGGAAAAGGTCAAAACACCGAAGATGGATGAAAAAAGTTCCCATAAAAGAAATTTCCAGAAGAAAGAACCTGGAGGTGGCGACGGGGATTCCGTCAAGATCGATAATTTCGTCCGAGGAAGTTATCTTCTTGCGCTTGCGTCCACCTGTAGCGGCGGTGCGCAGCGCGTCCAGCTCAGCCTCAGACACCAAGTCCGAATCTGAAAGATCCTCGAACTGTCGAACAAGTAAGATCAAAATCAGGAGCTGGGAAATCCGAGATAAAATAGAACTGTACCCAAATGACTGAAAAATTACCTTGGGAACCGGATTTTCGGCCGTGTAGATTGGCCGACTCTCTGTGTATTGGTCGCGCGATGCGACCAACTGGTTGATGCGCCGCCTAAGTTCCTTTGCGGGCCAATCCTTGGCGGATGTCCGCATCGGATCGTTGACTCCCGTGTATTCACACAGGAAACGGCCGCTGTGGTTGGCTAGTGGCTGGATCCGCCTAATCAGCCAGCATAGAACCGTGTCCATGCCGGTTAGAGGCGGATCCATGGAGGTGAGCTTGGCGATGCGCCGCTTGATCTTTAGCAGATCTGGCGGCAGAACTTGGACGGCTTCTGTTCCCCAGTTATCCTGGGGAACGGCAGCGGAGTTCACAAAAGGTGGAACCCCGACGGCCTTTTTAGGAAAAGGCACGTCGGGATGATAGAAGAAAGAACCCGTCCAAAATTTGACGGATTCTGAAGTTTTGATCTTGGGGAACCAATCCTCTCGGAATCTCCGAAGAGTGAAGGATATAGTTCCGCAAGTTGGGAGTGCGCCCTCCGAAGAGTTCTGCTTAACTCCAAAACAGTACATCCAGAAATCTAACCTAGGTTCTAGCCCTAAGTAGCCTTCGAACAAGGCCTGAAAGCCGGCCATGTACAGAATGGAATTGGGGGGAAGATTGTGGGGCTGGATGTTGTAATGAGAGAGAACCTGGAGGAAGAAAGAAGATGGTGGAAGTCCCATACCTCGCAAAAGGTGGGAAGAAAGGAGTACCCTTTCGCCATCTCGTGGCGCGGGTTCGGTTTCTTCTTCTGGCAGCCGCCATTTCTTCTTCAGAACCAGGCCCTCCTTTTCCAAGTTTGGAAGGAGAGCCGGGGGAATACTGCAGGCACTCCAGTTGCCTGCAGATTCAGCTTCCTCGTCCGCTCCGGCGGTGGCGGCGGCGGCAGCTTCCGCAGCGGCGAGCTCGTCGCCGAGGAGCTCGATTTTTTCCTCCACCGTTTCGGGTGCAAACGGTGGGGTTCTCGCGGCGCTTGACGTCGCAATATCCGCGGCGGCGGAAGTGTTTTCTCCGCCCGCCGCGGAGGCCGCAGTCTTCTCCGGCTCGCCGCCGGTGTGCTTCTGCGCTCCCGGCTGCGGATCCAGGTCGTTGACGAGCTCGTCGATGGCGGCGCGGGACGGTGACGACGGCGAGGAGGCCATCTTTTGGTGGCGCGTTGCGTTCTGCGTGCTTGGATGCGTGCGCTAGGACAAGGGACTTGCTCTCGAGCTCGCGTTCGCGTCAATGGTGTGGACAGTGAGGGGAGTGAAGAAAGTTTCCGGTGAAGACGATGATGGCTATTTATAGCCGGAAAACCGTTTAGATACGTGCCAACGGCTCTTTCGACCGTTGGATGTTTGACGCGTGTCGCTCGCCGGAAAATCCGGGAAACGAAACGACAGGGGAATGATGGCTATCTCCTCGTTTCTCGTGAGAATCTGTCAGAGATACGTTGCAGGGTTTCCCGCGTGAAACCAAGCGTCGCCTGCGTCAGCATGATTAAAGCGCTGACGTTAGAAGTTCCTTCTCCGCGAAGGATCGCGAGAAGAAAAGCCGGATTTTCATGGTTCCGAGATACATGTTACCATCTCCTTCAAAAGGAAAGAAGAAAGAATCAAGACTGCTGAATCAAGATTTCCCGGACAAAATGAATTTGACGAAAGACGGAGAATCAGAGTTTTGATCCTTCCTGGGGGCTACTGTCGGATATATTCTGAATAGGGGTATAGAAGATGGTAGAAAGAGCCGGACCCAGGGTGGCCTACGTGGTAATGGGCTTAGGTCCATTGGGCGGCCCAGTAGTCCGACGTGCAGAAGCCGGATTCTAGAAGAACCCGGATCACGGCCCACGTGATCTGGCTTGGAGGAGAAGACGGATTCCTTGCTTTCCAAGTTACAAGTTAAACGTAGTCTTCTAGGTTTCCTTTTCTGTAAGCCCTAATCCGGCTATTATATAAAGCCGGACGGGAGATAGATTAAACAAGTTAGATTCTAAGCACAAACAAGTTCTACGCAACTCGCCGAGAAGCTCATCCTCGCCGAGAAGCTAGATCCACATCCTCACATTGTAACTCAGATTTACGGGCTTTAGTCCCAATTAGTGAGAAGTGCAGGAGTAGGTACGCCGTACTGTCGCGACGTACCGAACCTGGGTAAAATCCCGTGTTCTGTGTTACTACGCTATTCCGTTACCCCACGTCTCTACCGTAGTCTCATGGCACCTCCGTCTATGAAAACTACTACGATGTCTCGACAAAGTTAGCACAAACACATATCACAAATTCCCTTCATCTCCCACGCATGGGGGAATCTACTCGCACATGGGAGAGTTAGCAATCATGAACTCAATAATTGAAAGTGGAATGTTCATCTCTATATTACCGTAGCAAGCCACACTAATTCTTGGATCAACAAACACCAAACCAGGAGTTCAATCCAAATGAGAGTTTTCAAAACCTTAATCTTATTATAATGATGGTCTCAATCTCTCTATGGGATGGTGGAATGGATGGTGTGGTGGATGGTGTTGAAGAGAATGATCCCCGACAGGATCAGGCAAAGCTTCTCCTCTCTGGATCTCCTTCTTCTCCCTTCTGAGTTTTCTGGCGGCGGTTGTGTCCCGACAGGATCAGGCAGAGCTTCCCCTCTCCGGATCTCCTTCTTCTCCCTTCTGAGTCTTCTAGCGGCGGTTGTGTATGTTTTTCGTCTCTGGCCTCTTCACGAAAGTTGTTCCTTTTGATGTGGTGGAGGCGGTAGTGAGTAGTAGGGTGAATGGTACAGTCGGTAGTGACCGTACCAAGGTTGTTAAAAGCTTCTGTGAATTAATTATGAATTCCCTTTTTCCAGAATTGCTTGCCTTCCTCTAATTATCATTAATATGCATAATTCCTTCCTTCTTAGTATTATTCCTGAAATCTCCATGAAGAAATGAAACATCTCCAAACATAGCAATGTTTGAGGTTAGTGGAGGATGAAAACCATATGAAAATCTAAAAAAACAAGGGGGAATTGCTAGAGAAAATAATACCAAAAATACATCCATCACTTGTAATGTATCGGCTGGCCCATCTTCCTCTATTGTGATCTCCTCATCATCGGTCCCCTCTGCATCTTCCATAATACTTTCTTATTCTTCATGATGACTCCAACATTCGTACCCCTTCTTAAATCCCCTCATGATCAAATGTTTCTCGATCTTGTTAATGTCTGTACAACTTTTCAAATTATTGCAGTCCAAACTTGGGCAATGCATCCTCCTCTCTCTCCTTCACAACATATCATATTTAGCTGCTCTTAAAAAAACCTACCACACCATCCATGTAGACTTTGGATGCACGATTGTGGTGGTACATCCACCCTCGGTCCATCTGTCAAATAATTAGAACTGCTCAATTAAGAAAAATAGTAAGAAACCACACAAACATAATGGCATCGTACATACTATTTGTAGGAAAAAAGATCAATATTATTAGACCCTCCGGGTAATAACCCAGACGTCCAGGATTTTGAGTTTTCCGACCATTAGAGCATATGAAACCGCGCCTATCCGCAACCTGGCCATCACCATATCTTTTCTTGTTTCGATAGATCAGTCGCTCTCCTCCGGTGCCTCAATCTCCAAGAGCACGCACCAGATCCATTGCCGGTCCGCCGCCTCCGTCAATTCCAACGGCATGGCTTTGTGGCACACAAACGAGGACGGTGAGCCCGTGGACACTATCTGCAACAGCTTGCCGTTGGATGAGGTATATATACTTCGTATTGTTCCAATCGAGGAAATGGTACAGTGTGAATCTTTATGCTCTTTACCGCTTCCTTTTGTTTTGGGAGTTCTCTAGGAATCGACGTGTGAATGCGATATTCCGGATGGATGTGCGTAGTATCAACATTGTTTAGAACCCAAATTGCTTATTCTGCAAGATTTGTATATAACAAGAGACTGGAAGAGGATGACCGAAGAGAAGCTAAAGCTAGCCCAAAAGGCAACACGAAAGATGGAGAAAGCAAAGAAGAAGGCCGTAGAGAAGGAAAAGCTAGCATACGTGGCCACCGGAAGATGGAGGAAATGATGAAGAAGGCCGAAATAAAAACAGAACGTGTACACGAGTCAACCCGGAAGATGGAGGAAGCAATAAAGAAGGCTGAAATAAAAGCAGAATTAGCATAGAAGTCAACCCGGAAGATGGAGAAACCAAATCAAAAATGAAAATATGGAAATGAAACTTCATTTGGAAATGGAACTACTCCCTCCGTTCACTTTTGTAAGACATTTCTAGTTTGTCCACATACATTCTAAAATGAGTGAATCTAGACTTATTTCATACATAGATTTCCTCACTCTGCTATGTATATAGCCAAAATTGAAATGGTAGGAAGTGTGCCTTATAAAGTGGACGGAGAGAGTATTAAAGATGGAAATGAAACTTTGTTTGGAAATGGAACTATTAAAGATGGAAATGGAAACGAAAAAAAAGGAGAATGGAGAAAGCATTTGCCAATATTTTCAATCATGTATTTCATATGTCCTTAGCAGGCACATGATCAATTAAAAAAAAAAGTCAATGAGTTCGAGCAATTTCAAGATTATATTTATACAAAGAGAAATGATTTTAATAACGAACTCGCAACCGTTCTCAACCGCTGGCTGGTGGCAAATTTGACCTGCAGGCTGGCTCCAAATCCCCCTAGCAGATTTGCTCCACTCCTCTCCCCTCTTCTGTCGTCATCTCGTGGTACACGAGCGACGAGCCAAGGAGGAGTGTGGGCTCAGGAAACTTTGGCCATCTCTTCCGTTAATCCGTCCCGCTTCCATCGCTTCTGAGGGGTATCCCCTGCGGCCAATCCGTAGTCGTAGGAATCTCCGACCCTCCCCCCACAGCAAATTCTTGACGAGCCCGGCCGATCTGAGCTCCAAGATCTGCATCTCGCGGCAAAGGCTGCACTTTTTTTTTCCGGTTTTCTGCTTCTGTTGGAACTTTCCCCACTAGAGCGTCGGAATCAGCAGCTCTGCTCGTCGGAGATGACGACGGGCCCCGTGGCGGAGGGGTTCCCGGAGAGCAGCGAGCCGCTGCTCCCGACCAAGCGGGAGGACGGTGACGAGGCCGCCGCCTTCCACCACGACTTCGACGGCGCCTCGTTCCCTGGCGCGGTGTTCAACCTGTCGACCACCATCGTCGGCGCGGGGATCATGGCGCTGCCGGCAACCATGAAGGTGCTGGGCCTCGTCCCGGGGCTGGCCATGATCGTGCTCGCCGCCTTCCTCACCGACGCCTCCATCGAGCTGCTCATGCGGTTCAGCCGCGTCGCCGGGGCGCCCTCCTACGGCGCCGTCATGGGGGACGCCTTCGGCTTGGGCGGAAGGAGGCTGCTCCAGCTCTGCGTCGTCGTCAACAACGTCGGCGTCATGATCGTCTACATGATCATCATCGGTAGCAAATTCATTTCAGCCCTGCTCTGCTGTCTTAGCGTCTTCCATTCAGTATGGTGTTCACTTACAGAGCTGCTTATGGTTTTGCAGCCTTATTGTACTTCAGTGCCACTAGTTCTACTAATTTCTTGCCTTGAGTAGTTGTCGATTAAATCCTCTTTGTCAGTTAATCCTGCCAATTTGTTTCTCCTGTGGATCTGTGACAGCTTTGTCAGTGCATCTGCATTCTTGTTGCTGCATACACACCTTCCAAACTGATATAAACTGCTTGCATCTTCGATCGTTTCACGGACGATCGACGCTCTTTCTAAGGCTTAAGTGATTGGTGCCTGAATCATGTGGGAATTGGTTCTTATTATGGCATGGATGGATGTGAATCTAATATACAACCGACCACTCTTTACCTGTAGGCGATGTGCTTTCTGGAACCACCTCTGGAGGTGAGCACCACTACGGTGTGTTAGAAGGGTGGTTCGGCACGCACTGGTGGAACGGGCGCTTCTTTGTGCTCCTGGTTACCACCCTCGCTTTGTTTACTCCGCTGGCATGTTTCAAGCGTGTCGGTAAGTGATTACTTTCATTTCTTATATCTCTATAAGACAATTCTTTGACTTGCCTCGCGTTTTGGGCGAGTATAAGATACTATGTTTTGCTCGTCACTACTCTCTGATAGTATGTGTCATTTGGTTCTTTTATCGCAGATTCGCTGAGCTACACGTCCGCCATATCTGTTGCTCTGGCAGTCGTGTTCGTTGTTATTACTGCAGGAATCGCTATTGTGAAATTGGTAGGCGGACAAATTCCGATGCCTAAATTGTTCCCTCAAGTTCCTGATCTGGCATCTGTCTGGGAGCTTTTCACAGCAGTACCAGTTCTTGTCACTGCTTACGTTTGCCATTACAACGGTACGACCTAATCCTAGCACCGATTGCAAAAAAAATGCACATGCATATTTGAAATACATTTCTGAAAAATTGATGTTAACAAATGGCAACCTGTTGACGTTTTGCAGTTCACCCAATCCATAATGAGCTCAAGGAGTCTTCCCAGATCAAGCCGATAGTGCACACATCACTGGCGCTATGCTCGACTGTCTACATCACAACAAGTTTCTTTGGATACCTTCTCTTTGGTGAATCTACGCTCTCTGATGTGCTCTCCAACTTCGATTCGAACCTCGGCATTCCATATAGTTCGGTTCTTAATGATGCTGTCAGAGTGAGCTACGCTATCCACCTTATGCTCGTGTTCCCTATGATATTCCACGCGCTGCGGCTCAACTTGGACGGGCTTCTCTTCTCCTCCTCAAGGCCCCTGTCTTCCGATAACAGAAGGTTTGGCGTAATGACAGCAGTGCTCCTCCTCGTGATTTTTGTATCTGCGAACTTCATTCCTAGCATCTGGGATGCCTTCCAGTTCACTGGGGCTACTGCTGCTGTTTGCATTGCCTTCATTTTCCCAGCTGCAATCACTTTAAGGTAAGCTGATAGATTCAAGGTTTTCATTGTATGTCCTCTCGTCCTTGCATAGTTAATCAATTGCACTTCTACTTTCTAGCCCTAGTATGTGGTAGTACCAATTTCTAGTATGCAAGCAGTTTAAAAAATAAAAATAATTAGTACTATGCAACAAACCGAACTAAAAGTGAAACCAGCTGCAACGCTGTCCATGGCGTCTCTGGCATACTAAAGATACGGTTTATTCGTTTAGCACGGTTATTTGTTGTTCGTCCTCTAATTCATCTCTCAATATCTCAGGGATCCTCACAGGATAGCAGAGAAGTGGGACAAGATCCTGGCCGTCTTCATGATTGTTCTCGCGGTCACTTCGAACGTGGTAGCTGTGTACAGCGATGCGTACTCGATATTCCACAAGAAAAGCGCCCCCTCCCAAGCCTGAGCCGCATAAAACCTGTAGGGGAGCCATGAGAATTGAATGTGAATTGATAGAAACGGTGGTTTGTACATTATAGGTGGTCAAGGAGGACATCATTAAAAAAAGGGGTACTCATGGAAATTGTTTTGGGAATTATTTAGCGGACGACCACGCTCGACTCAATTGTTGTGTTGAGTCGGCTCGCGCTTTTGTATATCTACGGCTAAGGTGCCTTTGTGCAATGTATGTACATTACAAGACAAGATGACGGTCTCAGATGTAAAGTTACGGAAATTATTCTTATATTTTGGTGGTGTAAATTGTTCCTTTTGCAATTGCAAATCACATTGTATTTGTTGCGAGATATTTATATACTGAAATAATGGGTGGTTACTCTACAAATGCATTCGGTTGTAATGTCTGTTTGGCAGTTGCCGATGTCCTGTCTTGAGTCCCGGGTGTGGGGAATAATACATAAAAAACAGGTTTCAGAATAAACCCATTGCACCAATTCTAATACAGACCACCATTAGGCCTTGTTTACTTGTGGGGTATTTTCATCCTCTAGGGTATTGGGAATGGGGGGATTTGGTGAAAATTTTGCTTTCATCCAGTCCCCATAAATACCCTCTCCAAATGCACTAGCATGGGATAGAGTTTATAATCTAGACAAAATTGAGGCAGTTGGCGGGGGATATATGGGGGATAATCCTCTCTAAATCCGGAGTAGCAAACCGACTATTCAGAGTTTTTTTGGGATCCCAGATAATTCCCTCCAAGCCCCCGGTTGGGTCTTCGCAAGGTACGGTTTTCGTCGACCATCTAATTGGTGGCAAAGAATTGCAAGGTTGTGCTACTTGGTGTTTCTCCGGCCGATGTTCATTGGGCGATCTTTGTTGTTCGTAGAAAGTGTCTATTGTGGTCTTTATACACTCGGCTGACAAGGGTCGTTTGCAGTGTCCTAGTGCTTGTTCAGTGCAGGTTTTACTATCCCCATAAAAATAAAATAAAAACAGGAGTATTAATAATTCAAATCGAAATTCAGTTTAAACTTATTTATCGGCGGTGTGGACTTAGGCCTATCCCAATACAAGTCTTTTAGCACGATTTCATAGGCATTTTGCTTATGTGACATAGTTAATGAAGAGATATAGCGAGGTTGTATCTTAGCTAAGATACAACATTGACACATGGCCATAGAAAAAAAAAGCTCTAGGCCAATCAAATGCATGCATGAGCCCAAAATCATTAATTTAGATACAACATCTCAGATACAATCTATTATACATGTTGTCTCTTAAGTTTTTATTAAACATACGATAAGGTGCTAAGGGACGGTGCATTGGGACAGGTCTTAGGCAACTAATTCGACTCTGCCAGCCAGCGGCCAACCCTGACCGCCGACCATGAAACGGACGGCCAGGATCGCGCGAGCTCCCCCTTCGCCGCACCGCCACCACTACCCACCCAACGGCGAACATTGCTGCCGCCTTTTCCCCTCTTCTTCACCGGATATCCGACCAGCGCCGCCGCCTTCGCCGTACCCCACATCCTCAGGCTGCAGCCATGAACCCTAACATGCCTCCTCCCCCGCCACGAAACCCTAACCCCTCCTCCTCCTCCATGCCGCCTCCTCCGCCCCCCAAACCCTCGTCGCCTCCCCCGCCCCCGCAGCCGGAGGCGGCGTCGACGCCTGACGCTTTGATGACCGAGGCGGACGGGAGCACGAAACCGAGCCCCTCCTCCTCCGCCTCCTCCATGCCGCCTCCACCGCCACCGAGACCCCCGCCGCATGTGGTGTCCGAGGCTGACGGGACCGCTGACCCCAGCCCCAGCGTCAGCGGCTCGCCGGTGGAGGAGGCCGGGGACCCCTGCGGCGATGCGGAGATGGCCGACGCGGACGCGCCGCCCAAGCAGCAGCAGCCGCGGCCCCGCCCGCCGTACGCCATCCCCGACTGGAGCGCTGCCCCGAGCCACCCCTTCTTCCTCGAGGTCATCAAGAGCGGCCAGAGCTTTGAGAAGCTTGACGTGTGAGTTCGCTGTCTCCTGCACTGCGTTGGTGCTGTTCTCTGCTGCTTAGCTTGGGGCTGCTAGGGTTTCTAGCTCATGTACGCTTGAATTGGGGAAGGACTGTGCGCGGTTCCTCCTAGTGCAATCTGCTGGTAGCTACCGAGTACGTAATTGCATAGCTACATAGTTTGCTCATGTTTCGGTTAGATGTGTTGTGGATTTGGAGGCCTTCACATTCAGAAGCTACACGAAATTGTATGTTACCATATTGATTTTACCAGATATTGTATCTGAAAATGACTGGCATTGTACATTGCAGGTCCAAGAAAGGAGCTTACATGTTTGGACGAATTGATCTATGTGATTTCGTACTGGAGCATCCGAGTATCTCCCGTTTTCATGCCGGTACGTTTTCACCATTTTCTTCTGAGAAGCTAGAACACTAGTCTCTTGGCTTGATGTTGAGCCTAATTACTGCTGCTTCGGCACTGTCTGGTTCTGGGGGACTTTTTCAGTTTAAAACGAAACAATTAATATCAATTTTTTACGTCAAGGAAGCTGGGCCTTTTTTAGTTAATGAAACAAATTCTGTGGACATGTGTTCTATTTATTTTTATGAGCCAGAGAAGTCAGCAATAGGTTTCAGAAATCTGTCACCGGTTGTAATAATATGTAATACTTTCTTTCTCAGTGCTTATGCGGCACACTCATGAGCTTCTTTTGTGTCATTTTAGTTCTACAGTTTAGAAACGATGGGGAGGTTTTCCTCTATGATCTCGGAAGCACACATGGGTCTTCCATCAACAAAACCCAGGCATAGTCTCCTTCCATATCTCTTACTTTATAATAGAACTGAATGTTTCCAATTTAACCAAGACTTTTAATATGTTTGTTTGAATATCATCATAACGCATGACTACATGTCCTCTTCTCATTTATTCACGAATCATTGTTCATGCTAATTTGTTTTGAAAAGCAATGTGATCTGTAATGGCTATATTCTTATTATGTAGTTTTTGTGTACCTTCATCTACTTTTGGCTATCTGAGTCTGACATTAGAAATAACAAAACTGTCGTGCTTATGAGCTAATCTTTGTTCGGGCTATTACTGTACCATGATACCATCCCCTTTCCCTTTTGTTAGCTTGTCATGTTGCTGTGCTCCATCGTTCACAATAGGATAATACCCTTTAGACGAAGGCAAAAATGTCATAGATCAAAAGGGATTAGGGATCTGGAGAGTATAATCGCTATAGATTGGGATGAGAGAACTTTAGAGGAGTGAGAATCTCTATAGATTGGTAGCAGTGCTGTTGTCTTTCACCCTTGATATACACTACATTGGTATGGTGGTACAGCATTTCCTTAAGCAAAGGTAACAGTGAAGTATTTATGTATTTAGCGAGAAAATAGACCATATGAACCGTATGAGAGGATGATGGACACACTGGAATTGGCACCACCATGCACATCTACTTGCCATTTTGTAAACAAAATCACTAGAAGTACTCAGATATGACCTTCATTACAAAAATGACTGTATGTGTACTTAGAGAATCACTAGCAAATCGCCAAATGGGTTAGAATGTCGAAGCAACCTCAATGGAGGAGGTTGTGTTTGGTGTGTTTTGTTCAGGACAGTATTGTGAAGTATGCTTATTGGGAATATTATATTCATGTTGCAAATCAAAACCTACCTATGCTCTCCAATACATGTATTTAGGAGTATCAGGAAGTATCAGTGTACCGGGAGTATCTGACACGGATGTAGCATCTCTGCTGTTTAATGCCAGATTGGCTCATTATTTTGCTGCCTTGTATCTATGTACCGTTCTGTACTCGAAATATTGTAACTTCTCAATTTTCTTTTACAATTTACTCCTTCCGTTCCATAATGTAAGCCTTTTTAGCAAACTAAACTAGTTTGCTAAAAAGGCTTTTATATTGTGGAACAGAGGGATGTTATTTTCTGGTGTTATTTCTGTATCCTAAACTTCCGACCATCCCAATATTTACTTCAGTTTATTTACGATTTACTAGTTCTGATGTCCTATACTTAACTAACAGATCAAGAAGAAGATGTACACTAAGATTCATGTTGGAGATATAATTCGATTTGGGCAGTAAGTTTGTCAACTAAATACCCATCTTCCAGTTCTTATGTACCACTTCTCTCAAAGATCCCAGCAGAGATTGCTTTCTGGTGCTCAATAATTTGCAACATGCTCTCTGTAGAGCACGTCATGCTCTTTCATCTGATAGAATTTATAGGTTTCTAGACTATAAGCTAGTTCATTGCATGACTTAATTATTATGTAGTTGAAGCCTTCTTGATAGATTAATAATTGTTTGGTGGAATTGGCAACTGATTTTAAAACAGTTAAATTTAAACTATTGTAAAACAGCGACAAGCGGCCTCAAAAGGAAGATTAACTTTTGTTTCTCCATATTAAATTATATGGTTACTGATAATTGACTCAACTATGCAAGTATGCATACTAGATCTGATGGTAAGATGAACGAAAAGATATGTGAGACTCGTGCGTAGATTCTAGAAAAAAGCATCTTGTAGAAATTGACTGCATTATTAGTTTAACTAATACCCTTAAAGGAAACAGAAATATATTAAGGAAGCAAATGAAGAGATGAATTAAATGGCACTACTGTCGTTTGGGTCTCTGTGTGAATTTGAACTGAATTTTCCACACTCCTTTTTTTTCCAGATCATCACGTCTGTACCTTTTTCAAGGACCATCTGAGCTGATGCCTCCAGTAAGATTCTGGAATTCTTTTAGTTGGCTCTTGCCCACATAATTTTATTCTGAAATATTTGTTACTTTGTTAACTTCCTGCTGCATTCATATCTTAAAAAAGTAATATTGACGACTCAACATACATTTTATTGTTCCTAATAGCTGATTTTGTTAAATGAAAAAACAATTATCAGTAAGGACCATCTGAGCTCATGCCTCCAGTAAGATTCTGTAACTCATTTAGTTGGCTCCTGCCACAACAATTTTATTTCTGAAATATTTGTTAGCTTCCTGCTGCATTCACATCTTAAACAAAGTTATATTGATAGCTCAGCATACAGTTTATTGTTCATAATATCTGATTTTGTTAAAATGAAAAACACAATACATAACCCATCTGAGGTCTGAGCTGATGCCTCCAGTAAGATTCTGAAACCCATTAGTTGGCTCCTGCCACTACATAATTTTATTCCTGAAATATTTGTTAGCTTCCTGCTGTATTCACATCTTAAACAAAGTTATATTGATAACTCAACATACAGTTTATTGTTCCTAACATCTGCTTTTATTAAAAGGAAAAACACAATATTTCATCAGCAAACAGAGTCAACCTCCTCATACCCTGTTGTGTGTTGCTTATACTTACCTATTTGTCTTTTATAACAGGAAAAAGATGCAGAAACGCCGTGATGCTAAGATTCGGCAAGATATGCTTGACCGTGAAGCTTCCCTTGCACGAGCAAAAACTCAAGCAACTTTAGCAGATGGTATCTCATGGGGTATGTCTGATGATGCACCTGAAGAATTTGGGGAGGTTAGTTGTTTGTTTCTAGCAGCATGTTTAGCAATATTAATGATCCTACAAGTACTTCGGAGGATCATACACTTCCTTCAATGAAGCTTTCCAAAAAAAACATTCTTCATGAAGCCAGATTTTCCCAAGTTTCAGTTGCATCACAGCATATTTTTTTTAGTTTTTTTTAATTGATTGTGATACGTTATTTTTACTGAACCTGTTGTCATATCCTAGGATGAAGCAGATGAGATCACATGGCAAACCTACACAGGTCAGCTCACTGACAGACAACAAAAAACACGCGGCAAAATAATAAAGCGAATGGAAAAGGTAAGCAGTTCTTTTGAAACCCCATCTTATTCTTGCATTTTCTATATGCACCTAGATTTGATGGATTGTAATTGCATTATTTCATTTGAATGGAAAAGGGAAGCAGTTTTGCATTTTCTATATGCACCTAGGTAAACATTGAATGTGGTTACATAGATGCTGTTTCTAGTGCCTTATCTATCGAATTGGAATTCTTATGATTTGCGATGAAAGCAAAACTGCAGGTTGGAATTCCTTTGCATTCTACTTGTAGCCATTTATTTTAGAGTTGATTTCTGAACATTGGGCATTTTGGGCAGCTGTTTCTTTTTGAACTCCGCACCTTACTTTTTCACTAGATGCTACACTTTTAAAATGTGAATGCTGACTGTAAATGATTTTGCCCTTTGGAGTTACCTACGTACCTATAACTTGGTACTTTGGTTCCAGTCATAATTTTTTTTTCCAGACAGATCCTTATCTGTTAGGTTAGGGGTCGTTGGTGCAACGCGGAGCTGGTTATTTTTTCATAGTCTTATCCCCAATATGTAGGTTGCGGTTATCGACTTCAAACTTTGAGACTGCCTTGCCTTTCTGGTCATAATTTTGAGGATGACTGTTAATACCAGCTATTATCTAAATGTCACACCATGATGCAGATGTGCTACTTTGTAGGTTTCTACAAACACAAGTCTCGTGTGTATTATAAGTTGAACCTTTAAGAGTATTCTCTATCAAGAAGTTGCACATCCCCGACATCGATAAATGGGCTGTGGTAGAATCACACATTCCGTTATGGATAGAGACTGCTCCAGGGGATTAAGCCTGCGAGTGTTCTTGTAGAAAGAAATGTAGAATGTTATTCTTGAGGTACCAAGCTCCTTGCACTGGTACTAGGCTGTAGGCTCCGGGTAGTAGTACGGTAGTATGCTCAAATGTCTGAATATTTATTTCTTAAAAAACCTGCCATATGTTCACTAGTATGATTCGCTTCTCTGCTTGTCCCTAAGCTAGGTTGCCAACATGAAGAAAGAGATCGATGCAATAAGAGTTAAGGACATTTCTCAAGGCGGGTTAACCCAAGGTCAGCAAACACAGATTGCACGAAATGAGCAAAGGATATCTCAGGTTACTGGATCACAGCTTGTACCTCCTTTTTTTCCATATGCCATCACGTTTCTATTTCTTGTTAGAAGATCACTAATAAACATTTATCTTCAGATTATGGAGGAGCTAGAGAATCTAGAAGAAACTTTAAATGACAGTATACAAGAAAGTCTTGGTGCTCGTACTGGAAAACCAAAACGTGGTAGCCATAAAGCAAGTCTCGAGGAGGAAGAAGAAGTTGTTAGGTTTGTACTTCTGATAGATTTGAACTATGACTGCAATATTTGTCATTTTGTGTATGATGTCTTAACCTATACTACATCTAAGAGCAAAGGATGATGGAAGATAGCTACATGATCGTGTTTTCCTCCAGCAGACGCAAATGCATCTAAAAGACATAGGGTCGATAGAATACTCGATCTGTCGGAAAAAATAGAATATTTGATCTAGAATACTAAACCTACTTGAAATTTCTGGACCTTAAGGAAATAACACAACCAATTAAACAGTTAGATTGTTCTGTATTTTCATTTTTGTATAAGTGGGGAATCAGTAAAAAAAAATTAATGTTATTGATTGTTGAATTTTTCTCCTTCACATTTGAATACTAATAGTTAAGAATTTTTCTCCTTCACATTTGAATACTAATAGTTAAATATGAATATCTGCTTTACTTTAGTGATTGATAGACATTACTGAAATTAGCAGCATGCTTCCTAGTATTTTGGACGAACCTCATCTGATCAGAGGGTAGGCTGCTTCTTCAGTTGATTAGAGTTGAAGAGAGTTGGTCCTGTTCAAGAGGGAACCAGCCAAAAATCTTACAATATTTGGTTAAGTACAGGAAAATGAGGGCCAAAACCCTTAAAACGGACAAAAATGCGTAGTTAAACTAGGTCTAGAGCAAAGCCAGCCGATATGTACAGGCCCGTAAAGGTTTACTCAGCACAACATACAGTCAAAGCACGCCGTTACTGACGCGGGTCATGGTAGTCGGGTACTAGTACACATGTAACTGAAAACTTGTACTCCCTCCATCCCATAATATAAGATGTAATTACAACCAATATACTCCTATATTGGTTTACTAACATATTATATTATGTGACGGAGGGAGTACCTTGGATCCACTTTTTCTTACCTTATGGAAAGTTACATGTACCTGTGAGTTTCTCCTGGGATTATAGAATGAATTCACTTTATCTCGGATTTGACAGACAAATTTGAAGCTCATTGGTGTATTATAGTTATGGACTATGGAAGTAATGTGATGTATTTGACTGTTCAATTAGGTATACCTATTTGTTGTGTTTCTACTAGTGTACGTCTGCAAGTAGATGTGTATGATTGTATATGGTTCTTTACTATGGGTAGGGTTAGCTTTGCATGCTTGTTCTCATGTGCTTATTGCTCATGTACTCTTTTTAGCGACGATGATGAATTTTTTGACCGCACGAAGAAAAAATCATCTAGTCAACAATCCATTGGACAACAATCAGTTGAGACCGCTGATAGTCTTCTTGAGAAAAAAGATATCATCACCAATGATATTGAAGGTAAAAAGAAGTTGCTTGAAGAAGAGAAGAATAAGCTGGCTCAGAGAAATGATGCAGATATTGGGGACGACCTTGATGCTTACATGAGTGGATTGTCATCTCAGTTAGGTATTACACTGTGAGCCACTTGATTTACATTGATGAATCTCAGAATTTCATCATGCATGGATTTTCCTTGCAACTCTGAGGTCTGAGTGTTACCACTAATGACCCTGACTATTGCCTGTTCACTTCTATTTTACCCTCAAAATTAGAAAAAATAGAATGGCAGCTTTATAAATTAGTCGTAATAATTGGCTTGATGGTCGTTATCAGCACATCGTGGTGGACAAAAATGAGGGAAAAGCAAATGAGCTATGTCTATTATAGCTAAAAACTTTGTTCTGAAAGTTCTAATGGTGTGGCCTCTGCTTGAAACAACTGTTTGGAGACAAACTATGCTTAAAACTTAACTTACTAGCTAGCGACAATAACTGAAGTAATTCATTTCACTGAAAGGTCCGGTATAGGAATCTGTTTAAGGGGCTGCATGGAATGGTGGTCAAACTAATTTTACACTCATTCCAAGTAGGGCCTAAGAGTTGGGAAGAGAGTATTTCTAAATATTTTGCATTTGTTCTGTAGCAGTGACTGGATATACAGTTTAGACTAATAGTGAGGATGTTAATTAAGACTTACTGATTGCAATTAATTATTTTTTTTGAATTAGTGTCTAATCTCTGCAATTGTAATTTCTGTGTTTGGGTCCAAAACATCATTGAATTAGTATCCCAACAGTACTTTTAAGCTTGCGCACATTGTTGGGAAAAACTACGAATATTTCCCCTTTTTTGTTAGAAACATATGAAACTTTCAAATGCTGTTCCATCCTTTGTACATTGATGTACACTGCCGGAGATTATGTATTCATGCACACCTACTTTGTTCTTTTCTGTCTATTTTGTGTATTCACTATCTTGTGTATGCTAATTGATTTGAACTGCTCGACAGTGCACGATAATATTTCCAAAATTCAGAAGGAGGTTTCCGATCTTCAAGCTGAGCTGGACAAAGTAGTTTACCTACTGAAGGTAGCTGATCCTATGGGAGAAGCAGCTCGCAAGAGGGATCTAAAGCCAAGAGAAGTAAGCCCTCAAGCTTCTAATGATGATCCAAGACCAGAATCCAGAAAACAGGAGAAAATTTGCCAAGACAAAACCTCAACAGAGGAGAACTCCAAGGAATCTTGTTCGACCAAAACAGAAGTGGATAAGCCTGCCGAGGTAGAAACCAATGCCTCCAGCAACCAAGAAAATGCCAGCAAACCTGCATTTAGCATACCAAAACCCCAGTGGCTTGGAGACAAGAGGATCGTGCAACCTGAAGAGAACTGTATAAAGGAAGCAGGTACGGATGCCGAGGAGCCTGACAATTTTGTGGACTACAAAGATCGAAAGACTCTTTCTAGTTCAGCCAATGAGAAGGATCTCGAAGAGGCTGCTCCTGGGCTTATCCTACGGAAGAGAAAGTCTGCTGATCAGTCAGCTGGCGTTGAAGCAGAACCGTCTTCGGTTGAATCTGAAACATCAGCTGCTGATGCCGTGGCCCTTCTGCTGAAGCACACGCGTGGTCTGCAGACTTCAGAAGAGATGGAGAACGTGAACGATCTGCAGGCCAGCAAGAGGAAAGGGAAGAAGTCGAAACAAAAACGTGTCCTGGGCCCGGCGAGACCAGAATTTCTTGAAGCAGGTCCTGATTATGAGACATGGGTGCCACCTGAAGGTAAGAATAGTTTAATTGGTAAACAGGTACCAAGCATGTAACTTTTGTCTCTTGACAACTGATACTATTTTGAATGATCTGTAGGTCAAACTGGTGATGGCCGCACTTCGCTGAATGAACGTTTGGGTTATTGAAGCTTTCTCATTGTAGACTTTTGCTGGCTGTCACACTGGAAAGAATGATGCACTAGGGGTGGGGTTTCTTATGCTACTGTAGTTGGTTTGTGAGCACGTCATGAGAATCTTCAAATGCAAAGGTAGTTACTTGCCATACACTTGGATGATAGATCTCTTTGTCGAGTTTTCATGATGCAAGGCACATAGATGATAGATTTGTATGTTGAGGTTTGAGTAGTTTTGGTTGTAGATCGGAATGTGTACCATTATGTCAAGGTTTCAGAAATGGATGTGATATCACCAGTTCATTATGGTCGTTCACTCTGAGGATGTTGTAAGTTTTTGAACTGTACGCCGCCATGATGAGTGATAATGGCCTAGTTTATCCTGAACTGCACGAAGTTCATCTTTGTTATTTTTCGGAAGTGATGTGCGTACGACATTTAGCTGTACGATTCCAGTACGATACATGATCCTGCGGGCTCAATTGACTTGCCCTCATACACCGACGGCCCATGTGCAAGGTCGTACAGATATCGTACAGAATATATCGTATGCATAGCATCGCTCGTTATTTTTTGCTTGTACCAGTCCTTTGGCTATAAAAAAACATACATGTTCAAATATATGTAAAACTAAAGTTCTTAGACATTGTTCAACAACGATATAAAGGTAGATCATTCAAAAACTGAAGACTTTATCTCTGCCAAAATTATAATAGCAATGGGAATGTTTTTTTGCAAAATTATACACATGAACAATAGACATCCAAATATAAATGCCATGATGTTACTGGTAGAAAGTGCTTCACAGATAATTATGTTAGCTTTGGTAAGATGGCCTCCAAATGAACTACTCCCCTCGTTCCAAAAAATCAAGGCGTACAAATTTATTGAAATTTGATCTCTTCTAAATCTGAGCGATTTTACGGATAAAATATGAAAAATATATAATACCAAATAAATATTAGTAGATACACCAATAAATATATTTTCACTTTTGCGCTAGTCTAATGGCGACTAAGTAATATTTCTTTCGATAGGAGAGTATCTGCAAGTACAAACTAGAAGATTGACATCCCACTATTGCAACCAAGAACAGGGAGCACAAGAAGGGGGAACACAGATCTGTGGCGTGAAAGAGGATGGCGCGAAAGATGTCGCTCTTTCCCTCGTTGTCGCCTCCTCGATCTCGTTGTAGCTATCGCCGATGCGGCGCCGCGAGGCACTCCCTTCCGCTTCCATAGTGCCCCCAGCCACTAGCAAACCCGTGGGCGCTAGGGTCATCCATGCTCGCTGCAACCTTGGCTCCATGCTCTTTGGCTCTGAAGAACAACATCAATGAATCTTAACAGAAACGAGGTCGATTCTTAATAGAAATCAGGATACACTAGTGGAAAAGGGCCCTTTCGTCCGGGCCATGGCCCGGGCCGGGACTATAGGTTTGGACACGTCGCCCCGAAAACGGCGCAGCCCACGGCAACCTTTAGTCTAGGCCCGTTAGGTCCCTTTAGTCCCGGTTTGAGATACAAACCGGGACTAAAGGGGTATGAGGCCCACTGCGGCTTCTGCTCCCCTCTTTAGTCCCGGGTTGTATCTTAAAGCGGGACTATTGGGTCATGCCTATATATATGGCAGCCCCTCCCCCTCTTTCTTGTTTTTTTTTCTGGTGGGAAGTGGTGTGGCTTGTGCTAGTTTTTTTTCTTCATATGCACTAGAGGTGTTCGGTGAAATGGCTGTTAGAGCGATACCACTTCTTTTCACACACGGCAAACATGATATGAGGTGTCCGAGCCACACTTAAACTTCCTCCTCTTTATTTCCAAGTGTCCTAAAAAGGTTAGCAACCATTTTCTCGTTTAGACCGCGCGATACTAATTTTAGCATCGTGGTTGCGTTTGATATATTGTTCTATGATGAAAATGAGCCACCAATGGATGAACGGTGACCGACGCTCTGCCGCTTACAAAGAAATCTTGCGTTCTTTTTGCCTTGCGGCCGAGGAAAACAAGCGGCATGATGGCTTTATGATTTGTCCATGTGTTGAATGTCGGAATGAGAAGGATCACACCTGAAGTGTCATTCAGAGCCACCTGCTTCGGTCCGATTTCATGTCCGGCTATAATGTTTAGTCCAAGCACGGAGAAAGAGGGGTTATGATGGAAGACGGTGATGAAGAAGAGAAGGATGATGATAACTACCGATCTATGTTCCCTGAATACGCCGATACGGCAATGGAAGACAGTGAAGAAGAAGGGGATGCAGAATGGGCACCAGATGAGCCCGCTGATTATCTTGGTCGGGTCATTTCTGATGCAAGGCGAGGCTACGACAGATAAAAGAAGAGGTTGCAGTTCGATCAGATGTTGGAGGACCACAACAAATTGTTGTATCCAACTTGTGAAGATGGATAGAAGAAGCTGGTTAGCACAATGGAATTGCTGAAGTGGAAGGCAGAGACCGGTGTGACTGACTCATCATTTGGAAAGTTGCTGGTACTACTGAAGAACAAGCTTCCAAGAAAGAACGAATTGCCAGCCAACACGTATGAAGCTAAGAAGCTTGTCTTCCCTCTAGGATTAGACGTGCAGAAGATACATACATGCCCTAATGGCTGCATCCTCTACTATGGTGAGAAGTACGAGAATATAGATAAATGCCTGGTATGCAATGCATTGTGGTATAAGATCAGAAAAGATGACCCTGGTGATGTTGAGGGAGAGCCACCCATAAAGAGGGTTCCTGCCAAGGTGATGTGGTATGCTCGTATAATACCACAGTTGAAACGTCTGTTCAGAAACAAAGAGCATGCCAAGTTGTTGCGATGGCACATGAAAGATGATAAGAAAGACGACAAGTTGAGGCACCCCGCTGATGGTCGACAGTGAAGAAATAGTGAGAGAGATTTCAAGGACTTTGTAGGTGACGTAAGAAACTTATGGTTTGGTCTAAGTATAGATGGCATGAATCCTTTTGGGAGCAGAGCTGCAGTCACAGCACCTGGCCCGTGAATATGTATCTACAACCCTCCTCCTTGGTTGTGCATAAATCAGAAGTTCATTATGATGCCGGTGCCCATCCAAGGCCCGAAGCAACCCGGCAATGACATTGATGTGTACCTAAGGACATTAGTCAATGAACTTCTGCCGTTGTGGGCCAAACCAGGTGTAAGTTTTGTGGGATAAGCACAAACAGAAGCAATTTGACCTACGAGCGTTGCTTTTCGTAACCATCAATGATTGGCCAACTCTTATTAACATTTCAGGACGGACGAACAAGGGATACAATGCACGCACACACTATTTGGATCAGACAGAAAGTATATATCTGGATAAATGTAGAAAGAATGTGTACCCGTACAACCGTCGTTTTCTTTCGCCCAGGCATTCCTTAAGGAAAAATGGCAAGCATTTTGATGGCAAGGCAGAAACCCAGACCAAGCCTGCCTCCCGTACTGGTGGTGAAGTAATTGGCATGGTCAAGGATTTAAATGTAATCTTTGGAAAGGGTCTTGGCAGCCAACCTTGAAAGTGCATGGTTCCCCCATATGTGGTTTTGGTAATTAATGACAATCCTTATGGACTAATGTTTGCATTGAGTTATCTTTGTAGATCTTGTCCATAGGAAATAATGGAGTTCATGTGTTGAACTCTATTAGCTTCCTTGATGGCCATTGTTATTTTCATGGATTTATATGAAGAATGGTCATGGTTTGAGTTGAGCTTATTGCTAGTATGTCTTTAAGAAAAGGATTAGGTGATCTTTCATTATCATCTTCAAGACATCATCTTTAGAAGTGAGAAGCAAAGATACAAGGTTGATCAAGCAAGCGATGAACACACGAAGCTACAAGTTGTACCAAGTGGGATTGTGTATCTCATGGTATGGTAAGAAATTGTCAATATAGCTTTGTGAATTAACCCATGATATGTGTGTGTCGCATCTCTATGTGTGGTTAGGTATCTTTCCTTGGGCATGAACCAGAAGGAAGATTTCATATAGCCCATGGTCTATGTCGTCGTCAAGCGGTGTTTGTCATCTAGCTTGACGTGGAAGCTCAAGTGAAGCATCTAGAAGATATCCTATGCTTGATGCTTGCCACCCTTTTGGAGATTGTGGCCTTGTGAAGATTTGCCGAAGGGTCTCTCCCATAATGGTGTATGGGGGAGCTAGTCTCTCCCATAATGATGTATGGGGGAGCAACTTGCAAGTCTTCATCAAGCGGAGTTTGTGCTAGCAAGCGCAATCAAGAAAGAAGATCCAACTTGAGAGAGTAAAGATCGTCATCATCTATCTCAAGTGGAATGCTCAAGGCAAAGGTATAATCTTGATAGGTTTTCTATTTTACCGGTCTCGTGTCTTAGGGAGACCGGGTTATAGGATAGATAGTCGTACTATCAAGAGGGGCTCTCAAGTGAGTAACTCGATCGAATCGTTATGGAGAGCTCAAACCTTTGCATACTTTGCATATCATCTTTCTTGGTTCTTATTTGGCTTTTGTCTCCTTTGGGTTTTAGTGCTTGTCGTGATCTTCATGACAAGCCTCGGTTTCTCGAAAACGGATTTCGTAAGAAAAACTTGTTGCGTTTTCGGTGGTGAAAATATTCCGTTCGTCTTTGAGAATGTTCCCACACCTTCCATGTGTGGTAACTTCTCTATACTTTGAGGTATCAATATTTTCACCTTTTATTTGGATACTCCTTGCTGTTATCTTTCCAATGCATTTGGACTCACCTAATTCGGAATTCATTCGCAAAAGTTATGTGAGTTTTCGTGTTGGAAGTTTTACCGGTTGTTCCTTTTAGAGAGGTTAAACCTTTCTACATTTGGTTTTAGTTTCCATTGTTAGTCAGTGATGTTTCTCTGCATGATCTTGTAGAGTTTTTCATTACGAACTCAACGAGCCAAAGATCATCAAAAACGGAGTCCGGACGCATAAGTTATGAAGTTTCTAGTTGAGCCATTTTTCGGTACTGACATGAACCGGATTATTGGAAACCGGATTTTTCGGGGGATACCGGATATTCCGGTTTCGGCGGATTTCAGACCATATTTCGCACTGGAGTGAACCGGATTATTTGAACCGGATTATTCACTTCGGACCGGATATTCCGGTCCCAAAATTCCTGCTCAAACGGCTAGTTTTTGTGGGGACCTATTTAAGGGGGCTTTCTTCCCCATTGGTCCCCAAGTCTTCCAATATTGTTTTTCTCCCTCTCCCCCATCATTGTTGACCTTGGAAAGCTTGCCCCTCTCCCAATCCCTCCTATGGTTCTTGCATATCTTTGAGGGAAAAGAG
This sequence comes from Alopecurus myosuroides, assembly GCA_028641055.1. Taxonomy (NCBI): domain Eukaryota; kingdom Viridiplantae; phylum Streptophyta; class Magnoliopsida; order Poales; family Poaceae; genus Alopecurus; species Alopecurus myosuroides. Next base: position 744,192,224 of record CM054057.1, read on the forward strand.
AGAGGAGTAGATCTACATTTCCTCCAATCCATCTTCCTTCTTAGTGAGGGAAACTTAGTAGATCTTAATCTTGGAGTTCTTGGTGTTTCTCCTCCATTATTCTTCCTCTCTTATTCCCCCATAAGCATTGGTTGCTTTGTTGAAATTTGAGAGTGAAGGATTTGAGCACTTGTGCTCTTGCCATTTGCATCGGTTGCATCGGTTTGCTCTCTCCACGAGGATTCGTGGAAGTTGAAAGTTTGTGAGCTTGTTACTCTTGGGTCTTGGACCCTAGACGACTTGTGGTGTTCTTGGGAGCCTCCAATTGACTTGTGGATGCGTGCCCCAAGATTGTGGTGACACCGAGAGCCTCCAATTGAGTTGTGGATGCGTGCCTCGGGTTTGAAGGTTGCCAATAGTGGAAGGTGAACTAGGCCTTTGTGGCGGAAGTTCATCGGAGAATAGGGTGATGCCTTTGTGGCGTTGAGTAGGCCTTCGTGGTGAGCTCACACCCCTCCATCGAGACGTACTCCCCTTTGTGGGAGGAACTCGGGAATACATCATCGTCTCCGTGTGCCTCGGTTATTTCTATACCCGAGCTTTTTACTTATGCAATTTACATTGTGATAGCCTTCGAGCTTGAAGTTATAGATCTTGCTATCACCTTGTTACTTGTCTTGCTTAGCATAAGTTGTTGGTTCATCTAGTTGACCCCTAGAATATTTAGGTTTTATGCTTGTTAATTTAAACACCTAGTTTATTTCCGCATTTAGCAAGCATTAACCGGAAAAGTTTTAATCGCCTATTCACCCCCCCTCTAGGCGACGTCGTTGTCCGTTCAATTGGTATCAGAGCCTCGTCTCTCTTTATTAGGCTTTACATCCTAGAGAGTACGATGTCGTTTAGAGAAATAGAACATGGTCCCGCTTTTATATTCTATGGTAGAAACTTTGATGTTTGGAAAATTCGCATTCTTAAATTTCTTACGGACATGGGTCCAAAGTATGTTAAGAGAATTGTAGATATGGATTTTCCTCCTCCAAAGGATTCTCAAGATTTATCTTTAGAGGATAAGGAAAACTCTTATCTCGATACTTTTGTATCTAATGGTCTTTTGTGCTTTTTGAGCGATGTAGTTATTGAATCAATCATGCCTTTTCGGAACGCTCATGAGCTATGGACAAAACTTCAAGATATATATGATGTGTCCAATATTATTGAGGATGATTGTTCTCCATCCATTTCCGGCCGTGATGAGCTCACATCTTTATCCACTACACCGACATGTGATTTGTCACAAGGTAATGATATGGTGAGTGGTGATAGAAATTGCATTGTGGATAGTGAATTTGCTATTGACTATACTTCATCTCTATCCCATTGCAATGATCTATCTTTGGACTTAATATCTTCTAGCACTCAAAATTCCATACATGCTAGTGTTGATAGTCCTTGCATATCATGTAATAGTTGTTCAACTAAATCTCATGATGATATGCTTCCTATGTCTTGTTTTCATGAAAACAATGCTTCCATTTCCTCTAGTACTTGTGTGGCTAACAATGTAGAGAAATCCCATTTTTTGGTGGAACAAGACATGGACCTTAATGGCGCTTCTAGTATATCTTCATCATCGCCATCCATTTCTCATATGTGCCTTATGGCTAGGGATTCAAAGGTATCTCCACCTTTGGAACCCACTACATCTTGTGATGATGAGGATGAGGATGAGGATGAGGATATATTATATGGAGAGTTTGAGGATGAAGTCTCTTTAATGGAGAAGGGTGAGTTGGTTCTTCTAGATATCCCTAAAGGTAGTAAAGCTATCACTCCTTTTAGTGAAATAATGGCTTTTGCTATTTATAGCGCTAAAATCATTGAAAAGAAAGGTGAGATTGAAAGAAGTGATGCCAATGAAAAGGCATCCCTCACTATGTCTCTTGAGGAAGAGTATGAGCTCCGAGTTACTCTGGAGGAGAAACTTGAATATATCGAGGAGCTCTATAATGAACAAATAGCCTATCTCACTAAAGCACGTGACCATACCAATGCTAAATATAAAGTGCTTAAAAATGAAAAGGTTCAATTTGTTGTTGGCAATGCTAATCTAATTGAGGAAAACTCTAGGTTAAATAATGAGCTTGCCAAGTTATCTTCTATTTCTAATGATGCTTGTGCTACTAACTCCACATCTTGTGAAGCATCTATTTTGAAGGAGAATGTTGAGCTAAGGGCTCAACTTGAGCTAATGACTAGCAAGTATGGGAAATTGGAAGAAAGTCATGAAAAGCTATCTAGATCTCATGAGGATCTTCTAGAATCCCATACCAAGCTAAAATTAGCTCTTGAGGCTATCACTACAAAGGTAACATCTTGTGAGCCTCATATGGTTACTATCACAATTTCTAATAATGCTATATTGACTTGTGCTAGTATTAGTAACTCATCCTCTCATAATGTTTCTACATCTTGATGAGTTGCTTTCCTTGCCTTGTTGCTCTAACAATGAAGCATCTACTTCCTCTAGCTCTTGTGTTGATTCTAACCACGTAGAGGAAATTAAAGAGCTCAAGGCCCAAGTCACTTCTTTGAAGAAAGACTTGGAAAAGTGTCATGAAGGGAGTTCCACACTTGACAAGATGTTGAGAGTGCAAAGACTTCCCAATGACAAGAGTGGACTTGGATTCAACTCCAATCTCAAGAACAAGTCCATTATTGACAAGAAGAAGGGCCAAGAACAAGTCAAAGATCCGGCCAAGATTATTTGCTTCAAGTGCAAGATTAAAGGGCACCATGTTAGATCTTGCCCTTTGAAGAAGAAGCCTATTAGTGAGAAGCAACTAGGGAAGCGGCCTCTTGTTCAATCTCATGCTCAACCACGAGTTGAACAACGGCCACCTCCTAACAAGACTCAAGCCAATGCTCCTCTTGCTGAGAAGCCTATTGAGAAGAGAGAAAAGAGTCGATGTTGCTACCTTTGTCGCAAGAAGGGACATTTTGCTTCTTCATGCACAAATGGTACATTATCCAACCCTATCCTTGTTGATGATGTTTATTCTATTAGGAAGGATAATGTGGGCAATGTGTTTGCCAAGTATGTTGGTACTCCAAGTGGTGTCAAGAAAAGAACCATTTGGGTTGTCAAACCTATTGTGACTAACCTCTTAGGACCCAACTTGGTTGGGGACCAACAAGCTCAAACTTGATCAATAGGTGGAGTTGGAGGGCATTGGAGACTTGGCTATTTTTTGAAGAATTAAGGGATCTTCATCAATTATATTTCCTCAAGCCAAGTCACTTGGATTATATGTATCTCTTACCCAATGTTCCTCCAAGCGGTAACTTGTATTTAATTCTATGTACATTGAAAGTTGCTTGCTCCCTTGCATATGTTAGTTTTGTTTCTAGCATGTGTTTGTATATGTTGTGCTTCCTACTTACCTATCTTGAGTAATCTAGTTATGTGTTGGTTTGCACTCATGTACTTGTGTTCTTTGTGTTGAGCCTTCATTGCTTTCATTGCTTATCTTAGTTGGCTCTTTGGGAGATTAATGGACTATCCCATTTTGGGGGAGTAATATGCTTTGCACTTTACTATCCTAAAATGTGTTTACATGAGGAATACCACTTAGTGTTTATATATCAATATTATCTATTCTCTATGTGGTATGTCATTCTCATGAGAAATTCATTTCTAAAATGTCCATTAACTTTCTCTAGTTGGATTTATTTTTGCCTCTTGTTGTTTTCAATGGATTATCACATTATGGGGAGTAATAAGCTATGTGCATATTACAAGCCTAGAAAATGTGAACATGTGATGTATTGCCACCAAGAGTTGATATTCTAGTTATCTTGTTCCTAAGTGGCATGTTTCTCAAACAAGTTCCATATTTACTTAAAATATCTTGTGTCTCTCTTCTTTGGTATCTTGTTTGTTAGAGAGTTTATTGTTGCCTTGCTTTTCGGTTTATTTGAAGCCTTCAAGAATCTCTATCTAAGCATGTTTTTATCCTATCTTTTACCACATGCTTATTTTTTGAATATGATTGTGAACAAATCTACCACCGAGAAATATCTCCATACATCTCTTGTCTTTGACAAGTTATAATAATTTGTGGTAAGTTTATTGATCATATTTACTTTGGCCATTGCTCTAATATTGCCTTGTTTCTTGCCAAGGATTTTGTTTGGTTCAAACTCCTTTGTGTCTTCCGCTCTACTCAAAAATTTGTTTTATGCTTTCTTGAGTTAGGAAAAGCAATGATCCCATACTTGTGCACTTGTGTTCTAAGTCATACTTGTTTGGGTTGCACTATTCTTGGGGAAGCTATCCTACTTTGAGTAGATCACCATTCTTTAAATTGGTATTGCATCTAATTGGTTTTATTTAAACATGACTAGTGTTTGGATAATATATATGGAGAGTAATGATTCCATTGTGTGCATTTTGTATTCAAATGCAAGATCATAAATAATGCACTATTATTGGAAGAACTATCCTATATGCGTTTGAACACTTGTTGTCTTTAAATTTGTTTGTTATCCCAATGACTTGTCTCTTTGGAAGACAAACACTTTTCGTCTTGGTACTTTGTGTGCTATCATGAAAAGTGTAGAGGGTTTGTTCACTCTTGTATGTTTTTTTTCGTATCCTCTCTTTGTTGGTTTCCTCAATCATGTGTTGATTTGGGTCGTGATATATTTTGGACAATTCTCTTTCTTTTCACTCTTGTGAGTGGCTTCTTGGTTTAATTAGTTCTTTGTCCAATTTGTATCTTGTTTTGGTTCTTGAAAGTTTTGTGCATGCATATTTACTACATATATCTTTTGGCATGCTTACTTTCGTTGATCCAATATATAGGATAAACTCCATCAAATCCTAAATGGCTAAGATGTGCATGAAATTCAAATTCATATTAATATGCACATATTTACTTGGAGTTTGTCCTATGTATTGTAGTTGTTCTAACTACTTTGGACCCAATGAGTTTGGGTACCATTTTGTACTTGAATTTTGTTTTTAGGTACAATGGAGATACTTTGGTTGCTTGCTCCATTCATAAGGAAGGTGTTCTCACCATGGTATTATAGGAGTCAAGCTTCGATGATTATCAAACTCGCATCCTCTTCATCACCAATGTCGTCTCGGTAACAAGTATCTATCTCATGCATACATTTCTAGCTTTCAACCTTGTGTAGGTTGCTTCTTGGCATGATTTCCCTTTGTTGCATTTCATTTGGTTCTTGCAAATGTCTTATCAAAAGCATCTTAATTGCAACTATGAGTAAGCCGGGATGATTACATACTATGGGGATATTTATAGTCATTTTCATGATTCACCAATCCCGAGTATATTAATCTAGCAACTTCTACTTGAAGTCTCTCATATGCAATATTGACGAATTCTCAAAAACCATTTGAACCTTTTGTGATATGCGTTACCTTTCTCGAAGCATTCCAACTATCACTTTTCCCTTGTGATATTTGTGATGCTTTGATGAGTTTTGTGTGTTCATCTATATCCCCTTAAGATTAAACTAAGCTTAGTGCTTTGCTTTCAAGCAAAAATCTTATTGGTATATTAATGAACCTCTCTTGGATATCATGTTCTTCACCTTTGTACCTATTTTGTGTGTGCATGTTTCTTTGTGGATATGTATCTTTGATTGTTGTCCACTTAGAAACTTATACACACGATAATAGTTACATCTTTAATTGATATTCTGTTTCTTTAGTGACCACTTTTTATTGCTTTATATTCCTTGGTGGTTCCTAAAAGGCACAAGCTTTGCTTTTCTTTTGGTATTAATTTTGAATCTTAATAAGCTTGTGGACCTATGTGTTTTATCATTTGATGGTTTGTGTGTATGGGAAAGACATGATATGCACTATGTGCCTCTTATATTGAAAGACTATGTTGATGATTCTATCATCCTATTAGTCTACTAAAAATGTTTTTCCTTGTCACACGCATCTATTTCGGTTGAGTAAGTCTTTATTTGTCACTTCTTGATCTTCATTGCTCAACTTTTATTTGTTTGCAAGTTGCTTTGCTTCATTTCCAATCTATTCTATTGCACTTATTTGTGTTCAAAATTATCTAGAAGGGAGTAATGATTCCATGTTATGCACATTATATAGTAATTCAAATCTAACATTGTGCATGTACCTTGGGGAGTTCCCTCTTGATTTTCTAGAACACTTGGTTGATCTTATCAAATTATTGATTTTGGTCAATCGGTTTTTTGGATCCTTTGGTTGGTTGCTTCTTTGTGAAAGTATCCTTCAATTTGACTTTTCTTGTAAATCTTTGGATCCTCAATATAGTTTGATCTCCCTCCATCTATTCATAGTTGGAGATATGCACTTGATTTCACTCATATCAAGAGGAATGCATACACTATGGGGGAGCTCTTACTATATTGTCCTTCTAATCTTTTTTCCCATTTCGGCAATGGATGCCAATGGGGGAGAAGTTTAGAGGGTTTAAGGGAATTTGGTTTATTCTTTAGTTTCGTTCTTAAGCATTTGCCTTTCCATGCTATTGCATCCTTGCTCTTGTTTAGCATGTTTGCTTCATTCATCATATAAACCCTCGTAAAAAGGGATTGTCATCAATTACCAAAATGGGGGAGATTGAAAGTGCATGGTTCCCCCATATGTGGTTTTGGTAATTAATGACAATACTTATGGACTAATGTTTGCATTGAGTTATCTTTGTAGATCTTGTCCATAGGAAATAATGGAGTTCATGTGTTGAACTCTATTAGCTTCCTTGATGGCCATTGTTATTTTCATGGATTTATATGAAGAATGGTCATGGTTTGAGTTGAGCTTATTGCTAGTATATCTTTAAGAAAAGGATTAGGTGATCTTTCATTATCATCTTCAAGACATCATCTTTAGAAGTGAGAAGCAAAGATACAAGGTTGATCAAGCAAGCGATCAACACACGAAGCTACAAGTTGTACCAAGTGGGATTGTGTATCTCATGGTATGGTAAGAAACTGTCAATATAGCTTTGTGAACTAACCCATGATATGTGTGTGTCGCATCTCTATGTGTGGTTAGGTATCTTTCCTTGGGCATGAACCAAAAGGAAGATTTCATATAGCCCATGGTCTATGTCGTCGTCAAGCGGTGTTTGTCATCTAGCTTGACGTGGAAGCTCAAGTGAAGCATCTAGAAGATATCCTATGCTTGATGCTTGCCACCCTTTTGGAGATTGTGGCCTTGTGAAGATTTGCCGAAGGGTCTCTCCCATAATGGTGTATGGGGGAGCTAGTCTCTCCCATAATGATGCATGGGGGAGCAACTTGCAAGTCTTCATCAAGCGGAGTTTGTGCTAGCAAGCGCAATCAAGAAAGAAGATCCAACTTGAGAGAGTAAATATCGTCATCATCTATCTCAAGTGGAATGCTCAAGGCAAAGGTATAATCTTGATAGGTTTTCTATTTTACCGGTCTCGTGTCTTTGGGAGACCGGGTTATAGGATAGATAGTCGTACTATCAAGAGGGGCTCTCAAGTGAGTAACTCGATCGAATCGTTATGGAGAGCTCAAACCTTTGCATACTTTGCATATCATCTTTCTTGGTTCTTATTTGGCTTTTGTCTCCTTTGGGTTTTAGTGCTTGTCGTGATCTTCATGACAAGCCTTGGTTTCTCGAAAACGGATTTCGTAAGAAAAACTTGTTGCGTTTTCGGTGGTGAAAATATTCCGTTCGTCTTTGAGAATGTTCCCACACCTTCCATGTGTGGTAACTTCTCCATACTTTGAGGTATCAATATTTCACCTTTTATTTGGATACTCCTTGCTGTTATCTTTCCAATGCATTTGGACTCACCTAATTCGGAATTCATTCGCAAAAGTTATGTGAGTTTTCGTGTTGGAAGTTTTACCGGTTGTTCCTTTTAGAGAGGTTAAACCTTTCTACATTTGGTTTTAGTTTCCATTGTTGGGCAGTGATGTTTCTCTGCATGATCTTGTAGAGTTTTTCATTACGAACTCAACGAGCCAAAGATCATCAAAAACGGAGTCCGGACGCAAAAGTTATGAAGTTTCTAGTTGAGCCATTTTTCGGTACTGACATGAACCGGATGATTGGAAACCGGATTTTTCGGGGGATACCGGATATTCCGGTTTCGACGGATTTCAGACCATATTTCGCACTGGAGTGAACCGGATTATTTGAACCGGATTATTCACTTCGGACCGGATATTCCGGTCCCAAAATTCCTGCTCAAACGGCTAGTTTTTGTGGGGACCTATTTAAGGGGGCTTTCTTCCCCATTGGTCCCCAAGTCTTCCAATCTTGTTTTTCTCCCTCTCCCCTACCATTGTTGACCTTGGAAAGCTTGCCCCTCTCCCAATCCCTCCTATGGTTCTTGCATATCTTTGAGGGAAAAGAGAGAGGAGATCTAGATCTACATTTCCTCCAATCCATCTTCCTTCTTAGTGAGGGAAACTTAGTAGATCTTAATCTTGGAGTTCTTGGTGTTTCTCCTCCATTATTCTTCCTCTCTTATTCCCCCATAAGCATTGGTTGCTTTGTTGGAATTTGAGAGTGAAGGATTTGAGCACTTGTGCTCTTGCCATTTGCATCGGTTGCATCGGTTTGCTCTCTCCACGAGGATTCGTGGAAGTTGAAAGTTTGAGCTTGTTACTCTTGGGTCTTGGACCCTAGACGACTTGTGGTGTTCTTGGGAGCCTCCAATTGACTTGTGGATGCGTGCCCCAAGATTGTGGTGACACCGAGAGCCTCCAATTGAGTTGTGGATGCGTGCCTCGGGTTTGAAGGTTGCCAATAGTGGAAGGTGAACTAGGCCTTTGTGGCGGAAGTTCATCGGAGAATAGGGTGAGGCCTTTGTGGCGTTGAGTAGGCCTTCGTGGTGAGCTCACACTCCTCCATCGAGACGTACTCCCCTTTGTGGGAGGAACTCGGGAATACATCATCGTCTCCGTGTGCCTCGGTTATTTCTATACCCGAGCTTTTTACTTATGCAATTTACATTGTGATAGCCTTCGAGCTTGAAGTTATATATCTTGCTATCACCTTGTTACTTGTCTTGCTTAGCATAAGTTGTTGGTTCATCTAGTTGACCCCTAGAATATTTAGGTTGTATGCTTGTTAATTTAAACACCTAGTTTATTTCCGCATTTAGCAAGCATTAACCGGAAAAGTTTTAATCGCCTATTCACCCCCCCTCTAGGCGACGTCGTTGTCCGTTCAAACCTGTTCCAAACGGCGATGATAACAGCGCACCAATGTGGAAGAAGAAATCTATATTTTGGGAGCTACCCTATTGGGAAGTCCATGACGCCCGGTCTGCAATCGACTTGATGCACGTGACGAATAATCTTTGCATGAATATTCTAGGCTTTCTATGCTTGTATGGGAAATCAAAAGATACACCGGAAGCACGGGAGGACCAGGAACATCATAAAGGACGAGACGACATGCATCGAGGGCACTTTCAAGGGTCTGCCAGCTACACTTTTACCAAGGAAGAGAAGGAAATATTTTTTTGAAGTCTTTTTTAGTATCAAGGTCCCGTTTGGCTTTTCGTCGAATATAAAGGGAATAATAAATATGAAAGAGAAAAAAATTACAGAACCTAAAGTCTCGTGACTGCCACGTGCTTATGACGCAATTGCTTCCAGTTGCATTGAGGGGAATTCTACCGGAAAATGTTCGACTGGCCATTGTGAAGATATGTGCATTCCTCAATGCAATTTCTCAAAAGGTAATCGATCAAGAAAGTTTATAAGGGTCATAGATTGATGTGGTCCAATGTCTGGTCTCCTTCGAGTTGTTGTTCCCGCCATCCTTCTTCAATGTTATGACGCACCTCCTAGTTCACCTAATCGAAGATATTAGAATTATCGGTCCTGTGTTTTTGCACAATATGTTATGCGTCGAGAGGTTCATGGGAGTCTTAAAGAAATATGTTAGTAACCGTGCTAGGCCAGAAGGAAGCATCTTCAATGGCTATGGATTAGAAGAGGTCATTGAGTTTTGTGTTGACTTTCTTCTTCACTTTAAGCTGATTGGTGTTCCTGAATCTCGGTATGAGGGAAGTTTGACTGGAAAATGCACACCAGGAAGGAAAACAACGGTATGTAGGGCCGGACATTCTTTCACTCAAGAACACTACATAGTTCTACACAATTACACCATGGTGGCTCCGTATATTGAGAAACACAAGAATATTCTACGCTCAGAAAACCCGGGGAAGGCTGACTATTGGATTAAAGGGAAACACGAGGCGACTTTCGGCAGTTGGTTGCAGACATATCTCATGAATAACACCACTATTTGAGATCAGCTGTACGTGTTGGCCAGCTCACCATCTTGGACTATATGTACTTTTCAAGGGAACGAGATAAATGGAAATACATTTTACACGATCGCCCAAGATAAAAAGAGAACCAACCAAAACATTAGTGTCTGGTTTGATGCAGCAGATGAAAATGGGCAGATGGATACATATTATGGGTACATAGAGGACATATGAGAACTTGACTATGGACCTACTTTTAAGGTCGCTTTGTTCAGGTGCAAATGGGTCAAGCTGATAGGAGACAGGGTAGATGTAGACCAAAAGTACGACATGACAATAGTGGATCTGAACAATCTTGCGTACATGGACGAACCATTCGTCCTAGCCAACGATGTGGCTCAGGTTTTCTATGTGAAGGACATGTCTACCAAACCGAGAAAAAGAAATCAGCAAAAGAATGCATCATCCGATGAGCCAAAGCGCCACATTGTTCTTTCCGGGAAAATAATCATCGTGAGAGTAGATGAGAAGATACACATGTCAGTAGATTATAACAAGCTTCATGAAATTCTGCCCTTCAGAGTGAGAACTGACCCAAGCATCATGTTAAATGATGAAGACTCTCCATGGCTACGGCGCAGAAGAAAATAGAATTAATAGATAGGGATGTTGGTGATGTGTAATAATGTGTTAAACTTGGAATTATCCATGGCATAATTTGTTTAAATATGCCCATATTCCACACAAAAATGCATCTTGGAAGCACGGACAATGTTGACGGAGAAAATTTTCCTTTTCATTGAATAAAAAACCATTTTCCATTTTCTGAGTATCAAAAATGGTTTTTTTGTGAAGGACCTACCACAAATATGTTGAAAAACTTGGGAGCTATTTTTTTTGGAAATAATAGACCATGTTATATGCAAAAATAACCAATTTGTTTCATAATAAATGGTTTTCATCCACCTCTTTTGAAAAACACAAGCTTCTGCCGATTCAAGTGGAAACGGGTCAAATTTAAACTACAGGTGCCTCCTAGTTTGCACATGATTTTTTGGAAAAAATATCATTTTTAGGTACACAACTATCTATTTCATTAGAGATACACCAAGAGTTTCTCAATATTCAACCCCTAGTTACGAAAGGTCATGCCCGCCGTCTTTACTTTTCCCTAAAAACAGCTTAGAAAATTTCAGAAAATTCAGAAAAAAAACCAAAATGATGCAAGACCTTCGCGTGGCGTCATTACATATGTCCTAATATCCACAAAAAATAATAAATTTGGAATACGACAGTTGTGTTGAAAATGTGTTCACATAAATGAGCTATCTCCTTCGAACATTTTAGGGTTTCGAGCCAAATGACGGTTGTTATGGCAAAATCCATGGCATAGTTTGTTTAAATATGCCCATATTCCACACAAACATGCATCTTGAAAGCACGGACAATGTTGACAGAGAAAGTTTTCCGTTTCAATGAATAAACAAACCATTTTCTATTTTCCGAGTGTCAAAAATGGTTTTTTTTTGTGAAGGACCTACCATAAATATGTCGCAAAACTTGGGAGCTGCATTTTTTGAAAATACTAGACCATGTTATATGCAAAAATAACCAACTTTTCCTAAGAAAAGGTTTCCATCCAGCTCTTTTGAAAAACACAAGTTTCTGCCTATTTAGGTAGAAATGAGTCAAATTTGAACTAAGGTGCATCGTAGTTTGCTCATGATTTTTGGAAAAAATATTTTTAGGTACAAAACTACCTATTTCATCAGAGATACACCAAGAGTTTCTCAATATTCAACCCCTAGGTACGAACGGTCAATGCCCGCCGTCTTGACTTTTCCCTGAAACCGACTTAGAAAATTCCAGAAAATTCAAAAAACCCCAAAATTATGCAAGGCCTTCGCGTGGTGTCATTATATATGTCCTAGTATCGATAAAAAATAACAAACATGGAATACGATAGTTGTGTTGAAAATGTGTTCACAGAAATGAGCTATCTCCTCCGAACATTCTAGGGTTTCGGGCCATATGACGGGTGTTATGGCCAAATCCATGGCATAGTTTGTTTACATATGCCCATATTCCACATAAACATGCATCTTGGAAGCACGGACAAAATTTACGGAGAAAGTTTTCCTTTTCATTGAATAAAAAAACATTTTCCATTTTCTTAGTGTCAAAATGAGTTTTTTTTTGTGAAGGAACTACCACCAATATGTTGCAAAACTTGGGAGCTGCATTTTTTGAAAATATTATACCATGTTATATGCACAAATAACCAAAAAAATTTCCTAAGAAAAGTTTTCCATCCACCTCTTTTAAAAAACAAAAGTTTTTGCTGATTCAAGTGGAAACGAGTCAAATATGAACTACAAGTGCCTCGTAGTTTGCTCATGATTTTTGGAAAAAATCATTTTGAGGTACACAACTACCTATTTCATCATAGATACAAGCGTCTCTCAATACTCAACCCCTAGCTACGACGGTCATGCCCACCGTCTTGACTTTTGCCTGAAACTGGCTTAGAAAATTCCGGAAAATTCAAAAAAAAATGATGCAAGAACTTTGCGTGGTGTCATTATATATATCTTATTTTCCAGCAGAAATAATAAACTTGGAATACGACAGTTGTTTTGAAAATGTGTTCACGTAAATGAACTATCTCCTCCGAACATTCTAGAGTTTCGGGCCAAATGACGGGTGTTTTGGTCAAATTCATGTCATAGTTTGTTTAAATGTGCCCATATTTCACACAAAATACATCTTGGAAGCACGGAAAATGTTGATGGAGAATTTTTCAACTATTTTCCATTTTCCGAGTGTCAAAAATGGGTTATAAGTGCAAATCTATTATTATTGGTGAGAAATATTTTTTTAATAAATTTATTTTGTTTCTAATGGACAGGGGACATAAAAAACCATAAAAAGTAGATTCGTCCTAAAAGGATTGTTAGATTAAAATATATGCCCAAAATAGTGATTTAAATAGATCTACAAATACCATGTGAGTGCACATTACAAAATTATAATATTATTGGCCTAGATTAATCTACACATCATGCTGATTTCAAAAAGTCCAAGACCATATATTTTAAATTACTGAACATAATTTACGAATTTTTTGAAATTTTAGATCGATTATGTTTTAATTAAAAATAAAACAGAAAATAGACTGATCCGTGGCATAGCTAACAGAACGCTCTAATTGGTTAGGACGTTGCCCGCGCAAATATTCAACCCTTTAGTCCTAGCCCGTGGTAGTCCCGGACCGTGGCACGTGGCGGGACGCCCCGTGCCACGAGCCGGGACTAAAGACCCCCTTTAGTCGCGGCCCGTGCCATGGGTCGGGACTAATGGGGGGGGGGGGGGGGGCTATATCAACCGCCAGCCCCCGTCCTTAGCAGTTTTAGAACGGAGGAGAGCAGGGTGTAGAGGCGATCAGAGCACAGACGACGCTACAACGTCGGACACCGTCACCACGCTGTACGCCGGGATACACACGAACGCCGCCGCCACCACACGGACGCCGGGATGCACACGAGCGCCGCCATCGTCGGAGCGCCGCATGAACGCTGCCACCGCCACTTGCACGAGCGCCGCCACCGCGCGGACGTCTTCCACGCGCGCCCATCGCCGGCCGTGAGTGCTTCGGCCGAGAGAACGTGGCCTCCTCTCTGATGACTTCAGCATGACGTCATCCGTGTCATTTTTCCCTCTTAATTGTATTTTAATTTGATTATTGTTTAGTGTATTTAGTATTGTATTTTACTTTGATTATATTGTCTAGTATTTAGTAGTAGTATTAGTTTAGTTTAGACAAGATCATATTTAGTATTAGTATTAGTTTAGATAATATTTAGTATTAGTATTAGTTTAAATTTTAGATAATATTTAGTATTAGTATTAGTTTAATTTTAGTATTAGTATTAGTTTAAATTTAGATTATATTTAGTATAAAATTATATTAGTATTAGTATTAGTTAGTTTAATTTTAGTACTAGTTTAAATTTTAGTATCATTAGATTTTACTACTAGTTTAATTTATTACCTTAGCGTAATATATGTAATATGCTTTCATATTATATCGATTTGATATTCTAAATATTGATATTTTCTTCTAAAAATTCGAGTACTAGTTTAATTTTAGTATTATTAGTGTTAGTGTTTCATTTAGACTTAGTGTTCGTGTAACCTCTTTTTGAGAATTAATTATAATTATAATGGTGTTTTTAGTTTGTTGTTCTCGGCTATGATGTCCCTATTGGACCCCAGGGGCGATATCCGGGACTAGGCTCCGCCGGTCTGGCACTGGGAGATGCTAGCATCTGGTAGACGCAACTTGGTGAGGAATACGGGTGATGTCGTTGACCCGGATCTTCTTTGGTGGCAGTCGCGTGGGCCACGCTCGATGCAGAGGGAGACGGCGCCTGAGCAGGTGGTACATGGCCGTATCAGGGAGAAGAACAAGCACGTACGACACTACATGTATTTGCTAGATACCCAGCCTAGTAATACATGGTCGTATGTTCGGAGGGTTCCGTATCACGTCAGCTTCGACCCTTCGAGGGTTCCTTCTCTCTGGGTGCGCAGCGTCGATGGCTCAGCACCTCGTGGCTCAGGACCCGGTCGTAGTTAGGTTGACATGTTCATGCATGCATCTGAGATGTATCGGTGTTATTATTCGTGATGTATTAGGGTTCTAGTGGAAAATGGACCATAGCTATGTAACTAGATTATTCTAGTGGTTGAATAAAAATGGACCCTATCTATGTATCAGAGTTATCATATTTGTTTAGAGTGATATTTTTTATATTAGTAGTACTAGAGTGGAAAATGAAGTGTTCAATCAAAATTCAGGAGTACTTCACACCGAGCAATCTCTCCAACATAGGTGGTCTTGCATCCAAGCTGCCATTAACAAGTTTATCGGCTACTATGCCGAAGTGTGATGTGTAAGTTTCTAGACACGTTTTTCTACTACATTGCATTTTACTATTTGTTGAGTAGCGTTTCTATTTGGTACGAGGAGGATTACATCCGATTTTTCAATCAAGATTCAGGGAGGGCGCACCAATGGCACCTCGACCAATGTTGGGAAATTTTTAAGACCTCTCCGTTCGTGGACTACATGCCGAATTCCGAGAATAGAGAGATGATACAGCATGCGGAGAACCAAGGTCGGATGGCACGCCGCGCCCGGCAGAAGAAACATGAAGCGGCTGACACCAAAGGCCACTCTGATGCAGAGACGGAGGCACGAAAGGCACGACGTGCCCACAGAGGGATGCGATGGAAAGAGCGGCACACCTCGGTCTGAGTTTCTGGTTTGTATCCCCGATGATGAAGTCTGTCCGTTTGTGTTGAACTATATTCCCTCTTTGATGACCCGTCGAATTAAGTTTTATTCAATCCACTGAACTATCCGTCCGTGGATGATCTATGTTGCATGGTTAATTATGGTTTTGGGTTGCAATTTGCGGATTATGATTGGAGGACACAATTCTTTAGGGCTGCCCGGACAATTTAGGGCCCATTTTCGGGTCTCCGGTTGGAGAGGCGCTTACTTGGGCTGCAGCTCTGGGCTTTAAACGGCACCTGGGTAATCGGCAGGGATAGATATGGCAGCATGTATCAGCTGGGAACTCGGAAACCCGGAAGCTAGGGAAGGAATGGTGCGTGTGCGCGCTGTAGAAGTGCAGCTAGTTCAAAAGCATTTCTACGACACCGTTTTATCGGAGAAGCAGCAAATATCTTTATTTCCCGCTGGTATTTCAGTTGTTTCAACATATTTAATTAGTAAATAAAACCAGCTCATTATTTTAAAAGTAACATGTTTTAGTCTGTTACAAATGGTGCGTGTGGGGGATATGCGGAGGATGGCCGCGCCCATCTGCCGGAGGTGCAGCGGCGGCCCGTGGCACGGGCGGCGGCTAGAGCAACAGTGGTCGGAGGCATGTCCGCCGTACTGCCCCTTCTGCATGGTGGCGGTCATCGCGACTTGGTGCCGCCAGTACACCTGAGGAGAAACATCCCGGACGTCAGTCTCGCTGCTGGACAGGGAGTCCCGTGCTCGGCAAACCGAAGTCCATGGCGCTCCTCGGCGCTACGGCCAGCAGCATGATCTGCCAAATGTGGGAGAGGTGAGGAGGGCGACCGCACCCATTTGCGGAGGTGCGGAGGTCGGAGCGTGGCTAGCGGCCGGAACTACGGTGGTCGAAGGCGGTCGGAGTGACGGCGGCGCTAAATGCTAGAGAGAGAGATTACTCGGGACAATTTACAAAAAGACCCAATGCTCAGAACCTCTTAAGCCATATTTGGATTGTAGGAATTTCGTAAGATTTTTGGAGGATTCCAATCCTTAGGATTATTTCCAATGGATTGCCTTTGGATCAAAGTAATGATACTACCTAAATTCCTATGGATTGGATTCCTATGCCCCAATTCCATAGGATTTTGAATATCCACTCCAATCTCTTTTTTAGACTCAAGTGCGTAGGTTCGAGTCACTTTTCCTGCATTTCATCCAAATGACTAATCCTGCAGTTTTCCTCTGTTTTCGGTTCCTCTATTTTACGCATATAAATCTGTGAGATTTTCTATGTTTTTCATATTTCTATGTTTTTCAACGCTGTGATCCAAAGAGGCCCTTAGTCTTATTATGTTGCATACAAATCAAAAAAAATTAAAAACTTTGATTTTGAGTCGGTCAACGTTTTTGTGAAAACGTTGACTTTTTTTAAAATGAGCACAAATAATTTATAAAAAATCAAAAAAAGAAATGCTTTTGGCCCATAGTCTTATTATGTTGCATACAAACCAAAAAAAAATATAACCATGGTTTATATAGAATTGCATGAAAATGTCTTCAAGAATATGGGAAACTTGTACAGAGTAGTATGGATTTCGAAGATCGAAGTTGGTGTGTTCTAGATCATAACTAATTCAAAAAAAATCAAAAAAAAAAATGCTTTCGCCCATAGTCGTATGATGTTGTATAGAAACCAAAAAAAATTATAAACATGGTTTATGTACAATTACATGAAAATGCCTTTGAGAATATGAGATTCTTGTACATGTACTATGGATTTCAAAGAGCAAATGTTGTGTGTTTTAGATCATAAGTAAATATGTATATGTTTTATTATGGATTTTAAGAAAACTTGAGCACATAGTATTATTATGTCGTGTAGGAACCAAAAATAAATATAAATAAGATTCAAAATATGTGTTTTTTAATTAAATAATGATTTCAGAAAAAATAAAAGAATAAAATACAAAATTAATTCAAAAAATAATGAGACTTCATATTTACACTATATAGGTACGAGAGAGGTGTGGGAATTTTATTTGGATGATTTAGAGAAGATGCAAAAAACAACCCTCTTAGAAAGGGGGGCGTTTACCCTACCTTATGAGGCCGTTTGAAACACATTTTTCATGACTATGAGTCTAACTTAACAAAAGAGCTCAGAATGATCAGATAAAAATCACATTTGAGTTGAGGTAGCATTGAAACATCAAAATATTATTACATGCCAAATAAGTTCAACTTGAGTCAAAATTTGAATTTGAACCTAAATTTGAATTTGTCATCAAATATTATTACATGCCAAATAAGTTCCCGGTACATGCCAAACAATAACCAAATAATTTTTGATGGAAACATGTGCCCAACAAATGTTATTACATGCCATAAATTTGAAATGAATGGTAGGTGTTCAACCATGTACCAAACTCCTCACATGTTTCCCCAATACTGAAACCTCTTGATCTGGACCCCAAAGCACTGTTTCCCCAATTTTTTTCACTAATTTCCTAACTGCATTCTCTTCCATCTCACGTAGCTCATTGGGATCAATCTCTGCACAATCAACCTCCCATTTCACAGTTGTGTCTCTCTGGATACTCTGAATGCTACCATCAACTAATTTTGCCGTCGATGGAAAGAAATTGATTACAAATTCGAAGGTTTCAGCAGCATCCCCTCTATTATATGCGGCAGTGTCAGACAGAGCAAGGATCGCATGAACAAAAGGGCGGGAGGGGCCGCATTACCTGTTCGAAGCTGAATCTGGCAGCTCCTTCTCGACCTGACCACGGGCTCCTCTCACCGCGCCGCCACCTCTCACCTTCTATCGGTTTGAACAAGCAAAACAGAGCTCAGATCTACATACAGGCACATGAAATTGGGACTAGATGCTTGCCTATACTATCCACTCACCACCATGGCCGCCGCCGCCGAAAGGGGAGCGGATCCGCTGCCGCCGAGAAGGGGGCTCCGCCGCCGCCGCCGCCGCCGCCGCCAGAGCTGTAGAAAAAAGCGCGGGCAGGACAGTTCAGTTCGAGCGCGAGCACTTTGAGGGGATGCGGTGCTAATTAATTTGGGGGCAAATTAGTTATGATATGTCTTAACGCAAATGGAACTAATTGACTAAGGTTTTAATGCCTGTTCGCCCGTGAGCTATTTTCTCCCTCCAATCCGTCGCACGTAGGCTATTTCGTCGAAAAACGTCGCATTCCTTCCAATACAACTGAAACCCGTCGCACATGAGCTATTGGCCCCAACCTAGCTAGGGGAGAAGTTGACCTAGGCCTCAGGCTCCCGCATTCGCCCAATCACGCGCTTCGGCTTTGATTGTGTCGAGCAGTAAGGCCACCGAAGGTTGACAATTTTCGACGATCGCCACGTTTCGGTGCTTCCAGATCCACCACGCCGTCAGCATGATCAACGGCGAAGTGCCCTTGCATAGCGCGAGGGGTGGCACGTAGTGCCTGCTTCCACTAGTCTGATGGAGTTGTTAACCTCTAGGGTGTCCCAATCTCACGAATTGACCAAGAACACAAAAAACGCGAGGGCAAGAACGAAGAACACAAGGAAGAACCTGAGGAAGCTTGACGAGGGGATGGATCTTAGACCCTGCGGGTAAGGGCACCCCGTCTCAGGCCCAATGTTAAGGCCCAAAAAGGGAAGCCCTTGGAGTGTTCCAGAAGGCCCACGTGAAGCCCACCCGCAATACCTTGCGGGCTAAGTTAGGAAACATGTAACCGACGTAGGGTTAGAGTTCGAGTCCTCCCCGAGTAGGGTTTGAGACCTGGCCATCTATATAAGGCCAGGAGAACCAACGAAGGAGGACCAAGAAACGCCGCATCACAAAAGCCTTGAGATCGAGATCGTACTCTCGACTTGAGTAACCACCATTGTAACCGATCTATTCAATAATAAAGATCGACAAAGGCAGGAGTAAGGGTTTTACATCTACGAGGGCCCCGAACTTGGGTAAATCTTGCCCCCTGTTTAGCCGACGATCGCCACCAGCACTCATGAGTTCTCCTATTTGAAACCCTATGGGTTCATCCGAGGGATTTGTAGAGTCTCAGATTCGACAATTGGCGCCGTCTGTGGGAACGGCGGGCGCTGGATCTCCGGCATCTTCGGCTTCATCAACAACCAACTCACGCTGGAAACCTTCGACTACGGCTCCGACCAATCCTATCAGGATCAGATCTGTCGTGGTCACCCCTTACTCGCCGGAATCACGCCCGGTATTCAGCGATCTGGAGAAGAGCGTCACCCAGACGTTCGGAAGCTTGAAGTTCGTAACCAACAGAGACGGGATCCTCCACTTCCCTGAAGAATCAAGATCTGAGTCAGAGGCCGTCGACTCGCGCCTTCATCTGGAGAAAAGCGGCGAGTCCGTCCGCTTCAACACCAACGACTACCATACCCTCTCGACAGAGGAGCCTTCCCGAGTCCAAGGAACTTTCCGAGCTACGCCTAGGACACACGAGCTACGATTGGCTCAAGTCTGCATGGCAGGATCGGAGCTACCCCCAGAAACAGAACACAACGCAGCAGAACGCGCTGCAATCGGCGTCACGCGGGAAGCTTGGGACCGAGCCAAAGAGGCCATGCGATCAAGAAGTCCACCAGCAGCTGAAGCGCCACACGAAGACGTGGTCGCCTACCACTATCATCTAGTGAGAGCGGCCGCAACCATCAAAGAAGCTCGGATAGATCTGGCCCGTCGAAAAAGAGCAGCGGATGCATCAAGTCAATGACGAGCAGAGCTGTCCCTAGCACCCTCGGTTCGAACCCGGCCCACGAGGAGGGGATACACATCAACATCCATGGACGTCGAGTCCTTGGGCGGAACCAGCAGGTCGATCACACCTTCCCTTATGTGGGTTGATGAAGATGGAAACGTCTACTGTAACATCCCAAGTATGAAAATATCCCCTAGAAGTCAGGGTGCGACAAATGGTATCAGAGCCTGTCTGCCTGTAGGATCCCTTTTTACTGGTCGCAGTTGAGTCTAGAAACTATTTTGTAGCTATATAGGAAAAATGAAACGTGAGAGTAGGAATTCTGTTCTTTTTCTTCTTTCCCCACCCACCCTCCCTTTTCTGGTAAGGAAGTGCAACGTTGTTTTCCCTTCTCATCTAAACTTTCAAGTTAGGATTTCACGAATCCTGGTTTCTCTAGGATGGTTATATCTACTAGACCATAGGAATCTCTATTCCTTAAGCAGTAGATATTGATCCTTTAGAAGCCCGGATGGGTTTTCCGTAGTACCTCAGGAGTTTGTTCTCGTTTTTCCCGGTGTTGCTTCGTTATCCTGTTCTTCTCAACATCCTTTTCGTCCGTTGAAATCTTGTTGTTGCTTTCCAATTCAGTTCTGCTACCGGCGTCTAATCAATAACTCTGTTCCACCCTTCTGACAGATAGTCTATTCTCAAAATGAATCAAATTCTATCCAGCTTTACACCCTCAATACAAAACCTCTACATCTACTCAAAAATGTTCCGGTGATTTCCAAATTCCCTGACATCTTTCCAGAAGAGTTGCCAGGAATGCTTATCGTCTTGAACTTCCAGAAAAACTATCCAAGGTGCACGATGTGTTCCACGTGTCACAGCTCAAGAAGTGTTTCAAAGATCCAGATCGTGCAGTTGATCATGATTCCATTGAACTGCAAGATGATCTCTCTTATGAGGAGCACCCTATTCAAATTCTCGATGAGACCGTTCGTAAGACTCTCAACAAGAGCACCAAGTTCTTGAAAGTACAGTGGTCCCATCATTCCGATAAAGAGGCAACATGGGAGACCGAAGAGGATCTTCGCAAGAAGTATCCGGACCTTTTCACTTCTCAGTAAGGAATCTCGGGGCGCGATTCCTTCAAGGGGGGGCGTTTTGTAACATCCCAAGTATGAAAATATCCCCTAGAAGTCAGGGTGCGACATCTACCCGCAAACTCCTGCTACAGCAGTCCTGGCCGCAACAACTTACATGCAGATGAACCAGCCAACAAAAAGCGATCCTCGAGCAGAACAGTACAAGAAGGTGCGCAAGGGACTAGGATTGGCAGCTGCGAGGCTTGCCTCCTATGACCGTCGGAAAGCCGCCGAGCAGCTAGAGAGGGAGAAAGAAAAGGAAAAGAAAGCGTCTCGCAAGCGTAGGAGCACTTCGCCAAGAAGAGACAAATCACCTCGCCGCGGTCGAGGAAAAGAAGCTCGACGCTGCGATGACAGTCGAAGCAGCAGCGAAGGCAGCCCGAGAGATAAAAGTTCACGGCATCACAGCAGCCGCTCGCGAAAACGCAGCAAGGAGCCAAGGAAGGAAACTGATCGCGACCAGCCAGGATACAACGCACGATCAGACATCGCGCAAAATAAAGTGGACAAGGCGAGAGCAGCGAGGAACCGCGAACGCTCTTCGTTCGGTTCTTTGGATGACGAAACCTGCGGCGCGCTTTGCTTCACCCGCAGCATCCGCGAAGCACCCCTACCCAGGAGATTCAAGCTCAGCACATAAGTAACAAAATACGATGGTTCACTCGAGCCTTCGTCATGGCTAAACGACTACCTCACGGCAGTAAAATGCCAACGTGGGAACAAAAACACGGTTATGCAGTACCTCAATCTACATTTGGTTGGCGCAACACGTAGCTGGCTAGAGGCACGGCCAAGATCCTGCTACGCATCATGGGATGACCTGCATCGCGACTTCTGCAAAAACTTCTAGTCCACCTACAAAAGACCAGCAACCATTGAAGAACTGCGAGCCTGCAAGCAGAAGAGCGGCGAGTCCACCCGCGAGTATATTCAACGATGGACCATGCTCAGGAACACCGCAGGAAACATCTCGGAAGAAGTAGCGGTTCAAGCCTTCACGAAAGGCGCCCGACGAACTGCTTTCAGAGAAGAACTAGGCCGAGCTGCACCCAAAACTATTGGGAAACTGATGGTCATAGCCGACAAATGGGCTAATGGAGAAGACGCGGTGCGCAACGAGAGAGCATCATCGCCCGCACCCGACGAAGATCGCCATGGTCGAAGGAAAAAGACGAAATACTACGATCACGAGGATCGAGAAGAAATGGTAGCAGCAGAATTCACGCGAAGTCGCGATACTGGACGCCGTGGAAGTCGCGAGTGGAGACCAAAGGCTGAAGACAAAACTCCCGAGGAGGACCTCGATGCATACTGCTCGCTACATCTATTTTTAGATAAGCGCACGAGAAAAACTAAGGCAACACACCTTCTTAAGGACTGCCGAAAGTTTATCGAGATCACTGAGGCCTTCTCGAAGAAAAGCAGATCGGCAGCCAATCAAAATTAGCCGCCGCTTCCGGGAGCATGACACCAAGGATTCCAGCCGCCACAACCCCTACCTCCACCAGCAAATCCAAACATGGCGCTGGCCGCACTACCTGCGCCACCCGCACCTAACACCGGAGCCAACTCATACCCGAACCCGGCTGGACAGTTAGGGATGATACAAAAGGTCTGCCCATCCCGCAGAGCTCAGAAGACAAACACGCGGCAGCTATGCATGGCTGTGCAAACCCCGCCAACAAGGCCCGAGTACCTAAAAATGGCGGACCAATCGATCACCTTCTCCATGAAAGACCACCCACCACGAGTCTATCGACCAGGTCACGCCGCCGTCGTAATCCAAGCACAAAGTGGTAACTACGAACTGGCCCGCGTATTCATGGACGGTGGCAGCGGCATCAACATTATCTACGCGAATACACTCCGTCGGATGAACATGAACCTGGATGGCCTTGCGGAATCAGAAACATCCTTCCACGGGATAGTTCCAGGAAAGGAGATACGTCCACTCGAAACAATCAACCTAGAGATGGTATTGGGCAATCGACGCAACTAAAGAAGGGAATTTCTCGACTTCGAAGTAGTCGTCTGGCCCTCACAGTACCACGCCATTCTCGGTCGAACAGCGTTCGCCAGATTCATGGCAGTACCACATTACGCGTACCTGAAGCTCAAGCTACCCGGGGAATATGGTGTAATCACCATCGATGGAGACTTCCAGAAATCCAACAAGTGCGACATCAAGTTCAACGAGATCGCGAAATCTTTTGGGATGCAAGAAGAACTGCTGGAGATAGCAAAAACCACGGACCACTCCAGGGGGCCGTACACGCATGTCAGCCACCATCCTGGCGCCCTGCCAGGGGCGTCACCCTAGCCGTGACACTGTTAAGGTTAATATGGGAGCTATCAAGCTGCACCAATCTACTAACCCATTCCAAGATAATTCCCCCTAGTACAAATCGCCGGCAAGCAGAAGTAACCATCAAAATCCGCGCCTAGGATTTCTATTGCAATAGAGGGGGTTCTATTTGTCTAGAATAAATACATTATCACGCTGTTGCCTTTCGTTCGAGATTTTATACTCGTGTTCCCTGTTAATTAAGTGTTGTTGGTTTTACTTAGATCTGTACTACGCATTAGTATGCTAGTGTAAACTGGTGATATGCTATGTTCTTCGTGTGAGTCGTGTCGACGGTTTTCACGCTTATTTTGATATTGTGCATTGCCTTTCCTGCTCTCGCCAGTGGGTTGTTCTGCAGCAATTAGATGAATTAACATTGTACGAACCAGCTGCGAGTAACGGTTATAGTCATGCGTTCGGGGTGCGTGTTATTGAATGGTGTCGTCCTCGGTCAAACACGCCAGATTCAGTTATTTTATCTATGAAACTGAATATATTGTTTGTTCGTCGTAAAGAAATATGAGTTTACATACTTGATCATGAACTTTCGTTCACCGTTCAGTTATCTGGCGACCGGAGTTGTCACATGTTCGGTTGTACATGTTTTCGTGTAAGTTGTGTGCTGACGCGTCGGGTGCAGGGTTTCTAAAGCATTTGTGTTAGGTGGCGTGACGTGGCACGCTTAAATGGGCCAGCATTGGAACATGTTGTTCTACTTTTTTTCGTCTACAGGGTCCGAAATTAGAACAAATGATCTTACAGTTGTGTGTACCGGTCGCTTTGCTGGTCTGCCTAGCGTGGCGTGCCGCCGCGCCTCTCCTTGTTAGTATCCATGATAAGTTGAGAAATTTTAGCACGCTAGAACACAACAATGCCATCAGTTGACCGCTTTTCGTGCGTGTTCATTGAAGGTTGCTAACGACTTTTTTCTCTTCCCACTAGTATACGTGCACGTGCAACGCACGCATGGTAATCTTGAATGTAAACATTTATGTTTAATCTTAAATATTTTTTAGCGAGTTTTTTTTTGCCAAACTATTTAAACGTGTCTAATGTCCAACGACATGAGTCGAGGTTATATGTAACACACGGTTGTCACACACGATTACATAAAATTCACGATCACACAAATATGCTATAATTATTTGCGAAAATACTTAAAACACGATAAATAAGCAACATTATCTATTCCCTCCTGAAGGTCCATTTTCTGATTTGATCTATAATACTTCGTTCCTTGTCCGGGATATTGTTTAGAGCTTCATTCCCTTCATACTTCAAAATATGTATTACAAATTGTCTCCTCAGCTCAATACCATCCTATATGCATTATACAACATTTTGTTATAAAAAAATCATGTGCAACGTGTATACAATGAGGATGGTGTAAATACTCACTCTTGGAACTGGAAAATGTAGCACCCCGTCGTACCATGAGTGCATGAAATTAAATACAAAGAAACCCGACAGCGGACTGCATGCATTAAAATGTTACATTGTGCATTTAATGAATCAATTAAGACTGTAACACATTAAGAAGATTCATACCCGTACTCCCTCCGTCCGCGAATAAGTGTGCATTTTCCTTTTTTGGCAGTCAAATTTACTAAACTTTGACCAAATTTATAGGGAAAATCACTAGCATTTATGGCACCAAATTAGTATCAATAGATTTGTCTTGATATGAAGTTTTAAAATATATCATTTTGATTTCACATATGTTGGTAATATTTTCTATAAAGTTGGTCAAATTTTAAAAAGTTTGACTAGTATAGAAGCTACATGTACACTTATTCGTGGACGGAGGGAGTATGAATTTGTCGGAACAATAGGAACTTTACATCCCCATTTAGAGACGCTGACCTTCAATGCAGGGTTTGCAACTTCGAGTGCAAGGCTTAAATTGTTGATCATGCTTTTAATTATTTTTTGGCCCAAAGTAGGTATTGGAAGGGGGTCCAAAATAGAGATAATCTTTTTCTTCTGATCTAAGACAAATAGCAGAAATATTCCAAAAATATCCCATGGCAATAAAATCTGCAACAATGCATACATTTTAGGAATATAAATGAATCATTAAGAACAAGTAACCCATGTTAATAACGAAACATTAATCTTACCATATCACATTTTGAGATATGATACTCATTGCTATCAGGCCAGCTCTCAAACAACTGTGCCAATGTAGTAACATCCATTTTTTTGCGGCGACTTGTATTTCTTGCACTGTGGGACATCAACTAAAATAATAATAATAAACACATTAGTAGTGGAAATAAGGCAAAATGCGATATGTGAATATAGTAACTTACACAAAAGTTTAAATCCATGTAGTGAACTGGAATATCTCTAACAAGTTGGATGTCGTGGCACGCTAATATCCGCACTGCCATATTAAAGCAAGCAACATCCATGTATTCATCACTCTTTAATATGTTTCTTATTTGTCTCAAATCTAAACTTATAGGGTAAGAAATAGAACTTTTCACCCATTCGGTCCTGTGAAATAGGAATTCTATCAATTATAATAAAACAAGAGTATAATTTATGAGAACATAAAATGAACTGAAACTCCAGTAAAGTGACATCATCGACCATGCTTATGCACAAGCAAAGTTCGTCTATTAAGTCTTCGTTTGTTGGACTGACGGATGGTGAAAGGAGAAATGATTGCGAGATTTCCTCAACTTGTGAAGATATGTTCGATGTTTTGAGCTTCTTAGGTGGTCTATCCAGAACCACACAATCCGTGGGATCTGTGTCACATTCGTCATCTTGGAACTCTCGATTTCTTACATTATCATCGTTTAATTCCGAGTCGACTAAAATAACAACTAGTTTTGTTCTAAAATCTGTTATATTAGCCTCCAATAATAATTAGAGTTAGTTTTAAATATAATACGACATAGAATAAATATAATACAGAGAGAAAAAAAATACCTGAGTAGGAGTGTCAGACAAAACATCACCCATAAAGTATTCCATAAAATTTATCATCCACAGACCACAAGATGAGCTGCATGATTACAGGGTTTAAATATAGTCAGAAATAACAATTATAAATTTTTATATAGTGAAACTTAGATGCTATCCAACATTTTTAAATAAGGTCATGCTCTAGTACACATGCGGCAAAGCCTGGTTACAGTCACTCACTATCCAGCCTCAAATCTCAATAGCACCCTCACAATCGTACATCTCAAAAAAAAAAAAAACACTCTCACACTCTCTCTGGTCACTGACCCGTCACCTACCTCCACCGCCCTACCGCACTGGTCTTTGCCTCTTTGGTCGCCCCCGCCGTTCCCCATTACCTGGCACCCAACCTCAACCTCCCACGCCGGCCCGGCACCTCGCGCCCCAGGTTCAGTCGCCGGCCGTCCCTCACCTGCCGACGCAAGGTATCCGGCGAGCTGGCCGTTCCGTCGATTTGCACAACGATGGGGACCAAGCTGCCGCTGCGGGGTTCCGATTCCGCGCTGCCGTTCCCCATTAGCTGGCTATCGGTTAGCTGCCGGAACGGAGCTCCCGCGTCTCCGTCGAATAGAGCTCCCGCGTCGCCGCCGGACGGAGCTCCCGGACCGCCGGAGCGAGGCTCGCACCACCCTGCTGCTCCCCGCCCATCTCGTCGACTCGGGTCGGTAAAGGACCCAAGGATTCGCTCGAGATGAGAGAGCTGGCGGCGACCCTGCTTCTCCCTGCCCAGATTGGAATCGTACCTGCGCACACGTCCTCTTCTCTGCTCATCGGCAAGGGATCTGAAGTTTAAATCTGCAGGTGGCAGGATTGGGAGTCCTATGCAGGTTTGTATAGCTTTCCTCCTGCCCCTCCTGAAACCATTTATACTAACAATCTTTTTTCCCCTCCCGAAATCGTAATTGCAAGTATATATACTGCATCCCTGTACACTTGATTGCTATAATGCTTTGTGGCCTTGTTTGTTTGGTAGGTTCCATCGCAAGGGCGTTCTTGACCTGCAGTGGTCGAGTTATGGTTCATTCCTTGTTTCTGCTTCAGTTGCATACTATGGGATGCTAATTATTCTCAGGTGCGGTGCAACATTGTTAGCCAAGACTCTGTCACAAAATGGGAAGGTAATCTTCTCTATGATGCAATTTCCATTATTGTTTCCGAGTTGTCATTCCTTCTCGGCCAGATTGATTTATCATTGGTGAGGGATATTTATTGGAGTTAGATAAATAAGGTTCATGCCATGAGTAGCAGCAATGATTTATTCCTCCTATGGGTAGCAGGAATGATGTAGCTTAACTAATCTGACAGTGTATAATATTGAGGACATAGAACAAATACATAATGTCGATTGCGTTGAGTTAGTAGGTATACCCATCTGTCTGCAATCTGGTCTTAATAAACTCTTCTCTTGGCCATTTTGTGATGTTTAGGTCCTTCCACTTATCAAAATTTAGTTCCATGTGCAGACTTACAAATTTGAATACATTTTCTAGTCCTTTTAACTGTTGCATGAATAAATGACAAAGTATTAGCATCGCAGGCGATAAATAACAGAGTTAGTCTTATCAAAAGATAGGGTAGTGGAACTAATAACTTACCATTTCAGTGACGTCTTTGCGGTTAATTCCTGAGCCTAGCGAGTCGAGCACTTGGATACACTGTTTTGTGGTATTTATAACTGCTAGGTACCAATGAATGTCATCCATGTTTATTGGAAAGAATATCTAAAAAAGTTTTTTTTAGGTTAGATCTCATCTATCCAAACATCCGTCCTCGAGTGAATTTATATATAGTAATATGTACGCAATTGAGACTAACCATATCATGTTCCAAATAAGTTTTGGCTCTCTGGAATACCCATTCTGGTGCATCATCCCGCATAAAGCTACCCTCCTTTATCATATTAGATATGCATGCATTCTCTAAGAACACACTCTTACCTGATCTGAACTGTAGACAATGTTCAGGATATCGCTTATCGTTAACTTATCGGTCAGCCCATGATAAGAGATATATCGGCTTATCGGCCGATAAATCGATTTTATCGGTCGACTGTTTATCGGCCATTTTTCTTGTAAATCCCAAATTGTAGCACTAAAATATGATATTCAAATATATCATATTGGCATTAAAAACTCTAAATTATGATATATAAATATATTTTATTCAATAATTCTAAAAATTCTATGATGAATGTCATCTATCATATGTTCCAGTGCAGGAAAATCGATATATCGGCCGATTTATCGGCATATCGACTGATAAACCGCTTGTAAGACCGATAAAATGGCCCGAATGATAAACTCCACCGATATTCATTTATCATATCGGTCACTACCCGATAAGCGATAAATCGGCTGATAAATCGGCATATCGGATGATATTTGGAACAGTGACTGTAGATGCTCTTTGGCACTAATGCAGTGAATGTACGCGTTTATGATCTGGATAAAGGTGCACACCTTTTGGTTACAGAGATAATACGAAGTAATATTAAAAATTGCATGTTCTTATCATAAATCTACATATACTTACTTCATCACCGACAAATTCTCCAGAAGTCAAAAGAGTTAGCAAATGACGCTTTTTTAAACATGCATCATCGATACTGACTAAATATTTTTTATCGCTTGGTTCAGACCTTATATTTTCAATCACAGACGCGTCATCAATGGTGCAAGCGTAATCTGTTGCAATTGAAGTAATAACATTTATTTTTAAAGAAGAAAATAACTGTAGCAAAATAGGAATAGATATGGAAAATTAAATGTAGCAAAATAGGAATAGAGTAGGATTTGAGCCATGCCTTGTGAAGAAACCATGTAATCGCGTGCCTTCTTAGGCTTGTTATGCTGTCGAATTACTTTATCTATCTGCTCTGGCATTTTCACCTCGTCCTCAGTAGTTCTCGGTCCTTCTATGTCGGGCACTTGTGCCAATTCCTCATCATGAGCTGCCAGCATTTGTTCACTCGATTCGATGCATGTTAAAATCTGAGAAGAAAGTTAGAGATAATTAGCTCTATGTAGAATTATTTGGGAGATGTAAATTTATGAGAACACTCGCCTCTGTCACTTCAGAATTTGTGGCCTGCGTGTCCTGTTTTCTCTGTAACGAATCATTGTCGGTTAATCCACTCGATTCTTCCTCGATTAGTGATTCTTCCTCGATTAGTAACTGAAAACATGATAAAGGAGAGTTGTAATTTTTAGTCTACCTCGGTTTGATATTATACAGGTCAGATGTGAAAATAAAACCCGTATTTGTCCCACACTTACTGTTATGTCCCAGATTTACAATAATAATGAGATGTTGAAAAGAAAACTTGCCTTTGCGTGGATTGTGTCATCAGTAGTTTCATGTTCTTGTATTGCCTTTGTCGTCATTGGGCTCCTATCCTCTTCTCCGGCTATCAGATTTTCAATCTCCATATTTTCTGCACGCTCCTCCTTATTTCCCTTGTCGATGTTTTCCTTATAAACCAACCATATCAGCTGTAGATACGAAACCGTGACTAAGATGAATTTACAAACATATATCATTACCATGTTGATAGTAGATAGATCTGTAGAGGCTACGGGGGATGGTGGCGCAGACATGGAGGACAATGGTGGATGACCACGAGCAGATGTGTGGGGCGCGTCACGGTGGAGAGGCTTGTTGTGGAGGAGGTCGCCGCGGTGGAGGATTGTGAGGATGCGGCAGTGAGGTTGTGAGAGAGGATGGAGGAGAGGTGGAAGGAAACCCTAGAGTGCAAAACCCTTTTCTTTCTTGGGCTATGGGTACCTCTCTAGGTCGGCCTCTGTAGGCAATATTAACACATAAGTAGGAAAGGGAAACAACAAATCGCGACAATTGCTCTCCTGGTCGCTATCTCATGCCCACATTTCTCTCTTTTCTAATAAATATGTGATCGTCATCCCAGGCCCCATGTTTTCCTTTTGTGCTCTTTAATAATTATTAGTAATATTAACACCCCACGTACATTCCTTCTCCATGTACTGAAATAATGGGGAAGGGGAAACATATTTATAGAAGAAAGAATGTATCTCCTTGGGAATAATTTCAAGGAAACCTGTGCCTAACATCCGTGCCAGCCACCGAAGTTCAATATATGAAACTTACTATAGGTATATTTCACTATACTTGTTGTGGAAATCGGGCCGAAACATGAACAACTTACATGTGAATCGGGTAACCAGAGTGGGTTGGTATCACTATCATATGTTTTTTATTTCCTGGATTGGTGAAATCCATAGCTAACTGGTTGCATTTTCTTTTAAAACTATAGCTTCGGTTTTTGACCGTCTACTACCAGAAGAAAGTGTCCAGGTTTCTCCTCGTGGATTTCAAATTGGAGCATTTAGGAATTATTCCATCCCCGTCAATTGCCATACTGGTACCTATTTAAGAATTTGACAAGTAAGTTGAATGTTGCCGGTTCTAAAGTTGCAACATGTTTTATTATTTTCAGTTTGCACGCAGATATTTTTTAGTTTTTTCTAGTCTATCAGATAGCTTGCAGAGCATTGTCGGACAACTCGAATGACTTGGCTGTACTACTTGTGTCATACTGTCGGTCTGCCAGGCACAGTCTAGCCCCTGACCAAATTCAGCTGAATATTTACTTTTTCATTCTCCCATTGTAGAAGTAAATTTTGTTTCATGAAATCTTAAAGTAAACAGAGTCACTAATTAATATTTTACACAGCCCAACTTGGGGATTGGCTATTATCTGGGTCTATACATACCGACCTAGGTACAACAGATAAACCTCAACTTATCTAGAAGCCTTATCTTCAACAATGCGTGCATCATGCACTAAGATTTAGCCATCCCATATAGTGAGCAGACAGGCTGGATCGTTCTTTTAACACTTAGACTTGTATCTTCCTTCTATATTGCTTCAACGTTTCTGTGATGATGAGATAATTGAGTTACATCCTTTGTGTCAATATAAAATTAGGAAAACTGCAGCTGGATGTGAAAGATGCAGAAATGCTACAGCCTTGCCTCTAAATCTGGCAATACTGGACTTGAATGACACACATAGATGAAATGTAAAAGCTACCAAGGTGTTGCTAACTTAAGTTTTTGCAACAATATAAAACCATTACAGAAATATGAACACTATAAAGGTCTTCTGGTTACGTGGTAATATGAAATGCATTCCAGATCGCAGAAATTAAAATATTGATCTTTTAATTTGATGCTTGATGTACACATTCATATCATGTGGGTATATGAAATGCATACCTGACCGCTGAAATCTTTTTGGCTTCTCGGGAAATATGAATATAGTAATGTATTAGAAACCATAGTATCAGTAGCAAGCGACATCGGTCAGATCTGCACAAGAAACCAGTTCAGAAACATAATAAAAGCCAAAATTATTGTTCATTTAAAATTAGCTGGAATGAAAAAGCAGGAAAGAAGAACCCACCTGGCAATAGTCAATGTTTTTGGTGCTTTTCCAGATTTATGAATCACCTCGTTCGGCTTGTCCAAAATCCGTGTCAGTCTGTCTCGAGGCGCCCCTTGAAAATGCAACATACAACTGACCATGAAATTTATTTTTGCGATGTACGTGTGAGATCACTCAGTCAGAAATTTATTTTGTTTCATGAAATCTTAAAGTAAACAGAGTCACTAATTAATATTTTACACAGCCCAACTTGGGGATTGGATATTATCTGGGTCTGTCCCTAGCTACCAATAAACATAAGGCAAACAATTATTTTATTCGAAAACATGAGGAAAACAAGTGTTTTCTGGGACTTGACTGGCAACACGGCTCTTTCATGCTGATTATGTAGTCCGATCAGGTCTGAACCTGTAAATAAAAAACGTAATGTGTTAGGTCAAGATTTGAAATATCCGCTACAAAAACAAAGTTGCAAAGAGAACACGAAAGATTGAACCTGTCTCAGCCCTCTAAGACATCCCTGTAGACAATGTTTTTGGTGCTTTTCCCTGATTTGTCGACCTCCTTGTTCGGCTTGGCTATAATCCTTGTCGTCATTCTTGACACACCCCTTGACAATGCAACATATAATTGGCCATGTGAAAACACAGGTTCAGGAAGGTAAATACCGACGTTGGATATGGTTTGACCCTGTGCCTTGTTAATGGTCATGGCAAAACTCAGGCGGATGGGGAACTGTTTTCTCTTAAGTTTGAAGGGAAGTGAGGTGTCATCAGAGGGCGACATAGGAATCCTAGGTATGAATACCCTCTTTCCAGCATGCTGGCCGCCAACAATCTCCGCATCTATTGTATTGTCCTGGAAGGCTCTGATCATAAGCCGTGTTCCATTGCATAGGCCATTATGTGGGTCGAGGTTCCGTAGCAAAATGACCGGACAATTGACTTTTACTCTCAAGATATGTGGGGGAAAACCATTTGGTGTGATCGAGTTAAGTAAGTCAATCGTGTAATTATTCTGGAAGTCATCCTCGATAGAGTCAAAGCTATGGTATACCTTTTCTTCCCCCGGAAACCTGGAAATCATCTTGTCATTCAGGTCATCCACATGGCCGTTCTTGGTCGAGAGTATGGCGCGGGTGCTCATATACTCTCTCGACCTTGCATTAGCATGTAGGGATGGGAAGACACTATCGATGAGTTTGTTAATAGGTTCATCATCCTCGGTATAAGCAATCACAATCTCATCAGGGAGACGAACGTAGTCGTTTCCAATTGTTTCTTCCGTTCCATTGCCGATCCGTAGCAGGTAATCGGAGAACCAAGGGTCTGCTTGTGCCCGCATATTGCGCGTTAGACGTATCTTGCGTGTCTTTTCCCACAGATAGGATCTCAAAAGTGTTGCATCAGTGATCTGTGCTCTTGTCCCTCGTGTGACAACAGGGAGGACTTGCCTGAAATCTCCGCCGAAGACGACGACCTTTCCACCGAATGGCAAATGACATCCAGTTATATCCTGGAGCGATCTATCAAGCGTTTCAACTGCTTGACGCTTTGTCATAGCGACCTCATCCCAAATTATCAAAGACGACTGTTTAAGCAACTCTGCTGTACCACTATTCTTTGTGAAACCACACATGCTGTTGTCAGTGACCTTGATTGGAATTTTGAACCTGGAGTGTGCAGTCCGGCCTCCAGGCATGATCGACGCCGCTATACCTGATGTAGCAGTTGCGATTGCTATTAAGCCCATGGATCGCACCTTCACGAGTAGTGACTTGTACAAGTACGTCTTTCCGGTGCCTCCTGGACCATCAACGAAGAATATCCGACTTTTTTGGTTTGTCACATGATCCATTATTTCATTGAAACCATCTAGTTGCTCCTTGTTCAAACTCGTAAATAGATCTAGATGTTCCTGGTCCACTGTAACTTGCCTCTCCTCTTCCACCTCTCTATACCCAGCGTCAGAAGTACTTTCTGTCTCAACCAGATCTGGAAGCCCATAGCTTTTGATGTCCTTGCCCATTGATTGTATCAGATCCCTAACATCTCTAAGAACCATCTGCTCAAGGGATGTCTGATTAGTTTGAGTGCGACGGTAGTCCTCTGACATTGAATCTAGATGTTTGTCCCACAACTGACGGATCTGTGTCGCCTCACAGAATACCAATATAGTCGCAAACAAGCGTCTAAGAGCAGAAGGCATCTGAAATGTGGCTGCCTCCGTCATGCAATCATCAAGTGTTCTGTCATGCTCAATAAGGCCTAAGTGCTCACACGCCTCCCTAAAAGAACTGCACGGATGTCCATTTACTGTTTTCAAATCCTCAAATGAAGTGGCACCTCGGATATGACTTAGGAGCACACGCAAGTAGTACCTCTCTCCTTCAGCAGGATGTGCATAAACAAGTCTTCCTATTTGGATTCTCTTGTTTCTTCTATTTTGCCATTTTTTTTTCCTGATATCCATCTATAATGCTCCGGGAACTCTCTGTACAACCACTTCCGTGCCGCCGGAAACTTGCGGTTCATCTCAAAGTACTCGGTAAGCATGGATTTGGAAGAAGATGGCCGAGCGAGAACATCTGATAGATTTGCGTCGGCTTAAATGCAACAGTATGCATGTTTGGCAAATGAAGCTGAAGCTGCAACACAGATGGACTCACACCAAACATCTTAAAACCAAAAATCCTGTAAATAGCCTCAGGTGGAGATATATATCGTGCATCCCGATATTGTCGAATTTCATTGATGATTCCCCCATCATTGATAATGTCCTGCTCACATGCAAATGATGTTTTATCATGCCCTTTGTAAATGTACTTAAACAAGTACTTCACTGCCTTGATGCTCGAGCATGCTTCAACATTAATGTGACAGTTGTATCGCACGAGCAGAAATGGGCTGTAAGGAACCACCCATCTATTGTCCAAAGTTGCTCCTCTGATCTTGACTTGACGCCCATCATCCCTCCTTCTATAGATAGGATATGAGTCTTTCCCCTGTTGTGTAGCATCGCAATGTGGTCGAGGGTAATTAAAGCGACACTTTCCCTCAATCATGCAAGGACAACTTTTCTTCAACTCACCACAGGGTCCGTGCAACATATGTTTGACGACCAGATCATGGAGAAGAGAGTGTTTTTCTTTGTCAGGTATCTCTGCGCTTATCATGCGGTCATAGTCATCTGGGGTCCTTAACTTGCTATTTGATTTCATGATTAGAAGTATATGCTCATGCGGGAGACCTCGTTTTTGGAACTCGGTGACATGTGTACATAAGCTGCAATTTCTCCGAAATGCTTATGTTTAATCAGTAGATCCATCATATCTTTCTGCTTAGCTTTGTATACTCTTGCCACCAAGTCTGGACGGTCTTGTGGCAGTTGCCCAGGCAATAATTCCTTAGTTATCTCATCCCAATATGGGTTGCACGTCATTGTGATAAAATAATTTGGTTTACCCCACCGCTGAACTATTGCCATTGCATCCAAGAATCTACGCTGCATGTCACGGTCACCACCAGGAAAAGTACGTGGAAGCACGATTCTCTTGCCAATCCGATCGCCGCGTGACTCGCCCGCAAATACGGTATCAACAAGGCCCTATGATAAACCAATAGTTCACGGCAATTAGTATATAGATGGTATAAGCGAAGAAACATATATAATGTGTTAAAAGAACACCCACAAGTTACCTGGTACATGTCTGCGCGTATAACTTTCTGATTTTCTGGCTTTGAGTACCAGTCAAGTCTCATTGTCTCAATTTTTATATACATGTCAACGGCCCATTGTTGGAAAAGGAGTCCCCCGAACAAGACTATGTTAAAAAGCTTCTTTCGGACCTGAAGTTTGAAGCAGTAGTACTCTCTAGCACTCACAAATTTTCTAGATTGTGTTGCATTCATCTCATTGTCTCCAAATCCTCATCTTGGTTTTCCTCGTTTTCATCTAAAGTTGATTAATGACAACATTAATTTTATATTATTGAATCATTTCTAAGAAAGATCAAGGATGGCCAAATACCTGCAGTAGCTTGATTTTCATGACCACCATGTTCTGTAACCACGTCATCATTTGAAAAATGGTTACCTTGTTCTATAACCAAGTTATCATCTGAAAGATGGATGAATTCATAAGTTCCATGTATAAATTGACAAGTCTGTCAACAAAAATAAAAGTCGGAACATCATACCTATAAGTAAATGAGAGGCTTCCAATGATTTACCGCCTGAATCTTGGTTCATGTCATTGGGGGGGCCAATATACGGCATCCATCGATTCCAACCCGTCTCCCCACCTGGGAAGAAGAGTGGATATGATAAAGGATCATAGCACCCATAGTATGCTCTTATATACAATGGGCGGTCTCCTTTTCCATGCACGACAACGCTCCTATCAAAGCAATTCTGGGGGTCGCTCCCTTCAACCCATATTGCTGCCACCTGAGAAGTAGTTGGAGCATTGTACCTTCTTTGATCAAGATTAATATCTGTGTTCAGTGAGATCCTATACTCATCCAGATTCTCAACAGCCCCAAGGCTCTTAAACACTTGAGCATAAGGATTTATATCTAGTATTCTTAGAATCTTCCTTATGATCTCTATGTTAAGATTGGAAGACCTCCTAACTCTGTGCAACAAGTTGTCATCAGTATCGTAAATATAGAGCTGCAAATGCCGAGGACCATTGTCACCTGACACCAGTTCATCAAGAGCATGGTACAATCCTCCACACGCACGAAATGTATATACGCCGGTGCCTGCCGCAGTGCTGACTCGGTGGTCTAGGGTGACTCCAAGAGTTGTGAAAGAGAAGTGCGAATTGAAATACCGTATATGCTCTCTAAAATATTTTGCATCCTCGTCATGTTGGCTTGTAAACAACCGTCTCAACTCTTCTGGA
This sequence comes from Alopecurus myosuroides, assembly GCA_028641055.1. Classification (NCBI taxonomy): domain Eukaryota; kingdom Viridiplantae; phylum Streptophyta; class Magnoliopsida; order Poales; family Poaceae; genus Alopecurus; species Alopecurus myosuroides. The sequence continues at coordinate 744,229,322 of CM054057.1, forward strand.
ACCTCTGGAGTAACTATAGAAACTTTCCCTTTCCTGCAACAAAACGCAGGCCCCTCGAATTGAAACCGCAATGCTCCACAGTGGCGGCAGTCAGCAACTTTTCTAAGGACATGGTGATTTCTGGGTAGATTCCTGTAAACATAGTCATAAGGATCGTTTGTGGGAATTCCATCAGGCTGATGGCGTTCCTGTCTGTAGGATTCAAATGCCACATCTGAAACAAAGACCACATTGTCATTTTATCAGTAGCTCCAACAACTGGTCAAATTATTATTTTGGTAACTCATCGTAGCGATAGAAATTTTACTTTGTTCGGCAAACATCCTAGTTTCTTCATCTGGTTCAATGTCTTCAGATTCTGGAAGGTTCCCCGCTTCCAAACAGTCTAGTAACCAAGATAATATAAATAATAAATAAGGTTCACCTCATACCAATAATGTGGGAGAGGAAATTATAGATGACAATTATGCATACCATCAAAATGTACCGTGTTGCTTTCAGGCTCCTGTATTCCATATGGATCTTCATCATGGTCGTTGCCTGCAAATATTTTTGTCAAAGAGGGTAAGCAACTGTGATGAATTTTGGTATAAACCAAGTGGTAGTCAGCAATACCTATATAGTGCTCCGTGGGAGTATTTTCATTTGGTGTACGACTGGGTATGCTGACAGGTCTTAGTCGCCCTCCAATATCTTGCATCTGGTATGTATCATTTCGGTGCAGCCAATCAGAATCTTCATTAGCATTTGTAGTTCCATTTGGTTGCTCGAACTGCGAACCAAGTGAATGTAGACCAGCTATGGATACGGCTGCATAATTTCGAGGAGAAATACATCAGTTAGGGTCCATGGTAACATAATTATGATCACTATGATTTTTATAGGGAAAAAAAGTACCTTGTTCGGATGATGTATGTTGTAGCTGGCTGACCACCGATTCTCCTGTAGCAACTAAACCCGTGGGTAGTCCTGTGTAAAAAATGTTTGACACTGGTGTATTGGTTTGTGTGTGCTCTACACTCGTGAGGACAGGTGTAGATTTATCTCGATTTCGCGTCTCACGTAGCCTTTGTAACACACATTCTTTGTTTTTATCATATCTTAAATTTTCCCTCTGTCTTTTCTGTGCTTGTTTATCTGCTGCATGACAAGTATACATTAGTGTTCGCATAGTAGAAGAGAGATGTGAGGATTATGTTTTCGAGATTACCCAAGCTGGTTAGTGAGCCTGTAGGTGTTGTTTGTAAGGCATGTCCCTGCGAGACCCAATAGCATGATAATCATGTCCCTGAAATGTAGTCCCACCGGATGGCACGGTGGCAACAGTAGTTATATCTACATAACCATTGTTTAAACTCCATTAGTATGGTACATATATGATGCTGGTATATATCTATCTGGTTAGTAATCATCACCTTCCGTAGGTTGAGCAGACCGTAGCTGGGTGAGAGCTGATTGCCCAGTGGCATTATAACACATAGGGTTAAAACCTGATTGCGTAGGTGTTATAGCCAGGGGCATGTTTGTTGGAGTCTGGTTTTCATTGACAGTACCAGCAGATTTCTTGAGAGCCCGGGCCTCACGCCTCTTCTTATTTATCTCATCTTTGTTTAGTGCATATCTCTCTCTTGCTCTCTGTCTCTTCAATTCGTTTGGATTTGCCCTTTGTCCTGCGAGAGACAAATTCCTTATATGCTTTATTTGATCCAGCATCTTAAGCATGATATATTTACCTGCATTATCAGAGTTTGTTAGGTCCTCAAATGGAGTCCGTCCTCCATTACGGTCAGAGGACGCCATATGCGACACCAATGTTTCTCCCAGTCTACCTGTGTAACAATCATAATATGTACAGGTTAGCCTTTATTTTGCATCTACCAATAATGCAGGTACCATGTTGTATTCTCACGTTCTATATTGTACTGATAATGTGCTACTAACCAGGAATTCGGATCTCGGAAATATGTGACAGCCTTGCCTCAGTGCGAGTTCATTTTCACCATTTGCTGATGCTGCAATGTAAGTATGAGATGTTCGTCTCAGATCAATCGGACACAAAAAAATAACTTCACACTATGTTTGACACCTCCAAAGATCGCAGCGCGCCTCGATGTCGTTGATACGGTGCGGCAACCCGGGCGAGATGTCGACGCAGCCACACCAGAGATAGGGCAGGACGGCAGGATTGGCTGAACCGCAAACGCAGCCCGGCGAGATGTCGACGCGGCCACACCAGAGATATGGCAGGACGGCGGGATTGGCCGAACCGCAAGCGCCGGGGAGGACGGCGGGATCAGCCGAGAGCAGCCTGAGATCGTGAATTTTTTAGATCGTGGATTTTTGGTTGCGAGGGATCGTGGGGGCTGTTTCGATCGATCACTTGAGGGTCGTGTTTTTTTTTTGCCTTGTAAATTTGTGGGTACGCGCGCTGCGGGCAAAACATTAAATCTGGACCTTTGATGTGTAGAGTCGGACCATTGGAGTGTTGTGGGCTGTACGATGTGGTTCACTTTATTCGCTAGGAGTACCCAGCGTGGTCTTGTGTACGTTTTCCTGTGTGCCTGTAGGGAAATTCATGTTCGCTGTTTTATTAGTAGTGGAGAAAAGCAGTTACTCGTCGAAATGACCTCTCCCTCATTGTCAGTTTTTGTATGGAATGCGATTAATGTCAAATTCGATTTAGTTATTTGATACACTTCCAAAGTAATTTTTATAATTACACATATAGGTTTAAGCTGAGGAGGTGTAACCAGCCATGTAGAAATAATTTTGAGAGTACAATCAAGAAAACAAATTTATTAATAGTTGGAAATAAAGTGCGACAACAATTCGATAGCGTTACATGGATGAAAACAAACTAAGTCACGGTAGGCCTAATTATCTTATTCCGAGAAATTGAAGGAAAGGAAAACAATCTTGGGAATTTAAATGATGGCACCGACATCCATCAGGACTGGATTAATTTAAGCGTAATAGACTCCGATCGATTCCAGATATTTGCTGGAGAAATTTCCAGAAAAGCACGTGACGTAGCTGGTTATAGGCAAATCCGAGCTGAAGGAAGTGCCTTGCGGACGTCCGAATTCATATGTCTTCTCGTGGTTGTTGGTGAAGATGCTGAGTGACGTGATAACATTGCGTCCATTGATCCTGTCGGTTGTTCCGGAGATGTTCTTTATAAGGTCCGAAGCACCTAGCGTGATCTGAACAAGAAAAAAAATGTTGTTCAAATATGTTTCGCCATAGGAATTAAACACTACTGATGGCACAAACATAAAAGGAAACTGAAGTCATAGAACCTACCGTTGTGCTGTGACCGCCGGTACCACCCCAAGGACCAAGAGTACGGTCTATTCCAGTTTGGTCTACGTAAGAAAATTCCAATGCATCAATGACAAAGCCAGAATGAACTGTAACACTGAGCAGGCGACGGGGCTCTTGTCCTTCTTCATAGTCCCCGTTGGGATCTCCTTGTGCACCCCATGGCCCTTGCTTGTTATCTATATTAGGAAAGCTCTGCATGTGCACATGTAATGATAAGAAAGTTTTGACATGAATACATACATCAATAACGATGAATAGAAGTAAATTAAACATATATAGCTACGAACTGAATATTCTGCTCACCCTCGGCAGACAGAATGCATGGATGGTAAGAATGTCAACGAACTGCCGAACGTTTGTCCTCTTGATGACACCCCGAGCCATTGCAAACTCGCCCGTCCCACCAACAATGCCCCACTCAGCATCAACACTGTCATCAAGATCTGTAACTCCCATTACCTGAAGTGTGCTCCCGTTGAACCTGCATATAAACATATATAGACCTGAGCGAACAGGAGTACACCACTGCCTCAGAAGAAAATAAGACCACTAATTAAACGTTGCTTACCTTTCGCCGTCGAAGACAATGACGAACGAGTTGTACCAGCCATCAGCTTTCATATGCATGCCCTTTGCACGGGCGACCCGCTTTGCATTGCTCCGACTACCATCGTAGATCGCCCAGTTGTTGACGGCGGTCTCACCCATCCCTGCTGCTTTGACTATAATTGTTTCTTGGTTTTGGTCTGGCTGCTGAAGAACCCGGCGCATGTATAAGTTGCGGAAGTTGAGCTCGGTGGCGTCGGCGAGTCCACCGTAAGGAGTGACCTGGAAGTTGGAGAGGGCAAGGATCTCCATATTGGCTGGGTGCAGTGGGCGGGACTTGTGGGAGAAGCTAGAAGGAATGGCTTTGTAAGCTAGTGAGTGGGTGTGACAAAACGGAAGCTGAATAGGGGGTATTTATAGATAGTGTAGGAAAGCTCATGGGTAGCATCAAGGGCCACTAGGCCAGGGAATCTCACCATAGCATCAGCTAGAATACTATACCCTGCCTCGCGCATCATGAGCATCTTAAACTAAGTATCACATCACATGCTTGGTCGGTTCTGACTCTTTAGGGATCACATGCTTGGGACTGTGGATCGACTTGGATTGAGTTTCAGCCTTGCTCATAACACAAACTTAGAGCCAAGTTTCGCTAGGTGACATGGCTTTCAAATTATTAATGCCTGAATGCTTATCCTCTGCTCGTTAACTTGATTGGATCCAGCAAAGTTACCGTTAGTCCCTTGCCGTTAACTTTCCGCCTTCCTCGAAGCTTCTTCCCTCTCTCCACATGCGCAAAATGAACCTAAAATGAAATCTAATCATATCTTTTATAGTCTTTTGATCCATTTCATTTCATTACAAACTGTGCGCATTAATTGATTCACACATGTATAAACTAAAAATACACATTTGCTGAAATTAAAGTTAGACAGGATAAAAGATAAAGCTAATGTTCAAACTACGTATTCATGGCGTTATTTCCTATGTCTCTTATAGTCACAGCCCCTTATGGGACCTGTTCTAGACGTGTTGAGGTGTCCTAGAAACCTTTTACTTTTCGCTGTCAGAGACTCGTTGGTTTCGTTTTGGTATAAAATGGAGTAGGGCATTTGCTCCCCGGATTATAAAAAAAAATGTCAGTTTTTCGAGCGTGCCAGATTATTTCATCTCCTCACCAGCTAAAAAGTTGAGAATTCGTTTTGAACATTGTACTGCAGCCAACATATTTACTGTACATATTTTTTAAACTGTCGGTGCTTCAGTTTTAGCTCTCCAATGTGACCAGTTTATCTAATCAACTATCACTGACTAACCATGTGAGGTCACGAGAAGAGCCTGGTTAATCCCTTGTTTCTATTCTGCTCATGACTCACGAGACGGAATATAGTACTTCCACTATGACGTGGATGTACAAGATAGGTTTACCCATTGTGCCCGGATCTACCAACTCCTTTGGCTACCCTAGCTAAGTTAATCCATGCTATGAGTTAAAATCTAATTGGCTCATGGGCACTCTCTTGCCTTAAAAGTTGTGCACGTCCGACGTCTCGTGTTGTTTCCTTATCTACTTCATCATCCTTTCCCTGTCCCTCGTGCCACACATCCTTATTGTCCTTCGCCGCCTAATCCAGCAGTGGTTCCAATCCTGTCGAGCCCCCTTGATCTCCACGGCTTGATGGACATTGGAGCGTTGTCATGCTACCGACCCCCCAAAGACGACGACGTCTTCCTCATGCACGACCTCAAGGGCGCTGACGGGGCTGGAGGCGAGGAGGGTTCGTCACCGTGGGAGGGCACACTTGTGTACCTGCGCTACGTGGATACTGGATACCACCGACTTGATAGATTTTTTTTTTGAAACAGAAAAACCCAGCCTCTACATCTAGTTGATGCATACGGCTTTTATATTATTATAATAAAAGTAGTATTTGAATCCAAGTAGTAGCACGTAGGGTCAAACATAGTTTATGGATCACAAAGAGTGGCGATATTAATAAGCCACCCGAAAATAGATGAAAGGACAACATTACACATCCGTGAGATGTCTAGTGTGCAACCAGCCACCCTTGTTGAAGATAGCCCGAACGACCGTCATCAACCGAGTGCATCCAGACTCCAAACGTCCTTGCTGGTCCCGTGGGAGAAAATGAGACCACATGTTTATCTAGTATGTGGCCTGATGAACAACCCGCAAAAAATTCCCAGCTCACACATTGTCAAAAACAACATCATTTCGACAATTCTAAATTGCCCAAAGAAAACACAAACGCCAATACAAATGGATGCTTTAGTATTCTTATCAATCCCATCTAACCAATGATCAAACATATTTGCAACACTACGCGGGGGGCTAATACTGAAAGTAAAATGCACCAGTCACCAAATCTTCTTAGCAAAATCATAATTGATAAAAAGATGTTGAACAGATTCATCCATGTCACAAAAGAGACATTTTTTACTACCCATCCATCTACGTTTAGCCAGATTATCTTTTGTTAGTAGTTCTTTCCTATGAAGGAACCACATAAAAATCTTAATTTTTAACGGAACCTTCAACTTCCATAAATATTTGCGTAAGAACCTAGCGTTCCCATTCATTAAATGTAGATACATTGATTTAACTGAGAACACACCTGATGGTGTTAATTTGCATGTAAGAGAATTTGAGGAATTTGATAGAGAAACTGCAACCAGTCTGTCTACTAACTCTAACCATGCAGTCCATTTAGCCCCAATCAAAGGCCGTCTAAATTGTAGGTTTGGATGATCATGGCTAAAAACGTGAGATACCAAAACATTCTTCTGTCTAACAATATTAAACAGAACAAGATACTGAGATGAAAGAGGTGTGTCTCCCAACCAAAGATCCTCCCAGAATCTTAATCCTTGCCCATTCCCAAGAGAGAATGAAATATTGTCAAAGAATACTCCTTTAACTCTCATAATCCCTTTTCAAAAAGGGGAATTAGTAGACTTTGACTCAATCTGAGATAAAGGCATATCTTTAATATATTTATCATGCAGCAACTCATGCCACACTCCTTCCTCAGTGAGTAATTTAAACAAGCACTTACTAACAAGACATTTATTCTTAATACCCATCATCTCAATACCATGCCCCCGGTCTTTAGGCCGACAAATAATGTTCCACTTATATAACCTATATTTCTTTTTGTGTTGGTCACTTTGCCAAAAGAAGCGAGATCTATAAAAATCTAGCCTTTTCAATACCCCAATAGGTACTTCAAAAAACGATAGAAGAAACATTGGTAAACTCGCTAGAACAGAATTTATTAGGACAAGCCTGTCTCCATATGAGAGTAGATTTCCTATCCACGAGCTTAGCTTTTGCTCAAAACGATTCTCAACAGGTTTCCATTCTCTATTGAGAAGCTTCCAATGATGAATTGGAATACCTAGATATCTAAATGGGAGGCTACCGATTTCACATCCAAAGATCTGTCGGTATTCGTCCATAAAATCTCTAGACTTCCCGAAACGCTTAAATATCGGATTAGATCTCTCATAGAAACCGATTCGATGTAACTGGGAATCCTGCTATTTTAATTTCACGAGGCTCCTCGGTAGGTTGATAAAAAATAAGCTCTTCCAGCGGATTCAATGCATCTCCATCATTCCTTAGTGACTAGATTGGATCAAACATCTAGCCATTAAGGGAGAGCGAATAAGGTACACGATGAAGGGAAGATAACACACGACAAAGCCTTTCTCGTGTGCCGCACATGGCAATGTCCAGACGGCGGCGAGATGCATGGCAATATGCACTTTGCCGTGTGTCTTATACCGGGGCACACGGTAAAGGCCTTTGGTGGGCTCCACCGTCACTTGAGGATAGTGGCTAAGGTGGGTCCCACGGGTGCAATCTTTGCCGTGGGCCGGTGCACAACAAAGATTGCACGTGCCGGTTTGATCTGTCAGCTCATTGCCGTGTGTCTCCACACGACAAAGAACATGCGCATGGGCTCCACATGTCAGATCTTTGCCGTGTGTAGAATATGTTCCATCTACAACCGAAAACACACTTTTATATACATGGTATGACACCCTCTAGCTTTTGGTGGGATTCCAACGCTCCGGAGCCCCTATCTGATGAAACTCTATCCTCGCTGGAGAAAAGTTTGACTTTTCTGTCTACCACCTTGACCGGAGATAGAAGAGGGTAGCAACGTGCAAATAATTCCTTGATTGTGTCATGATAGTCCCTAGAAACACCGAAGGAAAAGATATACCCACACTCTTCACAGGATTCCATCTTGTTCGACCAATCTAGGTTTCGAGCTATAAGTCTAGAAACCCACTAGAGAGAAGGTGATGCCGGTGAAGCCGGTGAGACACCGGTGTGGAATCTCTGGCATCTACAAACCAAAACACACTTGTACACACATGATATGACACCCTAGATTTTGGTGCAATTCCGACGCTCCAAAACCCCTCTCCAGGGAAACCCTAGCCCCGCTGGGGAAAGTCCGACTTTTCCGTCTACCCACTATACCGGAGCCGGAAGAGCATAGAAAAGTTCAACTACTTGCTTGGTTGTATTAGGGTAGTCCCTAGGAACACCCAAGACAAAAATATACCCACACTCTTCACAAGATTTCCTCCGGTTCGTCGGATTCGGGAGTTTCGGGCTGTAAGTCCAGAAACGGTGGAGAGGCTTGTTGTGGAGGAGGTCGCCGCGGTGGAGGATTGTGAGGATGCGGCAGTGAGGTTGTGAGAGAGGATGGAGGAGAGGTGGAAGGAAACCCTAGAGTGCAAAACCCTTTTCTTTCTTGGGCTATGGGTACCTCTCTAGGTCGGCCTCTGTAGGCAATATTAACACATAAGTAGGAAAGGGAAACAACAAATCGCGACAATTGCTCTCCTGGTCGCTATCTCATGCCCACATTTCTCTCTTTTCTAATAAATATGTGATCGTCATCCCAGGCCCCATGTTTTCCTTTTGTGCTCTTTAATAATTATTAGTAATATTAACACCCCACGTACATTCCTTCTCCATGTACTGAAATAATGGGGAAGGGGAAACATATTTATAGAAGAAAGAATGTATCTCCTTGGGAATAATTTCAAGGAAACCTGTGCCTAACATCCGTGCCAGCCACCGAAGTTCAATATATGAAACTTACTATAGGTATATTTCACTATACTTGTTGTGGAAATCGGGCCGAAACATGAACAACTTACATGTGAATCGGGTAACCAGAGTGGGTTGGTATCACTATCATATGTTTTTTATTTCCTGGATTGGTGAAATCCATAGCTAACTGGTTGCATTTTCTTTTAAAACTCTAGCTTCGGTTTTTGACCGTCTACTACCAGAAGAAAGTGTCCAGGTTTCTCCTCGTGGATTTCAAATTGGAGCATTTAGGAATTATTCCATCCCCGTCAATTGCCATACTGGTACCTATTTAAGAATTTGACAAGTAAGTTGAATGTTGCCGGTTCTAAAGTTGCAACATGTTTTATTATTTTCAGTTTGCACGCAGATATTTTTTAGTTTTTTCTAGTCTATCAGATAGCTTGCAGAGCATTGTCGGACAACTCGAATGACTTGGCTGTACTACTTGTGTCATACTGTCGGTCTGCCAGGCACAGTCTAGCCCCTGACCAAATTCAGCTGAATATTTACTTTTTCATTCTCCCATTGTAGAAGTAAATTTTGTTTCATGAAATCTTAAAGTAAACAGAGTCACTAATTAATATTTTACACAGCCCAACTTGGGGATTGGCTATTATCTGGGTCTATACATACCGACCTAGGTACAACAGATAAACCTCAACTTATCTAGAAGCCTTATCTTCAACAATGCGTGCATCATGCACTAAGATTTAGCCATCCCATATAGTGAGCAGACATGCTGGATCGTTCTTTAACACTTAGACTTGTATCTTCCTTCTATATTGCTTCAACGTTTCTGTGATGATGAGATAATTGAGTTACATCCTTTGTGTCAATATAAAATTAGGAAAACTGCAGCTGGATGTGAAAGATGCAGAAATGCTACAGCCTTGCCTCTAAATCTGGCAATACTGGACTTGAATGACACACATAGATGAAATGTAAAAGCTACCAAGGTGTTGCTAACTTAAGTTTTTGCAACAATATGAAACCATTACAGAAATATGAACACTATAAAGGTCTTCTGGTTACGTGGTAATATGAAATGCATTCCAGATCGCAGAAATTAAAATATTGATCTTTTAATTTGATGCTTGATGTACACATTCATATCATGTGGGTATATGAAATGCATACCTGACCGCTGAAATCTTTTTGGCTTCTCGGGAAATATGAATATAGTAATGTATTAGAAACCAATAGTATCAGTAGCAAGCGACATCGGTCAGATCTGCACAAGAAACCAGTTCAGAAACATAATAAAAGCCAAAATTATTGTTCATTTAAAATTAGCTGGAATGAAAAAGCAGGAAAGAAGAACCCACCTGGAAATAGTCAATGTTTTTGGTGCTTTTCCCAGATTTATGAATCACCTCGTTCGGCTTGTCCAAAATCCGTGTCAGTCTGTCTCGAGGCGCCCCTTGAAAATGCAACATACAACTGACCATGAAATTTATTTTTGCGATGTACGTGTGAGATCACTCAGTCAGAAATTTATTTTGTTTCATGAAATCTTAAAGTAAACAGAGTCACTAATTAATATTTTACACAGCCCAACTTGGGGATTGGATATTATCTGGGTCTGTCCCTAGCTACCAATAAACATAAGGCAAACAATTATTTTATTCGAAAACATGAGGAAAACAAGTGTTTTCTGGGACTTGACCGGCAACACGGCTCTTTCATGCTGATTATGTAGTCCGATCAGGTCTGAACCTGTAAATAAAAAACGTAATGTGTTAGGTCAAGATTTGAAATATCCGCTACAAAAACAAAGTTGCAAAGAGAACACGAAAGATTGAACCTGTCTCAGCCCTCTAAGACATCCCTGTAGACAATGTTTTTGGTGCTTTTCCCTGATTTGTCGACCTCCTTGTTCGGCTTGGCTAGAATCCTTGTCGTCATTCTTGACACACCCCTTGACAATGCAACATATAATTGGCCATGTGAAAACACAGGTTCAGGAAGGTAAATACCGACGTTGGATATGGTTTGACCCTGTGCCTTGTTAATGGTCATGGCAAAACTCAGGCGGATGGGGAACTGTTTTCTCTTAAGTTTGAAGGGAAGTGAGGTGTCATCAGAGGGCGACATAGGAATCCTAGGTATGAATACCCTCTTTCCAGCATGCTGGCCGCCAACAATCTCCGCATCTATTGCATTGTCCTGGAAGGCTTGATCATAAGCCGTGTTCCATTGCATAGGCCATTATGTGGGTCGAGGTTCCGTAGCAAAATGACCGGACAATTGACTTTTACTCCTCTCAAGATATGTGGGGGAAAACCATTTGGTGTGATCGAGTTAAGTAAGTCAATCGTAATTATTCTGGAAGTCATCCTCGATAGAGTCAAAGCTATGGTATACCTTTTCTTCCCCCGGAAACCTGGAAATCATCTTGTCATTCAGGTCATCCACATGGCCGTTCTTGGTCGAGAGTATGGCGCGGGTGCTCATATACTCTCTCGACCTTGCATTAGCATGTAGGGATGGGAAGACACTATCGATGAGTTTGTTAATAGGTTCATCATCCTCGGTATAAGCAATCACAATCTCATCAGGGAGACGAACGTAGTCGTTTCCAATTGTTTCTTCCGTTCCATTGCCGATCCGTAGCAGGTAATCGGAGAACCAAGGGTCTGCTTGTGCCCGCATATTGCGCGTTAGACGTATCTTGCGTGTCTTTTCCCACAGATAGGATCTCAAAAGTGTTGCATCAGTGATCTGTGCTCTTGTCCCTCGTGTGACAACAGGGAGGACTTGCCTGAAATCTCCGCCGAAGACGACGACCTTTCCACCGAATGGCAAATGACATCCAGTTATATCCTGGAGCGATCTATCAAGCGTTTCAACTGCTTGACGCTTTGTCATAGCGACCTCATCCCAAATTATCAAAGACGACTGTTTAAGCAACTCTGCTGTACCACTATTCTTTGTGAAACCACACATGCTGTTGTCAGTGACCTTGATTGAAATTTTGAACCTGGAGTGTGCAGTCCGGCCTCCAGGCATGATCGACGCCGCTATACCTGATGTAGCAGTTGCGATTGCTATTAAGCCCATGGATCGCACCTTCACGAGTAGTGACTTGTACAAGTACGTCTTTCCGGTGCCTCCTGGACCATCAACGAAGAATATCCGACTTTTTTGGTTTGTCACATGATCCATTATTTCATTGAAACCATCTAGTTGCTCCTTGTTCAAACTCGTAAATAGATCTAGATGTTCCTGGTCCACTGTAACTTGCCTCTCCTCTTCCACCTCTCTATACCCAGCGTCAGAAGTACTTTCTGTCTCAACCAGATCTGGAAGCCCATAGCTTTTGATGTCCTTGCCCATTGATTGTATCAGATCCCTAACATCTCTAAGAACCATCTGCTCAAGGGATGTCTGATTAGTTTGAGTGCGACGGTAGTCCTCTGACATTGAATCTAGATGTTTGTCCCACAACTGACGGATCTGTGACGCCTCACAGAATACCAATATAGTCGCAAACAAGCGTCTAAGAGCAGAAGGCATCTGAAATGTGGCTGCCTCCGTCATGCAATCATCAAGTGTTCTGTCATGCTCAATGAGGCCTAAGTGCTCACACGCCTCCCTAAAAGAACTGCACGGATGTCCATTTACTGTTTTCAAATCCTCAAATGAAGTGGCACCTCGGATATGACTTAGGAGCACACGCAAGTAGTACCTCTCTCCTTCAGCAGGATGTGCATAAACAAGTCTTCCTATTTGGATTCTCTTGTTTCTTCTATTTTGCCATTTTTTTTTCCTGATATCCATCTATAATGCTCCGGGAACTCTCTGTACAACCACTTCCGTGCCGCCGGAAACTTGCGGTTCATCTCAAAGTACTCGGTAAGCATGGATTTGGAAGAAGATGGCCGAGCGAGAACATCTGATAGATTTGCGTCGGCCTTAAATGCAACAGTATGCATGTTTGGCAAATGAAGCTGAAGCTGCAACACAGATGGACTCACACCAAACATCTTAAAACCAAAAATCCTGTAAATAGCCTCAGGTGGAGATATATATCGTGCATCCCGATATTGTCGAATTTCATTGATGATTCCCCCATCATTGATAATGTCCTGCTCACATGCAAATGATGTTTTATCATGCCCTTTGTAAATGTACTTAAACAAGTACTTCACTGCCTTGATGCTCGAGCATGCTTCAACATTAATGTGACAGTTGTATCGCACGAGCAGAAATGGGCTGTAAGGAACCACCCATCTATTGTCCAAAGTTGCTCCTCTGATCTTGACTTGACGCCCATCATCCCTCCTTCTATAGATAGGATATGAGTCTTTCCCTGTTGTGTAGCATCGCAATGTGGTCGAGGGTAATTAAAGCGACACTTTCCCTCAATCATGCAAGGACAACTTTTCTTCAACTCACCACAGGGTCCGTGCAACATATGTTTGACGACCAGATCATGGAGAAGAGAGTGTTTTTTTTGTCAGGTATCTCTGCGCTTATCATGCGGTCATAGTCATCTGGGGTCCTTAACTTGCTATTTGATTTCATGATTAGAAGTATATGCTCATGCGGGAGACCTCGTTTTTGGAACTCGGTGACATGTGTACATAAGCTGCAATTTCTCCGAAATGCTTATGTTTAATCAGTAGATCCATCATATCTTTCTGCTTAGCTTTGTATACTCTTGCCACCAAGTCTGGACGGTCTTGTGGCAGTTGCCCAGGCAATAATTCCTTAGTTATCTCATCCCAATATGGGTTGCACGTCATTGTGATAAAATAATTTGGTTTACCCCACCGCTGAACTATTGCCATTGCATCCAAGAATCTACGCTGCATGTCACGGTCACCACCAGGAAAAGTACGTGGAAGCACGATTCTCTTGCCAATCCGATCGCCGCGTGACTCGCCCGCAAATACGGTATCAACAAGGCCCTATGATAAACCAATAGTTCACGGCAATTAGTATATAGATGGTATAAGCGAAGAAACATATATAATGTGTTAAAAGAACACCCACAAGTTACCTGGTACATGTCTGCGCGTATAACTTTCTGATTTTCTGGCTTTGAGTACCAGTCAAGTCTCATTGTCTCAATTTTTATATACATGTCAACGGCCCATTGTTGGAAAAGGAGTCCCCCGAACAAGACTATGTTAAAAAGCTTCTTTCGGACCTGAAGTTTGAAGCAGTAGTACTCTCTAGCACTCACAAATTTTCTAGATTGTGTTGCATTCATCTCATTGTCTCCAAAATCCTCATCTTGGTTTTCCTCGTTTTCATCTAAAGTTGATTAATGACAACATTAATTTTATATTATTGAATCATTTCTAAGAAAGATCAAGGATGGCCAAATACCTGCAGTAGCTTGATTTTCATGACCACCATGTTCTGTAACCACGTCATCATTTGAAAAATGGTTACCTTGTTCTATAACCAAGTTATCATCTGAAAGATGGATGAATTCATAAGTTTCCATGTATAAATTGACAAGTCTGTCAACAAAAATAAAAGTCGGAACATCATACCTATAAGTAAATGAGAGGCTTCCAATGATTTACCGCCTGAATCTTGGTTCATGTCATTGGGGGGGCCAATATACGGCATCCATCGATTCCAACCCGTCTCCCCACCTGGGAAGAAGAGTGGATATGATAAAGGATCATAGCACCCATAGTATGCTCTTATATACAATGGGCGGTCTCCTTTTCCATGCACGACAACGCTCCTATCAAAGCAATTCTGGGGGTCGCTCCCTTCAACCCATATTGCTGCCACCTGAGAAGTAGTTGGAGCATTGTACCTTCTTTGATCAAGATTAATATCTGTGTTCAGTGAGATCCTATACTCATCCAGATTCTCAACAGCCCCAAGGCTCTTAAACACTTGAGCATAAGGATTTATATCTAGTATTCTTAGAATCTTCCTTATGATCTCTATGTTAAGATTGGAAGACCTCCTAACTCTGTGCAACAAGTTGTCATCAGTATCGTAAATATAGAGCTGCAAATGCCGAGGACCATTGTCACCTGACACCAGTTCATCAAGAGCATGGTACAATCCTCCACACGCACGAAATGTATATACGCCGGTGCCTGCCGCAGTGCTGACTCGGTGGTCTAGGGTGACTCCAAGAGTTGTGAAAGAAAGTGCGAATTGAAATACCGTATATGCTCTCTAAAATATTTTGCATCCTCGTCATGTTGGCTTGTAAACAACCGTCTCAACTCTTCTGGAACCTCTGGAGTAACTATAGAAACTTTCCCTTTCCTGCAACAAAACGCAGGCCCCTCGAATTGAAACCGCAATGCTCCACAGTGGCGGCAGTCAGCAACTTTTCTAAGGACATGGTGATTTCTGGGTAGATTCCTGTAAACATAGTCATAAGGATCGTTTGTGGGAATTCCATCAGGCTGATGGCGTTCCTGTCTGTAGGATTCAAATGCCACATCTGAAACAAAGACCACATTGTCATTTTATCAGTAGCTCCAACAACTGGTCAAATTATATTATTTTGGTAACTCATCGTAGCGATAGAAATTTTACTTTGTTCGGCAAACATCCTAGTTTCTTCATCTGGTTCAATGTCTTCAGATTCTGGAAGGTTCCCGCTTCCAAACAGTCTAGTAACCAAGATAATATAAAAATAAATAAGGTTCACCTCATACCAATAATGTGGGAGAGGAAATTATAGATGACAATTATGCATACCATCAAAATGTACCGTGTTGCTTTCAGGCTCCTGTATTCCATATGGATCTTCATCATGGTCGTTGCCTGCAAATATTTTTGTCAAAGAGGGTAAGCAACTGTGATGAATTTTGGTATAAACCAAGTGGTAGTCAGCAATACCTATATAGTGCTCCGTGGAGTATTTTCATTTGGTGTACGACTGGGTATGCTGACAGGTCTTAGTCGCCCTCCAATATCTTGCATCTGGTATGTATCATTTCGGTGCAGCCAATCAGAATCTTCATTAGCATTTGTAGTTCCATTTGGTTGCTCGAACTGCGAACCAAGTGAATGTAGACCAGCTATGGATACGGCTGCATAATTTCGAGGAGAAATACATCAGTTAGGGTCCATGGTAACATAATTATGATCACTATGATTTTTATAGGGAAAAAAAGTACCTTGTTCGGATGATGTATGTTGTAGCTGGCTGACCACCGATTCTCCTGTAGCAACTAAACCGTGGGTAGTCCTGTGTAAAAAATGTTTGACACTGGTGTATTGGTTTGTGTGTGCTCTACACTCGTGAGGACAGGTGTAGATTTATCTCGATTTCGCGTCTCACGTAGCCTTTGTAACACACATTCTTTGTTTTTATCATATCTTAAATTTTCCCTCTGTCTTTTCTGTGCTTGTTTATCTGCTGCATGACAAGTATACATTAGTGTTCGCATAGTAGAAGAGAGATGTGAGGATTATGTTTTCGAGATTACCCAAGCTGGTTAGTGAGCCTGTAGGTGTTGTTTGTAAGGCATGTCCCTGCGAGGACCCAATAGCATGATAATCATGTCCCTGAAATGTAGTCCCACCGGATGGCACGGTGGCAACAGTAGTTATATCTACATAACCATTGTTTAAACTCCATTAGTATGGTACATATATGATGCTGGTATATATCTATCTGGTTAGTAATCATCACCTTCCGTAGGTAGAGCAGACCGTAGCTGGGTGAGAGCTGATTGCCCAGTGCATTATAACACATAGGGTTAAAACCTGATTGCGTAGGTGTTATAGCCAGGGGCATGTTGTTGGAGTCTGGTTTTCATTGACAGTACCAGCAGATTTCTTGAGAGCCCGGGCCTCACGCCTCTTCTTATTTATCTCATCTTTGTTTAGTGCATATCTCTCTCTTGCTCTCTGTCTCTTCAATTCGTTTGGATTTGCCCTTTGTCCTGCGAGAGACAAATTCCTTATATGCTTTATTTGATCCAGCATCTTAAGCATGATATATTTACCTGCATTATCAGAGTTTGTTAGGTCCTCAAATGGAGTCCGTCCTCCATTACGGTCAGAGGACGCCATATGCGACACCAATGTTTCTCCCAGTCTACCTGTGTAACAATCATATTATGTACAGGTTAGCCTTTATTTTGCATCTACCAATAATGCAGGTACCATGTTGTATTCTCACGTTCTATATTGTACTGATAATGTGCTACTAACCAGGAATTCGGATCTCGGAAATATGTGACAGCCTTGCCTCAGTGCGAGTTCATTTTCACCATTTGCTGATGCTGCAATGTAAGTATGAGATGTTCGTCTCAGATCAATCGGACACAAAAAATAACTTCACACTATGTTTGACACCTCCAAAGATCGCAGCGCGCCTCGATGTCGTTGATACGGTGCGGCAACCCGGGCGAGATGTCGACGCAGCCACACCAGAGATAGGGCAGGACGGCAGGATTGGCTGAACCGCAAACGCAGCCCGGCGAGATGTCGACGCGGCCACACCAGAGATATGGCAGGACGGCGGGATTGGCCGAACCGCAAGCGCCGGGGAGGACGGCGGGATCAGCCGAGAGCAGCCTGAGATCGTGAATTTTTTAGATCGTGGATTTTTGGTTGCGAGGGATCGTGGGGGCTGTTTCGATCGATCACTTGAGGGTCGTGTTTTTTTTTGCCTTGTAAATTTGTGGGTACGCGCTGCGGGCAAAACATTAAATCTGGACCTTTGATGTGTAGAGTCGGACCATTGGAGTGTTGTGGGCTGTACGATGTGGTTCACTTTATTCGCTAGGAGTACCCAGCGTGGTCTTGTGTACGTTTTCCTGTGTGCCTGTAGGGAAATTCATGTTCGCTGTTTTATTAGTAGTGGAGAAAAGCAGTTACTCGTCGAAATGACCTCTCCCTCATTGTCAGTTTTTGTATGGAATGCGATTAATGTCAAATTCGATTTAGTTATTTGATACACTTCCAAAGTAATTTTTTATAATTACACATATAGGTTTAAGCTGAGGAGGTGTAACCAGCCATGTAGAAATAATTTTGAGAGTACAATCAAGAAAACAAATTTATTAATAGTTGGAAATAAAGTGCGACAACAATTCGATAGCGTTACATGGATGAAAACAAACTAAGTCACGGTAGGCCATAATTATCTTATTCCGAGAAATTGAAGGAAAGGAAAACAATCTTGGGAATTTAAATGATGGCACCGACATCCATCAGGACTGGATTAATTTAAGCGTAATAGACTCCGATCGATTCCAGATATTTGCTGGAGAAATTTCCAGAAAAGCACGTGACGTAGCTGGTTATAGGCAAATCCGAGCTGAAGGAAGTGCCTTGCGGACGTCCGAATTCATATGTCTTCTCGTGGTTGTTGGTGAAGATGCTGAGTGACGTGATAACATTGCGTCCATTGATCCTGTCGGTTGTTCCGGAGATGTTCTTTTATAAGGTCCGAAGCACCTAGCGTGATCTGAACAAGAAAAAAAATGTTGTTCAAATATGTTTCGCCATAGGAATTAAACACTACTGATGGCACAAACATAAAAGGAAACTGAAGTCATAGAACCTACCGTTGTGCTGTGACCGCCGGTACCACCCCAAGGACCAAGAGTACGGTCTATTCCAGTTTGGTCTACGTAAGAAAATTCCAATGCATCAATGACAAAGCCAGAATGAACTGTAACACTGAGCAGGCGACGGGGCTCTTGTCCTTCTTCATAGTCCCCGTTGGGATCTCCTTGTGCCCATGGCCCTTGCTTGTTATCTATATTAGGAAAGCTCTGCATGTGCACATGTAATGATAAGAAAGTTTTGACATGAATACATACATCAATAACGATGAATAGAAGTAAATTAAACATATATAGCTACGAACTGAATATTCTGCTCACCCTCGGCAGACAGAATGCATGGATGGTAAGAATGTCAACGAACTGCCGAACGTTTGTCCTCTTGATGACACCCGAGCCATTGCAAACTCGCCCGTCCCACCAACAATGCCCCACTCAGCATCAACACTGTCATCAAGATCTGTAACTCCCATTACCTGAAGTGTGCTCCCGTTGAACCTGCATATAAACATATAGACCTGAGCGAACAGGAGTACACCACTGCCTCAGAAGAAAATAAGACCACTAATTAAACGTTGCTTACCTTTCGCCGTCGAAGACAATGACGAACGAGTTGTACCAGCCATCAGCTTTCATATGCATGCCCTTTGCACGGGCGACCCGCTTTGCATTGCTCCGACTACCATCGTAGATCGCCCAGTTGTTGACGGCGGTCTCACCCATCCCTGCTGCTTTGACTATAATTGTTTCTTGGTTTTGGTCTGGCTGCTGAAGAACCCGGCGCATGTATAAGTTGCGGAAGTTGAGCTCGGTGGCGTCGGCGAGTCCACCGTAAGGAGTGACCTGGAAGTTGGAGAGGGCAAGGATCTCCATATTGGCTGGGTGCAGTGGGCGGGACTTGTGGAGAAGCTAGAAGGAATGGCTTTGTAAGCTAGTGAGTGGGTGTGACAAAACGGAAGCTGAATAGGGGGTATTTATAGATAGTGTAGGAAAGCTCATGGGTAGCATCAAGGGCCACTAGGCCAGGGAATCTCACCATAGCATCAGCTAGAATACTATACCCTGCCTCGCGCATCATGAGCATCTTAAACTAAGTATCACATCACATGCTTGGTCGGTTCTGACTCTTTAGGGATCACATGCTTGGGACTGTGGATCGACTTGGATTGAGTTTCAGCCTTGCTCATAACACAAACTTAGAGCCAAGTTTCGCTAGGTGACATGGCTTTCAAATTATTAATGCCTGAATGCTTATCCTCTGCTCGTTAACTTGATTGGATCCAGCAAAGTTACCGTTAGTCCCTTGCCGTTAACTTTCCGCCTTCCTCGAAGCTTCTTCCCTCTCTCCACATGCGCAAAATGAACCTAAAATGAAATCTAATCATATCTTTTATAGTCTTTTGATCCATTTCATTTCATTACAAACTGTGCGCATTAATTGATTCACACATGTATAAACTAAAAATACACATTTGCTGAAATTAAAGTTAGACAGGATAAAAGATAAAGCTAATGTTCAAACTACGTATTCATGGCGTTATTTCCTATGTCTCTTATAGTCACAGCCCCTTATGGGACCTGTTCTAGACGTGTTGAGGTGTCCTAGAAACCTTTTACTTTTCGCTGTCAGAGACTCGTTGGTTTCGTTTTGGTATAAAATGGAGTAGGGGCATTTGCTCCCGGATTATAAAAAAAAATGTCAGTTTTTCGAGCGTGCCAGATTATTTCATCTCCTCACCAGCTAAAAAGTTGAGAATTCGTTTTGAACATTGTACTGCAGCCAACATATTTACTGTACATATTTTTTAAACTGTCGGTGCTTCAGTTTTAGCTCTCCAATGTGACCAGTTTATCTAATCAACTATCACTGACTAACCATGTGAGGTCACGAGAAGAGCCTGGTTAATCCCTTGTTTCTATTCTGCTCATGACTCACGAGACGGAATATAGTACTTCCACTATGACGTGGATGTACAAGATAGGTTTACCCATTGTGCCCGGATCTACCAACTCCTTTGGCTACCCTAGCTAAGTTAATCCATGCTATGAGTTAAAATCTAATTGGCTCATGGGCACTCTCTTGCCTTAAAAGTTGTGCACGTCCGACGTCTCGTGTTGTTTCCTTATCTACTTCATCATCCTTTCCCTGTCCCTCGTGCCACACATCCTTATTGTCCTTCGCCGCCTAATCCAGCAGTGGTTCCAATCCTGTCGAGCCCCCTTGATCTCCACGGCTTGATGGACATTGGAGCGTTGTCATGCTACCGACCCCCCAAAGACGACGACGTCTTCCTCATGCACGACCTCAAGGGCGCTGACGGGGCTGGAGGCGAGGAGGGTTCGTCACCGTGGGAGGGACACTTGTGTACCTGCGCTACGTGGATACTGGATACCACCGACTTGATAGATTTTTTTTTTGAAACAGAAAAACCCAGCCTCTACATCTAGTTGATGCATACGGCTTTTATATTATTAATAAAAGTAGTATTTGAATCCAAGTAGTAGCACGTAGGGTCAAACATAGTTTATGGATCACAAAGAGTGGCGATATTAATAAGCCACCCGAAAATAGATGAAAGGACAACATTACACATCCGTGATGTCTAGTGTGCAACCAGCCACCCTTGTTGAAGATAGCCCGAACGACCGTCATCAACCGAGTGCATCCAGACTCCAAACGTCCTTGCTGGTCCCGTGGGAGAAAATGAGACCACATGTTTATCTAGTATGTGGCCTGATGAACAACCCGCAAAAAAATTCCCAGCTCACACATTGTCAAAAACAACATTTTCGACAATTCTAAATTGCCCAAAGAAAACACAAACGCCAATACAAATGGATGCTTTAGTATTATCAATCCCATCTAACCAATGATCAAACATATTTGCAACACTACGCGGGGGGCTAATACTGAAAGTAAAATGCACCAGTCACCAAATCTTCTTAGCAAAATCATAATTGATAAAAAGATGTTGAACAGATTCATCCATGTCACAAAAGACATTTTTTACTACCCATCCATCTACGTTTAGCCAGATTATCTTTTGTTAGTAGTTCTTTCCTATGAAGGAACCACATAAAAATCTTAATTTTTAACGGAACCTTCAACTTCCATAAATATTTGCGTAAGAACCTAGCGTTCCCATTCATTAAATGTAGATACATTGATTTAACTGAGAACACACCTGATGGTGTTAATTTGCATGTAAGAGAATTTGAGGAATTTGATAGAGAAACTGCAACCAGTCTGTCTACTAACTCTAACCATGCAGTCCATTTAGCCCCAATCAAAGGCCGTCTAAATTGTAGGTTTGGATGATCATGGCTAAAAACGTGAGATACCAAAACATTCTTCTGTCTAACAATATTAAACAGAACAAGATACTGAGATGAAAGAGGTGTCTCCCAACCAAAGATCCTCCCAGAATCTTAATCCTTGCCCATTCCCAAGAGAGAATGAAATATTGTCAAAGAATACTCCTTTAACTCTCATAATCCCTTTTCAAAAAGGGGAATTAGTAGACTTTGACTCAATCTGAGATAAAGGCATATCTTTAATATTTTATCATGCAGCAACTCATGCCACACTCCTTCCTCAGTGAGTAATTTAAACAAGCACTTACTAACAAGACATTTATTCTTAATACCCATCATCTCAATACCATGCCCCCCGGTCTTTAGGCCGACAAATAATGTTCCACTTATATAACCTATATTTCTTTTTGTGTTGGTCACTTTGCCAAAAGAAGCGAGATCTATAAAAATCTAGCCTTTTCAATACCCCAATAGGTACTTCAAAAAAAGATAGAAGAAACATTGGTAAACTCGCTAGAACAGAATTTATTAGGACAAGCCTGTCTCCATATGAGAGTAGATTTCCTATCCACGAGCTTAGCTTTTGCTCAAAACGATTCTCAACAGGTTTCCATTCTCTATTGAGAAGCTTCCAATGATGAATTGGAATACCTAGATATCTAAATGGGAGGCTACCGATTTCACATCCAAAGATCTGTCGGTATTCGTCCATAAAATCTCTAGACTTCCCGAAACGCTTAAATATCGGATTAGATCTCTCATAGAAACCGATTCGATGTAAACTGGGAATCCTGCTATTTTAATTTCACGAGGCTCCTCGGTAGGTTGATAAAAAATAAGCTCTTCCAGCGGATTCAATGCATCTCCATCATTCCTTAGTGACTAGATTGGATCAAACATCTAGCCATTAAGGGAGAGCGAATAAGGTACACGATGAAGGGAAGATAACACACGACAAAGCCTTTCTCGTGTGCCGCACATGGCAATGTCCAGACGGCGGCGAGATGCATGGCAATATGCACTTTGCCGTGTGTCTTATACCGGGGCACACGGTAAAGGCCTTTGGTGGGCTCCACCGTCACTAGGATAGTGGCTAAGGTGGGTCCCACGGGTGCAATCTTTGCCGTGGGCCGGTGCACAACAAAGATTGCACGTGCCGGTTTGATCTGTCAGCTCATTGCCGTGTGTCTCCACACGACAAAGAACATGCGCATGGGCTCCACATGTCAGATCTTTGCCGTGTGTAGAATATGTTCCATCTACAACCGAAAACACACTTTTATATACATGGTATGACACCTCTAGCTTTTGGTGGATTCCAACGCTCCGGAGCCCCTATCTGATGAAACTCTATCCTCGCTGGAGAAAAGTTTGACTTTCTGTCTACCACCTTGACCGGAGATAGAAGAGGGTAGCAACGTGCAAATAATTCCTTGATTGTGTCATGATAGTCCCTAGAAACACCGAAGGAAAAGATATACCCACACTCTTCACAGGATTCCATCTTGTTCGACCAATCTAGGTTTCGAGCTATAAGTCTAGAAACCCACTAGAGAGAAGGTGATGCCGGTGAAGCCGGTGAGACACCGGTGTGGAATCTCTGGCATCTACAAACCAAAACACACTTGTACACACATGATATGACACCCTAGATTTTGGTGCAATTCCGACGCTCCAAAACCCCTCTCCAGGGAAACCCTAGCCCCGCTGGGGAAAGTCCGACTTTTCCGTCTACCCACTATACCGGAGCCGGAAGAGCATAGAAAAGTTCAACTACTTGCTTGGTTGTATTAGGGTAGTCCCTAGGAACACCCAAGACAAAAATATACCCACACTCTTCACAAGATTTCCTCCGGTTCGTCGGATTCGGGAGTTTCGGGCTGTAAGTCCAGAAACGGTGGAGAGGCTTGTTGTGGAGGAGGTCGCCGCGGTGGAGGATTGTGAGGATGCGGCAGTGAGGTTGTGAGAGAGGATGGAGGAGAGGTGGAAGGAAACCCTAGAGTGCAAAACCCTTTTTCTTTCTTGGGCTATGGGTACCTCTCTAGGTCGGCCTCTGTAGGCAATATTAACACATAAGTAGGAAAGGGAAACAACAAATCGCGACAATTGCTCTCCTGGTCGCTATCTCATGCCCACATTTCTCTCTTTTCTAATAAAATATGTGATCGTCATCCCAGGCCCCATGTTTTCCTTTTGTGCTCTTTAATAATTATTAGTAATATTAACACCCCACGTACATTCCTTCTCCATGTACTGAAATAATGGGGAAGGGGAAACATATTTATAGAAGAAATGTATCTCCTTGGGAATAATTTCAAGGAAACCTGTGCCTAACATCCGTGCCAGCCACCGAAGTTCAATATATGAAACTTACTATAGGTATATTTCACTATACTTGTTGTGGAAATCGGGCCGAAACATGAACAACTTACATGTGAATCGGGTAACCAGAGTGGGTTGGTATCACTATCATATGTTTTTTATTTCCTGGATTGGTGAAATCCATAGCTAACTGGTTGCATTTTCTTTTAAAACTCTAGCTTCGGTTTTTGACCGTCTACTACCAGAAGAAAGTGTCCAGGTTTCTCCTCGTGGATTTCAAATTGGAGCATTTAGGAATTATTCCATCCCCGTCAATTGCCATACTGGTACCTATTTAAGAATTTGACAAGTAAGTTGAATGTTGCCGGTTCTAAAGTTGCAACATGTTTTATTTTCAGTTTGCACGCAGATATTTTTTAGTTTTTTTCTAGTCTATCATAGCTTGCAGAGCATTGTCGGACAACTCGAATGACTTGGCTGTACTACTTGTGTCATACTGTCGGTCTGCCAGGCACAGTCTAGCCCCTGACAATTCAGTGAATATTTACTTTTTATTCTCCCATTGTAGAAGTAAATTTTGTTTCATGAAATCTTAAAGTAAACAGAGTCACTATAATATTTTACACAGCCCAACTTGGGGATTGGCTATTATCTGGGTCTATACATCCGACCTAGGTACACAGATAAACCTCAACTTATCTAGAAGCCTTATCTTCAAACAATGCGTGCATCATGCACTAAGATTTAGCCATCCCATTTAGTGAGCAGACATGCTGGATCGTTCTTTAACACTTAGACTTGTATCTTCCTTCTATATTGCTTCAACGTTTCTGTGATTATGAGATAATTGAGTTACATCCTTTGTGTCAATATAAAATTAGGAAAACTGCAGCTGGATGTGAAAGATGCAGAAATGCTACAGCCTTGCCTCTAAATCTGGCAATACTGGACTTGAATGACACACATAGATGAAATGTAAAAGCTACCAAGGTGTTGCTAACTTAAGTTTTTGCAACAATATGAAACCATTACAGAAATATGAACACTATAAAGGTCTTCTGGTTACGTGTAATATGAAATGCATTCCAGATCGCAGAAATTAAAATATTGATCTTTTAATTTGATGCTTGTTGTACACATTCATATCTTGTGGGTATATGAAATGCATACCTGACCGCTGATCTTTTTGGCTTCTCGGGAATATGAATATAGTAATGTATTAGAAACCATTAGTATCAGTAGCAAGCGACATCGGTCAGATCTGCACAAGAAACCAGTTCAGAAACATAATAAAAGCCAAAATTATTGTTCATTTAAAATTAGCTGGAATGAAAAAGCAGGAAAGAGAACCCACCTGGAATAGTCAATGTTTTTGGTGCTTTTCCCAATTTTATGAATCACCTCGTTCGGCTTGTCCAAATCCGTGTCAGTCTGTCTCGAGGCGCCCCTTGAAATGCAACATACAACTGACATGAAATTTATTTTTGCGATGTAACGTGTGAGATCACTCAGTCAGAAATTTATTTTGTTTCATGAAATCTAAAGTAAACAGAAGTCACTAATTAATATTTTACACAGCCCAACTTGGGGATTGGATATTATCTGGGTCTGTCCCTAGCTACCATAAACATAAGGCAAACAATTATTTTATTCGAAAACATGAGGAAAACAAGTTTTTCTGGGACTTGACCGGCAACACGGCTCTTTCATGCTGATTATGTAGTCCGATCAGGTCTGAACCTGTAAATATAAAAACGTAATGTGTTAGGTCAAGATTTGAAATATCCGCTACAAAAACAAAGTTGCAAAAGAGAACACGAAAGATTGAACCTGTCTCAGCCCTCCAAAGACATCCCTGTAGACAATGTTTTTTGGTGCTTTTCCCTGATTTGTCGACCTCCTTGTTCGGCTTGGCTAGAATCCTTGTCGTCATTCTTGACACACCCCTTGACAATGCAACATATAATTGGCCATGTGAAAACACAGGTTCAGGAAGGTAAATACCGACGTTGGATATGGTTTGACCCTGTGCCTTGTTAATGGTCATGGCAAAACTCAGGCGGATGGGGAACTGTTTTCTCTTAAGTTTGAAGGGAAGTGAGGTGTCATCAGAGGGCGACATAGGAATCCTAGGTATGAATACCCTCTTTCCAGCATGCTGGCCGCCAACAATCTCCGCATCTATTGCATTGTCCTGGAAGGCTCTGATCATAAGCCGTGTTCCATTGCATAGGCCATTATGTGGGTCGAGGTTCCGTAGCAAAATGACCGGACAATTGACTTTTACTCTCAAGATATGTGGGGGAAAACCATTTGGTGTGATCGAGTTAAGTAAGTCAATCGTGTAATTATTCTGGAAGTCATCCTCGATAGAGTCAAAGCTATGGTATACCTTTTCTTCCCCCGGAAACCTGGAAATCATCTTGTCATTCAGGTCATCCACATGGCCGTTCTTGGTCGAGAGTATGGCGCGGGTGCTCATATACTCTCTCGACCTTGCATTAGCATGTAGGGATGGGAAGACACTATCGATGAGTTTGTTAATAGGTTCATCATCCTCGGTATAAGCAATCACAATCTCATCAGGGAGACGAACGTAGTCGTTTCCAATTGTTTCTTCCGTTCCATTGCCGATCCGTAGCAGGTAATCGGAGAACCAAGGGTCTGCTTGTGCCCGCATATTGCGCGTTAGACGTATCTTGCGTGTCTTTTCCCACAGATAGGATCTCAAAAGTGTTGCATCAGTGATCTGTGCTCTTGTCCCTCGTGACAACAGGGAGGACTTGCTGAAATCTCCGCCGAAGACGACGACCTTTCCACCGAATGGCAAATGACATCCAGTTATATCCTGGAGCGATCTATCAAGCGTTTCAACTGCTTGACGCTTTGTCATAGCGACCTCATCCCAAATTATCAAAGACGACTGTTTAAGCAACTCTGCTGTACCACTATTCTTTGTGAAACCACACATGCTGTTGTCAGTGACCTTGATTGAAATTTTGAACCTGGAGTGTGCAGTCCGGCCTCCAGGCATGAACGCCGCTATACCTGATGTAGCAGTTGCGATTGCTATTAAGCCCATGGATCGCACCTTCACGAGTAGTGACTTGTACAAGTACGTCTTTCCGGTGCCTCCTGGACCATCAACGAAGAATATCCGACTTTTTTGGTTTGTCACATGATCCATTATTTCATTGAAACCATCTAGTTGCTCCTTGTTCAAACTCGTAAATAGATCTAGATGTTCCTGGTCCACTGTAACTTGCCTCTCCTCTTCCACCTCTCTATACCCAGCGTCAGAAGTACTTTCTGTCTCAACCAGATCTGGAAGCCCATAGCTTTTGATGTCCTTGCCCATTGATTGTATCAGATCCCTAACATCTCTAAGAACCATCTGCTCAAGGGATGTCTGATTAGTTTGAGTGCGACGGTAGTCCTCTGACATTGAATCTAGATGTTTGTCCCACAACTGACGGATCTGTGACGCCTCACAGAATACCAATATAGTCGCAAACAAGCGTCTAAGAGCAGAAGGCATCTGAAATGTGGCTGCCTCCGTCATGCAATCATCAAGTGTTCTGTCATGCTCAATGAGGCCTAAGTGCTCACACGCCTCCCTAAAAGAACTGCACGGATGTCCATTTACTGTTTTCAAATCCTCAAATGAAGTGGCACTCGGATATGACTTAGGAGCACACGCAAGTAGTACCTCTCTCCTTCAGCAGGATGTGCATAAAACAAGTCTTCCTATTTGGATTCTCTTGTTTCTTCTATTTTGCCATTTTTTTTTCCTGATATCCATCTATAATGCTCCGGGAACTCTCTGTACAACCACTTCCGTGCCGCCGGAAACTTGCGGTTCATCTCAAAGTACTCGGTAAGCATGGATTTGGAAGAAGATGGCCGAGCGAGAACATCTGATAGATTTGCGTCGGCCTTAAATGCAACAGTATGCATGTTTGGCAAATGAA
Source organism: Alopecurus myosuroides (assembly GCA_028641055.1). NCBI lineage: Eukaryota > Viridiplantae > Streptophyta > Magnoliopsida > Poales > Poaceae > Alopecurus > Alopecurus myosuroides. The sequence continues at coordinate 744,257,455 of CM054057.1, forward strand.
GCTGAAGCTGCAACACAGATGGACTCACACCAAACATCTTAAAACCAAAAATCCTGTAAATAGCCTCAGGTGGAGATATATCGTGCATCCCGATATTGTCGAATTTCATTGATGATTCCCCCATCATTGATAATGTCCTGCTCACATGCAAATGATGTTTTATCATGCCCTTTGTAAATGTACTTAACAAGTACTTCACTGCCTTGATGCTCGAGCATGCTTCAACATTAATGTGACAGTTGTATCGCACGAGCAGAAATGGGCTGTAAGGAACCACCCATCTATTGTCCAAAGTTGCTCCTCTGATCTTGACTGACGCCCATCATCCCTCCTTCTATAGATAGGATATGAGTCTTTCCCTGTTGTGTAGCATCGCAATGTGGTCGAGGGTAATTAAAGCGACACTTCCTCATCATGCAAGGACAACTTTTCTTCAACTCACCACAGGGTCCGTGCAACATATGTTTGACGACCAGATCATGGAGAAGAGAGTGTTTTTCTTTGTCAGGTATCTCTGCGCTTATCATGCGGTCATAGTCATCTGGGGGTCCTTAACTTGCTATTTGATTTCATGATTAGAAGTATATGCTCATGCGGGAGACCTCGTTTTTGGAACTCGGTGACATGTGTACATAAGCTGCAATTTCTCCGGAAATGCTTATGTTTAATCAGTAGATCCATCATATCTTTTGCTTAGCTTTGTATACTCTTGCCACCAAGTCTGGACGGTCTTGTGGCAGTTGCCCAGGCAATAATTCCTTAGTTATCTCATCCCAATATGGGTTGCACGTCATTGTGATAAAATAATTTGGTTTACCCCACCGCTGAACTATTGCCATTGCATCCAAGAATCTACGCTGCATGTCACGGTCACCACCAGGAAAAGTACGTGGAAGCACGATTCTCTTGCCAATCCGATCGCCGCGTGACTCGCCCGCAAATACGGTATCAACAAGGCCCTATGATAAACCAATAGTTCACGGCAATTAGTATATAGATGGTATAAGCGAAAGAAACATATATATGTGTTAAAAGAACACCCACAAGTTACCTGGTACATGTCTGCGCGTATAACTTTCTGATTTTCTGGCTTTGAGTACCAGTCAAGTCTCATTGTCTCAATTTTTATATACATGTCAACGGCCCATTGTTGGAAAAGGAGTCCCCGAACAAGACTATGTTAAAAAGCTTCTTTTCGGACCTGAAGTTTGAAAGCAGTAGTACACTCTAGCACTCACAATTTTCTAGATTGTGTTGCATTCATCTCATTGTCTCCAAAATCCTCATCTTGGTTTTCCTCGTTTTCATCTAAGTTGATTAATGACAACATTAATTTTATATTATTGAATCATTTCTAAGAAAGATCAAGGATGGCCAAATACCTGCAGTAGCTTGATTTTCATGACCACATGTTCTGTAACCACGTCATCATTTGAAAAATGGTTACCTTGTTCTATAACCAAGTTATCATCTGAAAGATGGATGAATTCATAAGTTTCCATGTATAAATTGACAAGTCTGTCAACAAAAATAAAAGTCGGAACATCATACCTATAAGTAAATGAGAGGCTTCCAATGATTTACCGCCTGAATCTTGGTTCATGTCATTGGGGGGGCCAATATACGGCATCCATCGATTCCAACCCGTCTCCCCACCTGGGAAGAAGAGTGGATATGATAAAGGATCATAGCACCCATAGTATGCTCTTATATACAATGGGCGGTCTCCTTTTCCATGCACGACAACGCTCCTATCAAAGCAATTCTGGGGGTCGCTCCCTTCAACCCATATTGCTGCCACCTGAGAAGTAGTTGGAGCATTGTACCTTCTTTGATCAAGATTAATATCTGTGTTCAGTGAGATCCTATACTCATCCAGATTCTCAACAGCCCCAAGGCTCTTAAACACTTGAGCATAAGGATTTATATCTAGTATTCTTAGAATCTTCCTTATGATCTCTATGTTAAGATTGGAAGACCTCCTAACTCTGTGCAACAAGTTGTCATCAGTATCGTAAATATAGAGCTGCAAATGCCGAGGACCATTGTCACCTGACACCAGTTCATCAAGAGCATGGTACAATCCTCCACACGCACGAAATGTATACGCCGGTGCCTGCCGCAGTGCTGACTCGGTGGTCTAGGGTGACTCCAAGAGTTGTGAAAGAGAAGTGCGAATTGAAATACCGTATATGCTCTCTAAAATATTTTGCATCCTCGTCATGTTTGGCTTGTAAACAACCGTCTCAACTCTTCTGGAACCTCTGGAGTAACTATAGAAACTTTCCCTTTCCTGCAACAAAACGCAGGCCCCTCGAATTGAAACCGCAATGCTCCACAGTGGCGGCAGTCAGCAACTTTTCTAAGGACATGGTGATTTCTGGGTAGATTCCTGTAAACATAGTCATAAGGATCGTTTGTGGGAATTCCATCAGGCTGATGGCGTTCCTGTCTGTAGGATTCAAATGCCACATCTGAAACAAAGACCACATTGTCATTTTATCAGTAGCTCCAACAACTGGTCAAATTATATTATTTTGGTAACTCATCGTAGCGATAGAAATTTTACTTTGTTCGGCAAACATCCTAGTTTCTTCATCTGGTTCAATGTCTTCAGATTCTGGAAGGTTCCCCGCTTCCAAACAGTCTAGTAACCAAGATAATATAAATAATAAATAAGGTTCACCTCATACCAATAATGTGGGAGAGGAAATTATAGATGACAATTATGCATACCATCAAATGTACCGTGTTGCTTTCAGGCTCCTGTATTCCATATGGATCTTCATCATGGTCGTTGCCTGCAAATATTTTTGTCAAAGAGGGTAAGCAACTGTGATGAATTTTGGTATAAACCAAGTGGTAGTCAGCAATACCTATATAGTGCTCCGTGGGAGTATTTTCATTTGGTGTACGACTGGGTATGCTGACAGGTCTTAGTCGCCCTCCAATATCTTGCATCTGGTATGTATCATTTCGGTGCAGCCAATCAGAATCTTCATTAGCATTTGTAGTTCCATTTGGTTGCTCGAACTGCGAACCAAGTGAATGTAGACCAGCTATGGATACGGCTGCATAATTTCGAGGAGAAATACATCAGTTAGGGTCCATGGTAACATAATTATGATCACTATGATTTTTATAGGGAAAAAAGTACCTTTCGGATGATGTATGTTGTAGGCTGACCACCGATTCTCCTGTAGCAACTAAACCCGTGGGTAGTCCTGTGTAAAAAATGTTTGACACTGGTGTATTGGTTTGTGTGCTCTACACTCGTGAGGACAGGTGTAGATTTATCTCGATTTCGCGTCTCACGTAGCCTTTGTAACACACATTCTTTGTTTTTATCATATCTTAAATTTTCCCTCTGTCTTTTCTGTGCTTGTTATCTGCTGCATGACAAGTATACATTAGTGTTCGCATAGTAGAAGAGAGATGTGAGGATTATGTTTTCGAGATTACCCAAGCTGGTTAGTGAGCCTGTAGGTGTTGTTTGTAAGGCATGTCCCTGCGAGGACCCAATAGCATGATAATCATGTCCCTGAAATGTAGTCCCACCGGATGGCACGGTGGCAACAGTAGTTATATCTACATAACCATTGTTTAAACTCCATTAGTATGGTACATATATGATGCTGGTATATATCTATCTGGTTAGTAATCATCACCTTCCGTAGGTTGAGCAGACCGTAGCTGGGTGAGAGCTGATTGCCCAGTGGCATTATAACACATAGGGTTAAAACCTGATTGCGTAGGTGTTATAGCCAGGGGCATGTTTGTTGGAGTCTGGTTTTCATTGACAGTACCAGCAGATTTCTTGAGAGCCCGGGCCTCACGCCTCTTCTTATTTATCTCATCTTTGCTTAGTGCATATCTCTCTCTTGCTCTCTGTCTCTTCAATTCGTTTGGATTTGCCCTTTGTCCTGCGAGAGACAAATTCCTTATATGCTTTATTTGATCCAGCATCTTAAGCATGATATATTTACCTGCATTATCAGAGTTTGTTAGGTCCTCAAATGGAGTCCGTCCTCCATTACGGTCAGAGGACGCCATATGCGACACCAATGTTTCTCCCAGTCTACCTGTGTAACAATCATAATATGTACAGGTTAGCCTTTATTTTGCATCTACCAATAATGCAGGTACCATGTTGTATTCTCACGTTCTATATTGTACTGATAATGTGCTACTAACCAGGAATTCGGATCTCGGAAATATGTGACGGCCTTGCCTCAGTGCGAGTTCATTTTCACCATTTGCTGATGCTGCAATGTAAGTATGAGATGTTCGTCTCAGATCAATCGGACACAAAAAAATAACTTCACACTATGTTTGACACCTCCAAAGATCGCAGCGCGCCTCGATGTCGTTGATACGGTGCGGCAACCCGGGCGAGATGTCGACGCAGCCACACCAGAGATAGGGCAGGACGGCAGGATTGGCTGAACCGCAAACGCAGCCCGGCGAGATGTCGACGCGGCCACACCAGAGATATGGCAGGACGGCGGGATTGGCCGAACCGCAAGCGCCGGAGGACGGCGGGATCAGCCGAGAGCAGCCTGAGATCGTGAATTTTTTAGATCGTGGATTTTTGGTTGCGAGGGATCGTGGGGGCTGTTTCGATCGATCACTTGAGGGTCGTGTTTTTTTTGCCTTGTAAATTTGTGGGTACGCGCGCTGCGGGCAAAACATTAAATCTGGACCTTTGATGTGTAGAGTCGGACCATTGGAGTGTTGTGGGCTGTACGATGTGGTTCACTTTATTCGCTAGGAGTACCCAGCGTGGTGTTGTGTACGTTTTCCTGTGTGCCTGTAGGGAAATTCATGTTCGCTGTTTTATTAGTAGTGGAGAAAAGCAGTTACTCGTCGAAATGACCTCTCCCTCATTGTCAGTTTTTGTATGGAATGCGATTAATGTCAAATTCGATTTAGTTATTTGATACACTTCCAAAGTAATTTTTATAATTACACATATAGGTTTAAGCTGAGGAGGTGTAACCAGCCATGTAGAAATAATTTTGAGAGTACAATCAAGAAAACAAATTTATTAATAGTTGGAAATAAAGTGCGACAACAATTCGATAGCGTTACATGGATGAAAACAAACTAAGTCACGGTAGGCCATAATTATCTTATTCCGAGAAATTGAAGGAAAGGAAAACAATCTTGGGAATTTAAATGACGGCACCGACATCCATCAGGACTGGATTAATTTAAGCGTAATAGACTCCGATCGATTCCAGATATTTGCTGGAGAAATTTCCAGAAAAGCACGTGACGTAGCTGGTTATAGGCAAATCCGAGCTGAAGGAAGTGCCTTGCGGACGTCCGAATTCATATGTCTTCTCGTGGTTGTTGGTGAAGATGCTGAGTGACGTGATAACATTGCGTCCATTGATCCTGTCGGTTGTTCCGGAGATGTTCTTATAAGGTCCGAAGCACCTAGCGTGATCTGAACAAGAAAAAAAATGTTGTTCAAATATGTTTCGCCATAGGAATTAAACACTACTGATGGCACAAACATAAAAGGAAACTGAAGTCATAGAACCTACCGTTGTGCTGTGACCGCCGGTACCACCCCAAGGACCAAGAGTACGGTCTATTCCAGTTTGGTCTACGTAAGAAAATTCCAATGCATCAATGACAAAGCCAGAATGAACTGTAACACTGCAGGCGACGGCTCTTGTCCTTCTTCATAGTCCCCGTTGGGATCTCCTTGTGCACCCCATGGCCCTTGCTTGTTATCTATATTAGGAAAGCTCTGCATGTGCACATGTAATGATAAGAAAGTTTTGACATGAATACATACATCAATAACGATGAATAGAAGTAAATTAAACATATATAGCTACGAACTGAATATTCTGCTCACCCTCGGCAGACAGAATGCATGGATGGTAAGAATGTCAACGAACTGCCGAACGTTTGTCCTCTTGATGACACCCCGAGCCATTGCAAACTCGCCCGTCCCACCAACAATGCCCCACTCAGCATCAACACTGTCATCAAGATCTGTAACTCCCATTACCTGAAGTGTGCTCCCGTTGAACCTGCATATAAACATATATAGACCTGAGCGAACAGGAGTACACCACTGCCTCAGAAGAAAATAAGACCACTAATTAAACGTTGCTTACCTTTCGCCGTCGAAGACAATGACGAACGAGTTGTACCAGCCATCAGCTTTCATATGCATGCCCTTTGCACGGGCGACCCGCTTTGCATTGCTCCGACTACCATCGTAGATCGCCCAGTTGTTGACGGCGGTCTCACCCATCCCTGCTGCTTTGACTATAATTGTTTCTTGGTTTTGGTCTGGCTGCTGAAGAACCCGGCGCATGTATAAGTTGCGGAAGTTGAGCTCGGTGGCGTCGGCGAGTCCACCGTAAGGAGTGACCTGGAAGTTGGAGAGGGCAAGGATCTCCATATTGGCTGGGTGCAGTGGGCGGGACTTGTGGGAGAAGCTAGAAGGAATGGCTTTGTAAGCTAGTGAGTGGGTGTGACAAAACGGAAGCTGAATAGGGGGTATTTATAGATAGTGTAGGAAAGCTCATGGGTAGCATCAAGGGCCACTAGGCCAGGGAATCTCACCATAGCATCAGCTAGAATACTATACCCTGCCTCGCGCATCATGAGCATCTTAAACTAAGTATCACATCACATGCTTGGTCGGTTCTGACTCTTTAGGGATCACATGCTTGGGACTGTGGATCGACTTGGATTGAGTTTCAGCCTTGCTCATAACACAAACTTAGAGCCAAGTTTCGCTAGGTGACATGGCTTTCAAATTATTAATGCCTGAATGCTTATCCTCTGCTCGTTAACTTGATTGGATCCAGCAAAGTTACCGTTAGTCCCTTGCCGTTAACTTTCCGCCTTCCTCGAAGCTTCTTCCCTCTCTCCACATGCGCAAAATGAACCTAAAATGAAATCTAATCATATCTTTTATAGTCTTTTGATCCATTTCATTTCATTACAAACTGTGCGCATTAATTGATTCACACATGTATAAACTAAAAATACACATTTGCTGAAATTAAAGTTAGACAGGATAAAAGATAAAGCTAATGTTCAAACTACGTATTCATGGCGTTATTTCCTATGTCTCTTGTAGTCACAGCCCCTTATGGGACCTGTTCTAGACGTGTTGAGGTGTCCTAGAAACCTTTTACTTTTCGCTGTCAGAGACTGGTTGGTTTCGTTTTGGTATAAAATGGAGTAGGGGCATTTGCTCCCCGGATTATAAAAAAAAATGTCAGTTTTTCGAGCGTGCCAGATTATTTCATCTCCTCACCAGCTAAAAAGTTGAGAATTCGTTTTGAACATTGTACTGCAGCCAACATATTTACTGTACATATTTTTTAAACTGTCGGTGCTTCAGTTTTAGCTCTCCAATGTGACCAGTTTATCTAATCAACTTTCACTGACTAACCATGTGAGGTCACGAGAAGAGCCTGGTTAATCCCTTGTTTCTATTCTGCTCATGACTCACGAGACGGAATATAGTACTTCCACTATGACGTGGATGTACAAGATAGGTTTACCCATTGTGCCCGGATCTACCAACTCCTTTGGCTACCCTAGCTAAGTTAATCCATGCTATGAGTTAAAATCTAATTGGCTCATGGGCACTCTCTTGCCTTAAAAGTTGTGCACGTCCGACGTCTCGTGTTGTTTCCTTATCTACTTCATCATCCTTTCCCTGTCCCTCGTGCCACACATCCTTATTGTCCTTCGCCGCCTAATCCAGCAGTGGTTCCAATCCTGTCGAGCCCCCTTGATCTCCACGGCTTGATGGACATTGGAGCGTTGTCATGCTACCGACCCCCCAAAGACGACGACGTCTTCCTCATGCACGACCTCAAGGGCGCTGACGGGGCTGGAGGCGAGGAGGGTTCGTCACCGTGGGAGGGCACACTTGTGTACCTGCGCTACGTGGATACTGGATACCACCGACTTGATAGATTTTTTTTTTGAAACAGAAAAACCCAGCCTCTACATCTAGTTGATGCATACGGCTTTTATATTATTAATAAAAGTAGTATTTGAATCCAAGTAGTAGCACGTAGGGTCAAACATAGTTTATGGATCACAAAGAGTGGCGATATTAATAAGCCACCCGAAAATAGATGAAAGGACAACATTACACATCCGTGAGATGTCTAGTGTGCAACCAGCCACCCTTGTTGAAGATAGCCCGAACGACCGTCATCAACCGAGTGCATCCAGACTCCAAACGTCCTTGCTGGTCCCGTGGGAGAAAATGAGACCACATGTTTATCTAGTATGTGGCCTGATGAACAACCCGCAAAAAATTCCCAGCTCACACATTGTCAAAAACAACATCATTTCGACAATTCTAAATTGCCCAAAGAAAACACAAACGCCAATACAAATGGATGCTTTAGTATTCTTATCAATCCCATCTAACCAATGATCAAACATATTTGCAACACTACGCGGGGGGCTAATACTGAAAGTAAAATGCACCAGTCACCAAATCTTCTTAGCAAAATCACAATTGATAAAAAGATGTTGAACAGATTCATCCATGTCACAAAAGACACATTTTTTACTACCCATCCATCTACGTTTAGCCAGATTATCTTTTGTTAGTAGTTCTTTCCTATGAAGGAACCACATAAAAATCTTAATTTTCAACGGAACCTTCAACTTCCATAAATATTTGCGTAAGAACCTAGCGTTCCTATTCATTAAATGTAGATACATTGATTTAACTGAGAACACACCCGATGGTGTTAATTTCCACGTAAAAGAATCTGAGGAATTTGATAGAGAAACTGCAATCAGTCTGTCTACTAACTCTAACCATGCAGTCCATTTAGCCCCAATCAAAGGCCGTCTAAATTGTAGGTTCGAATGGTCATGGCTAAAAACGTGAGATACCAAAACATTCTTCTGTCTAACAATATTAAACAGAACAGGATACTGAGATGAAAGAGGTGTATCTCCCAACCAAAGATCCTCCCAGAATCTTAATCCTTGCCCATTCCCGAGAGAGAATGAAATATTGTCAAAGAATACTCCTTTAACTCTCATAATCCCTTTTCAAAAAGGGGAATTAGTAGACTTTGACTCAATCTGAGATAAAGGCATATCTTTAATATATTTATCATGCAGCAACTCATGCCACACTCCTTCCTCGGTGAGTAATTTAAACAACCACTTACTAACAAGACATTTATTCTTAATACCCATCATCTCAATACTAAGCCCCCCGGTCTTTAGGCCGACAAATAATGTTCCACTTATATAACCTATATTTCTTTTTGTGTTGGTCACTTTGCCAAAAGAAGCGAGATCTATAAAAATCTAGCCTTTTAAATACCCCAATAGGTACTTCGAAAAACTATAGAAGAAACATCGGTAAACTCGCTAGAACATAATTTATTAGGACAAGCCTGTCTCCATATGAGAGTAGCTTTCCTATCCACGAGCTTAGCTTCTGCTCAAAACGATTCTCAACAGGTTTCCATTCTCTATTGAGAAGCTTTCGATGATGAATTGGAATACCTAGATATCTAAATGGGAGGCTACCGATTTCACATCCAAAGATCTGTCGGTATTCGTCCATAAAATCTCTAGACTCCCCGAAACGCTTAAATATCGGATTAGATCTCTCATAGAAACCGATTCGATGTAACTGGGAATCCTGCTATTTTAATTTCACGAGGCTCCTCGGTAGGTTGATAAAAAATAAGCTCTTCCAGCGGATTCAATGCATCTCCATCATTCCTTAGTGACTAGATTGGATCAAACATCTAGTCATTAAGGGAGAGCGAATAAGGTACACGATGAAGGGAAGATAACACACGACAAAGCCTTTCTCGTGTGCCGCACATGGCAATGTCCATACGGCGGCGAGATGCATGGCAATATGCACTTTGCCGTGTGTCTTATACCGGGGCACACGGTAAAGGCCTTTGGTGGGCTCCACCGTCACTTGAGGATAGTGGCGAAGGTGGGTCCCACGGGTGCAATCTTTGCCGTAGGCCGGTGCACAACAAAGATTGCACGTGCCGGTTTGATCTGTGAGCTCATTGTCGTGTGTCTCCACACGACAAAGAACATGCGCATGGGCTCCACATGTCAGATCTTTGCCGTGTGTAGAATATGTGTCATCTACAATCCAAAACACACTTTTACATACATGGTATGACACCCTCTAGCTTTTGGTAGGATTCCAACGCTCCGGAGCCCCTCTCTGATGAAACTCTATCCTCGCTGGAGAAAAGTTTGACTTTTCTGTCTACCACCTTGACCGGAGATAGAAGAGGGTAGCAACGTGCAAATAATTCCTTGATTGTGTCATGATAGTCCCTAGAAACACCGAAGGAAAAGATATACCCACACTCTTCACAGGATTCCATCTTGTTCGACCAATCTAGGTTTCGAGCTATAAGTCTAGAAACCCACTAGAGAGAAGGTGATGCCGGTGAAGCCGGTGAGACACCGGTGTGGAATCTCTGGCATCTACAAACCAAAACACACTTGTACACACATGATATGACACCCTAGATTTTGGTGCAATTCCGACGCTCCAAAACCCCTCTCCAGGGAAACCCTAGCCCCGCTGGGGAAAGTCCGACTTTTCCGTCTACCCACTATACCGGAGCCGGAAGAGCATAGAAAAGTTCAACTACTTGCTTGGTTGTATTAGGGTAGTCCCTAGGAACACCCAAGACAAAAATATACCCACACTCTTCACAAGATTTCCTCCGGTTCGTCGGATTCGGGAGTTTCGGGCTATAAGTCCAGAAACCCGCTAGAGAGAAGGCGATGCCGGTGAAGCCGGTCATACACTGTTGTGGAATCTTTGGCATATATACCCAAAACACACTTGTACACACATGGTATGGCACACCGTATATTTTGGTGGGAGTTCGACGCTCCAGAGCCCCTCTATGGCGAAACCCTAGCCCCGCTGGAGAAAAGTCTGACTTTTGCATCTACCACCTTGGCTGGAGCCGGAAGAGGATAGCAAAGTAAAATAATTATTTGGTTGTGTTCGGGTAATACATAAGAACACACAAGACATAGATATGTCTGCACTCTTCACAAGATTCCTTCCGGTTCGTCCGATCCGGGAGTTTCAGATTATTAGTCAAGAAATCCGCTAGAGAGAAGGCGATGTTGGTGAAGCCAGTCACACACCGATGTGGAATTTTTGGCATCTACAACCCAAAACACACTTGCACACACATGGTATGGCAACCCCTAACTTTTGGTGGGATTCCAACGCTCCGAAACCACTCTCCGGCGAAACCCTAACCCCACTTCAGAAAAGTCTGATACGTCAAAAGAGGGTAGCAAAATAGGACTAATTGCATGTTTATGTTTTGATAGAAAAGTGTATTTATTATAAATTGCTAAATACAATTATTATATATTATTATAAAATGAACAAGAAAACTTTGATAATAAAATACAAAAATTGGTCTTTGTCGTGTACTATTGCCATGTGCTAGCACAGGGTAAAATTCTGACAGTGGGCCATAGGGGGCCCAGGACCATGGTAGTTCTTTGCCGGATGTTGACACACGACAAAGAATGAATCTTTGCTCCCATTTGTGCGGGCGTCAGAGTGGACACATGTCCAATGTATTTGCCGTGTGTTTATCTTTGCCGTGCGTATCGTGCAATATATGTTATGTGTTGCTCTTTGCGGTGTGCGTTTTATGCTACTAGGCCATGCGTTTTTCTCTATGGTGTGTGGCACACGGCAAGGCAGATTTGCCTTGCCATGTGTCCGATATAGTGCACACGGAAACCAAGTTGGAACATGACAACGATCCTATCTCCCGTAGTGAGTTAGTGAGTTACTGTTACCATTAACTTTCCCCTTTCCTGGAAGCTTCTTCCCTCTCTCGACCAGTGCAAAAAGAAATGAAAAGAAATCAATCCATATCTTTCATTTCCTTTTGATGTTACATTAGCTGTATCGTTTCAAGTCAATCTGTTCCCAATTATTGACCCACACATGGATAAACTACATATTTTTGCTCATACAAAGTATTTACTTTGTTGATTATTTCTCATGATGCAAACCAAATTTTTAGTTATAGTTTTTTCAGCGTGATTGATTAGTTCATCACCTTTCTAACCAAAAGGTTGAATTCGTTTTGTACATTGAACCTTATTTCTGGATGAACCAAAAAGGTTGAGAATCTCCCAAAGCAAACTGTCGGTGCTTAATTTTTATCTATCCAGTGAGATCAGTTTATTTAACCAACTATCACTGACTAACCATGTGAGATCACGAGAACAACCTAGTTAATCTCATGTCTATGGCCTGCTCATGGTTCACGAGACGGAGTATTGTAAGCATTTTGACGTGGATGCAAGATTGGTTTGCCAATGGTTCTCGAATCTTCTGAGCTACACTAGCACTCATTTCCTTACCACGCCCCATTATTCTCGTCCGTCCCCACCTAATACGGCTGTGGTTACAGTCCCGTCTGCCCCCGCAGTTTGATGGACATGCGTGCGCCGCCATGCTGTCGACCCCGGACGACGACGACGTCTTCCTCACGCTCGACCTCAATGAGCTTGAGGGCCCTGAGAGCATGGTGACGAGGATGGTAGGTCGCTGTGGGAGGAGGTCCCTGACACCCGGTGTCTTCAGGATAGCCTGCGCCTCAACGACATTGTGCGCACCCTTATCACCCTCGGCCCTGCTACGCCGGTGATCTCTCTTTCTCCCTTCCTCTTATATATGTTTTCTTGTCTCAGAAAGTGTGTTGTAGCCGCATTATAGCAAACTCAATAATAGAGTCACCAGCCGGCTATGACATTGCCCTGTTAAAAATATCGGCCGATATTCCGATAAATCGGCCGATTTATCGCTTATCCGTGTCTAACCGATAAGATAAATGTTCGATATTTAGACCGATATTCCGATAAATCAGCCGATTACCACTTATCAGTTGTCGACCGATAAGTTCCGATAAGTGATATCTTGAACATTGACAAATTGCCCTGTCATCTATAACCAACATATAGCCAACAATTACAATAGTTAGCAATAAATCTATCTTAATTTATTAAAATATGACCCACCTCCCACTCTCACAAATTGCCTAGGAGCACGTGCTGCAGCTGGCTCTTACATGAGAGCCCACTCCCCTTCTCTCTCATCTTCTGTCTCCTCCCACTAGTGCAAACAGTGCATCATCCTCGGCTGGGAAGGGCCTTATGCCCCGGCTTCCCAACCGGGTTTGCCAAACCCGGGCTAAAGGCCCCCTTATGCCCCAGTGGGCTTACCAACCGGCGTAAAAGGCGTGCACACGTGGGCTCTGCTCAGCGAGCATGCCGGCGCCCTTTTACCACGGTCGGTAACACCAACCGGGGCAAAATGTTATCTGTTTTTTTAGTTGTTTTCCTGTTCTCTGCAGTAGATTATAAATTCTATTTTCTTTTCTGTTTTCCTGTTCTCTGCACTAAACATTTATAGTAAGAAAGATGAAAGATTATCGAAGAAAAACACAGATGAAAACGAACAATAACATAAACATATAGTCTACCACGCATACAAATATTGTTCGACACGATGATATAATTAAACATAGTTCGACACAAACATAGTACGACGTATAAATAGAACGACATAAGCATAGAGCGACACAAACATACTACGCCTCGGCGTCGGAGGCAGCCTTGGCCGAGCTAGACTCGCCGGAGTCGGACTTCTCAGCCTCGAAGGCGGAGCTGCTGTCAGACGAGCTATCCTGGCAGCAAGGGGGGCGGACTAAGGTGCCGTCGAAGATCTTCACCTCCAACACGTTGTCCTCCGTGTCGTCGTTGATGTACCTGAATGTGAGCATGTTGCCCGCATCCAGGTTGTACATGCGCGCGAACTGCCCCTACCCATGGCGCAGGTAGAGGTCATCGTCACGTCGCTGCAGGACCACGTGAAAGGGCCCGTTGTGGCAGCCCTCCAACTGGAGGCTGAACCTAAAGGGCCCGCCGCGCTCGTGGAGGATCTCCCATATCTTCTGCGGCAGACGAAGCCTGTTCCGCAGTGGGTGGAACAGGTGGACGTAGAACTCCGGTAGTCGGAGACTGTCATCCTCCTCCTCCTCCTACGCTGCAGCAACAGCGTCGCGCCGTGCACCGCGTGATGCCCCCCATGCTGCGCGTGCTGCCGCTCGTGCAGCGCGTGCTGCCCCCGTGCTCCTCGTCCACTTTCACGAGCTGGAGGCGCTGTTTCCTCCTCCTTGATGGCTAAGATTCCACCACGTACACGTGCTGTACGCGATCCACGTGGACGTCCACCACGTGGTACGACTATGTTTTCTTCGACGCGGACGGCGCCGTGCCCATCGGCAACACGCGCACTGCGTCGTGGAGCTCTAGCCATGGCTACAAAAATGTATAACATCATAAGTAGTTGTCATAATTTAAGAAAAATATAGCTAATAACATCCATTTCATCAAAATTGTTGCAAATTTCATCAATTTCCTCCAAACCTCTAACTAATTTTTTGTGAAGTTGGACCTTCACATTTTGTCCTTGTTACGAGGTAGTACACGTGATGGCGATGCGGGGGAAGGAAGGGTTTCTGGACATCTTTAAAATTAAACAAAACCATATATGTAATATAGTGAGATGCAAAAAAAATTGGACACTTTTGTGCACATCCATAACGACGACATTCTTCATAACCCCGGACGGGATTTCTGAGAAATATCACCATTACGAATGTGCACCAAAGGGTTCAACTTCGTTCGGATCTCACCAACCATATAATATTACATATGTGACGTTATTTAGTTTCAAAGAAGTCCAGAAACCCTCGCATTCATTTCCCCGGATCACCACCGCCTGTAGTACCTCCTCTTAACAGGAACAACATGGTCATCGGTATGTGTGCCTCATACTTAAATAGCTAATGTACTAATAAAATAGCTAATGGTACTAAAATATGCCTCTAGCTAATACATCACGATCGAATAATATCACTTATACATAGCTCAGGTTCATTTTATTTAACCCTAATAAATCACGATCGAATAATATCAATTATACATATTCATGAAACAT
This sequence comes from Alopecurus myosuroides, assembly GCA_028641055.1. Taxonomy (NCBI): domain Eukaryota; kingdom Viridiplantae; phylum Streptophyta; class Magnoliopsida; order Poales; family Poaceae; genus Alopecurus; species Alopecurus myosuroides. The sequence continues at coordinate 744,272,519 of CM054057.1, forward strand.
CTCTCAAACTAATTAACTCCGACCGGGTCCTAAGCCGCGGGGTGCTGAGTCGCAGGTGCTACGTATCCATAGGTAAGAAACCCTCACAGGGTCATAGCTCACGTGGTAAAGAACCCTCCGAATAATCGACCAACCGCTGCTATACTCTCTATCGACCGTAGTGAGCTAATGGTACTAACAGTACCTAATACTAACATCACCACATATTACTAACAGTGCTAATATTAATCTAACATTAATACTAACAATGTAATTAAATTAATTAACTAAAAAAAGTTGTGGAGGATGAGGGCACGGCGGCGAGGAGGCGATCTCACCTCGAGGAGGAGGGCACGGCAACGAGGAGGAGGGCTTGGGCGCGGGAGGAGGCGAGGAGGGCCGGCGGTGATCTCGGGCGGCGCGTAGGAGAGGACGGGCGGCACGAGAGGAGGCGAGGAGGAGAGGAAGAGCGGCTTGGGAGAAGGCATAGAGGAGCGGCAGCGAGGATCCCCGGCGGCGAAAATCGGACAGCCTAACGGCGTCGTTCTGGTTCTCGTCGTCGGGGGAACTTAGGAATTCTGCGCCTTCGCCCCGGGCGGTTGCTATGCCCGGGGTTATATAGGCGGGGGCCTTTTGCCAGGTTGGTAACACGAACCGGGGCAAAAGGGTGTCTTTTGTCTCGGTTCGTGTTACCAACCGGGGCAGAAGGGGGCGAGGTAACACGAACCGGGGGCAAAAGGCCCAAATTTTTGTTTTCTGTCCTGTCGTCATTTTTTTTCCCTGCCTCGTTTCAAATACTTTTTCAAATAATTTTTAAAATACATTACAAATGATTTTGAATTAGGAGAAACTTTCAATATGAAATGTGTTTAAAGTGCATAAACATTTCGAATACAATTTCAGTTTTAGAAAATAATTATTCTAACTATTTAAACTAGTAACAATTTTTGAATTTTCAAACATTTAAAAAACCTAGTTTATGAATGGTTTTGAATTTGGAGAAACTTTCAATATGAAAAGTGTTAAAAATTGCATAAACATTTCAAATTCATTTTCTGTTTAAAAAAATAATTATTCTAACTATTTAAACTAGTAACAATTTTTGAATTTTCAAATATTTTAAAAACCTAGTTTATGAATGGTTTTGAATTTGGAGAAACTTTCAATATGAAAAGTGTTTAAAATTGCATAAAAATCTAAAATACATTTTATGTTTAAAAAATAATTATTCTAACTATTTAAATAAGTAACAATTTTTAAAACACCATCTAGAGCAGGAAGAAGAAGAGGAAGAGATCTGTAATGTTTTCACACATGATATGGATAATCTGTAATGTTGTATACATTATTACAAAATAGTCTAGCAATATTACATGAACCATGCAGGTTTAATACGTTATCGCCAACTAGTGCCGCCATTGTTTACTTTTCTGCCGTAGCCATGGAGCATCTTCATTATTTAACGCGATGCTTGGGTCAGTTTTCACTCTGAAGGGCGGAATTTCTTCAAAGTTATTATAATCTTCTGACATGTCTGTCCTGTCCTCCACTCCCACAATGTTTCTTTTCCCTGAAAGAACTATGTGCCGCTTCGGCTCACCGCATGATGTACTAGAATTTTAATGTTTTCTTTTCCTCGGTTCGGTAGACATGTCCTTCACATAGAAAACTTGAGCCACATCTTTGGCTAGGACGAATTGTTCGTTTCTATACCCAAGATTGTTGAGATCCACTGTTGTCATTCCGTACTGCTGGTATACCTTTACTCCTGTCATCTTGACCCATTTGCACCGAAACAGAGGGACATTAAAATTAGGTCCATAGTCAAGTTCCCATATCTCCTCTATGTAACCATAATATGTGTCCTTTTTTCCATTGTATCCGGTTCCATCGAAACGGACACCACTATTCTGGTTGGTGCTCTTTTTATCTTGTGCGATCGTGTAAAATGTACTCCCATTTATCTCGCACCCTTGGAAAGTGTAACATCCCTAATTTTTGAAGAAGTTCAAAAATCACAAAAATTTAAAACTTTTGTTTTCCACTAAAGCAAATCACCAAAAACAAATAAAAATCAAAGAAAAAGCAAACATTATTTGCTATTCCAATTTTATCGGAAATGATAATCCAAATGCATCAAATTTCTAAAACCTTAAACCCTCAAAATAAATAAATATGCAAAGAGAACTATTTTCCCTATTTGAAAACCTTAAAAAAAATGAGTTTCACAATATTTTTTTCTTGGTTTGAAAAGGAGTAAATAACTTGGGGAAACACTAAATTCATTTTTGACCATAATATCATTTAATGGATTTTATATAAGTCAAATAACATTGAGTAACCATTGGTATTTTGTTCATATTTTGAAAATATAAAAGTTTTTTTTTTTAAATAGAACCTAAATGTTTTCATTTGAAAGATAAAGATTTTACAAAACTAAGGAATTTTGTTTGAGGCCATTTGGAAATTCTATTCAAAAGTTATGATAAAAACAGAAATTGAAAAGGGAAAAGAAATAAAAAAAAAGTAGGGGAGAGGCAGCTCAGTGCCCAGCCCACCACTTTGTCCCTCTCTCTCTCGCTAAACCCAGGCCCATCCCCTCTCTTCCCTCGCACACAGCAGCGCGGAAGGATCCTGTGAAGCCTGCCAGCGGCCTGCACTCATACTCTCTCTCCCGTCATTCTGACAGGTGGGGCCCATCGGTGACGTAAGCGATGGCGTCAGCGCAACCTCGGCGTCCATGCCGTGTTCGCTCCGGTTTTCTCCACCGCCATGGGGCCGAGCTGTAACCCCTCCCGCACGCATCCTCGTCCATATAACCCCGGTATCCTCGACGTTCGCGCCCTCTTCTAGAACCCTAGCTGCCCCGCCGCCACGATTCCGTCGCCGAGATCCGCCACCAGCCGAGCCCGGGAAGCTCTCAATGGCGACGATTGGAGCGAGGAGGAGGGGAACGGTGACCACGATGAGCATCTCCGCGATGAGGGGAATCTTCCACCATCCTCAGAACTTCTAGGGAGCCACTCCACCGTCACCGCCATCCGCTGCCGTGCGCCACCGTCGTCTTCTTCAACGTCTCCGGCGAGAATATAGGCCACCGCCGGTAAGACCTATTCCCCACCGTCCGATCTGCATCGGAATGCCCTGTTTAGATCGAGCCAATCCCGAGAGCAGAGCCAGCAGACCAAGCTTAAGCCACTAGCCGAGCCACGAGCCAGGGAACCCTAGCCTTTAGATCTAGATCGTGTGGTCTCTAACAGATCACTTAAATGAACATGTATGAACCAATCAGGGATGGCCACATCATCCAGCACTTTTTCAAATTATTTCGGAATTAGATTTAATCTGGTAGTTTTGCAGAAAAGCCCCCCAAACTTAGAACCATCATAACTTTTTAACCATAGATCCAAATTAATTCAACTTGGACTTTTTGAAAAGCCCTGAACACGTAGACTATTTTAGCACTGTCCAAATTTAAATTTGACAAACTTAAATGGGTTCAAATTTAAATATGCTTGTTTGATGATTTTTGGCATAGTTTAAATTCTACAAATCGAAAAATTGTAAATAAAATACTTTTGGAGACCTTAGGATGTGTACTAACAGTCCCTTGCGCCCAAAATAATTTTTGGCTAAGTTAAAATGGTTTTGGTTGTTATATGCTCATATGACTATTTCTGACTTAGTTTATTTTCTGTAATTATTTTCAATATGTTTTCTCTAGCAAAATTGTGCTAAGGACTAACCTTAGACTAGAGAGACCAAAACAAAAGCACTTAGAATGTTTATAAGTTATTTTTTCTAGTTGACCCTCCTAGTTGAAAACCACTAAGTCTGGATTAGTGAAAAGCCATGGAGAGGATGCTACTGTTTTCAACTTGAAGATTTTCAACATGAAGCAAGAAGACCAATGAAGGACTTAGAAACTTCAGAAGCATCTCCAAGAAGTGGAAGCCCTTAGAAGAAAATATCAAGAGGAACTTCAAGAGTACCAAACCATATCTCTCTTTTTCTCTAAGTCTTTTCTCCCCTTTCTTTTCAGTTCCTTTAGAATTTATGCTATGGCTAAGTTAGATGAAGACCAGCCCTAGTGGTACCAAAACCAACAAGTGCTAGAAGATTCAACGAAGACACCACACCAAGGAGGAAAACTACAAAAGAGCATGAAGATTTTCCAACACCAATCATGTGAAGACTTAGGATTTGTTTTTAAAAAAAAAACTTAGGATTTGTTTTCCAATACTTTGAATTTGTTTTCAAGATGAATGTTGAGTTTTGCCCAAGAATTAGAATTTGTTTTCCAAGTGAGATGAGAGTTTTTGACCAAGACATCAACAAGAAGCAACTTCAAATCAAGAAGAATACTCTCCTTGAGATGAAGAAAAGAAGATGAAGAATTTAACAAGTCCTTTTTAAAGGAACTCTAACAAGCTTTACTACTTCTCTAATTCTATATGAATAAGTACCTATACTCAATAAAAAGAGCTACAAGGAAGATCATTGAAGGCATAAAGACTTAGCCATCAGAAACAACTCAATGAAGCAAGGAAACAAAAGAAGACCGAAGAAGACTAAGATAGAAGGAAGCAAAAGAAGACTGAAGAAGACTAAGACAAAAATAGCTTGGACCAATCCTTTTCATCAAAGACCAATCCTTAGTCACAAATTGAAAACTCTAACTACAAGGACTTAGTTTCTTTTCTGCATTGAAACTAAATGTTTCTCATGTTTCTTCATTTGTTTATTTGTTTGTTTGTTTGTTTGTTTGTTAGCATGCTTGTTTATTCTGTTTGTGTTTTCAATGTTTAGATTGTACGGAGGGAACGTTCTTATGTGAAGAGAGGTGATTGTTCTTCACCAAATTCAAAGGCAAGTAACACACCATCAAATTCCCACATTTTTTACTATGCATTACTAGTGTTTTTGAGTAGTATGCATGATAGGGAATTTTTACTTAGTTATTATTATGCTATGCAAAATCCCAAGTAGTGTGTAGCAATCCCTTAGACTTGTTATTATGGAAACTTAGTACTTAGTAGATGCTTAGCCTTGCTACAAATTTGTTTTACTCAATGTTGTGGAAAATTCTAAGTATAACATTCAATGAAACACCTGGGTGGAATTTGGATGTGATTGGATTATGTTGAGTGGCTCCTTGGGGCCATGTCTATGGTGTTTTTCACCTAAGGAGTGCACTTGTGGTTTTCCACCCAGGAACAAAGAGATTCCTAAGTCCCTCCAAGTTTAGTAGCTTACCCTGCAGCCCTTTGACATATGGGCTCTGTCTTGATCAACTAAGTTGTGAGAATTCAACCCATGCTTGACATGAAGATGTAACATAATTATAGGTGGAGCGGGTCTTGCTGGTTGGGTTGGATTCTTGCTTCTGAAAGATCTCGTCTCAGTTCTCTCCTTTCCATGATGCACTCCGTGTGTATAGGATGTTTGGGCTAATTGAAGACAAAGGGTGAAAGTGCACAACCTCTGCAGAGTTAGAAACTATGATCATAGCCGTGTCCCCGGTAATGGATGACTTCGAGCAGATGGACAAGGATGGATAGAAGGATCTCCTCATCTTTTCTAAATGAATTAAAACATGGTAGAAACCTTTTCCTGGAGCACATGGTGTGTCTACCCCTCTGTGCTACCTTTTCAAACTCATGGTGTGTCTACCCATGATGACTTTTCAAACTCATGGTGTGTCTACCCATGATGCCTTTATCAAACTACATGGTGTGTCTACCCATGTTGATTTTCAGAGTTTTACAAAGGTTTATTAAATATAGGACAAAACTGGCTTTATGCAAAATTAGCCTAAACTCCACGAAGCCAGATATGCATGTAGTTTAGACTTGCCATTTTATATCCACCATAGTGTTACTTGCCAATACACTAAATTGTATTGACTCCCTTGTGGCTGCATATTCCATATTGCAGATGAATTTTGAAGACGAGTGGGGTTTCGTTCAGGATCTCGGGTCTATTGCCAACATGTTTTGCCTGTGGCACATGAAGAAGATGAGGCTCAATGATCTACTAAGTTTTCCGCTATAATTCTAGTTCCTGCTAGTCTTCTGAGACTATGCAAGTTGTAAAGTTATTTTTGTAAAGACTGGATCATGCGATGTAATAGATTTTGATGCAATTGCATGGTATTTCATTTTGAACTGTGTTGCTAGCAATTGATCTAGGGACTAGCACAATAACACAGAGTTCTAGCATTATTTAAATGTGGGAACGCTACAAAAAGTCAGTACAGTCGAAGATGGTGAGCTGGCCAACAAGTAGAGCTGATCTCCAACTATGTTGTTATTCATGAGTTTTGTCTGCAACCAGGCGCTGAAACTAGCCATGTGTTCATCATTAATCAAGGATTCAGATAGCCCCGGGTTTTTGGACCGTATAATATTCTTGTGTTCCTCGATATAAGGAGCCACCAAGGTGGACATTTGTAGAACTGTGTAGTGTGCTTTACTGAAAGAATGTCCGTCCATAATTATCTTTGCTTTCCTTCCTAGCGTGCCTTTTCCACTCATTCTTCCCTCATGCCGCAATTCGGGAACACCAATCGACTTAAGGTCTGGAAGAAAGTCAACACAAAACTCAATTACCTCCTCTATTTCATAACCCTTGGAGATACTTCCTTCTGGCCTAGCACGGTTGTGAACATATTTCTTTAAGACTCCCATGAATCTCTCAAAGGGGAACATATTGTGTAGAAACACATGACCGAGAATGGTAATCTCTTTGACTAGGTGAACTAGGAGGTGTGTCATAATATTGAAGAAGGATGGTGGGTACACCAACTCGAAGCTGACAAGACATTGGACCACATCTGTCTGTAACGCTGATAGACTTTATGGATTGATTACCTTCTAAGAAATTGCATTGAGGATTGCGCATAACTTCACAATGGGTAGTCGAACATTTTCTGGTAGAATCCCCCTCAACGCAATCGGAAGCAATTGTGTCATCATCGCGTGGTAGTCATGAGACTTCAGGTTTTGGAATTTTTTCTGCACCACATTTATTATTCCCTTTATATTCGACGACAAGCCAGACGGGACCTTTATACTATTTAGTGCTTCAAAAAAGATTTCCTTCTCTTCCTTCGTAAGAGCGTAGCTGGCAGGACCACCTTGAAACCGCTCAGGATTCTTGCCGTCTCATCCTTTCGTGTGTTGCTAGTCCTGCCGTGCTTAAGATATATCTTTTGACTTCCCATACAAGCCAAAGAAGCCTAGCAGATTCACGCAGAGATTCTTCTTCAGGTGCATCACGTCGATCGCAGAGCGGACATCTAGGATTTTCCAATAGGGTAGATCCCAAAATATAGATTTCTTCTTCCACATGGGTGCATGTCCGTCAGCGTCATTCAGAACAGCTTGTCTGCCCGGACCCTTTCCAAAGATTAATTTCAAATCCTTCACCATATCAAATACATCATCACCAGGTCGGAGGATAGGCGTCTCCTGGGTATCTGCCTCACCATTGAAATGCTTGCCAACTTTTATTAAGGGGTGCTTGCGCGGAAGAAAATGACGATACCCGAGGTACACAACCTTCTTACATTTATCCAGATATACACTTTCAGTGTCATCTAAATAGTGTGTGCATGCATTGTATCCCTTGTTTGTATGTCCAGAAATGGTACTAAGAGCAGACCAATCGTTGATGGTTACAAACAACAACGCTCGTAGGTTAAATTCTTTTTGTTCGTGCTCCTCCCACAGGTACACCTTCTTCACGCCACAACTGTAAAAGTTCATCGACTAATGGCCTTAGGTACACATCAATGTCATTGCCCGGTTGTCTCGGGCCTTGGATCAGCACTGGCATCATAATGAACTTCCTCTTTATGCACAACCAAGGAGGAAGGTTATAGATACATAGAGTTACATGCCAGGTGCTATGGTTGTAGCTGTGCTCACTAAATGGATTCATGCCATCTGTACTTAGACCAAACCATAAGTTCCTTGCGTCACCTGCAAAGCGCGGGAACTTTCTCTCGATTTTTCTCCACTGCGACCCATCAGCGGGGTGTCTGAACATCTCGTCTTTCTTACGATCTTCCATGTGCCATCGCAAAAGTTTGGCATGCTCTTTGTTTCTGAACAAACGTTTCAACCGTGGTATTATAGGAGCATACCACATCACCTTTGCAGGAACCCTCTTCCTAGGGCGCTCACCCTCAACATCGCGAGGGTCATCTGGTCTGATCTTCTACCGCAATGCAGTGCATACCGGGCATTGTTCCAAATTCTCGTACTTCTCACCACGGTAGAGGATGCAGTCATTAATGAAGGCATGTATCTTCTCCACGTCTAATCCTAGGGGGCATACAAGCTTCTTTGCTTGGTATGTACTGTCGGGCAATTCATTGTTTCTAGGAAGCTTCTTCTTCACTATTTGCAGCAACTTTGTAAATCCACTGTCAGTCACACCATTCTCGGCCTTCCATTGGCGCAATTCCAGTGTGCTGCCCAGCTTTTTCTACCCATCTTCGCAAGCTGGATACAAAAATGTTTTGTGATCCTTTAATATCTGGTCGAACTTCACCCTCACCTTTTCAATATCGCTTTTTTTCTTTGCATCCGTAATAGCCCGGCCAAGATCATCGATGGGATCATCTGGTGCCCGAACTTCTCTTCCACTTCATTGTTATCTTCCATTCCAGTACCAGCACCGTATTCAGCGAACATGTCATGATAGTTGTCATCATTCTTTTATTCTTCGTTGTCTTTCATCATAACCCCTCTTTCTCCTTACTTGGTCCAACAATTATAGCCGGGCATGAAACCGGATTGAAACAGGTGGAAGTGGATGACTCTGTGAGAAGAGTGTTCCTTCTCATTCCGACATACAACACATGGACAACACATAAATTTTTTCCGCTTGTTGTCCTGGGCCACCTCGAGAAAATAACCCACGCCTTTCATGAACGAGGCAGAGCGTCGGTCAGCATACATCCATTGCCGGTTCATCTGCATTATATGATTATTAATTAACAACTGCTATAGAACACCGTTAATAGAGAAATGACCAATGTTACATCGACAGATGAAAGGTTAAAGTTGGTACCTCGACCGAGGAGGAAAGAAGGACGAGAAAGCTTATTTAATTAAGTGTGGCTCGGACAAATTAAATCTTGTTAGTTTTCTGCGAGCTGAGATGGCGTTATTCTCTCGGGCATTTCATCGAACACCTCTTGTGCATAGGAGGGAAAAACAAGTGAGCACACACCACAAAACTAGAATATGTCCTCCAAAGTGAGTGGCATGAGGAGAGGAGAGGGATGGCAGGGTTTATATAGTGGGGGGTCATTTGTTCCGGTTGGTGGCTTCAACCGGGCAAAAAGACCCCGTCCCCACCATGTGCCTGCACGGGCCGTGCTCGTCGAGGGCCTTTATCCCCGGTTGGAGCCACCAACCGGGGCAAATGACCCCCACACCACGCGCCCTGCTCTCCCCAGCCCCACCTCTGCAGTCTTTTGCACTGGGTGGTGGCTGAGCCGGGGGCAAAAGTGGTGCTCGCCAGTGAGAAAATGCCCCGTTCTCCACTAGTGTCCATGTCATAACAATAATATTATTTTAGTTCTTATAGCATGCTGACTGTACCTTATTAAATTTGCTCTTAACCCTGATCCTCCCTGTGCCTCCGTGATTAATTTCTCTGCACCACAGACTCCCACGGCCTAGGGGATCAAGCAGGGTTAATGCCCTCGGATGGGAGTTGATTAGATCCCTAAATACATGATTTTTCCTGCACATATATACTTTGGTTTCATACTTGTGTTGATAGTATTTCACTAGTGGACAACCATTTTCAGTACTGTGTTTCAGGGTTAAGCCATCTTTTTTTTTTTGATAAAGAGTGGTTTTATTACTTCTTAAAAGTAAGTATTACACCAAGACTCTGCATAACTAAAATGCACACAACCGAAACTAGAACCAAGTGACAAGAAGGTGAATTACAAATCAGAAGAAAATGTAAAGACGCCTAAGGTAGTGGAGGGCCAATCCGCAAATTATGCTGCCATTCATGCTAGGATAAAAAGTGCTTGTGCACCATTGGCGAACCAATCTTGCATCACACATTGCAGTGGTAACCAAGTGTAACATCCCAAGTATGAAATATCCCTTAGAATGTTTTGTTTCTTGTTTTAATTCAAGTATTGCATCATGTCATCATGTTTAATTATTTGTTTGCATTTGTTTACTAGTTGTTTTGCATCTGTTTTATCTTGTTTTCATAATCAAACTCAAACAAATTCAAATGGTTATTTCATACTTGCTCTGTTACAACATTTAAAATAAAAATCCCAAATAAAAACAACTCAATTGTTGTCATATTATTTCATAGTTATCAATTAATAAAATGGTGCTTTTATTTCCAATAAATAATTCTCAAATTGTTTTCAAACTCAAACTCAAATTCAACAGCACCTCATCTGGAAATTATATAATTACCAAGCCATTCCAATATTTCTAATCCAATTAATAATAGGGTTCACCCTATTAAGTTGTTGATTTCTATGTTAATTAACAAATTATTCCAAATTCAAACCAAATGTATTCAAACAGAACCACCTTTGAACTTGTAAACATTAACAAGCCAATCAACTAATTTTAATCACTTTAACCATAGGGGTCACCCTATTAAAATGCTTGTTTTCAGAATGTTAATTAATAGTAAAATTCCTTTAAATTTGGTTTATTTCCAAACAGCAATGTAAAAGTTTGAATTTTCAAAAGAAACTAAATGCCAACTGTTAGCTTTTGAGCTAACATGGTCCCATGAATTTTCTCTAAATTTTTAAAATTAAAAACCCTAACAATTGCTTCCATTTTCTATTGCTAGAAAAAAAAACAGAAAAGGAAAAATAAAAGGGAGAAAACCTGCGCGCGCAGCACCTAAGCTCGACCCAGCCCACCTAAGCCTACCAGCGCGCAGCCCAGCCTGCCTACAGCGCGCGTACCGCTTCAAAAATCGTGCGCGCCTTCTGTTTGAAGTACGGCGAGCATCCGAGCGGGCCACGTCGCCGTACGGCGGCAGCCGACGGCCACACTCGGCTTCCGCGCCCTATAAGAGCCCCACGGAACCCTAGGGCGCAAACCCTAACCCCTAGGCCCCCTGTCCCATCTTCTCCGCCGCCGTCTGCCCCCTCCCGTCCTCCTCCCTCGCTCTGTCCCCCTCGCCGGAGCTTTTCCCTCTCTGAACCCCCGATGGTTACCACCGCCTTGCACCTCCACTCCCCTAGCTAAAACCGGGAACGAAACCGCCACCAAATCCTCTTCCTTTTGGTCACCTGCGGGAGCCCGGAGAGCTGCTGATTCCGCACCGTCGTCTTAATCACCGCCGCGGCCCCATCTCGTCGTCGCCCACCTTCTGCAGCACCGCGGTGAGCAAGCCACCAACTCCTCCCTCCTCTCCTTCTGACCTGCACCGCAACCACGCACGCATCCATCACTCCTCACGGCAGCGCAGCAGCCCCGCAGCACGAGCACGTCGTCGTTGCACGCCGCCGGCAGGAACTCTGTCAGGTTCAGTTTGTTCCGTCAGCGAATTTCAGTAACGCTTGGTTCTAAAGAATAACCTTTCTGCAGCGCGCTTACTGTCAAACGAGCGAAATACACCGCAGTGGTTTCAGTCCAACACGCGCGAGCGAGGGGTGCTGGGTTCGATCCCTCGCTTCCCCGGGATTTATCCCAACTTTTTGGGGCCAGCGCTGACAGGGAGGGCCCCCTGTCAGCCTCTCCCTTGCCACGCCAGCACACCAGGGCCCGTGGCCCACCCTGCAGTGGCTGCGGCTAGGGTGCTGGCCCGTAACAAACGTTTAAAACGAATCTGTTTTATTTTCTATTTCTTTTAAATGGCAGAATAAAACACAAAAACCAAATCTTTAATAACTTTTAATCTATAAGCCCAATTAATAAAAGTTGTATATGTTTATTGCTCCAAATTTAATTGTCTATCCAATTATTCCAAATGTGTACTGTTTTGAATTTTCCAATTACATTTAAAATTCAAATTTGAATAATTCAAATGCAAATTGCTAAATTCAATGAATAATTCATACTAATTCCAAATAAGGCAAGTAAAAGTATGTTTTTCATACCATTTTGAATATCCTATTCAAATATAAAATTTGTTTCATTGTTTGAATAATTTAAATTGCCTAACTAATTTAATACTTGTTTAATTCATTTAAATTTGATAAAAATCATAACTTGCTCAAAATAAAATATTTTTGAACATGCAAAATATGTTTTCAACCCATCAAAGTGTAAACATTTCAAATATGAGTTTGAATTTATGTTTTGAACAAATAGAATTCAAATAAAATTCACACTTGTTTTAAATCAAATTAAAACTTGTTTAATATTGTTTAATTCATAATTAAATTATCCTAACTCCTATTTCAATATGTGAAACATGTAATCCAACTAAAATTTGATGTTCTTTTCAAATATAAATTTTGTTAATTGTTTTGCACACTTTAATTTGATGAAAACAACAAATACTTGTGTGACATGTTTAAGTAACCAAACTTTCCAACCTTAATAAATGATTTCCAAAACTTGTTAAATCCTTTTATCACTTGCATCTATTATTGTTATTTGTTGCTATTTTGTTGTTACCATCATGCATGCATCATGCTAACAACTTCCACCTAACAATTAATTGTAAATCAATTGCTTCCACTTAATCCATGAACCTTTTCCATATGCAACTCAAAATTGCATAGGGGTCCATTTAAATTGTGTTATCATGTTAGCTAGTTTATTTTGATGCAACCATTAACTTGTCATGCATCATCTTGATTGTGCACAATGCCATGATAATGATTGTTTACATTCCTGTTTTGTTTGTTTGCTTCTTCTCGAATAGACGACGACGTTGAGACAGACGATCTTTACAACACCCCTTCTGAGGATCTAGCTCAGTAACAAGCTGCTGAGTTCGCAGGCAAGTTATCACTCACATGAACCATTGTGTTCCTTTCAACCCTGGTTACCGATACTTTCCGTTGTCTATATCTTGCTAGCCTTAGTGGTAGTTGTTTCTGTTACGAACCTATCACATGAATCCTTTAACCCTGATATTGCCTCACCACCCCTCCTACAACCCCATTGATTGAGCCAGTGTCTTACTAGTATGCTTAGATTGTTTTGCTCGAGTCTGTTACCCGTTACTTTCAGTTACCATATTTCATTATGTTCTGGGGGCTCGATGATAATCAATCAATCAATCATGCTAATGTTACTGTTAATAATAATTTGATGATAAGGCACCGGCAGGAGGCCCTGTGTGGTTTTGAGGCCTGCTAGTGTCGACCCTAATAGGAAAAGGGTCTTGTCTACTGATCCATGATGAGCGCACTACCCGCATGTGGGAAGCGAGTATGGGGCCCCCCCTCAATTTGATTCGATTCACATCTCGTCCAAATCATCTCATTTAGTTCGTGCTTTCTATTTGCCGCATGCATGTTTTTGCGAGCCCAGCGCAGGGTGGAACTTTCGTAGTCGGCATATAGGGGGACACGGTCTTAGAGTGCTATGAGGGTCCCTTTTCTTCGGGGCTTGATTAGCCGTGCGCCCAAGGTGCTTTGGGCTTGATGCGGAGAAGAGTTGAGTTGTGTTGAGTGCCCCGCTTGGTGGGAGGCATCCCATCTGGCGGGTTATTCATACGTGTACGGCCAAATTGGTGCAACCCTGCAGGGATAATCTTCTCGAGAAGCCGTGTTTTCCGCGGTTATGGTTAACTTGGTGAAAGTACTGGCTAACAAGTACTCAGGACAACTTAAACCTAATGATTCATAATATCACACCCCATGATTATCAATTTGACTAGTAATAGGATTATTGTCACAATAACTTGTTTCACCTTTAATCCATCTGTGTGAGTTATCCTCGGATTGCTTCTTTGGATAAGGGGCGAGATCCAGGATGGGTTTGTTTGAAGTTATCTTTCAGTTGGTTACAACACTCGATCTTATCCCCTTTCTGATAGTTGGAAGTGATAGAATCTCTGTAGTTGGTTAGTGCAGCCAGTTGCAGCATCTTTTATATTCCCTTCCTTCCGTTGAACCCAAGTCATCTGTGCTTGTGTTGACGGGCTATACTTTGGTGAACTGTGAGTCTTGCTTGCCAGTACGTCTATGTACTGACCCCTTTGGGGCTGTGGTTTCCTCAGACTACGATTACGAGGATCCAGGTGACGGCTACTACGTGGAGTTTGACGAGGCTGCTGACGAGTAGTTAGCGGACCCGGGCAGGATCCGAGACATCGTGGATGGGCTCCGTCTTTATTTTCAGTTTCCGGCTTCTTAAGCCTATTTGGATTTTGTCTGTACTCAGACCCCTTTGACTGCTTCCGCTGATGTAATGAATGCTATGTTGGGACATGTGTCCTCTGGATGATTGTATTTGCTATTTCTGCCTTAGTGAAGGCCATTTGCTACCTTATTTCAATCTTTTGTCTCTTAGAGGCATGTTGTGTTATCCTTTTGTCCAAAGCCGTTGACGTACCATGTGTGTATGGTATGAAGTACGTCAATGGTGTCCTGATTTCTACAGGATAGTTTACATCGACGGTGAACAGTAGCGATGGGTTGTCACACATAAGTGTTGGCCTACTCGTAAGAGGACGCGGGTGCCGGAAAGCCCCGTAATCCCATCAGAGTACTGTTCAGTTCGTACGGTGAGTATCCTATAGAAGTCCGGGTGCGACAAATGGTATCAGAGCCTGTCTGCCTGTAGGATCCCTTTTTACTGGTCGCAGTTGAGTCTAGAAACTATTTTGTAGCTATAGGAAAAATGAAACGTGAGAGTAGGAATTCTGCCATTTTTCTTCTTTCCCCACCCACCCACCCTTTTCTGGTAAGGAAGTGCAACGTTGTTTTCTGTTCTCACCTAAACTTTCAAGTTAGGATTTCACGTGTTTTGGGTTCTCCGTAGTACCTCAGGAGTTTTTGGTCTCGAGTTTCCCGATGTTGCTTCAATATCCTGTTCTTTTCAACATCCTTTTTCGTCCGTTGAACCTTGTTGTTGCTTCCACATCAGTTCTCTACCGGCGTCTAATCAAAACCTCCCAAATCATCTGCAGATGGATCTCAGGTTCTTCCCGCAGGTGGTTCGGATGACTCGCTGTGAGAGCACCGCCGGTTATCCGGAGATGCTGAGAGACATGGTTACCTATCTGGGGTTCCATTGGGCACCAGAGTACCAGGTCTACGAGCAGCAGCGAGAGTTTGACCAGACCTACTACCAGGCTATCGTCTACATTCTGTCGGATGATGGCAGGAGCGTTGTCCACCGCTACGAGGCAGTAGGTTCCAAAGTGGATATGGCCGTGCAGCAGGCAGCTTACGTGAGTCTCACCGTCCTCCGTGCTGACTACTGGGGGTTTGATGATTCTATCTATCGTCACATCCCCCGTGGTTACATCACGTCAGCGGGAGTTCACTTCACTCTCCACGGCAACCTGGATACCTACGAGTCTGATAGCTCCAGGCTGCACACCACTGCTCAGTTCGTGAGGCACAGTGACGCAGTTGCTTCCACACTTTCTCAGGAGTTAGCCTCAGTCAGGGAGCAGCTCTATCTGGCGTTGACTCGTCTGGCTACGTACACCACAGACTTTGTTGGAGACGAGCGCTTTGCACGTTTCACTCAGCCAGCTGGGTTTCCGCTGCCAGATGCTGGGAGACGAGCCGATCAGAGGTCCACTTCTCGACCTTGGTCCTGTTTACACTGGGATTCCCCGCTTTGGAGCACAGGGAGACGACGCTTTCTACTTCACCACACCGAGAGTTGCTTTCAGAGAAGTCCCGCTCTACGTGGATCGTCGTCATACCTACTTCCGGGGGATTCCTCCGCACCGTATCTCTCGTCGTACTACTCACCGCCGTCCTGCGTGATGAGCATGGGAGTACCGATGTATCCATTCCTAGCTATGTTTAGTTATCTTTTGTCTTTCGAACCATGTATTGGTCTGTTGGATATTCTGATGTATTTGAACATGTGATGATGTACCTGTTGGTTATCTATTCATGCGTCGGAATAATCTATCTTTCGGTTACCAAGTCTATCCTTTTCTGTTGTTGTGCTAAAATGCATGTCTATTCAGGATGCCGCCAACAAGGAGCAACCCACCGGAGCCACCTCCGCTCACGGAGCTGTTGACTCAGATGACTCAGGTCGTGGCTCAGATGTCCCAGATCCAGGCTAACCAGCACACCAACCAGAATGCTCCGCGAGTCAGCATCAAGGAGTTTCTGAGCATGGGGCCGAGAGCTTTCATGGCAACACGTGAGCCTCTGGATGCTGATGACTGGATCAGGGAGATGAACAGGGCTCTGGAGATAGCTCATGTTGCTGAGGAAGATAAGGTCAAGTATGCCACCTACCTACTGAAGGGTCAGGAAGCTACTTGGTGGGAGAACTACCAGACCATGAGAGCTGGCTATCCTATCACCTGGGGATGCTTCAAGGATGCCTTCCTGAAGCACCACATCCCAGATGGTCTCATGGAAAGGATGCGTGAGGAATTCTGCTCTCTCAAACAGGGCAAGCTGGACGTCCTCGGCTACCAGAACGAGTTCAATCGTCTCGCTCGATACGCTGGTGACGAGGTGTCCACTGAAGCCAAGAAGATGGCAAGGTTCCGCCGAGGTTTTAACCCGGAACTGAAGTACGCTCTCACCAACATCAAGTGCAAGGACTTCGTGGAGCTCGTGAACACCGCGCTCAATGAGGAGAATGGGCGCAAGGCGTTCGAGGAGTCCCGTAAGCACTCGCGCGAGGGTGGTTCCTCCTCCAACATGACCACCCCTCCGCAGAAGCGCCGCATCTGGGTGCCAAATGGTGCTGTCACTCGGGCTCCAAATGCCCAAGCTTCTCCAGGCTTTGGTCCCCGCCCACCCAACCCATCTCAGATGCAGGGTCAGAGGATTCCAATGGGGCAGCCAAGCACTACAATAGATGTGAGAATCTGTGACACACATTCTGTGACGATTGAGTAAAAAACGCCAGGGAATCATCTTGTTTTCACAAAACATGACGTTTTTTCACTAAATCGTCACAGAATAAGCGTCACAGATTATCCCATTTGTTGTAGTGAAGGCCAGGTCCTCCTCGTGTCGTCACTTGCTTCAAGTGCAAGGAGACTGGGCACTACGCTGATAAGTGCACTCAGAGGCAGCTACCTCCACCTCCTCGCCCCAACACCAACCAGGAAATGGTTCGTGCTCCCCCGGCTAAAGCTTTCAACTCCAACAACAGGCCTGTCGGGAGGACCGCGAGGGTGAACCATATCAAGGCCGACAAAGCTGAGGAAGCTGCTGACGTCGTTCTCGGTATATTACCCGTAAACTCTATTCCAGCTAAAGTGTTGTTTGATACTGGAGCATCGCATTCGTTTGTGTCAAAGATCTTTGCTACAACGTACAATTTAGCTCTGGTTCCACTAAGCAATCAAATCTATGTGCACTCTCCGGGAACTAAAATGATTACTTCCAAGATAAGCATGGACAATCAGATCCTAATTGGAGGTCGCATATTCCTTGCTTCACTCATGTTGCTGGGAAATTCTGACATTGATGTCATTCTGGGTATGGATTGGTTGAAGACCCACAAAGCTAAAATTGACTGTGCTCAAAAGTCAATAACTCTCTCCCACACTTCAGGCCAGATAGTCTATTCTCCATATGGATCAAGTTCTGTTCAGTTGTTCAACCTTGAACCAAAACCCCTTCCTGCAATTGAAAATGTTCCGGTGGTTTGTGAATTCCCTGACGTCTTTCCAGAAGAGTTGCCAGGGATGCCTCCGGACAGAGCAGTTGAGTTCGTGATCGAGCTTGAGCCAGGTACTGCTCCAATCTCTAAGCATCCATACAAGATAGCTCCTCCTGAACTGAAATTGTTGAAGGAGCAAATCGATATGTACATGGAGAAAGGTTACATTCAGCCTAGTTCCTCCGCTTGGGGTTGCCCAACTCTGTTTGTTGCCAAGAAGGATCAAACAAAAAGACTCGTGGTTGACTATCGTCCTCTCAACGAGAAAACCATCAAGAACAAGTATCCAATTCCTCGTATCGATGATCTTTTTGATCAACTTGCTGGAGCCTCAATATTCTCAAAATTGGACTTGAGGATGGGTTACCATCAGATAAAGATCAGAAAGGAAGATATTCCTAAGACAGCTTTCACCACTCGTTACGGTCTATATGAATACACCGTCATGTCCTTTGGTCTCACCAATGCACCGGCAACGTTCTCAAGACTCATGAATTCTGTCTTCCATGAATACCTCGACAAGTTCGTTGTGGTATATCTCGATGACATTCTAGTCTACTCAAAATCCGAGGAAGAGCATGGAGAACACCTTCGTCTCACTCTCATGAAACTTTGCGAGCATCGTCTATATGCCAAGTTCTCTAAATGTGAGTTCTGGATTCCAGAAGTTGCATATCTTGGTCATATCTCTGCCAAAGGCATAGCCATTGATCCTGAAAAGGTTAAGGCAATTGTTGATTGGAAACCACCTAAGACGGTGAAGCAAGTCAGAAGTTTTCTTGGCTTGGCTAGCTATTGCCGTCGTTTTGTCCAAAACTTTTCCAAGATTGCCAAACCTCTCACTGATCTCACAAAGAAGGACAAGAAGTTCGTTTGGACTCCACAGTGTAATGAGAGTTTCAATCTCCTCAAAGCTAAACTCACTTCCACCCCAGTTCTGGTTGGCCCAGATACTACCAAACCTTTCCAGATATTCTGTGATGCATCTCTCCAAGGCCTAGGAGCAGTTCTTATGCAAGAACGTCAAGTTGTGGCTTATGCTTCACGTCAGTTGAACCCACATGAGCAAAACTATCCCACTCATGATCTTGAACTTGCAGCAGTTGTGTTTGCCCTCAAGAAATGGAGACAATACTTGTTGGGTAACAAAACTGAAATCTTTTCCGATCATAAGTGTCTGAAATACATCTTCACTCAGCCAGATCTGAACCTCAGGCAAAGGAGATGGATTGAGAAGATTAAAGACTTTGATCTCACCATTTCTTACACTCCAGGCAAGGCTAATGTTATGGCCGATGCTCTCAGTCGCAAATATTATTGCAATAATCTCATGATCATGGAAAGCCAACCTCCACTTCATGAAGAATTCCAGAAGCTGAACCTTGGTCTTGTCCCTCAAGGTTACCTTGCTAGCTTGACAGCCAGTCCAACTCTCGAGGACAAGATTCGTTCTGAACAACTTCGTGATACTGAAATCAAGAAGATTGTAGAGCACATCAAAGAAGGCAATGTTAAATTCAAGTCCTTCTCAATTGATGACAAGGGAACTGTGTTCTTCGAAGGACGCATTGCAGTTCCTCAGATTCAAAGTATCAAAGATGTCATTCTCAAGGAGGCTCATGAAACTCCTCTCTCCATCCACCCTGGAAGTACAAAGATGTACCAGGATCTCAAGACTCTGTATTGGTGGCCTGGCATGAAACGTGAAATTGCTCAATACGTTTCTGAATGCGACGTTTGTCAACGTGTTAAGGCAGTCCATCAGAAAACAGCCGGTCTACTCCAACCTCTGAAAATTCCTGAGTGGAAGTGGGACATGATTGAAATGGACTTCGTTACTGGGTTTCCAAAGTCCAAGAAGGGCAACGATGCAATCTTCGTTGTTATTGATCGTGTCACTAAGGTAGCTCACTTCTTTGCTGTCAAGGAAACTATCTCAGGTAGCTAGTTAGCAGAGCTCTATACAGCAAAGGTTGTTCCTCTTCATGGTGTTCCATTGGAAATAAGCTCAGACCGTGGAAGTATCTTCACTTCTCATTTCTGGAAAAGCTTTCAAGAAGCTTTGGGCACTAAACTTCTGTTCAGCACAGCTTATCACCCTCAGTCTCAGGGGCAAGTCGAAAGAGTCAATCAGATTCTCGAGGATATGCTCAGAGCATGTGGTCTCTCCTTTGGCATGAAATGGGAGGATTGCCTTCCATATGCTGAATTCTCCTACAACAACAGCTACCAGGCAAGCCTAGGCATGGCACCATTTGAGGCACTGTATGGTCGCAGATGCAGGAGTCCAATCAATTGGTCTGGAGCTGGTGAACGTTCACTCTTGGGCCCTGACATTGTTAAGGAAGCCGAGGAGAAAGTTCGTATCATTCGTGACAATCTCAGGATTGCTCAGTCTCGTCAGAAGAGCTATTATGATAGCAAGCACAGGGATATGATCTATGCACCTGGTGATAAAGCATATCTCCGTGTAACTCCCCTCAGAGGCACTCATCGTTTTGGTGTGGAAGGAAAGCTTGCACCAAGATACATTGGTCCTTTCAACATTCTCTCAAGGCGGGCAGAGAATGCCTATCGTCTTGAACTTCCAGAAAAACTATCCAAGGTGCACGATGTGTTCCACGTGTCCCAGCTCAAGAAGTGTTTCAAAGATCCAGATCGTGCAGTTGATCATGATTCCATTGAACTGCAAGATGATCTATCTTATGAGGAGCACCCTATTCGTATTCTCGATGAGACCGAGCGTAAGACTCGCAACAAGAGCACCAAGTTCTTGAAAGTGCAGTGGTCGCATCATTCCGATAAAGAGGCAACGTGGGAGACCGAAGAGGATCTTCGCAAGAAGTATCCGGACCTTTTCACTTCTCAGTAAGGAATCTCGGGGCGCGATTCCTTCAAGGGGGGGCGTTTTGTAACATCCCAAGTATGAAATATCCCTTAGAATGTTTTGTTTCTTGTTTTAATTCAAGTATTGCATCATGTCATCATGTTTAATTATTTGTTTGCATTTGTTTACTAGTTGTTTTGCATCTGTTTTATCTTGTTTTCATAATCAAACTCAAACAAATTCAAATGGTTATTTCATACTTGCTCTGTTATAACATTTAAAATAAAAATCCCAAATAAAAACAACTCAATTGTTGTCATATTATTTCATAGTTATCAATTAATAAAATGGTGCTTTTATTTCAAATAAATAATTCTCAAATTGTTTTCAAACTCAAACTCAAATTCAACAGCACCTCATCTGGAAATTATATAATTACCAAGCCATTCCAATATTTCTAATCCAATTAATAATAGGGTTCACCCTATTAAGTTGTTGATTTCTATGTTAATTAACAAATTATTCCAAATTCAAACCAAATGTATTCAAACAGAACCACCTTTGAACTTGTAAACATTAACAAGCCAATCAACTAATTTTAATCACTTTAACCATAGGGGTCACCCTATTAAAATGCTTGTTTTCAGAATGTTAATTAATAGTAAAATTCCTTTAAATTTGGTTTATTTCCAAACAGCAATGTAAAAGTTTGAATTTTCAAAAAAACCTAATTGCCAACTGTTAGCTTTTGAGCTATCATGGTCCCATGAATTTTCTCTAAATTTTTAAAATTAAAAACCCTAACAATTGCTTCCATTTTCTATTGCTAGAAAAAAAAACAAAAAAGGAAAAAATAAAAGGGAGAAAACCTGCGCGCGCAGCACCTAAGCTCGACCCAGCCCACCTAAGCCTACCAGCGCGCAGCCCAGCCCGCCTACAGCGCGCGTACCGCTTCAAAAATCGTGCGCGCCTTCTGTTTGAAGTACGGCGAGCATCCGAGCGGGCCACGTCGCCGTACGGCGGCAGCCGACGGCCACACTCGGCTTACGCGCCCTATAAGAGCCCCACGGAACCCTAGGGCGCAAACCCTAACCCCTAGGCCCCCTGTCCCATCTTCTCCGCCGCCGTCTGCCCCCTCCCGTCCACCTCCCTCGCTCTGTCCCCCTCGCCGGAGCTTTTCCCTCTCTGAAACCCCGATGGTTACCACCGCCTTGCACCTCCACTCCTCTAGCTGAAACCGGGAACGAAACCGCCACCAAATCCTCTTCCTGTTGGTCACCTGCGGGAGCCCGGAGAGCTGCTGATTCCGCACCGTCGTCTTCGTCACCGCCGCGGCCCCATCTCGCCGTCGCCCACCTTCTGCAGCACCGCGGTGAGCAAGCCACCAACTCCTCCCTCCTCTCCTTCTGACCTGCACCGCAACCACGCACGCATCCATCACTCCTCACGGCAGCGCAGCAGCCCCGCAGCACGAGCACGTCGTCGTTGCACGCCGCCGGCAGGAACTCTGTCAGGTTCAGTTTGTTCCGTCAGCGAATTTCAGTAACGCTTGGTTCTGAAGAATAACCTTTCTGCAGCGTGCTTACTGTCAAACGAGCGAAACACACCGCAGTGGTTTCAGTCCAACGCGCGCGAGCGAGGGGTGCTGGGTTCGATCCCTCGCTTCCCCGGGATTTATCCCAACTTTTTGCGGCCAGCGCTGACAGGGAGGGCCCCCTGTCAGCCTCTCCCTTGCCACGCCAGCACACCAGGGCCCGTGGCCCACCCTGCAGTGGCTGCGGCTAGGGTGCTGGCCCGTAACAAACGTTTAAAACGAATCTGTTTTATTTTCTATTTCTTTTAAATGGCAGAATAAAACACAAAAACCAAATCTTTAATAACTTTTAATCTATAAGCCCAATGAATAAAAGTTGTATATGTTTATTGCTCCAAATTTAATTGTCTATCCAATTATTCCAAATGTGTACTGTTTTGAATTTTTCAAATACATTTAAAATTAAAATTTGAATAATTCAAATGCAAATTGCTAAATTCAATGAATAATTCATACTAATTCCAAATAAGGCAAGTAAAAATATGTTTTTCATACCATTTTGAATATCCTATTCAAATATAAAATTTGTTTCATTGTTTGAATAATTTAAATTGCCTAACTAATTTAATACTTGTTTAATTCATTTAAATTTGATAAAAATCATAACTTGCTCAAAATAAAATATTTTTGAACATGCAAAATATGTTTTCAACCCATCAAAGTGTAAACTTTTCAAATATGAGTTTGAATTTATGTTTTGAACAAATAGAATTCAAATAAAATTCACACTTGTTTTAAATCAAATTAAAACTTGTTTAATATTGTTTAATTCATAATTAAATTATCCTAACCATTAACTTGTCATGCATCATCTTGATTGTGCACAATGCCATGATAATGATTGTTTACATTCCTGTTTTTTTTGTTTGCTTCTTCTCGAATAGACGACGACGTTGAGACAGAAGATCTTTACATCACCCCTTCTGAGGATCTAGATCAGTACCAGGCTGCTGAGTTCGCTGGCAAGTTATCACTCACAAGAACCATTGTGTTCCTTTCAACCCTGGTTACCGATACTTTCCGTTGTCTATATCTTGCTAGCCTTAGTGGTAGTTGTTTCTGTTACGAACCTATCACATGAATCCTTTAACCCTGATATTGCCTCACCACCCCTCCTACAACCCCATTGATTGAGCCAGTGTCTTACTAGTATGCTTAGATTGTTTTGCTCGAGTCTGTTACCCGTTACTTTCAGTTACCATATTTCATTATGTTCTGGGGGCTCGATGATAATCAATCAATCAATCATGCTAATGTTACTGTTAATAATAATTTGATGATAAGGCACCGGCAGGAGGCCCTGTGTGGTTTTGAGGCCTGCTAGTGTCGACCCTAATAGGAAAAGGGTCTTGTCTACTGATCCATGATGAGCTCACTACCCGCATGTGGGAAGCGAGTATGGGCGCCCCCCTCAATTTGATTCGATTCACATCTCGTCCAAATCATCTCATTTAGTTCGTGCTTTCTATTTGCCGCATGCATGTTTTTGCGAGCCCAGCGCAGGGTGGAACTTTCGTAGTCGGCATATAGGGGACACGGTCTTAGAGTGCTATGAGGGTCCCTTTTCTTCGGGGCTTGATTAGCCGTGCGCCCAAGGTGCTTTGGGCTTGATGCGGAGAAGAGTTGAGTTGTGTTGAGTGCCCCGCTTGGTGGGAGGCATCCCATCTGGCGGTTATTCATACGTGTACGGCCAAATTGGTGCAACCCTGCAGGGATAATCTTCTCGAGAAGCCGTGTTTTCCGCGGTTATGGTTAACTTGGTGAAAGTACTGGCTAACAAGTACTCAGGACAACTTAAACCTAATGATTCATAATATCACACCCCATGATTATCAATTTGACTAGTAATAGGATTATTGTCACAATAACTTGTTTCACCTTTAATCCATCTGTGTGAGTTGTCCTCGGATTGCTTCTTTGGATAAGGGGCGAGATCCAGGATGGGTTTGTTTGAAGTTATCTTTCAGTTGGTTACAACACTCGATCTTATCCCCTTTCTGATAGTTGGAAGTGATAGAATCTCTGTAGTTGGTTAGTGCAGCCAGTTGCAGCATCTTTTATATTCCCTTCCTTCCGTTGAACCCAAGTCATCTGTGCTTGTGTTGACGGGCTATACTTTGGTGAACTGTGAGTCTTGCTTGCCAGTACGTCTATGTACTGACCCCTTTGGGGTTGTGGTTTCCGCAGACTACGATTACGAGGATCCAGGTGACGGCTACTACGTGGAGTTTGACGAGGCTGCTGACGAGTAGTTAGCGGACCCGGGCAGGATCCGAGACATCGTGGATGGGCTCCGTCAGAGGCGGAGCTTAGTGCAATTCAGGGGGGCCACCGCCCCCCCAGGATTTGCACAAACGTGAAAGAAATTTTTTTTCGGGGACAGATTAGCTAGGCATTTTTGTGTATTTGGCCCCCCCAGGAAAACAGATATTGCATTTTGCCCCCCCAGGGACT
Source organism: Alopecurus myosuroides (assembly GCA_028641055.1). Lineage (NCBI taxonomy): Eukaryota > Viridiplantae > Streptophyta > Magnoliopsida > Poales > Poaceae > Alopecurus > Alopecurus myosuroides. Next base: position 744,297,171 of record CM054057.1, read on the forward strand.
TGTGTCAAGCTCCGCCACTAGGCTCCGTCTTTATTTTCAGTTTCCGGCTTCTTAAGCCTATTTGGATTTTGTCTGTACTCAGACCCCTTTGACTGCTTCCGCTGATGTAATGAATGCTATGTTGGGACATGTGTCCTCTGGATGATTGTATTTGCTATTTCTGCCTTAGTGAAGGCCATTTGCTACCTTATTTCAATCTTTTGTGTCTTAGAGGCATGTTGTGTTATCCTTTTGTTCAAAGCCGTTGACGTACCATGTGTGTATGGTATGAAGTACGTCAATGGTAGTGTCCAGATTTCTACAGGATAGTTTACATCGACGGTGAACAGTAGCGATGGGTTGTCACACATAAGTGTTGGCCTACTCGTAAGAGGACGCGGGTGCTGGAAAGCCCCGTAATCCCATCAGAATACTGTTCAGTTCGTACGGTGAGTATCCTATAGAAGTCCGGGTGCGACACCAAGAACGGAGTGTAGCTGTAATTCTGAAGATAATCTGCACAAGAGAACAATTTTTATCATTAAAGACGTTGTCATTTTTACACAGCGACAACGACCAAATAACGGTGAGCATTGCCCCCCTAATGAGCCTTTTAAACATTCTACCCACTCCGTTTAGCAACCTACCAAAAATATTGTCAGCACTAGTAGGTGGAAATAAGGTAGAAACTATCTGAATGATTGACAATATAGAACTAGCAACATTGCATATGAAGAACAAGTGTTTGATTGTCTCGTTTTTATGACAGAAGACACACTTTGTGCTACCATGCCATTTGAGTTTTGCAAGGTTGTCTTTAGTTAAAATTACACCTCGATGAAGATACCACACAAAAACCCTATTTTTTATTGAAATCTTCATCTTCCAAATTTTCTTATTATTGTCTACTAGCACTTCTGGTTGTAACATAGGTTCATACATAGAGCTCGCTGAGAATTTACCATTTGAGTGTAAATTCCATCTGAACTCATCCGCTTCCTCTCTCAAATTAACTACCACAAGACGTTGTAGTAATTCGTGCCAAGCCAGGAGGGGAAGACCAACAAGGTCTCTCCTAAACGTCACATTCGGTGGGAAAGCACCCAACACCATTGCGAGAGTATGCCTTTTGTGACATCCGTCGATAATGTTCTATAGAGCTGGATATTTCTCTTGGAGTGTGGTATTATCTAGCCACCTATCCTCCTAGAATATTATCTCCAAACCATCCTTAATGGAAAAAGAACCATATGAGAAGACGAATTTCCTTGTAGCCATTAAGGCGCCCCAAAAATGTGAATCACCTAGTTTCCAAACCCCGTCTTCCGTTGGCAGTTGAGCTAATATACTTTCTTCGAAGGAGGTTCTGCCAAACCTCGTCTTTCGTTAGCAGTTTAAACAACCACCTACCAAGCAGGACTCTATTCGTGACCTGACAGTCATGAATCCCTAAGCCACCATGTTCTTTAGGGCGGCACACTACATTCCATTTTGCCGAACTATTTTTTTTTTGCAATTACCTTGCTAAAAGAATCTTGATAAAAAATAATCTAGTCGATGCAAGGCCCATTTTGGTAATTGGAAGAAGGAAATCATGTACAGTATCATATTAATTAGGACTGAATTTACGAGATACAACCGACCACCCAAGGATCAGAGTTTCCCTTTCCAACTACTCAACCTTTGATCTAGTCTTTTCTCCACATGTTTCCATTGGGCAATCATAAGTCTCTTGAAATGAATCAGAAAACCTAGTTAGCTGATTGGAAATTGACCCTGTCCGCAACCGAAGAGCTCAGCATAGAGGATAGCATCATCCCGAGCGTCACCAAAACAAAACAAATCACTTTTGTGGAAGTTATTATTTAGACTAGAAAGTTGCTCGAAAACTGAAATAATTAATTTCAGGCGTCTCGCCTTTTCCATTTCATGGTACATAAAGATAATTGTGTCAGCCGCATAATGAAGAATGGATAGCCACCCATCAACTAAATTTGACCCTCAAGTTTAGCATGTTCAATGATTATGACTAACATATCAGCAACTATATTAAAAAGTTTAGGTGATAATGGATCGCCTTGCCATAACCCTTTTTTCTTCTGTAAGTATGGACCAACGTTATCATTGACCTTGATCGCAACACTTCCTTCCGAAACAAAGTTATGGATTAGCGAGCACCACACATCAGATAATCCTTTCATTCTAAGAATCTGCTGCAGAAAAGACCATTTGACTTTATCATAACCTTTTTCGAAGTCTATTTTTATGAGCACTCCATTAAGTTTCTTCCGATGTAACTCGTGAACTTTTTCATGCAAGATCACCCCTCCTTCCAGAATATTGCGACCTTGCATAAAAACCTACTGAGTCGGACGAACCACTTGATCCGCTGCCGTATTAAGCCTTAAAGTTGCAGTTTTCATGAGAATTTTGAAGCTGACGTTAAGAAGGCAGATAGGTCGATATTGTTGAATCCTTAATGCTTCATTAACCTTAGGCAAAAAAATTATCTCGCCGGAATTTTGGCGAAATATCTCAAGCTATCTAGCATGCATATCCTGGAATAAGTCTACCAAATCCGATTTGATTAATTCCTAGAAGTTTTAGTAAAACTGAGCTAGAAATCCATCTGAACCCGGTGCTCTATTATGCTCCATCATATAAACCGCCTTTCTCACCTCCTCCTCAAAGTAGGGAGCGGTGAGATAAGGGTTCTCCTCGTCAAAAATTTGAGGGATGTCGTCTATTCGTGTTTCGTCAAGCGATAGATTACTATCATATGGCTCACCGAATTACTAACTTCTTATAAAAGCTTCTAATATAGGATTTCAACTGCTGGTGTCCTTTAATCGTGCCCTCGTCCTGGGAGAGAGAATGGATGAGTTTGTTTCTATGTCTGTTATTACCTAGACTATGAAAGTATCTCGTATTCGAATCCCCCTCCAATATGAACTGAGCTTTTGATCGTTGGTATCACTTCAGCTCCTCCTCACAAAGTAGGGCCACCATCCCTGCATTGTATTGCATCTTTAGTTCAATCTCTTGCGTAGATAACAAGCTCCATTCAGCAAAAGCCTCCAATAGGGTTAAGCCATATGAAGTACTCACTATGATTGTTGTACATCTTAAACAAGATAAGCACCTAAATCAAACTTTGTTGAATTATATAGTTAGCTCTTGTATAATGCAAACTAAGGTAGATAGGTCACTTCTCCGTCTTTTCTATTTGGTGACTACGAACACGGCCTTTATTTCTCTAGCAACATGACACTGGTGTTCATTGATGGAACGGTGTGGCCACACATGACCCCTCCGCCGCGCATCTCCACCACCCCCTTCATTTCTTTGAGTGCAGCACTCTGCTCGATCAACACCGCTAACCCTGCATCAGTCCTTAGGTATAACTATAGGTTGCTTAGAAAAGTACAAAAACCTTAGAAAATCAAGAGGTATTCTAATGTATAATTTTTTTCTTGCATTGGATGTACTTTTATAACTTTTTCTCATGGGATGTGCTATTCACAACCTTAGATGTGACTATATATTGCACATGTATTTTTGGAACTGTTTGAATCATTTTTATTTGTCTTAGATAAAGACACACATTGCGTTAGATGTAACTATATGTTGCAACGGATGTTGCTTTGGAACTGTTTTAGGTAAACTATTGTTCTATTGAATCTAGTTATGTAGTGTTCTGGATGTTACTATATGTGGAAACATTTTTAGTTTTCAATTTTTTTTATAAATCTTAAAGTTGTGTGAAAGAGTTTACTAATGCATAAATAAGATGTAACTCAGATTCAGTCGTAGCATTTTAATATAAGTTGTAGTATTTATCGTACTGATGTATCTTTATTTTGGTTGTATCTCAATTTTATGTTGGCGTGTATTTTAAAATGTTTGTTTACTAACATTGGGAGAAAATATTTATATGTCTATTGCAACCATGGATGCCTATTTAAATTTTGTTGAAGAAACCTCTTCTTGAGTAACCAAAGAGGCTAAAGGAACATTGTTTGGATCAACAGGAGCATTGCCATTCACAATCATAGATATAATAGCATCAAGCCTATCACTCAAGAAAGAGGTTTTTCAACAAAATTTACCTTCTTACCTGGTGAAGCTCCCTCAGTTAGCCCTTCAGAATAATTTACCATCATATCATCAAGAAGCTTTTTTGTTGCCCCCAAAGTCATGGACATAAAGGTTCCTCCAGCAGCTGAATCTAGAAGGTTTCTTGAAGAAAAATCCAGACCTGCATAAAAGGTTTCGATGATCATCCAAGTAGTCAGTCCATGAGTGGGACAATTCTTTACCAAAGATTTCATTCCTTCCCAAGCTTTAGCAACATGCTCATTATCAATTTACTTAAAATTCATAATGCTACTTCTTAAAGATATAATCTTAGCAGGAAGATAATATTTTCCAATGAAAGCATCTTTAAATTTAGTCCAAGAATGAATACTATTTCTAGGCAAAGATAGCAACCATTCTTTAGCTCTTCCTCTCAAAGAGAAAGGAAACAATTTCAGTTTAATAATATCTCCATCTACATCTTTATATCTTTGCATCTCATAGAGTTCAACACAATTATTAAGATAGGCAGTAGCATCATCAGTACTAACACCAGAAAAATGCTCTCTCATAACAAGATTTAATAGTACATGCTTAATCTCATAAAAACTAGTAGTAGGAGCAGGTGGAGCAATAGGTGTGCTAATGAAATCATTGTTGTTTGTGCTAGTGAAGTCACACAACTTAGTGTTCTCGGGAGTATTCATTTTAGCAAGATTAAAAATAGGATAAAATAATAACTAGAATAAGAACTATTTTTTGTATTTTTGATAAAGAGAAGCAAACAAGACAAAATCAAAATAAACTAAGAAAACCAACAACAAAATAAAGAGATTGGAAGTGAGAGAATCCCCTTGCACAAATCCTCTTCCTCCCGGCAATGGCGCTCCCAGTCTTTGCTAGCCTACACCTGTTCTGAGTATGAGCTCTACTCGTGCATCCAACTCCCAAAAATCTAAGTTTGCCAAATGTGTCCACCATACCTACCTACATGTGGTATTTAACTGCCACTCCAATGTAATTTTCTCTTGTGTTACCTTAAAAAGCTTCCAAATTACTCTTGTTTTGTGCTCCTGTTTTAGCTCATGAGGACGTAAATAGAGAATTTTTATCTCACTTGTTGATTGGAGTTTCACACCGTGGACTAGTGGCTTCATCCACTTATCCAATTGATAGAAGAGCTGACAGCGGGGTGCCCAGCCCCAAAGTAATACAACTAATTCTCTTCACTATTTTTGCCCCTGATTTATCAGTCAAACCATAATTGTGTAAACTAAAGACAAAGAAGGATGACCTTCTACCCAGATGCATCCTTCTATGGGAGCCTCTCTTGTGAAGTCTAGTTGGCTTGTGACGTACTATGTTTTCTGTTTACTATTCGTTGACATAAGCATACACCTCTCAAAAAATTGTTTCAATATCTCTATTTAACAAAACAAAAAGCTCTAGCACATGAGTGATCCCTGCTTCCCTCTGCGAAGAGCCTTTCTTTTATGTTGAGTCTCCTTCTTCTAACTTTATGCACAATTTAGAGAGCATGGTTGCCATTGTGAGTTTAATGTTCATTTGTCCCAGAAACATTATTAATTGATTCATGATGTGTTATTGTTTGTTATCAATTTTTTTTCTAGTCTTCCTCATGAACTTTGAAGCTGTCCTGGTATTTATGTTTTGCCCCACTCTTAAGGACAAGCGAAATGTCACTTTACCATGTTATCTCTATGCTTGAAACAAATGTATAACTTTCGAGTGCATTATTATTCATGATCTTTTATTTGTGTTACTTCTCATAATGCAAGGTGATTGCTATCCTTTATTGTTTAAATTATATTTATCATGCTTGTGTTTAAGTTCCATGATCTCAACTATGCTTTTGCTTTTACAATTTAGATGATCAAGTTCATATTGGTAGCATGTCACCTCAGCAATTATGTGTTTTTATCGTTTACCGACTCGAGGACGAGTAGGAACTAACACTACTAGGGAAACCCCTACCGCCGGCGCTCTACTTCAGTTTACCGCCGTCGCCCTGGGGCCCGCCGGCGATGATCACGCCGGTGGTAGATAATTACCGCCGGCGCCCCAGCCCAACGCGCCGGGGGTATTTAAATTAGCGCCGGCGCCCCAGCCCAACATGCCGGGGGTAACATTAGCGCCGGCGCTTCGGTGCAGCGCGCCGGCGGTATTGCTGCTTAGCCCCGACACACGAGCCGCGCCGGTGATAGGCCCACCCAGAGCGCCGGTGCTAAGTTTTGCTATTTCAAAAAAATAAACAGAATATGGTATATACAGTTTTTATACTGTTACAGGTATATACAGTTAAACAGAATATATATTTCACAAAACAGAATTTATACGGCACAAATCAAGCAGCTAATACTCAGATGTATCACACACGAATATAAGTCTCAAACCCGAATACAAAGTATCGAAGTGAAGCATAGACAAAACAAGTAGGTAAGACATCCATCATGGAATACAAAGTTATGGATACAAAGTGTCGGAAGATATCTAGCTAAGGGGACATCGATCTAAACTAGACGGTAGAATAGAAAGGCTGAAACGATGAGCATCATCATGACGAAGATGGTCTTCATCCGCTTCCTTCTCTTCTCGCCCGCTAGATATGTCTCTCCCGATAGATAGCTCGCATATCGAGCTTGTGCCTCCACCATAGTGGTGTACCCCTTGTAGCTATTGCCGCTGAACCGGTGCACCTGTCTCCGGCAAGCCTCCCAGTCGTCGTATACTCCGGGAACATGTCCCCGGTACACGACATAGAACGTCATCTATTATTTGGACAATACAAAATAGACATCGGTAGCCAAATCATATATGCAACAAGTATATGCAACAACGTAGCAAATTCAAATATGAAAGAAGTATATGCAACAAGGATTCGGCTGCCACAACAAGTATATTGTAACATCCCAAGTATGAAAAATAGCAATTAGAATGTTTGCTCTCTGTTATTTTATGTTTTGCATCATGGCATCATGTTGATTGCAATTGTTTTGCTTGTTTTCCATTTGTTTTCCAACTGTTTTCATTTGTTTTCCTTTGTTTTCTATTTGAATTTCAAACCAAAATTAAAACCTTTTGTTTCATCCTTGTGATGTTACAATTTCCAAAATGTTATTTCAAATAAAAACAACCAATTGTTTCCATTAATCTATAAGGTTCAACTATTTAAATTTGTGGCTTCTAATCTTTCACTTATTTAAAATGTTAACTAAAAGATTATTCAAATCCAATTGCATTGTACAAACAGCACCCAATTGGAAAATTATGAAAATTACCCAAAACACTCTAGTCTTTTGTTTCCATTTAATTCCCTAATGCTCACTTATTAAATGGATGGTTTTAATCAAACAATTTAATTCCAAATCACATTTAAAATTCAAACCAAATGCATCAAACAGAACCACTTTGAATTTATGAATTTTATCTAAACCAATCAACTCTTTTTACTCAAATTAACCATAGGGTTCACCCTATTAAAACTTTGTTTTCAAAAATGTTTACTTAATATTAAAATTCAACCAAATTTGAATTACTTCCAAACAGCCATTTACTTTCAAACTTTCTGAAAACAAAACGTGGCATTTGTTTTCTTTTAACCTAAATAGCTGACCCTAATTTTCCTAATATTTTTACTAACTAAAAATCTCATCCTTTTCTTCCATTTGTTTTCTGCAAAAAAAAATAGAACAAAGAAAAAATAAGCCAGCACACAAGGGAGAGAGAGGCCCAGCCCACCTCTTCTCTGTCTCTGGCCCGGTACCCCTCCTTCCACCTCCGTACACCAACGACACGATGAGAGCTCCTGCTGTCGCTGTCCACACCGATCCCCACTAACTTCCCTTTCCCTTCTTATCTGCATCAGTAGAGCCACCGGAAACCCTAGCTTCTTTCTCCTCTCCTTTCCGCCGCCACCAAATCTTCTTCCCATCTTTTCTTTTCTTCCACCATCAAGCACTTCATGGACATGGCCATGAGCGACGGTACCAGACTTCTCCGGTCGATCTCGAGCCGCACGACGCCCCAACAACACCGAGGTGAGGCCCTCGTCCGATTCCTGGCCTATACTTGCAGTTCTGACTCCTCTCTATGCCGTTCTTGTGTGTTGTACCCGTGGCAACCATGGCTGGAGCCGAAACTGGAGCTTCTCCTCATCTGCTCGCTCTCCCTGCACACACGCTCCACCCTACTGACACGCTGCACACCACACATGCATCTGCGCCCATAAATATCACGCCACTGGCTTCTATCTTTCACCCAGGAGCTCCTGGATGCTGGCAAGGAGCCAACGTCGTCTCAGCAGATGGTAGTCGACGCGTTGCTGCAGAACCTGAAGATTGAATCGCGTGTGCGTTAACATCGACATTTTTGACTCATCTACAGACAGATATGTTAAACATCATACTGTCGTAGCTATCCCAGTGGTTGGGCCCCGATCTGCGTCCTGTTAGATCGCTGGTTCAATACCCAGCAGAGGCGTTGGTCTCCCCTTTTTTATTCTGTTTTACATCTCAATCTGACTTGCTAAATTCAGTTACGTCTGTTTTCTGCTCCTTATACTGTCAGATCTACAACCCAACACAAACTCATCGCCAGCCCAGTGGCCAGCACCCTTGTCTCTCACGCAGCAGGTCTTGAGTTCAATTCCCATCTGAGGCAAATAGCTCTTTTGTTTGTTACTCCACCGTGATGTTCTGAATATTTTTGATTCAGTTAACGTGGGAACTTCCCTTCATGTTCAGTCAGATCCCATTTACGACACAAGTTGTTCAGTAGCTTAGTGGCAGCAGCCTTGCTACTCCATCCTGGAGCCCCAGGTTCAAGTCCCACAAGTTGCACCTCCACAAAACCTTTTGCTATTTTCTCACCTGTTTTTGCTACTTCCATAACCTGGTCAATCTAAACTCTTTTGAACAAATAAAACATGAATTTGTATCGGAACCATGAGGTCTTATCAAATGTCCAACTTGTTCCCTGTTTTGAAAAAAAAAAAGGTAACATGTGTCAAATATTAAAGGCTCCTACACATAATTAAAACTTGTCAAATGCATAACAATAGCTTTACAAATCCAAATAATACAAACTTTATAAGTATCCCCCTCAAAATTTCATGAACTTTTTAAATATGCTTTTTGTTTTCTGTTTTGATTATTTCAAATACATCCAAATTTCAAATTCACTCAAATCCTCTTAATTTTAATTCCATAAAATTAATTTACTTAATTCTTTTATGTTTTTCTTTGTTTAAAAAATTTTTTCCTTTTCATTTTAATGGTTAATTCAATAATTCTTAATTCAATTAACAAATAAATATGTTTCAAAATTCAACGTACTTTCTGTTTATCAACTTTGTTTTGCCTTTTGGGCAATAAAATTAATGTTATTCAATAATTCTTAAAAATGACAAATTAAATGGCATAATTAATAACTTGTCATTTTAAATTCAATTTCAACAATGAAATATGTTTTCATGCAAAATTAAACCACCTTTTCAAATATAAAATTTGTTTCATGTTTTGAATAATTAAAATTGGGTAAATAATTTAAACCTTGTTTAATTCATTTAATATAGTTAAATTCATAACTTGATCAAATCAAATTCTTTTGGGACATATAAAATATGTTTTCCAACCATAAAAGTATAAACTTTTGAAATATGAATTTGGTTTAATGCTTTGAACAAATAAAAATTCAACTAAATTCAAACTTGAATTAATTTCATTTAATTCTTGCTTAAACTTGTTTAATTCATAAATAATTTATTTGAAATCCTTTTTCAACAAGTGAAACATGTATTCCACCTAAAAATTGTGTGTTCTTATCAAATATAAACTTTGTTATCTATTTTGAACAATTTAACTTGGTGAAAACAACAAATGCTTGTGTGACACCTTTAAGGAACCAAAATTCCAACACTTAATAAACAAATTCCCAAACTTGTTAAACCTTATTTCCAATTGATTCTATTGTTGTTATTTTTGCTGTTTTCCTCATCCATGCATCATGCTAATCCACTTTCCCATGTTGCTTAGTTGTAAAACAATTAATTCAACCATAATTCATGGGCTTTCCATATGCAATCCAATTGCATGTGGGTCCATTTAATCATGTTATGTTATCTTGTCAACTAGTTTATTTTTGGATGCATCAATTAAACTATCATGCATCATCCCATGTTTGTGCACTATGCCATGGTATTGATTGTTTATCTTTCTGCATTGTTTGTTTGCTTCTTCTCGGATAAACGACGACGTTGAGACCGACGATCCTTACGACACCCCTTCTAAGGAGTTAGCTCAGTACCAGGCTACTGGGTTTTGCAGGCAAGTTATCACTCACATGAACCATTGTGTTCCTTTCAACATTGGTTACCGATACTTTCCGTTGTCTATTCTGCTAGCCATAGTAGTAGTTGTTTCTGTTACGAACCTATCACATGAATCCCTTAACCCTGATATTGCCTCACCTCCATACCTATAACCATTGTTTGAGCCCGTGTCTTACTAGCATGCTTAGGGTTGTTTTGCTCGAGTCTGTTACCCGTTACTTTCTGTTACTATTTCATTATGTTCTGGGGGCTCGATGTTTAATCAATCAATCATGCTAATGTTATTATTAATAATAATTTGATGATAAGGCACCGGCAGGAGGCCCTTTGTGGTTTTGAGGCCTGCTAGTGTCGACCCTAATAGGAAAAGGGTCTTGTCTACTGATCCATGATGAGCGCACTACCCCATGTGGGAAGCGAGTATGGGCTCCCCCTCAATTTGACTCGTCACATCTCGTCCAAATCGCCTCATTAGTTCGGGTTTTCCATTTGCTGCATGCATGATCTTGCGAGCCCTTGGTACCCGGGTGGAACTTTCGTAGTCGGCATATAGGGGGACACGTTCTTAGAGTGCTATGAGGGTCCATTTTCTTCTGGGCTCGATTAGCCGTGCGCCCAAGGTGCTTTGGGCTTGATGCGAAGAAGAGTTGAGTTGTGTAGAGTACCTCGCTTGGTGGGTTTGATCCCCGTCTGGCGGGATATTCTTGCGTGTACGGCCAAATTGGTGCAACCCTGCAGGGATAATCTTCTCGAGAAGCCGTGTTTTCCGCGGTTATGGATTACTTGGTGAAAGTACTGGCTAACAAGTACTCAGGACAACTTAAACCTAATGATTAACAACCTTAGCCCCAATGATTAACAACTTGACTAGTAATAGGCTTATTGACACAAATAATCTGAACCATCATTAATCCAACGGTGTGAGTTATCCTCGGATTGCTTCTTTGGATAAGGGGCGAGATCCAGGATGGGTTTGTTTGGAGTTAGCTATAGTTGGTTACGATACACGATATTATCTCCTTTCTGATAGCCGGAAGTGGTAGTAACTCTGTAGTTGGTTAGAGCAGCCAGTTGCAGCATCTTTTATATCCCCTTCCTTCCGTTGAACCCAAAGCATCTGTGCTTGGTGTTGACGGGGTACACTTTGGTGAACTGTGAGTCTTGCTTGCCAGTACGTTTATGTACTGACCCCTTTGGGGCTGTGGTTTCCGCAGACCTACGTTTCCGAGGATCTACATGGTGGCTACTACGTGGAGTATGACGAGACTGCTGACGAGTAGATGGCGGACCCGGGCAGGATCCGAGACTTCGTGGATGGGCTCCGTCTTTTCGTTTCCGGCCTCTTAGGCCTATTTGGTTCTTGTATGTACTCAGACATGTTGAATGCTTCCGCTGTGATGTAATGATGAATTGTTGGGACATGTGTCCTCTGGATGAGTGTATTTGCTATTCTCTGCCCTAGTGAGGGCCAGTTGCAACTTATTTCAATCTTTTGTGTCGCAGAGATCTGTTGTGATATCACTTGTTCCAATGCCGTTGACGTACCATGTGTGTATGTTTTGAAGTACGTCAACGGAAGTATCCTGATTTCTATGGGATAGTTTACGTCGACGCTGAACAGATAGGGGTTGGTTGTCACACATACGTGTGTTGGCCTACTCGTAAGAGGACGCGGGTGCCGGTAAGCCCCGTAATCCAATCTACTACTGTTCAACGGAACGGCGAGTATCCTTTAGAAGTCCGGGTGCGACATATATGGGCTGAGAAATAAGTTTTCTTACTCTAAGTATTCGGCTTTGGCGGGAAGGGGCGGATCCCGTCTAGCGAGTTGAATGGCTGCTTGTCACCGTATGCCTCTAGGCAGGCTTCTATCTCGTCATTCATCGGTGGTATGTGACCCGCAAAGAAGAGGCCACCAGGAGTGACGACATCGTGATGGATTATTGTGGCAATCTGTCGTTGGATGTGACGACACTCATTTCTCACCGTATCGCTAGGGGCGTTCGCCATGTCGATGCCCCGTTTTTGGAGACTAGATGGCAACAAGAGGTCGTTTGCATCCTTCACGAACTCCCTCATATGAACGATGGTGTACCAGGCTTCCATCCCACTCTTTGGGTGCAACTGCTTCATGCAGGCAAACGTGGTTGTGTGGACGCACCGGAGGCATCCTCGGCTGGTTTTCTTTCCTTACCTTCAGGGGACCTGCCTTGGCGGCGAATCCGGTGAGAGCTGCGTCCAGAACAGACTTGAGGTTGGTGTAGTTCTTCGGCTTGGCACTCCCCGAGTCGAGATAAGTAACGTGCGACTGCCGCGAGTGCATGACCAAGAGAACACAGTACATGTCTCTGCACAAAACAATCCATGCGCCATCCTCAGATTAATCTTCTCACACACGCAAAAGAGTGATGGAAATATACTAAAGAATGTAACGATGGCTAGCGGTCGATCGTAAACTTACTCGGGGAAATATGGCATGAGGAAGGTTTCCTTAGTATGATTCGCCACCAAGAAATCCTCCATATGCTTCGTTGCAATCACTCGGTCCCGTGGGTTGGCCAAGACGCTTTCACGCATGTAGTAGGGGTCCATTATCGCTACGTCCGGTGTTCTCTCTTGCATGATATCGTGCTCCATTTTGAGAGCTACGAGACGCACGAAGGGTGGGAAGAGGCGTTTCAGATGGAAGACGTTGAACAGGTCATCAAACTTGAGAAAGAACTGCTCTGCGGGGTATTTCTCGACAAAGCCCACGCTGAGGGGCACCTTGACCACGTGGAGCGGGTACGAGGGGGAACTCGACTGCATAAGTTCCCTCTCCTTCTGCATAACACCATCATGACAACTCCTCATGTCCTCGGCCAAGAGTTTGACAAGGTCTGGCGGTAGTATCGGCTGGCCCAGAACATGGTGTTGGCGCCACTTGTCGGGTAACTTGTCCAGAACCCGAGGTGCTGGCTGGCTGGCGGAGGCGGCGGCCGATTTTTTCTTCTGAGGCCTTTTCCTGATGGTCTTCCTCGTCTTTAAGCACGGGGGAGTGCCGTCGCCTGCTCTTATCGCGTCGAGTGTCGCACCACGACAAGTGTTTGGGCTTAGCAAAGCTTTCGCCGGCAGATCATGGTGGTCACCGAGCGCTGAAGCCGACATCTTCCTCAGGGGTTTCTTGAGAACCAAACAACTTATTCTTCAAGCATTCCTCTTTCCCCGCTGGGAGATCACGGTGGTCGGGTGAATCACGAGGCGGCTGGTCCATATCAGCGAGCTGATCCAGATCGAGGTCAGCAACAGGCTCGAGATCATCATAATGATGGTCCATATCGAGATCAGCGATGAATTCATCAATGGGATCCTCGCTTCGGTGTTGTGTCGCGGGCTCTGAAGGATCAACGACAAGTGGAGGAGTTGGAGCCGCCGGCGTAGCCGATGGAGTGGCCTTGTCTTGGCTTGCCGCCGTCCCTGATTTGGCGTTCAATCGAATCAGTCGCTTCGGCCATACCAATATTTCATTCTTTAGTCTTGATATCGTCAGCTCGCCGTCGGCTTCCGGGGGCTGATAAGGAGGATACATCTCTCCGCATCCCGCTAAAGCCCGATTCACGCGAACCCGATGGACGTCCTCAGACATTTGCTGGCAATGGAACCTGCGGTTTTGTGGCCAAAGGATTATTCCCTTCGCCACATCCTTCAACTCATTCTCCACGTCCAATAGCAAGGTGCAAGGAACTTCGGGGTCCTATAAGAAAATATGTAGGTTAGAGGGGGCGGTGACGAAGCAGTCAAGTAACGAGTTCACGCTTTAAGATTAATTACCGTGAGGGCGTCAAGCTCGGCGCGTTTGGACGGACCGAGGGCGGGCTTGGGAGTGACAGAGGGGATCTCGACGCGTGTCGACGGACCGGTGGGGGCATTGGAGTGACAGTGGGGAGATCAGCGCGTGTCGAAGGACCGGGGGCGGGATCAGCCGTGCAGGTGACAGAGGGGCTGCTAGCCGGCATTAACGGCGACTCCCGCCTATTATCACCTTCGTTTGCCGCGCCAGGAGTCGCAAATATAACAAGTCGAGCTGCATCCTGCAGCGCCCTGTTGTGAGAGTTGCTTCCGCCTAAGCTTATCAACGGGAGCGGCCCTTGCCCGCCGGCTTTGAAATAGTTCGCCTACGACTGAAACATGGAAGGCATGATTTCATTTAGCGTGTTAGCCACCCTGTCATTAACCTTCTCTTCCATCGTGGATTCCAATTCAGTCAACTTGTGCCTTAGCACCCCCGTCTCTTCCCTTAGCTCTGCCGTCTCCTCCAGCAGTTGGCTAGTCTGGCTAGTCTCATGCTGCCTCTTCTGCGCTCGTGCCGCCATTTGCTCCTCTTTGGTAGTTGCCACGGCGAAGCCATGGTTAACATGCTTGAGACCTCCACCGTGTGCGATCGTACGGCCCTGATGCGGCCTTGTCAACGGTGGCAGTTCCTTCACCTTGTTCAACGCCCTGACAAGGGGTATGTCCCACGGAAGCTTATCCATCGACGCCTGAGACGAGGAGGCAGCTTCTGCCGTTTGTTCTGCTATCTGCAGAAGTAACGTGAAGCATTAAGAAATGCCAATACTAGAATTTAATTGAGAGTAGGATCTAACGAAGCTGAAACCGGTAAATTTGCTTACCAGTTCTTTCTCAAGTGCAAGCACCTTCTTGTCCGTGGCCAATTTGAGACCGGCCACCTTCCTAGGGTCCGTGACGACATCCCCAGTATCGGTTTCTTTATGGTACCTGGACCTCAGAAATCTCCGCGTCTCCGGGTGGGGGTACTTGTGCCACGGGTTCACGATGCCGGCTTCTATATAGGCCTGATCCTCCTTCGCCCATATCTCCTCCTTGCCGGCGTAACCGTTGCTACCCAGGCGGTGGACTCCGATGTTCTTTTTTTCTCATGTCATCTCCCCACTTGGTGTTAGCCTTGGTTTGCTCCAGATCTTCACTTGCCACGAAAGCATCGAAGTCTTCTTGCGTAATCTTCGGAAAGTGGCTGTGGATCGTCTCGAAATTGGCACCCGCGGCACGCATATCCCTCACCATATATTTATAACCGCTCAGTGCTTTGGTGAACTTGGTCATGGCATGGGTGTTCACCACATTACCTTCGAGATCATGGTTGTTGTACTCGCCAGGAAACTCGTATCGGGCGTGCAACCTCGAAATAAGTTGAGCGCGCAAATGCTTCTTGTCCTTGTGTTGGAGGTTAGTTTCGTTGAGGTTGATGACGTCCCGAAGGATTGCTGCCAATTGGAGGCCGTAACCCCTCGCGCGAGTTTTAGGCTCCCGAGGCACACCATCGCTGTCAACCACCGTGAATGGTTCTCGGGTGGCACCGACCTGGTTTGGGCGCCGCTCCCGACGCCGTTTCCTATCTTGGTTACTGGTCGCGGAGCCACCACCCGCGCCACTATCGGTGGTTTCTTCTCCTCTACCACCTTGCCCCTCGGCATCCTCTCTTTCCTCGTCCGCGGTAGGGTTATAATCAGCATCATCGCTGCCCCTTTGTTGATTCTGCTGCTCTAAGAACATCAGATGATAGTGCGCCCCCAACTCTTGTTCAGAAGTCTCGGCGCCGGTGTCGTTGTTCTGGTCTCCGCAAGACGACATTGCGTTGGACCGTGTTTCAAGGGGGTCACGCTGTCATTTCAAAGAAATAAAACAACAAAACATTAATTTTGTTATCTTAGACATATGTAACAAAGGGGCCACACATGTTTGTTTCATACTGTTCCTCTAATTTTCATTTTTTTTTTTAGAAATGGGAGCCTCTGCCCCGGCCTCTGCATCAAAATGATGCACACAGCCTCGGCATTTATTAAGAGATAAAAAAAATCCAGTGTTTAACCGAGTTACAGTTCACGGATCGCTCAAGGTGGCCACAAAGATCAGCCACTCAAAAATAAGAAAAAATATATTATGCATCTATCCGTCTGGCGTTAAGCCACCCAGCCCGGCTGTAGATAGCCCGCACGACCGCCAGGAGCCGGGTACAGCCTAAATCCATAAGTCCTCGTTGATCGACAGGTAGAAGGAATGACCATGTCTGTATAGAATAAACCGCCTTGTTGACAACCTGCAAAAAGTGAACATTGTTTCTTTTGTTAAAAACCACCTCATTACGGCTATTCCAGATTTCCCACACGAACGCAGCTACGCCGATACGAATGCGTGCCTTAGTTTTTCTATCAATGCCATTTAGCCAACTACCAAACATATGCGCAATGTTAGTTGGAGGATAAATGATAAAAAGTAAAGTGAACAAGACGCCAAATATTACGAGTAAAAGGGCAGGAGATGAACAAATGTTCTACAGACTCATCCGCATCACAAAAAACACATTTTTTACAGCCATTCCAATTTCTTCTTAGCAAATTGTCTTTGGTTAGTACCACCTTTCTATTAAGGAACCATAAGAAAATCTTGATCTTTAATGGAACCTTTAACTTCCACAAGTATTTTCGCAAAAATCTTGTAGAACCATGTAATAAGTCTGCATAATAGGATTTCACCGAAAAAGATCCATCCATAGTCAATTTCCAACAGAACGTATCCGTCTCATTAGTGAGAGAGACACCCATCAATCTCTCAACCAATTGTAACCATGAATCTCTTCTATCACCTAAAATACTTCTCCTAAAACGAATGTCCAACGGATTATGTGCTAACACGTCAGCCACCGTAACGTTTTTGTGCAGCACAACATTAAAGAGGGAGGGATATGCTTGTGATAACGGTTCATCAGCTAACCATGTATCCTCCCAGAAACGAATATTTTGTCCATCCCCTAAGACAAACTTACCACGTGAAAAAAAACTCATGTTTCACTTTCATAATCCCTTTCCAAAACGGAGAGTCTAGTGGTTTTGCTTCTATTTGGGATAACGTTTTATCCCCCCAAATATTTGTTCGATAACAATTCCTGCCATAGTCCCTCCTCATGCATGATTTTAAACAACCATTTACTCAGCAAACACATATTCTTAATCTCTAAAACCTCGATACCTAGACCACCCTTATCTTTTGGTCGACAAACAATGTTCCATTTCGTAAGACGGTACTTTCTTTTTTTGGCATCACTTTGCCAAAAGAATCGTGATCGATAGAAATCGAGTCGCTTCCTAACCCCGATTGGAATCTCGAAAAAGGATAGTAAAAACATGGGCAACCTAGTAAGCACTGAATTAATTAAGATGAGGTGATCCCCATAAGATAATAATTTACCCGCCCAAGAGCTCAATTTCCTCTCAAATCTATCTTCCACCGGTTTCCACTTCTTATTTAACAGTTTTCTATAATGGATAGGAATGCCAAGATATTTGAACGGTAATTTGCCTACCTCACAACCGAAAATTTAACGATAGTCATCTTGTGCATTTTTTGCTTCCCCAAAACAAATAATCTCACTCTTGTGAAAATTAATCTTAAGACCCGATAGTTGCTCAAACATCGCAAGTATGAGTTTCATATTTAAGGCCTTATTCAAATCATGTTCGAGGAATAGAATAGTGTCATCAGCATATTGAAGAATTGAAACCCCTCCCTCGACAAGGTGGGGTATCAACCCTCCTACTTGTCCATCCTCCTTTGCTCGGTCAATTAGGATAGCCAACATATCTACGACCATGTTAAAAAGGATAGGAGATAGTGGATCCCCTTGCCTTAAACCTTTTAAGGTTTGAAAGTAATGACCGATGTCATCATTCACCTTAATGCCCACGCTACCCCTTGGACAAACCGAGCAACCCATTCACACCAGACTGGAGAGAAACCTTTCATTCGTAAAACTTGTTGTAGGAAAGACCAGTTCATCTTATCGTAAGCTTTCTCAAAATCAATTTTAAATAGCACCCCATCCATCTTTTTCCGCTGTAGTTCATGAATCGTTTCATGGAGCACTACAACTCCTTCTAAAATATTTCTACCTGGTAGAAACGCAGATTGGGTAGGACGGATAACCCTACTCGCAATAGATGTTACCCGATTAGTTCCCACTTTGGTGAATACTTTGAAACTAACATTGAGCAAACAAATTGGTCGAAATTGCTCAATACGACTTGCGTCCTCTTTTTTTGGTAACAAGGTAATAACCCCAAAATTGAGCTTAAAGAGAGATCACCCTCATGGAGTTGGAAAAACATAGCCATTAAGTCCCCTTTAATGACAGGCCAAAATTTCTGATAAAACTCCGCAGGAAACCGTCTGGTCCCGGAGCCTTATTTTTCTCCATTTGAGAAATAGCGTCAAATACCTCCTTTTCCGAAAAAGGGGATGTAAGGATACTATTTTCATCTGGAGAAATCTGTGGCATATCATCAGTCATGTCCTCAATCAAAGAGACGTAGCTCGGAGCCGATGCCCCAAACAGTTTCTTATAAAACTCGGAGATGAAAACCCGCAAGTTTGCCTCTCCTACTATCGTACCCTCATCTTGTTCCAACTGAAAGATTTTCTTTTTTCTATGTTTTCCATTAGCAATGAGGTGGAAATACCTCGTGTTACTCCCCCCTTCTTGTATATATTTAACCTTAGCCCTTGAGCCCACTTAGATTCTTCATCTCGTTTTAGCTTAGCTAAATTCATCAGCCTCTTTTTTCGCAGCCCGTTCGGCTATAGTAAGAGGGATAGACTCAGCTTTTATATCAAGTTCATCAATCAGAAGAGTTAAACTTTCCTTTTGTTTTTTGTATTCACCACTCAAATTTTTAGCCCACCCTCGTAGAAATTGCCGCAAATGTCTAATCTTATTTTGCCATCGCTCAACCGGGTTCGCCCCGAGATGGATCGATATCCACTCTCGACGAACTAATTCGAAAAAACCCTCTTGGCGCATCCACGAGAGTTCAAAAGAAAAATGGCATTTGTTACCAACATGAGCCTGAGTCCCAGAATCAATAATCAAAGGCGTGTGATCTGACCCCGTTCGGGTCAAAGCATGCACCGACACAAGTGGGTATTTCTGCTCCCATTCAATACTAGCGAGGAAACGATCTAATTTCTCATAGGTTGGGTTGTCCCCAAGCTGGCCCAAGTGAATTGTCTGCCAGATAGCCTTTAAATCTAAACTTTCAATAATAGCATTAAAAATAAAGGGCCACCTTGCATTGAAATTATTATTACTCTTTTCTTCCTGCCGTCTAATAATATTAAAATCTCCTCCAACCAAGATCGGCAGTGGTTCGTTTTCGCAAATCCGAACCAACTCCGCCAAAAATTCCGGTTTCTTTGAGTCCTGTGCTGCCCCGTAAACCACCACAAAGGCCCATAAGAAACCATCCTCTATAGTTTTAACGTGAAATTTGACGCAGAAATCTCCTGACACAACGGTTTGTGCTATGAGATTTGCATCATTAAAACCTATCAACATTCCCCCAGAACGCCCATGAGGCGGAAGACAAAACCACGTAAAGTTTTTCCCACCCGCTAGAAATTGCAGAAAATGAGCAGCAAACGTCGATCTACCTGTCTCCAAGACAGCAATGAAGTCTAAATCATGCTCTCTAACGAACTCATTCACCGCTTGATGCTTAGCGTGATCACCGAACCCGTTACTATTCCAAATTAAGCCTCTCATTTTACTTTTTTATTTTTTTAATCCTATCACTTCTCCTAGGTTTTGGAACAACCAATTACTTTCTTCCGGTTACGTTTAACCGTGTTTAAAGTAATATTAAGATCCGTATGATCCTCCGTAATCTCAGCATCAAAATCGTCGAGATCCTCACTCAAATCAGATGCATTGCGTATAACCAGACTCGATTTAGAGTCAAAAGCATCGACATCAAAATTGTTCTTAAGATAAGTGATAGATCTAATATGCTCCGACTACATCATACCCACTATAGACGAACGAATTTGATCCTTATTTTTACCTAAAGAGACCCCTAGTTTATCCGCTCTAGCCTTAATTTCGGAATGAGAGAATGACAGTAAAGACAGGGTAGAAGGAGCGTTCGTACCTGCCACGAAGGCCAACTCCTTCTTCTTAGCTAGGGCCATAGCCCGCTGCTCCTGGGGCATGTCCGCATCAGGTTTTGCTCGCAGCCGAGCGTTGGAGCGCACCTCCATCTCCGCTGCGGTGATGCCCCCATATGCCACGACTTCGGCCTCGGTAGGCCTAATCGTACGCGGGAGACCTGCTGCCAGCCCCAACCCGCCTGGTTGAGGCGAGCAAGGCCCCGCCCCGGCGTCCGTCACACGTAGCACAACCCCACTCAACCCTCCTGGTTGGAGTGGTTGTGCCGCCACCCCGCAGAACGCCTCGTCGAGGCACCGGGCCACCGGTACAGCCCGGTCGCTCGCTCCAATCCGCGCCGTAGACGAAGGACGTGGCGACGGTTCGCCACGTACCGCACCCGCCGACACAGCAGTGGGCGCCACGCCGCGCCGTCCCGTATCCGTCCTCGGTTCTCGGGCTGCGCCGAGAGCCACACCTGCCTGTGGCGCAGACGCCGAAGCCAGAGGGGACACCGGTGCGTCCCCCTCTCCCTCGGGCGTAGAAGGGCCAGAGGATGGACCTCCGGCGGCACCCGCAGCAGGTGACCGAGCTACAGCAGCAGCCTGAATACGCTGTGCCCAATCGCTCGCAGCAGCCCACAGGCGTCCTGTACCGATTTTGCCACCAATGGAGACATAACGACTCCGGGAGAGAACGATTTCTTTCCCCCGGTGCCCTCCACTTGCTTCCCAGCACTCGATGACAACCCACTAGGACCACCTGGTTCCTTCTCTTTAGCTTTCCCCTTGTCTGCAACATCATCACGCCCCTCATGTGTAGAACCAGAACCATCATTGTCATTCTCGTCGGAATCCTCCTTGTTGGAGTCAATAGCCATCGGAACCTCCTCATCAGAATTAGGGTCCTCAACAGTAAACTTTAGCTCATAGAAACCATCTCTAATAAAAACAGACCATTTACCCGGGATTACCGAATAGTCCATACACCCCACCAATATGCGTAACACACCATGCTTCCTGGTGAATTTCATGTCCACCTTGATAGTTTTGCCGAAAAGAGATCCGAGACTCCAAAGAAGCAAAAAATCACCCCTATGAGGAGAGGGGATATCCGAAACTCTGATCCAAACCTCAGGTAATGTCCATAGGGGCTTGAAGACAGCCGCCCAGACCTCCACCGTAATCACACAAGGGCTATTAGGGATATGACAAGCCCCAAAAACGATCATACGATCAAGCTCACTCCTGGATGGGAAGGACACCTTGAACACATTGTCTCCCAGCTCTATCACCTCCCATTTGAACTGCTCGGAGGGAACCAATCTCTGTAACTGAACAACAACCTCATCAACGGAAAGCGATCCTCCCGTTACTGTGAGCTTACCCAGCCTCGTCGAGTCGATCTTTGGCTTGTGAGAAGCCGTAACCACTGCCTCATAAAACATCAATCTCTCATCAAGAAAGCCATGTGTGATAACCTGCTGCTTCACAGCAGACAACAGGTGGCAATCCTCAGGCTCATGACCAGATCCCTCACAATAATTGTTGGGAATATGCCCTAGAGGCAATCATGTATGATGTAATTCCCACTGTATTCATAAAGTTATTAAGTTGTCCTTATTTTGAACATCTGATATATGTCATTGAATATGTGATTCGATTGTGGAACTGTATATTCATGTTGTTCATACTAGATTGTCCTTGGTCATTTAGGTTGTGCTGGACACACACCCTAGACTAATGTGAGTGTTGGCTGATGACACGGTTCCACTTGTCATGGGCATGGTGATGCCATTCCAACGTTCACGGACTTGGCTAAAGAGTTTAGCAAGTGGGACTGACCCACATTGAGATCCAACGATCAAGTCGTCATTTGCATGTCTCAATCAATGTAATCCTTAGACCTGAGGTTGTCGCACAATCCGAGTTGTGGATCACCGACTTAGGTTCTGTCAAACGTTGTTCTGTGACAAGGCAACTATAAAGGCAGAGTTCAGGTCGAATGAGAAGCAAGCTGCGTGATGTGGATAATCAAGATGGGATTTTGCCCCTCCGAATGGAGAGATATTCTCTGGGCCCTCTCGAGTGATATGATTCAGGAAGCATGGCCATGCGCGACTCAGTTAAGTGTTAACTGTGTCGATTGACTAAGAGTTAGTCAGATGAATCACATATCACGGATCGGGAAGAGAGTTGAGCTATTTAAGGGATGACGATAAATCGCCTAGCTCGACAAGGTATATCGTGAGGCAAAAGGACTAAGATGAATATCACATTGAAAGGTATGTCGTCATGACTCAATGGTACTTGGGAGTCGACACGTTTCTGCTAGGGCCCGCTACCGATTGATCGATTGGGAGTTGGACTCCAATCGTGTCCAAGTCGCCATGAGCCTGCAGGGTCGCACACTTGAGAGCGGGAGCAAGTATTGGTTGGGTTGGACCCGAACCAGAAATGGACTGAGTTAGTGAGTCGGACTCACAGAGGGAATGGGCCACAAGTGTTGTGCAGCCCATTACCATACGCTATATAAAGAGGGGCGCAGGTTGCCCAACGGGCACGTTAGTCCACTCTCCCATGCGTTGGGAACCCTAGCCCCACTCAGTCCAGCCGCCGCACCGGACCTAGCAGTCCGCCGTCGGAGCTCTCCTCGTACGTGGATACCGGCAAAGGTGCTGTACGTTCAGCACTTCGACGTTCGAGGGATTGGATCGGCCGGACCGGATCGTGGGACTGCACTGCCCCGACGCGCTGCATCGATAATCCGCACCTGCGCGTCTAGTGGTAATACTCGTGGCCTTCTACCTCGGCTAGATCTTGGAAGCATCGCGTAAGAAAAGTTTTTGTTTATCTCTACACGTTCCAACAATGGTATCAGAGCAGTAGTTTCTGGTATTAGGCCCGAGATCCGTACATATGTGATATGTAGTTAGAGTTAGATGTGATCTAATTGCTGTTTTGGTGGTCAGTCTATGAGATAGATCGGTTTTGTACAAGGTTGATTGGATCAATCGTACTCGGGGTTAATGGATGATCTGGTTTCCGTGATCATACTGCTAAGGTCGTGGAACAACTTACCCCTACCGGTCGGTTTCCGCCATCGGGGTATACCGTGACACATAAATCCAGTTGCGGTGATCGAAGATCAAAAAGTTTGGTCGAATCGGAATACGGATCCGATTCGGGACCGCCGGCTTCGCCCTGTCGTAGCGACTTAGATGTCGTTGCGAGTTCACAACGCCGGTAGATATCGTATCTATGCATAACTTGTTTTTGCAGGAAGTTGTGAATGGTATGGCTTATGTGCATGTGATGTGTGTAATCCATACATGATCTGCGTATCATGTTTGTGTCAGCCGGCTGGAGCCTAGGTGCTGTCATTTTATTGTATACCGGCCTGCGTGTCGGATTCTCTATGTAAATTTTCATTTACTAGCTAGTGTAGCTTGTTGGAGAACCCGGAAGGCATGCAAGTCGATGTACAAGTCGGCTACATGGAGCAAGATGGCACGTGACAAAAGTTGGCACGAGTCGACTTGCAAGCTTTGTGGAGATGGAGATCACCATGAACAGAGCCATACCATTTCACATTATAATTACTTTATTTGTGTTATTGTGATGTCTCTATTTACCTCTATTTAGATAGTTGGTAGATTCTTTAATCCCTCAAAGAAGGTCTAGTCGGTCGCCCCGCCAGTGCTGCACCATCACAAGTTGGACATTCTTGGTAGTGGGCTCATAAAATTGAGGTGCTACCAATTCTTTCCGGTTAGGTGGGTTTGAGTCGGACTCTTACGAGCAGAAGCACTTGGTAATCTAGACGAGTCCATCACAACGGTTGTGGGGCTCGGGGCGAGGTAGGTTGGGAGCCGGGGCATGTGATGTCACCCAACTAACAGGAGTCGTATTGGATACGATTGGCAAGGTGTTGCCTACCTAGATCACTTGACGGCTAGCGGTGATGCTAAAGCTCACTAGTCGGCTTGCTTATTTAGGATCCTGAATCACTTAGCAACCATCGGAGGGGTGTTGGTTCTAGTGGGAGCATAAGTATTAAAACGTTTAATATGCCTGCTCTTTTATGAATACATGTCTTAAGTGTTTTTTGCGTATTTTCTGTTGTAGATCAATGGCACCTACCAACCTTCCTCAGTTGTCCACTTTTGCGTTGAGGTCAATCCTAGAGAAAGATAAGCTTAATGGAACTAATTTCACCAACTGGTATCGTAATCTGAGGATAGTCCTCAAGCATGACAAGAAAGAACATGTTCTAGAAACTCCACTTCCAGATGAGCCTGATGACGATGCGACTGTCGCTGTCATGAATGCCTACCGTAAGGCTAGAGATGAGTCTACGGAAATCAGCTGTCTTATGCTTGCACACATGGAACCGGACTTGCAGCAGCAGTTCGAGAATGTTGAGGCCTATGATCGAAAGCCTCAAAAGTATGTTCCAGACTCAAGCAAAGACTGAGAGGTATCAAGTCTCTCAAGCTTTGCTTGGCTGTAAGCTGAAAGACGGCGATCCACTGAGTCCGCATGTAATCAAGATGATTGGTTACATACAGTCTTTGGATCGGCTGGGCTTCCCAATTAACGAAGAGTTCGCTACTGATATAATTCTGAACTCTCTTCCTAGTGCGTATGGTTCGTTCATTTCGAACTACCATATGCATGGTATGGATAAGAGTATCACTGAATTACATGGGATGCTCAAAACGGCAGAGGCTGATATCAAGAAAGGCACCAGTCAAGTGTTGATGGTGCAGAATAAGGCTAAGTTCAAGAAGAGTTCTTGGACTAAGAAGAAGAAGGATAAGTCAGGAGGTAGCGCCCATGGCCCTGTCCAGAGTGCTCCCTCAAAGACCAAGCCTTCTCTTACAGCCGGAGCCAATTGCTTCTATTGCAAGCAAGATGGCCACTGGAAGAGGAACTGCACCAAGTATTTGGCTGACAGAGCCAAGAGTGGAGGTGTGACTTCCAACTCAGGTACGCTTGTGTGCAATGTTATAGACATTTATCTTGCTGATGCGCCTAATAGTTCTTGGGTATATGAACCGGATCAGTTATTCACATATGCAACTCGTTGCAGGGACTGGTAAGAACTAGGAGCGTGGCAAGAGGAGAGGTTGACATTCGGCAACAAGGCGAGAGTCGCTGCGTTGAAAGTCGGCACGCAACTTCATTTACCTTCAGGATTTATTTTGGAACTAAATAATTGTTATTATGTTCCAGCGCTTAGTCGAAACATTATTTCCGCCTCATGTTTGATGAGACAAGGTTATGAGTCGAATATTAAGAATAATGGTTGTTCTTTATTTGAAAGATATGTTTCATGGCTTTGCACCCGTTCAGAACGGGTTATTTATTTTAAATCTTGATAGTGAATCGATCTATAACATAAATGTTAAAAGGTTGAAACAAATGATCTGAATATGACTTACTTTTGGCATTGTCGGCTTGGTCATATAGTTGGAAGCGCATGAAGAAGCTCCATGATGGACTTCTAACTTCGTTTGACTTAGAGTCATTCGAGACATGCGAATCATGCCTACTAGGCAAGATGACCAAGACACCTTTTGCAAGGAGTTGTGAAAGGGCGTCCGACTTGTTGGAACTAATACATAGTGATGTATGTGGTCCAATGAGCACGACAGCCAGCGGTGGTTATGAGTACTTCATTACCTTCACTGATGATTTGAGTAGGTATGAATATATCTATTTAATGAAACACAAGTCGGAAGCCTTTGAAAAGTAAAAGGAATTCCAGAGTGAGGTACAAAATCAGCTCGGCAAGAAAATAAAGTTTCTACAGTCGGACCGTGGAGGCGAGTACATGAGCCATGAGTTTGATGACCATCTAAAGAGTTGCGGAATAGTTCCTCAACTCACTCCGCCGGGTACACCGCAGAGAAACGGTGTATCGGAACGGAGAAATCGGACCTTGTTGGACATGGTACGATCAATGATGAGTCGGACAGATCTACCTTATCATTTTGGGGTTATTGTCTAGAAACTGCAGCTTTCACACTAAACAGAGTACCATCAAAGTCAGTAGAGAAGACACCACATGAGATGTGGACTGGTAAAAAGCCAAGTTTGTCTTTTCTTAAGATTTGGGGTTGTGAAGCATTTGTCAAGCGACTTCAGTCGGACAAGCTCACGCCCAAGTCGAATAAGTGTATTTTCATGGGGTCCGAGGGAAACCTTGGGGTACTACTTCTACAACCGGGAAGAGGGCAAAGTGTTTGTCGCGGAATGGTGTCTTCCTTGAGAAAGAGTTTCTCGGTCGGGAAGTCAGTGGGAGCACAGTGCAACTCGAAGAAATTCGAGAGGAACCGGCTAGGGGCGAGTCGGCGAACGCCTTGGAGGCTGAGCCGGTCGTGGTACCTACACCGGTAACAGCACCTGAACCACGGAGATCTGCCAGATTACAGGGTGCTCGAGATGTTTTACTGTTAGACAGTAATGAGCCGGCAACTTATTCGGAAGCGATGGTGGGATCTGATTCCGAGTCATGGCTTGGAGCCATGAGATCCGAGTTAAAGTCCATGGATGAAAACCAAGTTTGGAATTTGGTTGATCTGCCTGACGGTGCAAGACCCGTCGAGTGCAAATGGGTCTTTAAGAAGAAAATTGATATGGAAGGAAATATTTCCGTCTATAAAGCACGACTTGTCGCGAAGGGGTTCCGACAGGTTCAAGGAGTTGACTACGACGAGACATTCTCGCCTGTAGCGATGCTTAAATCAATTCGGATCATGTTAGCCATAGCAGCCTATTTCGACTATGAGATATGGCAGATGGATGTCAAGACGGCTTTCCTTAATGGAAATTTGACTGAGGACGTGTATATGATACAGCCCGAAGGTTTTGTCGATCCGGCTAATGCTGCCAAGGTATGCAAACTTCAGAAATCCATTTATGGGTTGAAGCAAGCATCTCGGAGTTGGAACATTCGATTTGATGAGGTAGTCAAATCGTTTGGCTTCATCAAGAGCGATCACGATTCTTGTTTACACCAGAAGTTTAGTGGGAGCAAAATAAACTTTCTAATCTTATATGTGGATGACATATTACTGATTGGAAATGATGTCATGATGTTGCAAGAAACCAAAGAGTCATTGGAAAGGAGTTTCTCAATGAAGGATTTGGGTGAGGCAACTTACATATTAGGAATCAGGATCTATAGAGATAGATCCAGGCGGCTCATTGGATTGAGTCAGAGTACATATCTGGACAAGGTTTTGAAGAAATTCAAAATGGAAGAGTCCAAGAAGGGATTCTTACCGATGTCCCATGGCATAAAACTTAGCAAGACTCAGTGTCCTTCGACGACTGATGAGCGAAGTCGGATGAGCGTGATCTTGTATGCTTCGGCAATAGGATCCATCATGTATGCCATGATTTGTACTAGGCCAGATGTTTCCTATGCTCCAAGTGTTACGAGCAGATACCGGGATGACCCTGGCGAAGCCCACTGGGCAGCGGTTAAAAACATGCTTAAGTATTTGAGAAATACTAAGGAAATGTTCCTAGTTTATGGAGGTGATGAGGAATTCAGTGTAAAGGGTTACACGGATGCAAGTTATCTCACCGACTCAGATGATTCTCGTTCGCAATCGGGATACGTGTTCGTAATGAACGGAGGAGCTGTGAGCTGGAAGAGTTCCAAGCAAGATACGGTGTCTGCATCTACAACAGAGGCTGAGTATATTGCTGCCTCAGAGGCGGCAAAGGAAGCTGTTTGGATCAGGAACCTCCTGATGGATCTTGGTGTGGTTCAGGGCGCGTCCAATCCTTTGGACGTATATTGTGACAACAATGGTGCTATCGCACAGGCCAAGGAACCTAGACAACACCAGAAAAACAAACATATACTCATGCGGTACCACCTCATTCGCCAGTTTGTCGAACAAGGTGATATTAAGTTATGCAAAGTACACACGGATGCAAACATTGCAGATCCATTGACAAAGGCGCTACCACAGCCTAAGCATGAGGCGCACACGAGAGGTATGGGCATTAGATGACTAGGCATATGATGCCAGGATGATTGACTCTAGTGCAAGTGGGAGACTGTTGGGAATATGCCTAGAGGCAATCATGTATGATGTAATTCCCATTCATAAAGTTATTAAGTTGTCCTTGTTTTGAACATCTATATGTCATTGAATATGTGATTCGATTGTGGAACTATATATTCATGTTGTTCATACTAGATTGTCCTTGGTCATTTAGGTTGTGCTTGACACACATCCTAGACTAATGTGAGTGTTGGCTGATGACACGGTTCCACTTGTCATGGGCATGGTGATGCCATTCCAACGTTCACGGAGTTGGCTAAAGAGTTTAGCAAGTCGGACTGACCCACATTGAGATGCAACGATCAAGTCGTCATTTGCATGTCTCAATCAATGTAATCCTTAGACCTGAGGTTGTCGCACAATCCGAGTTGTGGATCACCGACTTAGGTTCTGTCAAACGTTGTTCTGTGACAACTGACAAGGCAACTATAAAGGCAGAGTTCGGGTCGAATGAGAAGCAAGCTGCGTGATGTGGATAATCAAGATGGGATTTTACCCCTCCGAATGGAGAGATATTCTCTGGGCCCTCTCGAGTGATATGATTCAGGAAGCATGGCCATGCGCGACTCAGTTAAGTGTTAACTGTGTCGATTGACTAAGAGTTAGTCAGATGAATCACATATCACGGATCGAGAAGATAGTTGAGCTATTTAAGGGATGACGATAAATCGCCTATAGCTCGACAAGGTATATCGTGAGGCAAAAAGGACTAAGATGAATATCACATTGAAAGGTATGTCGTCATGACTCAATGGTACTTGGGAGTCGGCACGTTCTGCTAGGAGCCGCTACCGATTGATCGATTGGGAGTTGGACTCCAATCGTGTCCAAGTCGCCATGAGCCTGCAGGGTCGCACACTTGAGAGCGGGAGCAAGTATTGGTTGGGTTGGACCCGAACCGGAAATGGACTGAGTTAGTGAGTCGGACTCACAGAGGGAATGGGCCACAAGTGTTGTGCAGCCCATTACCATACGCTATATAAAGAGGGGCGCAGGTTGCCCAACGGGCACGTTAGTCCACTCTCCCATGCGTTGGGAACCCTAGCCCCACTCAGTCCAGCCGCCGCACCGGACCTAGCAGTCCGCCGTCGGAGCTCCTCCTCGTACGTGTGGATACCAGCAGAGGTGCTGTACGTTCAGCACTTCGACGTTCGAGGGATTGGATCGGCCGGACCGGATCGTGGGACTGCACTGCCCCGACGCGCTGCATCGATAATCCGCACCTGCGCGTCTAGTGGTAATACTCGTGGCCTTCTACCTCGGCTAGATCTTGGAAGCATCGCGTAAAAAAAGTTTTTGTTTATCTCTACGCATTCCAACAATAATCACACGCAATAACCGTGCAATCAACACTCAAATGACCCTGCACACCACATTTCACTTAGCTTTATCTTTCTTTGCTTTTTTCGTGACCAAGTCATCATCACAATCAGAAACAGAAGCCAAATCCGCACTCACCGTCGCCGTTTGCAACCGTGGTTGGACTCCCTCTCCTCTGGTCGTGTTAGTGGCAGCAAGACGCCGCGCAGCCACAAAATCAGCACCCGTGACGGGGAGGGTAACGGTGCCGGGAGGTCGTGCAGCAGGTACAGCTGCCGATGTGCTCGGTAACACATTAGCTGCCGCTGCAGCATGCTGCACCACGGTCACAGGAGCTGCTTGTAACATCCCAAGTATGAAAATCATCCACTTAGAATGTTTGTTGCATGTTTATTAAAGCATTGCATCATGTCATCATATTTTGTTTCTATGTTGTTTGCATTTGTTTCTTAATTATTGCAATTGTTTTCCACTGTTTTCACAACTCAAATTCAAACCTTTTTCAAACAATGGTTTCATACTTGCTCTGTTACAACATTTTGTATAAAAATCACAAATAATAACAATCAATTGGTTCCATGTTTTCCAATAGTGATCACTTGGGAAAATAATGGTTTTAAATCAGTTATTTATTTTCCAAACACATTAAAATTCAAATCCAAGCACCCAAAACAGAACCATTTTGAAATCATGTTGTTACCAAATCAAATCAACTCAATTTGCTTTTATCTTAGGGGTTACCCTATGTTCAATATTGGTTTTAAATAATGGTTATTAATATTAACAAATGCACCCAAAATTGGTTCAAATTTCAAAAAGCTTTCAAACCTTTAAATTTTTGAAAATAAAAGTTACCAACTGGTTGTATTTGGACTAAGGAGCTTCTCCAAAAAAATTTCCAAATTTTTCCATTAATTAAACCTATCCTTTTCTTCCCATTTCTCTTTCAGCAAAAAAAAAAACAGAGAGCAAAAAAAAATAAAGCAAAACGCAGCGCGCGCAGCAGATAAGCTAGCCCAGCCCGTTTCTACCCCGCGCGCGCGGCCCAGCCCACCTAGCGGCGCGCGTACCGCTTCATCCTTTCTTTTCATCGTCTTCCCGGAGTACGGCCGGGAATCCGTGCTGCCACGTCGCCGTACGGCCATCCTCGACGGCCAGGAGAGCACCGCGACCCCCTATATCTACCCTAGACCCCCCTGGCGCCAACCCTAGTCCCTAGGTCCTCGCTCCCCGCGCCGCGCCGCCATCTTCCCTCCTCTCTGTCGCATCTCCCTCTCTGCTAGCTACCTCGCCGGAGAACCTCCTCTGAATCCGGCCACCGCGACGACGCCATGACTCTCCACTCCCCCACCTAGCCCCTGAAACCGAAAGCACTCTGCTTCCTCTACGTTTCGGACACGGGAGCTCAACAGGAGATCACCCACACCTTCCCCGCCGTCCACGACAACGCCGCCGTCGAGCTCACTGTTCCCCTCTGCAACCCGACACATCCCGGTGAGCTCCCCGCGATACCCTCTCTACCATCTCTCCCTCTGTCACTTGCGCGTGATCCCGTGCACGCCTCTGCATCCAACCACCCACCGCAGCGAGCACGTCCACGGTGTTCTCTCCCGCCGGCGAGCGACGAACAGCTGCTGACAGCAGGTTCAGTCAGCGCGTGCGCGCGGGTTTCAGATAATAGGGGGACATGTTAACCTGTATGCGTCGCGTACTCTGTCGAACAACTGAACGCAGCGCAGCTGGTTGCGCTCTCTCTGAATCTTGCGCTGGTCACGGGTTCGAGCCCCCGCAAGCGCCCAACTTTTTTGGGTATTTTTCGCTTCAGCGCGCAGGCCCACCAGTCGGTGACTGCCACTGCCACGCGTGCGTGCGCAGCGCCACGCTGGCGTCTGGCCCACGCGGCAGCGACAGTGGGTAGATAGCAGTGCGGTAGGAAAAGTCCCTGCGAATTTCTGTTTTCCAAAATCAATTTTAAATAGCAGATTTAAACATGGAATTTCAAACCTTAATATCTTCCATTCTGTTAATCCAATAAATAAAAAGTTTATATGTTTTCTGATCCAAATTTCCTAATCTTTCCAAATAACCTATTTGTGTACTGTTTTGACAATTACAAATGTATTTGAAATTCAAACTTAAATAATTCAAATGCTAATTTAGAAATTCAATAACTAACTATTTATTAATCCAATAAATGCAAATAAAATATGTTTTCCATACCATTTTAAATAACCTATTCATATATAATTTTTGTTTCATGGTTTGAATAATTTAAATTGCCTAAATAATTTAATACTTATTTAATTCAATTAAAATTTGATAAAATCATAACTTGCTCAAAATAAAATAATTTTGAACATGCAAAATATGTTTTCAAACCACCAAAGTGTGAACTTTTCAAATATGAGTTTGAAATTATGTTTTGGAACAAATAAAAATTCAATTAAATTCAAACTTGTTTTAAATTCATTTAAAACTTGTTTAATATTGTTTAATTCATAATTAAATAATCCTAACTCCTATTTCAATAATTGAAACATGTAATCCAACTAAAATTTGATGTTCTTTTCAAATATAAACTTTGTTATTTGTTTTGAACAATTTAAATGGTTG
Source organism: Alopecurus myosuroides (assembly GCA_028641055.1). Lineage (NCBI taxonomy): Eukaryota > Viridiplantae > Streptophyta > Magnoliopsida > Poales > Poaceae > Alopecurus > Alopecurus myosuroides. The sequence goes on from CM054057.1 coordinate 744,329,574, forward strand.
AAAACAACAACTACTTGTGTGTCACCTTTAAGGCACCCAAAAATTCCCTAAAATTAATAACAAAATTCTAAATTGCTACACCCTATCTTAATTTGATTCTAATGTTGTTATTTTGCTGTTTTCCTTTTGCATGCATCATACTAAACCACTAGCACATGTTGATTAGTTGGTAAACAAATAATCTAACCAAAATCCATGGGCTTCTCATATGCAACTCAAAATTGCATATGTGTCCATTTAAATTGTGTTATCATATCAATTAGTTTATTTTGATGCATCTATTAACTTGTCATGCATCATATTTGATTGTGCACTATGCCATGATGATGATTGTTTATATTCTGCCTTGTTTGTTTGCTTCTTCTCGGATAGACGACGACGTTGATACCGACGACCTTTACGACACCCCTTCTGAGGATCTAGCTCAGTACCCGGCTACTGGGTTTGCAGGCAAGTTATCACTCACATGAACCACTTTGTTCCTTTCAACATTGGTTACCGATACTTTCCATTGATTCTTTTCTGCTAGCCTTAGTGGTAGCTGTTTCTGTTACGAACCTATCACATGATACCCTAAACCCTGATATTGCCATCACCTCCAGTCCTAAAACCCCGTTGCTTGGGCCCGTGTCTTACTAGCATGCTTAGGGTTGTTTTGCTCGAGTCTGTTATCAGTTACTTTTGTTATTATATTCTGTTATATTCTGGGCTCGATGTTAAACAACACCTGTTAATTTGAGGAAATAATAATTTGTGATAAGGCACCGGCAGGAGGCCCGGCGTGGTTTTGAGGCCTGCTAGTGTCGACCCTAATAGGAAAAGGGTCTTGTCTACTGATCCATGATGAGCGCATTATCCGCATGTGGGAAGCGTGTATGGGCGCCCCCCTCAATTTGACTCGATCCGCATCTCGTCCAAATCACCACACTTAGTTCGGGCTTTCCATTTGATGCACGCATATGCAGGTACGAACCCGAGGCCAGAGTGGAATTTTTGTAGTCGGCATTTAGGGCGGCGTGGTCTTCCAGTGCTATGAGGGTCGTCCTTTTCTTCGGGGGGCTCGATTAGCCGCGCACGCACAGCACGTGGTGCTTTGGGCTTGATGCGAAGAAGAGTTGAGTTGTGTTGAGTGCCCCGCTTGGTGGGAAAGGCCTTCCCATCTGGCGGGTTATTCTTACGTGTACGGCCAAATTGGTGCACCCCTGCAGGGATAAATCTTCTCGAGAAGCCGTGTTTTCCGCGGTTATGGTTGACTTGGTGAAAGTACTGGCTAACAAGTACTCAGAACAACTTACACCTAACTAATGATAACTTGACTAGTAATAGGGTTATTGACACAACAACTTGATCCATCATTAATCCAACTGTGTGAGTTATCCTCGGATTGCTTCTTTGGATAAGGGGCGAGATCCAGGATGGGTTTGTTTGGTGGTTAGCTATAGTTGGTTACGATACGCTATCTTATCTCTTTCTGATACACCGGAAATGGTAGTATGTTCTGTAGTTGGTTAGTGCAGCCAGTTGCAGCATCTTTCATACCCTTTTCTTCTGTTGATCCCAAGGCATCTGTGCTTGGTGTTGACGGGTTACACTTTGGTGAACTGTGAGTCTTGCTTGCCAGTACGTTGTTGTACTGACCCCTTTGGGGCTGTGGTTTACGCAGACTACGACTACGGCTACGATGACCACCAGGATGGCTACTTCGTGGAGTTTGACGAGACTGCAGACGAGTAGATAGCTGGACCAGGGCTGGATCCAGGACCTACGTGGATGGGCTTCGTCTTCTTTATTTTCTCCGGCTTCTGAAGCCTGTTGGATTTGTCTGTACCCAGACACCGTTGATTGCTTCCGCTGATGTAATGAATGCTATGTTAGGACATGTGTCCTCTGGATGATTGTATTTATTATTTCTGCCTTAGTGAAGGCCATTTGCAACCTTATTTCAATCTTTTGTGTCTTAGAGGCATGTTGTGTTATCCTTTTGTTCAAAACCGTTGACGTACCATGTGTGTATGGTATGAAGTACGTCAATGGTAGTATCCTGATTTCTACGGGATAGTTTACATCGACGGTGAACAGTAACGGTTGGTTGTCGCACATAAGTGCTGGCCTACCCGTAAGGGGACGCGGGAGCCGTTAAGCCCCGTAATCCAACCAAAATACTGTTCAGTTCGTACGGTGAGTATCCTCTAGAAGTCCGGGTGCGACAAATGGTATTAGAGCCTGTCTGTCTGTAGGATCCCTTTTTACTGGTCGCAGTTGAGTCTAGAAACTATTTTGTAGCTATATAGGAAAAATGAAACGTGAGAGTAGGAATTCTGCCATTTTTCTTCTTTCCCCACCCACCCACCCTTTTCTGGTAAGGAAGTGCAACGTTGTTTTCTGTTCTCACCTAAACTTTCAAGTTAGGATTTCACGTGTTTTGGGTTCTCCGTAGTACCTCAGGACTTTTGGTCTCGTTTTCCCGATGTTGCTTCGATATCCTGTTCTTCTAAAGAACCTTTCGTCCGTTGAAACCTTGCTGTTGTTTTCCACTTCATTTCTTCTACCGGAGTCTAATCAAAACCTCCCAAATCATCTACAGATGGATCTCAGGTTTTACCCGCAGGTGGTTCGGATGACTCGCTGTGAGAGCACCGCCGGTTATCTGGAGATGCTGAGAGACATGGTTACCTATCTGGGGTTCCATTGGGCACCAGAGTACCAGGTCTACGAGCAGCAGCGAGAGTTTGACCAGACCTGCTACCGGGCTATCGTCTACATTCTGTCAGATGATGGCAGGAGCGTTGTCCACCGCTACGAGGCAGTAGGTTCCACAGTGGATATGGCCGTGCAGCAGGCAACTTACGTGAGTCTCACCGTCCTACGTGCTGACTACTGGGGGTTTGATGATTCCATCTATCGTCACATCCCCCGTGGTTACATCACATCGGCGGGAGTTCACTTCACTCTCCACAGCAACCTGGATACCTACGAGTCTGATAGCTCCAGGCTGCACACCACTGCCCAGTTCGTGAGGCACAGTGACGCAGTTGCTTCCACACTTTCTCAGGAGTTAGCCTCAGTCAGGGAGCAGCTCCACCTTGCTCTCACTCGTCTGGCGACGTACACCACAGACTTTGTTGGAGATGAGCGCTTTGCACGTTGCGTTCAGACAGCTGGGTTACCGCTGCCAGATGCTGGAGGTTATGAGCCGATCAGAGGCCCACTTCTCGACCTCGGAGCTGGTTACACAGGGATTCCCCGTTTTGGAGCACAGGGAGACGACGCTTTCTACTTCACCACACCGAGAGTTGCTCTCAGAGCAGTCCCGCTCTACGTGGATCGTCGTCATACCTACTTCCGTGGGATTCCTCCTCACCGTATCTCTCGTCGTACTACTCACCGCCGTCCTGCGTGATGAGCATGGGAGTACCGATGTATCCGTTCCTAGCTATGATTAGTTATCCTGTGGCATTCGAACCATGTGTTGGTCTGTTGGATATTCTGATGTATTTGAACATGTGATGATGTACCTGTTGGTTATCTATTCATGCGTCGGAATAATCTCTCTTTCGGTTACCAAGTCTATCCTTTGCTGTTATTGTGCTAAAATGCATTTCTGTTCAGGATGCCTCCAACCAGGAACACCATGCCTGAACCACCTCCGCTCACGGAGCTGTTGACTCGGATGACTCAGGTCGTGGCTCAGATAGCCCAGATCCAGGCTAACCAGCACAACAACCAGAATGCTCCGCGAGTCAGCATCAAGGAGTTTCTGAGCATGGGGCCGAGAGCTTTCGTGGCAACACGTGAGACTCTCGATGCTGATGACTGGATCAGGGAGATGAACAGGGCCCTGGAGATTGCTCATGTTGCTGAGGAAGATAAGGTCAAGTATGCCACCTACCTACTGAAGGGTCAGGCAGCTACCTGGTGGGAGAACTACCAGACCATGAGAGCTGGCTATCCTATCACCTGGGGTTGTTTCAAGGATGCCTTCCTGAAGCACCACATCCCGGATGGTCTCATGGAAAGGATGCGTGAGGAATTCTGCTCTCTCAAACAGGGCAAGCTGGACGTCCTCGGCTACCAGAACGAGTTCAATCGTCTCGCTCGATACGCCGGTGACGAGGTGTCCACTGAAGCCAAGAAGATGGCAAGGTTCCGCCGAGGTTTTAACCCGGAACTGAAGTACGCTCTCACCAACATCAAGTGCAAGGACTTCGTGGAGCTCGTGAACACCGCGCTCAATGAGGAGAATGGGCGCAAGGCGTTCGAAGAGTCGCGCAAGCACTCGCGTGAGGGTGGTTCCTCCTCCAACATGACCACCCCTCCGCAGAAGCGCCGCATCTGGGTGCCAAACAGTGCTGTCACTAGGGCTCCAAATGCCCAAGCTTCTCCAGGCTTTGGTCCCCGCCCACCCAACCCATCTCAGATGCAGGGACAGAGGTTTCCAATGGGGCAGCCAAGGCCAGGTCCTCCTCGTGTCGTCACTTGCTTCAAGTGCAAGGAGACTGGGCACTACGCTGATAAGTGCACTCAGAGGCAGCTACCTCCACCACCTCCTCGCCCCAACACCAACCAGGCTATGGTGCGCGCTCCTCCGGCTAAAGCCTTCAACTCCAACAACAGGCCTGTCGGGAGGACCGCGAGGGTGAATCATCAAGGCCGACAAAGCTGAGGAAGCTGCTGACGTCGTTCTCGGTACATTCCCCGTTAACTCTAACCCAGCTAAAGTGTTGTTTGATACCGGAGCATCGCATTCGTTCGTGTCAAAGATCTTTGCAACAACAGTTAAACTACCTTTTGTTGGTTTGGGTTCCCCGCTAGTAGTAAACTCCCCTGGAGCAACTATGCAAACTTCCAAGATCAGTCATGAGAATCAGATCTTAATTGGAGGTCACATTCCTTGCTTCTCTCATTCTGCTTGGCAATTCTGACATTGATGTCATCCTTGGCATGGATTGGTTGAAGGCCAATAAAGCTACGATTGATTGTGCTAAGAAGTCAATAACTCTGTTCCACCCTTCCGGCCAGATAGTCTATTATCCAAGTGAATCAAGTTCTGTTCAGCTGTACACCCTGGATGCTAAACCTCTACCTCTGCTTGAAAATGTTCCGGTGGTTTGTGAATTCCCTGACGTCTTTCCAGAAGAGTTGCCAGGGATGCCTCCGGACAGAGCAGTTGAGTTCGTGATCGAGCTTGAACCAGGTACTGCACCAATCTCTAAGCATCCATACAAGATAGCTCCTCCTGAACTGAAGTTGTTGAAGGAGCAAATCGATATGTACATGGAGAAAGGTTACATTCAGCCTAGTTCCTCCGCTTGGGTTGCCCAACTCTGTTTGTTGCCAAGAAGGATCAAACAAAAAGACTCGTGGTTGACTATCGTCCTCTCAACGAGAAAACTATCAAGAACAAGTATCCAATTCCTCGTATCGATGATCTTTTTGATCAACTTGCTGGAGCCTCAATATTCTCAAAGTTGGACTTGAGGATGGGTTACCATCAAATAAAAATCAGAAAGGAAGATATTCCAAAAACAGCTTTCACCACTCGTTACGGTCTATATGAATACACCGTCATGTCCTTTGGTCTCACCAATGCACCGGCGACCTTCTCAAGACTCATGAATTCTGTCTTCCATGAATACCTCGACAAGTTCGTTGTGGTATATCTTGATGATATTCTGGTCTACTCCAAATCTGAGGAAGAACATGGAGAACATCTTCGCCTCACTCTCATGAAACTTCGCGAGCATCGTCTGTATGCCAAGTTCTCCAAATGTGAGTTCTGGATTCCAGAAGTTGCATATCTTGGTCATGTCATCTCTGCCAAAGGCATAGCCATTGACCCGGAAAAGGTTAAGGCAATTGTTGATTGGAAACCCCCTAAGACGGTGAAGCAAGTCAGAAGTTTTCTTGGCTTGGCTAGCTATTGCCGTCGTTTCGTCCAAAACTTTTCCAAGATTGCAAAACCTCTCACTGATCTCACCAAGAAGGACAAAAAGTTCATTTGGACTCCACAGTGTGATGAGAGCTTCAATCTCCTGAAGACTAAACTCACTTCCACCCCAGTTCTGGTTGGCCCAGATACTACCAAACCTTTCCAGATATTCTGTGATGCATCTCTCCAAGGTCTAGGAGCAGTTCTTATGCAAGAACGCCAAATTGTGGCTTATGCTTCACGTAAGTTGAACCCACATGAGCAAAACTATCCCACACATGATCTTGAACTTGCAGCAGTTGTGTTTGCCCTCAAGAAATGGAGACAATACTTGTTGGGTAACAAAACTGAAATCTTTTCCGATCACAAGAGTCTGAAATACCTTCGCTCAACCAGATCTGAACCTCAGGCAAAGGAGATGGATTGAAAAGATTAAGGACTTTGATCTCACAATTTCTTACACTCCAGGCAAGGCTAATGTTATGGCCGATGCTCTCAGTCGCAAATCCTATTGCAATAATCTCATGATCATGGAAAGCCAACCTCCACTTCATGAAGAATTCCAGAAGCTGAACCTTGGTCTTGTTCCACAAGGCTACCTTGCTAGCTTGACAGCCAGTCCAACTCTCGAGGACAAGATTCGTTCTGAACAACGTCGTGATACTGAAATCAAGAAGATGGTTGAGCACATCAAGGAAGGCAAGGAGAAATTCAAGTCCTTCTCAGTTGATGATAAAGGAACTGTGTTCTTTGAAGGACGCATTGCAGTTCCTCAAGTTCAAAGTCTAAAAGATATCATTCTCAAGGAGGCTCATGAAACTCCTCTCTCCATTCACCCTGGAAGTACAAAGATGTACCAGGATCTTAAGACTCTGTATTGGTGGCCTGGCATGAAACGTGAAATTGCTCAATACGTTTCTGAATGCGACGTTTGTCAACGTGTTAAGTCAGTCCATCAGAAAACAGCAGGTCTACTCTAACCTCTGAAAATTCCTGAGTGGAAGTGGGACATGATTGAAATGGACTTCGTTACTGGGTTTCCAAAGTCCAAAAAGGGCAACGATGCAATCTTCGTTGTTATTGATCGTCTCACTAAAGTAGCTCATTTCTTTGCTGTCAAGGAAACTATCTCAGCTAGCCAGTTAGCAGAGCTCTACACAGCAAAGATCGTTCCTCTACATGGTGTTCCATTGGAAATAAGCTCAGACCGTGGAAGTATCTTCACTTCTCATTTCTGGAAGAGTTTTCAAGAAGCTTTGGGCACTAAACTTCTGTTCAGCACAGCTTATCACCCTCAGTCTCAGGGGCAAGTCGAAAGAGTCAATCAGATTCTCGAGGATATGCTCAGAGCATGTGGTATCTCCTTTGGCATGAAATGGGAGGATTGCCTTCCATATGCTGAATTCTCCTACAACAACAGCTAACAGGCAAGCCTAGGCATGGCACCATTTGAGGCACTGTATGGTCGCAGATGCAGGAGTCCAATCAATTGGTCTGGAGCTGGTGAACGTTCACTCTTAGGCCCTGACATTGTTAAGGAAGCCGAGGAGAAAGTTCGTATCATTCGTGACAATCTCAGGATTGCTCAGTCTCGTCAGAAGAGCTATTATGATAGCAAGCACAGGGATATGATCTATGCACCTGGTGATAAGGCATATCTCCGTGTAACTCCTCTCAGAGGCACTCATCGTTTCGGTGTGAAAGGAAAGCTTGCACCAAGATACATTGGTCCTTTCAACATTCTCTCAAGGCGTGCAGAAAATGCTTATCGTCTTGAACTTCCAGAAAAGCTATCCAAGGTGCACGATGTGTTCCACGTGTCACAGCTCAAGAAGTGTTTCAAAGATCCAGATCGTGCAGTTGATCATGATTCTATCGAACTGCAAGATGATCTATCTTATGAGGAGCACCATATTCGTATTCTCGATGAGACCGAGCGTAAGACTCGCAACAAGAGCACAAAGTTCTTGAAAGTGCAATGGTCGCATCATTCCGATAAAGAGGCAACATGGGAGACCGAAGAGGATCTTCGCAAGAAGTATCCGGACCTTTTCATTTCTCAGTAGGAATCTCGGGGCGCGATTCCTTCAAGGGGGGGGGGGGCGTTTTGTAACATCCCAAGTATGAAAATCATCCACTTAGAATGTTTGTTGCATGTTTATTAAAGCATTGCATCATGTCATCATATTTTGTTTCTATGTTGTTTGCATTTGTTTCTTAATTATTGCAATTGTTTTCCACTGTTTTCACAACTCAAATTCAAAACTTTTTCAAACAATGGTTTCATACTTGCTCTGTTAATAACCATGGTTACATTTTGTATAAAAATCACAAATAATAACAATCAATTGGTTCCATGTTTTCCAATAGTGATCACTTGGGAAAATAATGGTTTTAAATCAGTTATTTATTTTCCAAACACATTAAAATTCAAATCCAAGCACCCAAAACAGAACCATTTTGAAATCATGTTGTTACCAAATCAAATCAACTCAATTTGCTTTTATCTTAGGGGTTACCCTATGTTCAATATTGGTTTTAAATAATGGTTATTAATATTAACAAATGCACCTAAAATTGGTTCAAATTTCAAAAAGCTTTCAAACCTTTAAATTTTGGAAAATAAAAGTTACCAACTGGTTGTATTTGGACTAAGGAGCTTCTCCAAATTTTTTTCCAAATTTTTCCATTAATTAAACCTATCCTTTTCTTCCCATTTCTCTTTCAGCAAAAAAAAACAGAGAGCAAAAAAAAATAAAGCAAAACGCAGCGCGCGCGCAGCAGATAAGCTAGCCCAGCCCGTTTCTACCCCGCGCGCGCGGCCCAGCCCACCTAGCGGCGCGCGTACCGCTTCATCCTTTCTTTTCATCGTCTTCCCGGAGTACGGCCGGGAATCCGTGCTGCCACGTCGCCGTGCGGCCATCCTCGACGGCGCCAACCCTAGTCCCTAGGTCCTCGCTCCCCGCGCCGCGCCGCCATCTTCCCTCCTCTCTGTCGCATCTCCCTCTCTGCTAGCTACCTCGCCGGAGAACCCCCTCTGAATCCGGCCACCGCGACGACGCCATGACTCTCCACTCCCCCACCTAGCCCCTGAAACCGAAAGCACTCTGCTTCCTCTACGTTTCGGACACGGGAGCTCAACAGGAGATCACCCACACCTTCCCCGCCGTCCACGACAACGCCGCCGTCGAGCTCACTGTTCCCCTCTGCAACCCGACACATCCCGGTGAGCTCCCCGCGATACCCTCTCTCCCATCTCTCCCTCTGTCACTTGCGCGTGATCCCGTGCACGCCTCTGCATCCAACCACCCACCGCAGCGAGCACGTCCACGGTGTTCTCTCCCGCCGACGAGCGACGAACAGCTGCTGACAGCAGGTTCAGTCAGCGCGTGCGCGCGGGTTTCAGATAACAGGGGGGACATGTTAACCTGTATGTGTCGCGTACTCTGTCGAACAACTGAACGCAGCGCAGCTGGTTGCGCTCTCTCTGAATCTTGCGCTGGTCACGGGTTCGAGCCCCCGCAAGCGCCCAACTTTTTTGGGTATTTTTCGCTTCAGCGCGCAGGCCCACCAGTCGGTGACTGCCACTGCCACGCGTGCGTGCGCAGCGCCACGCTGGCGTCTGGCCCACGCGGCAGCGACAGTGGGTAGATAGCAGTGCGGTAGGAAAAGTCCCTGCGAATTTCTGTTTTCCAAAATCAATTTTAAATAGCAGATTTAAACATGGAATTTCAAACCTTAATATCTTCCATTCTGTTAATCCAATAAATAAAAAGTTTATATGTTTTCTGATCCAAATTTCCTAATCTTTCCAAATAACCTATTTGTGTACTGTTTTGACAATTACAAATGTATTTGAAATTCAAACTTACATAATTCAAATGCAAATTTAGAAATTCAATAACTAATTATTTATTAATCCAATAAATGCAAATAAAATATATTTTCCATACCATTTTAAATAACCTATTCATATATAATTTTTGTTTCATGGTTTGAATAATTTAAATTGCCTAAATAATTTAATACTTGTTTAATTCAATTAAAATTTGATAAAATCATAACTTGCTCAAAATAAAATAATTTTGAACATGCAAAATATGTTTTCAAACCACCAAAGTGTGAACTTTTCAAATATGAGTTTGAAATTATGTTTTGGAACAAATAAAAATTCAATTAAATTCAAACTTGTTTTAAATTCATTTAAAACTTGTTTAATATTGTTTAATTCATAATTAAATAATCCTAACTCCTATTTCAATAATTGAAACATGTAATCCAACTAAAATTTGATGTTCTTTTCAAATATAAACTTTGTTATTTGTTTTGAACAATTTAAATGGTTGAAAACTACAACTACTTGTGTGTCACCTTTAAGGCACCCAAAAATTCCCTAAAATTAATAACAAAATTCTAAATTGCTACACCCTATCTTAATTTGATTCTAATGTTGTTATTTTGCTGTTTTCCTTTTGCATGCATCATACTAAACCACTAGCACCTGTTGATTAGTTGGTAAACAAATAATCTAACCAAAATCCATGGGCTTCTCATATGCAACTCAAAATTGCATATGTGTCCATTTAAATTGTGTTATCATATCAATTAGTTTATTTTGATGCATCTATTAACTTGTCATGCATCATATTTGATTGTGCACTATGCCATGATGATGATTGTTTATATTCTGCCTTGTTTGTTTGCTTCTTCTCGGATAGACGACGACGTTGATACCGACGACCTTTACGACACCCCTTCTGAGGATCTAGCTCAGTACCCGGCTACTGGGTTTGCAGGCAATTTATCACTCACATGAACCACTGTGTTCCTTTCAACATTTGTTACCGATACTTTCCATTGATTCTTTTCTGCTAGCCTTAGTGGTAGCTGTTTCTGTTACGAACCTATCAGATGATACCCTAAACCCTGATATTGCCATCACCTACAGTCCTAAAACCCCGTTGATTGGGCCCGTGTCTTACTAGCATGCTTAGGGTTGTTTTGCTCGAGTCTGTTATCAGTTACTTTCTGTTATTATATTCTGTTATATTCTGGGCTCGATGTTAAACAACACCTGTTAATTTGAGGAAATAATAATTTGCTGATAAGGCACCGGCAGGAGGCCCGGCGTGGTTTTGAGGCCTGCTAGTGTCGACCCTAATAGGAAAAGGGTCTTGTCTACTGATCCATGATGAGCGCACTATCCGCATGTGGGAAGCGTGTATGGGCGCCCCCCTCAATTTGACTCGATCCGCATCTCGTCCAAATCACCACACTTAGTTCGGGCTTTCCATTTGATGCACGCATATGCAGGTACGAACCCGAGGCCAGGGTGGAATTTTTGTAGTCGGCATTTAGGGCGGCGTGGTCTTCCAGTGCTATGAGGGTCCTCCTTTTCTTCGGGGGACTCGATTAGCCGCGCACGCACAGCACGTGGTGCTTTGGGCTTGATGCGAAGAAGAGTTGAGTTGTGTTGAGTGCCCCGCTTGGTGGGAAAGGCCTTCCCATCTGGCGGGTTATTCTTACGTGTACGGCCAAATTGGTGCACCCTTGCAGGGATAAATCTTCTCGAGAAGCCGTGTTTTCCGCGGTTATGGTTGACTTGGTGAAAGTATTGGCTAACAAGTACTCAGAACAACTTACACCTAACTAATGATAACTTGACTAGTAATAGGCTTATTGACACAACAACTTGATCCATCATTAATCCAACTGTGTGAGTTATCCTCGGATTGCTTCTTTGGATAAGGGGCGAGATCCAGGATGGGTTTGTTTGGTGGTTAGCTATAGTTGGTTACGATACGCTATCTTATCTCTTTCTGATACACCGGAAATGGTAGTATGTTCTGTAGTTGGTTAGTGCAGCCAGTTGCAGCATCTTTCATACCCTTTTCTTCCGTTGATCCCAAGGCATCTGTGCTTGGTGTTGACGGGTTACACTTTGGTGAACTGTGAGTTTTGCTTGCCAGTACGTTGTTGTACTGACCCCTTTGGGGCTGTGGTTTACGCAGACTACGACTACGGCTACGATAACCACCAGGATGGCTACTTCGTGGAGTTTGACGAGACTGCAGACGAGTAGATAGCTGGACCAGGGCTGGATCCAGGACCTACGTGGATGGGCTTCGTCTTCTTTATTTTCTCCGGCTTCTTAAGCCTGTTGGATTTGTCTGTACCCAGACACCGTTGATTGCTTCCGCTGATGTAATGAATGCTATGTTAGGACATGTGTCCTCTGGATGATTGTATTTGCTATTTCTGCCTTAGTGAAGGCCATTTGCAACCTTATTTCAATCTTTTGTGTCTTAGAGGCATGTTGTGTTATCCTTTTGTTCAAAACCGTTGACGTACCATGTGTGTATGGTATGAAGTACGTCAATGGTAGTATCCTGATTTCTACGGGATAGTTTACATCGACGGTGAACAGTAACGGTTGGTTGTCGCACATAAGTGCTGGCCTACCCGTAAGGGGACGCGGGAGCCGTTAAGCCCCGTAATCCAACCAAAATACTGTTCAGTTCGTACGGTGAGTATCCTCTAGAAGTCCGGGTGCGACACTGCTGCAGTAGTTACCGCTGCGTGTTGCGTGGTCGTTGCCCCTTGTGCACGCAGCGCTTCCGTCACCTGCCTGACGATGGCTGCCACTGTATCTTCGCGGAGCTCACCCGAGCCACTCTCGGCCGCCCTGGGCAAGACGGGACTACGTCCCCTTCCTCTACCGCGATAATTAGCGTTGGATCTTCCTCTACTGAAACCTCGACCACCATAGTTTGAGTTATAGGGTCGCCGGAACCGATCACCTCCGCCGCCAACCTGCTGGCCCTGGTTGAAGCCTGCCCCCGCGTTGAAACCGCCAAACGCCGCTGCGTTTCCCTGCGGGAACTCGTTCCGCTGCGGGTAACCAGCCTGGCCGGCGCGACGCTCCTCCTCGACGGTGGCTCCTCCTCCTCGCTCCTGGATCCTCCTCGCCTCCTCCTAGGGTTCGTCGTCGATTGCAGATGGGCTCCTCCACCTCGCTCCTGGCTCCTCCTCCTCGCTCCTGGCTCCTCCTCGCCTCCTCCTAGGGTTCGTCGTCGATTGCAGAGCAGAAGAACTAGCGCTAGGGTTCGTCGTCGAGTGAATTGGGAACGAGAGATGTGCATGTGAGAGTGAAACGGTGAGTGAGCGTGAGCGATTTTTGGCCTAATTCCTATTCCAGTAATAGAACTTAGCGCCGACGCGACGTACACACAACTGCGCCGGGGATAACAATGGTGGGACCCCCTAGGCAGTGGGGATAACTTAAGTAGGACCCACGGATAACTTAGCGCCGGCGCGTCTCTGTGCCTGCGCGCCGGGGATAACTTAGCGCCGGCGCGTCTCTGTGCCTGCGCGCCGGGATAACTTAGCGCCGGCGCGTCTCTGTGCCTGCGCGCCTGGGATAACTTAGTGCCGGCGCGTCTCTATGCCTGCGCTATATTTGTTTTTTTCCCTTTTGTTATTTCTTTTCCTTATTCTTTATCTATTGTGCCTAAAATAAAATAGGATAGTAATAACGCTAATTTTGATATAAGAGGATAGTAATAAAATAAAATAGAATATTAATTGTAGTTATTGAAAATAGGATATATAATATAAGATAGTTGCATCGGCAAAACACACATCATTAACTGTTATCGATTTAATTAAGAAAGAGTTGCACATAATAATACAATGTTCATGATAGTTCCATCGATCGTCACAACACCCATTGCGAGTATTTCTGTCTCATCGTTTCATCACAATCTTTGTCGGGGGGTTACCCCCGAGTAGGGTAAAGGCAAGTGGTAAAGGCGTCTTACGGGAGAAAGGTTTTGTCGAGTAGCCGACTACCCGGTACTCGCTACCCGGTCGACAGCTACTCGGTCTCTCCTCAAGATGCCCGGAAGGAGATATCAGTCAAGTTACATCCAGTCGAGTAGAAGAGTTGGCCCGAGTACAATTGGCGGGAACCATTGGCGGGAACCTACTCGGGCCAGAAAGTCAAAGGAGCCGTTCTGACACAGGATCCCGCGTATCATGGGTCCGTACTTGGCAGCATTCGAACTACTGTTCATCTGGGACCGGCCTGCCTGACAGTGACAGCATGGAAGCAGGCTGTGGCAGGATAAGGGGGGCCTACTCTGTGCTTAGGTACAGTGATACCAGTCTGTCCCCTTGTTTTGCCCAACGACTCTCTAGATACAGCCAAGATCAAGAACCAAAGGTGTCAGCGGGAACCCGGAAGAAGGACGATGTGCACACTATGTCGACACTTGTCCATGTTTGGACGTATCCGGCTGGGCACCAAGTATATAAGGTGCCCCGCCGCCTCCTGCGTGAGGCACGGTTTACAAGATCGCTTACAAGGAACACACCTTGACCTAGCGCTTGCCCTAGTTCATCATCTAGAGAGGAGAGTGGCTACTCGGTAGCAAGAACATTTTACTGTGGCTACTCGGTGAGATACCAATATACACAAGGAAAGGCAGGAGTAGGGGTTTTACCTCCTCACGAGGGCCCTGAACCTGGGTAGATCGTGTTGTTTGTAGTGTTTACTTCGTACCTCACGCGGCTACTCGTCGCGTGATCCCTCCCCGAGCACCTCCAGCGTCCATCGTACCCACATCTTTAGCCATCCTATGGCATCTGCCGTGACACCACCACGACAGTTGGCGCCCACCGTGGGGCAAGCAGTGGCGCTGGTTGGAGTCTCTGTTCGGACGGGATCTTCTTCAGCGGAGCGCGTGGTTTGTGGCCTTGTCCACAGATTCGGCTCCTTCGACTTCGTCACCGACAACGCCGGCGATTTCGGCGGCAAGGCCATGCCGGAGGGCGGCTCGGTGGTCTCCTTCGGCTCTCACCTCGTCTACGTCGCCACCGTCGCCAACCGCGCGTATCCCGGGCTGGTGCATGACGCGGAGGATCCTCCCGCGGTGATCGCTGCTCGCGGAAGGCCCGCGTCTCGCTCTGCAAACTGCGCCGAGGTGCTGGTGACGGGCTTGACGACAAACGCCGGCGCAGCCGCTACTGGCGCTGCGGCAGTCGTTGAGGAGGTGGACGTACCGGCTGGTGGCAGGGTACACCGGCCCTACGAGAAGGAGAGCAACATGCCGCCCTCCACGTCTGCGGCCATTCCCGCGTCTGCTACGCGGCCTGGCATGCCAACCCCCACCGACATCGAGCTCCTGGCCATGAGGGAGCAGCTCGAGCGGCAACGCCTGGAGCTGCTTGCCGAGCAGGCGGAGTTGGACAAGGTGAGGTTGGAGTTGAGTCTAGATCAGCTCGAGTACAACAAGGCTCACGGTTTCACACCGGTTGCTAGGAGGCCCAGCAGAGTAGGTGCTACTCGGCGTAACCTTGGTGCCGAGATGGCAACAGTTGTAGAGGCTCCTGCTCAGTCCGCCACCGCAAACACCTCCACCAGGCCCAGATACAGTACACCCGCCAAAACACTTAGAGCTGCAGAGGCTGTAGCTGCCGAGTTGCCTCGCCTAGATGGCGATGCGCGTGTTAGGCAGCAAGAGAGGCTCAATGAGTTAGTGTTGGAGGCTGCTAGGCAGAACGAGGAGTTCCGGAAGGCTAATCCGGGGGCTGGGGCTTCGCAGATGGTGCATTCGCACGCGGCTAGATCTAACGATCAGGCCTCATCTCCGCATCCCAGCCGCGAGAAGAGCCGCAGCGGCCGCTCGGGCAGAGACAGGCAGATGCAGGTGTATGACCCGGCTGCTGCCGCGAAACAGATTGCTGTGCCGCAGCAGCCTGGGCAGGAACACAACGCTGCAAGAGCAGGCTCTCGAGCCCACCAAGCTCAAAGCCGTGTCCGAGAAGCCGCGTGTCCTGGATCTTCTCGGCAACCCGCAGCTCAGCCTACTCGGCAGAGGCAGCAGCCACGCGCTGTGGCGCCAGTCGCCAACCCGGTGGAGCAGCCTGCAGCGGTGCAGGTGGACAGGTATGATGACGGCAACTCGGCCATGGAGATGGCTGGCTATGATATTCGAGACCGCGTTGGTGACCGTGTGCTGGCGCCCGGGGATGCAAGGCATCAGTTGGACCGGATCAGCTTGTCGGCGCGGCTGGAGAGCACGGGTCCCCCTGGCCCCGAGTGCTTTGGCCCGCGCATCATGAACGAGCCGTCCGTGAAGAACTTTCAGCTCGCTAGAGGCACCAAGAGTTACAATGGCAGCACCAAGCCTGAAGATTGGCTCAATGATTATGTTACTGCGGTCCACATCGCGAATGGTAACAGAAGATGGGCTGTACGCTATGTTCCACAGATGCTAGAGGGTCCAGCTCGCACTTGGCTCAACAACCTGCCCAAGAACAGCATTAACTGCTGGCTGGACTTCTCGGACGCATTCATCAGCAACTTCACGAGCACATGCAAGAGGCCGAATAGGCCACAGCAGCTGTCAGCTTGCAGGCAGCGAGAAGACGAGACGGACCGCGAGTATCTTACTCGGTGGAGCACATTGAGGAACACCTGTGAGGGTGTGAATGAAGCTCAGGCCATCACTTGGTTTGCGCAGGGATGCAGGCACGGCAGCATGTTGTGGCAGAGATTGCAGAGGGAGATGCCAAACACTCTGGCGGAGACCATCAAGATTGCGGACCAGTACGCACTCGGAGATCCCACTCAGCCACTGATGGACTCCTCTGAGCCGAGAAGAAACTTCAGCAACAACAAGCGCAACGAGTTCCGCAACAAGCGCCGAGTGGACAATCGGTATGATCCCGAAGAGGTCAATGCAGTGACTGTTGGAGCCAGTGGCAGCCAGAGGCAGAAACCTGCTGGAGCCTACGGGCAGAACCAGAACCAGGGCCAAGGCAACAAGAAGCCATTTCGCACCTCTCAGTCGGGTAGCGGGAACTCCGAGCAGCCAAAGAAGTTTGTCTTCGACGACATGAAGGATGGCCCATGCAGCTTTCACACTCACCATCCGTCGAGGCCTGCAAACCACACTACTCGGCAGTGCGAGTGGTGGGAGGCGATCAAGAGTGATGGCTTGCCTCCTCCTCCTCCCCTGCCAGCAGCCAATGCCAATGACAATGTGCAGCCTGCTCGTGCACCCGCAGCTCGACCGCCAGTGTACCCGAGAAGAGAAAACGTGAACCAGGTGGCTTTAGGAGCCAACCAGTACTTCAACAATGAGAGGTACCGCAACAACAACAACAACAACTACAACCGCAACAACAACAACAACAGAGGCAACAACAACAACTACCAGGGCAACAACAACAATGGCAACAATGGGGGCAATGGCTCCAATCAGTACCAAGAGCACCACGAGAGCTACATGATCTTCACTTCTGAGCCTGACGACAAGCAATCACAGCACAGGCGGGCCATGGAGGTCAATGCAGTGATTCCTGCTGTCCCTCACTACATGTACTGGTGCGACAAGGAGATCAGGTGGTCCCGAGTAGATCATCCCCAAGGTGATGCCCAACCCGGGTAGCTATGCCTTGGTGCTGGATCCTACCTTTCTGGGTCCCGAGAAGAATGTGAGGTTCAGCAAGGTGCTGATCGACAATGGCAGCAGCATCAACATTGTGTACAAGGATACACTCAAGAAGCTTGGCTTGGCCGAGAACATGATGCTGCCCAGCAAGACCACCTTCCATGGTATTGTGCCCGGGATCTCGTGCAACCCGATTGGCCGAGTATGGATTGATGTGCTATTCGGCACTCGGGAGAACTGTCGCACAGAGCGCCTGCAGTTCGAGGTGGTGGACCATCGAAGCCCATATCACGCTCTACTCGGCAGGCCGGCTCTGAGCAAGTTCATGGCCTCCACCCATGTTGCGTATCTGAAGATGAAGATCCCCGGTCCCAATGGCATCATTACCATCTCGGGGGATTACAAGAAGTCCATTGAGTGTGCCTCTGCTGGTTCCCAGTTGGCGGAGTCAATGGTGATTGCAGCAGAGAAGAAGAAGATGTACGAGGTGGTGGCCATGGCTCATTCCGCGCAAGCTAGCGCGCAAGACGTACCGAGCACCCAGCAGGGCACCGCTTTCCAAGCTGCCAAGGAGACGAAGAAGATTCAGGTCGACCCCGAGTTCCCCGACCGCGTAGCCATCATTGGCTCCGGGTTGGCGGAGAAATAGGAAAGCGAGCTCATCCACTTCCTCCGTGAGAATCGGGATGTTTTCGCCTGGTCCAATGAAGATTTACCAGGAGTCCCGAGGGAGTTGGTTGAGCACTCTTTACATGTGCGTCCTGACGCCAAGCCAGTGAAGCAGGCTATGCGCCGCTTCGGAGATGAAAGGAGGAAGGCCATTGGTGACCAGATCACCAAGTTGCTGATAAGTAATTTCATCATGGAGGTGCTGCATCCGGATTGGCTAGCCAACCCGGTCATGGTCGAGAAGAAGAAGGAGGATCCCAAGGCTGCCACTGCATGGCGCATGTGCGTCGACTACACCGACTTGAACAAGGCGTGCCCCAAGGATCCTTTTCCGCTGCCTCGCATCGATCAGGTGATCGATTCCACTGCTGGTTGTGAACTGCTGTCTTTCATAGATGCCTATTCTGGTTTTCATCAGATTGCACTCAATCCCGCCGATCAAATAAAGACTGCTTTCATTACCCCGTACGGGGCTTATTGCTATCGTGTCATGTGTTTTGGCTTGAGGAACGCGGGTGCAACCTATCAGAGATGCATGCAGAAATGCTTGCACGACCAGCTCGGCAAGAATGTGCAGGTGTACGTAGATGACATTGTCATCAAAACGAATAAAACACATACTCTGCTTGCCGACCTGGAGGAAACCTTTGCTAACCTACGCAAGTACAAAATGAAACTGAATCCGAGTAAGTGCACCTTTGGTGTACCGGCTGGAAAGCTACTCGGATTTCTGGTTTCTAGCCGTGGCATCGAAGCCAACCCTTCAAAGATAAAAGCTATTGAGAGCATGTCTTTGCCGAGATCACTGAAAGATGTGCAGAAGTTCACAGGTTGTTTGGCATCTCTGAGCCGTTTCTTGGGTCGAATGGGCGAGAAGGCCCTGCCTCTGTACCAACTGATGAAGAAAAGTGACAAGTTTGTCTGGACTCCGCAAGCGGATGTGGCATTCAATGAGCTGAAAGCAATGCTGGCTAGTGCTCCCATCCTGGCTAGTCCGCTACCCAAGGAGCCAATGCTGCTGTACATTGCCGCGACTAACCGAGTAGTCAGCGTGGTGATTGTAGTGGAGCGAGAAGAAGAAGGCAAGAGTGTGCAGCGCCCAGTGTATTATCTCAGTGAAGTGTTGTCCAGTTCCAAGCAAAACTATCCGCATTACCAGAAGATGACCTACGGCGTGTACCTGGGCGCCAGGAAGCTGAAGCACTATTTCCAAGAGCACCCCATCACTGTTGTGAGCTCTGCTCCCATCTCGGACATCATGGGCAACAAGGAGGCGAGTGGCAGAGTAGCCAAGTGGGCGATTGAGCTAGCTGCGTATGCTCCTGCGTACGCGAGAAGAGAAGCCATCAAGTCTCAAATCCTGGCGGAATTTCTTGTGGACTGGGCCGAGGTGCAGTATGAACCTCCTGCTCCAGTCTCCAATTATTGGAGGATGCACTTTGATGGCTCAAAAGTGAAGGAAGGCCTTGGTGCTGGTGTTGTGCTTACATCCCCCAAGCGAGATCAACTCAAGTATGTGCTGCAGATTCATTTCAAGGCGTCCAACAATGTTGCAGAGTATGAGGCAGTGGTACATGGCTTGCGAGTAGCTAAGGAAGTTGGAGTGCAGCGCATCATATGCTATGGAGATTCAGATCTAGTGGTGCAGCAAGTTTCGGGTACTTGGGATGCTTTGGATGCCAACATGGCATCATATCGCTTCCTCGTACAGTCGATGACTGGGTTTTTCGAAGGTTGTGAATTCCAGCATGTTCACCGAGCAGAGAACGAAGCAGCAGATGAGTTATCCAAGTTGGGATCTTCTCGGCAATCCATCCCGGCGGGAGTCGCCTTGGAACATTTGAGGAAGCCATCCATCAAGCCTTCTCCCAATTCGGAATCAATTTTTGTTCCTTCTCTGCCAAGTGAGGAATCTGACCCAATGGAAATTGACTGGGAGAATGCTGCAGGAAACTCGGGGACTGCCACTCCTTACCCGGGGACTGCCACTCCCTACTCGGGGACTGCCGCTCCCTACTCGGGGACTGCCACTCCTTGCTCGGGGACTGCCGCTCCCTACGCGGGGACTGCCACTCCTTACCCGGGGACTGCCACTCTCTACACGGGGACTGCCGTTCCCTACTCGGGGACTGCCACTCCTTACCCGGGGACTGCCACTCCCTACTCGGGGACTGCCGCTCCCTACTCGGGGACTGCCACTCCTTGCTCGGGGACTGCCGCTCCCTACTCGGGGACTGCCACTCCCTACTCGGGGACTGCCGTCCTCAACCCGGAGGCTGTTGCATTCATTGAAGAAGTTCTCGCCAATAGATCTGGATTACAGAGAAGCGCTCCTACTCCTCCCGAGCCACCACAAGAGCCTGTCCCAATGGAATTGGACGAACCAGTGTTTCCCACACGGGAGACACCGAGTTGGGCTATGCCCATATTATCCTTTCTAAGGGACGGCACTCTACCGGAAGATGAAGTGACTGCAAGGCAGATTCAGAGAAGATCCAAAGGCTACACTATTGTCCGAGATGTGCTGCACAAGAGAAGTGCCACTGGTGTGCTGCAACGCTGTGTGGATCCAGCAGAAGGAGAGGAAATCTTGATAGAGATACACCAGGGAGAATGCGGGCACCACGCCTCTTCTCGGGCGCTGGTCCAGAAGGCCTTCCGGCATGGATTTTATTGGCTCACAGCACTGCAGCAAGCTGAGGATATCGTGAGGAAATGCACTGGTTGCCAGATGTTCGCAAGTAAGATTCACATGCCTGCTTCCGAGTTGAAAACAATTCCTATCACCTGGCCTTTTGCTGTTTGGTGTTTGGACATGGTTGGGCCTTTCCAGCCGGCCAGAGGCAACATGACTCATATCCTGGTCATGGTGGACAAGTTCACCAAGTGGATTGAAGTGAAACCCATTCGGAAGTGTGACGGGGTCACGGCCGTGAAATTCGTGAAGGATATCATCTTGAGATATGGCTACCCCCACAGTATCATCACCGACAACGGCACGAACTTTGCTGAGGGAGCGATGGTGCGATTCTGCAGAGATAAGCATATCCGACTAGACGTTGCGTCGGTCGCGCACCCTGCTTCCAATGGGCAAGTTGAAAGAGCAAATGGCATGGTACTGTCGGGTATAAAGCCAAGGCTGATGGAGCCACTGCTGAAAACACCTGGGTGTTGGTTAGACGAGTTGCCAGCGGTGTTGTGGAGTCTGAGGACTACCCCTAACCGGTCAACCGGCTACACGCCATTCTTCTTGGTATACGGGGCTGAGGCCGTGTTGCCAATAGACTTAGAGGATGACTCCCCCCGAGTAGCCCTCTACACTGAGGTGGAGGCGAGAGAAGCTCGAGAAAACGACGTTGACCTGCTTGAAGAAGCAAGAGAGCTGACTCTGTCACGTTCGGCTATCTACCAGCAAAACCTGCGGCGTTATCATAGCCGAAAGGTGAGCCCAAGGGTTTTCCGAGAAGGAGACATGGTTCTTAGGCTTGTGCAGCGCACCGCCGGGATGCACAAGTTGTCTCCTCCATGGGAAGGGCCTTTCATTGTGAGCAAAGCGCTGCACAACGATGCTTACTATCTTGTAGATGTGCGTCCACCACAGGCGAACAGGGCAGATAAATCCGGAGAGGAAACCAAGCGCCCCTGGAACGTAGCTCTACTCCGCCGTTTTCATTCGTAAGCAAAGATGTGTATGTACCCTCTTATCCGAGTTGAAATTCTACTCTGCAATATGAAATTGTTCTCGGGGACTGCCCTTGTCCAAAATTGCTCTAAGTGTTTTTACTCGCCTTTACTATCTGTCTATTCGGTTGCTTCACTTCTGAACTCAAACGCGTACTGAGTACTGTGTCTAAACCTACATGCCAACTCTTCGACTCTCCTGCTGTCCGAAACCCGGCTTCATGGCAAGCAAGAGAACAAGCAAAAGGTCAATGAGCACAAGAAAACCGCTAAGGAAGAAAAAGTGCAGGAACCGAGTAGAGTGTTCGTTATTTTTGTTCTCCGTTTTGTCTTTTCGGCTAAGTGGTGGGCTGCGTTATTATGATGGTTTTCAAGCGGCTAAGTATTTGCAGCCCAGCTCTTTGATTCTTGTGACTCGAATGCCAAAAAAGCAACAAGTTGCGGGTAGAGCAGAGATGAGGGGAGAGGGTGAATAAGAAACGCAACTCGGGGACTCGCATGGAAACGCAACCCGGCATTGAGCCAGGGCTGCTCAAAATGATTAACTCAAAGATAACAAGTGAAATTGAAATTGGGAAAAGCATAAACAAGTCTGGTACATATGCTCCCGGCATCCCGGGGATCTGATAAATGTTTAAGAAAAAATGTGCAGATAAAGCTAGGTGGATGGGGCATCGTTGCCGGCAGCTGCATTCTCGGGTTCTTCCTCGGTGGTGGTCGCTGGCGCGGAAGCTTGGCCTTGGGGGCGCACCGTGTCGTCGAGTGCGGCTCCTGATGAGGTGCCGAACTCGAGGCTGGCGGTGTCGATCACCTCGGTCTCCTCGTCGCTACTCGCGGCAACCGGGGCCTTCCCCTTGCCTCTCGGCGAGTCGAAGAAGACGTCCATGTCGGACTCGGTCTCTTCGTCCGTCTCCTCGCCCTCCTCCACTTCGGTGTCGGGCTCGGGGGGGCCGTCGATGTAGACCTCCGTTTCGGCGCACTCCGCGACCCCGTACGCGATCTGCTTGCGTGAGGCAACGCAGCTGGGATCCGTCTCCCACCGGGAGTTGTCGCGCTTCCCGCGGATGAGTCCCATGTCAAGGTTTTCATACCAAGAGGCCACGCACAGCAGCATCAAGTCCGCGCCTGCCCGAGCTCCTGAAGCACGCCACTTCTTCAGCTCGGCCTTCACGTTCTGCAGCTTGAGTGCGAGGCCCCGAATGGTTGTGGGCTCGGGGTCCTCAGGCCAGAAGAGTTTGTGAAGCGCAAAGCCCACGCGCACCAAGTCAGTGCCAACGCCGGCTAGGCGTTCGAACTGGCCTCGCATCACCAGCATGCTGTCCTCAATTTCAGCCCTGGTGTCCTCTGGCTCGCCGTTCGCAGCACGTGCTGCTTGGGCCTTCGCCAGAGCGGGCACGCAGGATGAAATGATGGCAGGAAAGATCTCTGGGAAAACCAGTGAGAAGTTTAGAATCAGAGAAGAAAAGATCCGGGTAGTGGAAGAACCGAGAAGAAATTTGACTGATAAGAGAAGGATAGAGGGAAGAAAGCGTACTTTTGAGCTCGATGCGCAGCGCCTGAAGCTGGGTCTTCCAGGACTCTTCATTGGAAATATGCTTGTCCTGGATCTGGCGCAGAGTGTCCATCTGCGCGAACAGCCCAGCATTGGCCTTGGTCAAAACCTCGCACTCCTGCTTGAGGGTCTCGATTTTGGCGTTGAAGGTTGTCTCGGCCTTGGCCTTTTCGGTGATGGCCCGGTCCCTCTCGGCGCCAAGATTAATAGCATCTTGGAGTGCCTCCCGCAGCTGGGCTTGCAATTCTGCCACCTCGGTGGTATGGTTCTTCACCAGCTCGACGGCTTGGTCGGACAGCTGTTTCTGCACCTCTTCCGGCTTGGCGCAGTCTTGATGCTCTTCGACAAACAACTTATGATCTTCTGCGGAGAGACAAACAAGGTTAGTAGAGAAGCAGAGAAGGAACAGAAGCGTATTCAAGTCGGGAAGACTGCAACTCACCTTCCAGCTTCTTGATGGTGCCCTCGGCGTTCTCCACGAACGCACGGCAGTTCTCATGTTCCTCAGCTAAGGCCTTCAGTTTATCTGCCGAGTAGGAGTGGTTAGTACAGGAAGAAAGCAGAAGCGGGCGTAAACATAAAACGCAGAAACCGCGCAGCTACAAGCATACCTTTCACTTCAGCTAGCTGCTGAGTGCTATCAGAGGCGTTCTTGTTCGCGGCCTCCGCAGTCGCCTTCTCCTTTTCAAGGGCAGCAATCCGCCTCCTGGCGATGGCATGGTTCCAGAGCAGCACGCGGTACAAGTTGGTACGCTTCAGAACGCTATCCTGAGAGGCGGGAAGAAAACAAGTTAGGCAAAGAAGGGGAGATTCACCCCGAGTAGAAGGCTACTCGGAGAGTATCCGTCTACTCGGCCAGAATCTCGAGGACTGGGTGATGGTAAAGGAAAATGAGAAAAGAGAGATGCTACTCGAAGAAAAGAAAAGGAGAGATGCTACTCGGAGAAAAGGAAAAGTTCAACTCGTGAAAAGCAAGTAAGACTTACCGCATAGGCTTGCTCGATGTCCTCGGCGTTCTTGCGGTGCAGGAACATCTTGGCGGCAAGAGTGGCGGTCTCGGTGGAGACGTTCATGGGTTTGTAGCCCAGATCAACTTTGTTCCACTCTACGCGCATGTGGTCGATTGCGCCCAGCCCAAGACCGTGCCAGTTGTCGGTGCCAAGTACCTTGCTGTCCCACTTGGCGTCGATGAAGCCAATGGTGTCAAGTACCTGTTCGAGGCTCCGTGATGTTATAGCCGTATCCTGGGCTCCCCGAGAAGCGATGGTGACGAGTTTGTTCTGGCTTGGAGCCGGGGGAGGGGAGTTCACGGCTACGGCTTTCCGTCCTTTCTGGAGGGCAAGCTGTTTGTCTTGGGGAGAGAAGCCGATCTGGCTTTGCTGGCTAATCTGCACCATGTAATCCGGGAAGCAAGGCTGACCAGCAGCAGCAAGAGCAGCGGAGGTAGCAGTGGCAACCGGACCAGGCGCGCGAATAGCCAACTGCTTCTCGGCGCGCTGCTTCTCGGACCCCTTGATCTTTGCCTTCTCGGCGCGCTGCTTCTCGGCGGCCTCCTCCTCGGCGGCTTTCTCCTCGGTCTCTGCCTTCTCGGCAGCCTCCTTCTCGGCCGCTCTCCTCTCGGTCTCCCGCCTCAGGGCTTCCAGGGCCTGTTGCCTGACTTGGTCAGCTGATGGCGCCAAGGGCGCGCTATCCGGCGCGCCAGTCGGCCGGGCGTCACTCGGTATGGCGCTTGCTTGCGCGTCGCTCAAGGGGTAGGCACCCGCCACAGTGGCATCCGTGGCGGTGGCGTCTTCTACCCGCTGCTCGGCAGCGGGGTTCACTTGATCAGCAGCTCCTGTGCTTGGCTGCTCTGGCGCAATCTCTGGCCGCTCAAGGGCGGCGCTGTCCTGCATCTCTGCGTCTTGCGTCTCCTCGGCAGTGTTGGCCGGAGGAGACGGGGGCCTCTCCTGGTGTGCAGCAGTGTCTTGTGCTGTTGGTTCCGCGCCGGGCTGCTGCTCTGAATCCGCCCCTTGAGCATCAGTACTCTGGGCATTGGCGGCCTCGTCCTCGTCATCATCAAGATTAATAAGCGGTGCTGGCTTCTTGGCTTGATCTGGCGCAAGAGCAGCATTCGCATCCATGGGAGGTCTGCAGAAAAGAGAAACTCAGGAATTAGAAGGGAATTGGGGAAATTAGCACGGAGCGAGAAGAAAGATAACGGAGAGGAAACTTACGCGCTGGTAGAGGCGAGTTTCCGCCTTGGTCTCTTCGCGACTACCTTGGTCGCTTTCTTCTCGGCTGGTTTCTTCCTTTTTGCTGGAGGCTCTTGGGCGTCGCTGCCGGTACGCTTGAGGGTGTCAGGGGCGGCGACGGACAAAGGTTTGACGACAAGGGCCGCATCGCCCCTGTTCTCATCTTCATCATCAACATCATCTATGAATTCAAAAGAAAAGAGGAGTGGATCAAAAGACAGCAAAGCAATAGATTGGTACTTCTCGGAAACAAGCAAAGTGAGTACGCAATTACCTTCGGATTCGTCGTCGGACCAATCGCGAAGGGATGGTTCGGCGGCACGCTTCTCTTTGGTGGAGGAAGGTGGAAAGCAGACTTGATCAGCGGCGTCAAAGGAGGGCACGTCGTCCTCCTCGCGGTCAGGAACCCAGTTGCCCTTGAAGCTTTCGCAGCTTTCAATAATCTGGCGAGTAAGGACCTGAAGAGCAGAAAAGCGTAACTATCTAGCCGAGTAGCGGAATGAATTTTCTACTCGGATGGGCATGCAAACACGAAGCATACTAAGCCTAAGCATGATTGCTGAATGTTCTACTCGGATGGGCATGCAAACACGAAGCATACTAAGCCTAAGCCTGATGGTTGAATGTCCTACTCGGAAAGGCGTGCAGGTATTAAGCATACTAAGCCTAAGAGTTGTTCCCGACTAGGCTATCCGGCAAGGCGTGCAGGCACGAAGCACATTAGGCCTAAGCTATTCGACTGAGTATCCTACTATGCACAGAGGGCAATTGCTACTCGGAGTCGTCTACCCGGAAGGCATATACAGAAACAGAGTAAAGAGGACGTACCCGCTCAATCGGTTTGGTGCGGCTATACGGGACGAACCCGTACTGCCAATGGTCGTTGAGGCCCGTCATCATGATAGCCCTTGCGTGCCCGGGAACGTCGATGTTGTCGATCTCGATGGTTGTCGTCCGGGTGCGGTCGCGGCAGCCTCCCATGTAGCACATGAGATGGCAGCGCTCCTGCAGAGGTAGCACTCGGCGCTGGAACCAGCACGCCACCGGGTCGTCGTTCTTGAGGCCTTGTTCTATCAGCCACCCAAGCCTTTCTTCTATCTCGATGGCGTTCTCGTCGTTGGCGGGCTTCTCCTTCCAGTTCTTCCCGGTGGGAGCACGGAGGCTCCAGGCGGGAAGATTGATCCTGTCCGCTACCTGGGCCCCTTCGGTGGCGGGGATGTTCTTCACGTAGAAGAAGGTCTTCTGCCACATCCGGACTGAGTCTAGCCCCTTGACGCGCGGATGGTTGGTCCCCGACCGCTGCACCATCATGGCGCAGCCGGTGTCGGTGGCGCGGCCAACGCCCGCGCCGTCTTTCTTCCCGGTTGTCTGCTGGCGGAGGTGGAAGTACCTCAGCCAGGTGTCCCTCGTCGGGAGGATGCCGAGGAAGGCCTCGCACACCACGGCGTGGTATGCGAGGAAGACGATGGCGTTCGGCGGCAGATGATGCATCTGCAGGCCGAAGTGGTCGAGGAACTTGCGGAGAAACTCGGAGGCCGGCAGTCCAAAGCCGCGCTCGAAGTGCGACATGAAGACGACGCGTTCACCCTCCCGTGGGGTGGGCACGGTTTCATCGCCGGGCGCCCGGCACTCCACGCCGGGCGGAACCCTTCTGGTGTTAACGAGCCAGGCGAAATCGTCGCTGGTGACAGTGGAGCCCGCCCAGCCGGCTTTGGCCATTGTTGCGAGTGGGAAGATTGGAAGAAGTTGGACGGAGTGGTGGGGCGAATTGAATCCGCGGCGGCGCGAAAGCTTGCGCGACGGCGGAGAGCTCGGTGGCGGAGGAGAGCAATGGACAGAAAAGGAATAGTGCAAGGGAAGGGGAAAAGGAAGTTACCGGCGGGGGTATTTATACCCTCTCCGCGGGTTTACCGTTACCGTCGGCGTAGTGGGATCGATCGTGGCCATGATGGCCGTGTGGTGGGGCCTGTGGCCGGATAGAAACGCACGACAGCGCGGAACGCGCGCGTAACGGCCACAGTGGATCCCACGACCAGATCGTGGCCTGTTATTACGATTGATGGGACATAACGCGCCGGTGGGCCCGCCCCGTGAAAACTGGGCACGTGGCACGACGTGTCGTGGGGAGCGAAACGACAGGGTCGTGGATGCTTGACACGCGTCCGGCTGCCGCACGGACGGCTGGATGGTGCGCTGCGCCGCAACGGCTCCATTCAAGAAGATCCTCTAAGTCTTTTTACTCGGTTACAGAGTAGAAAGCGAGTGCTACTCGGAAGACAAGAGACAGAAGATACTCGTCAGAGTTCTACTCGGAGGCCGTTTACTCGGCATCTTGAGGTTCAAGGGCTGTGAGGCAAAGGTTGGTTTTAAGCTGGCAGAGCCTAGTGAACGAGTTCACAAGGCTCAACCAGCTTCGGGGACTGCTGTCGGGGGGTTACCCCGAGTAGGGTAAAGGCAAGTGGTAAAGGCGTCTTACGGAGAAAGGTTTTGTCGAGTAGCCGACTACCCGGTACTCGCTACCCGGTCGACAGCTACTCGGTCTCTCCTCAAGATGCCCGGAAGGAGATATCAGTCAAGTTACATCCAGTCGAGTAGAAGAGTTGGCCGAGTACAATTGGCGGGAACCATTGGCGGGAACCTACTCGGGCCAGAAAGTCAAAGGAGCCGTTCTGACACAGGATCCCGCGTATCCTGGGTCCGTTGGCAGCATTCGAACTACTGTTCATCTGGGACCGGCCTGCCTGACAGTGACATCATGGAAGCAGGCTGTGGCAGGATAAGGGGGGCCTACTCTGTGCTTAGGTACAGTGATACCAGTCTGTCCCCTTGTTTTGCCCAACGACTCTCTAGATACAGCCAAGATCAAGAACCAAAGGTGTCAGCGGGAACCCGGAAGAAGGACGATGTGCACACTATGTCGACACTTGTCCATGTTTGGACGTATCCGGCTGGGCACCAAGTATATAAGGTGCCCCGCCGCCTCCTGCGTGAGGCACGGTTTACAAGATCGCTTACAAGGAACACACCTTGACCTAGCGCTTGCCCTAGTTCATCATCTAGAGAGGAGAGTGGCTACTCGGTAGCAAGAACATTGTACTGTGGCTACTCGGTGAGATACCAATATACACAAGGAAAGGCAGGAGTAGGGGTTTTACCTCCTCACGAGGGCCCTGAACCTGGGTAGATCGTGTTGTTTGTAGTGTTTACTTCGTACCTCACGCGGCTACTCGTCGCGTGATCCCTCCCCGAGCACCTCCAGCGTCCATCGTACCCACATCTTTAGCCATCCTATGGCATCTGCCGTGACACCACCACGACAATCTTCTTCTTTCCCTTCTTAGATGTCGTTGTATACTTTACCTATATCTGATGACTTCTTCTTGTGCTGGGATCACCTGACCTAGGTAGCGTGGTCCTGCTTCTTCTTTTGGTGTATCTTGCATTGTCTTCATCGGGTTCTTCTATCACTGGGTCTCCAACGAGGCCGTCAAAGTCATTCTCGTTAGCAACTCCATCCATTCCGACAACGTTCCTTTTTCCTCTCCTTACGACAACACGGTTAGGCCTGGATGGGTCGGTTATGAAGAAGCATTGCTCCACGTGCTTAGCTAGTACCCATGATAGAGGGATGATAACCCGGTAGGCTAACGTCAAGGTGTAACCCGTCGCAAAGGGAACCGCGCAAGACCCGGCTCAAGGAAGAGGAGTTTCTAGAAGGCCCAAGAAGTGGTGTAGGCCTCGTAACCCGGCTGTTGGGGTTACTATTAGGAAACTTAGGGTTTGTGTGTGGTTTCCGGGTAGGACTCCGAGTGTACCTTGGGTAGGAAGCCAGGGAGCCGGGTAAGATATAAACCGGCCCCTAGGGTTAGAGAAACAGAGCTTCACCAGATATTCGAGTATCCTGGTAATACGAGAGCTGATATTGTAACCCTAGATCGGAGACTCGGCGACTTGATTGCCAGAGTTGCCAGATCGATTGATAGCATGATTTCCCTTGAGCTAAACCCTCTCCCAAACACCAAAGTCGAATTACCCCAAGATAAGTTACCCCTGGTAACGTCTGCCGTGATTATCCCACGACAGTTGGTGCCCACCGTGGGGCGAGCGTCCAAAGGTGTTTACATCACGGGAGAAGCTCGGGAAAGCATGAAGAACCTCGTCATCGGCGAGATCTACACCAACCCCGAAGGAGAGAAGATGGTAGATGACTTTGGTTGGGGACCAGAGTCGAATCTACTAGAAGCCGGATCTGTCGTCACAATCGGCCGGGTCAACGTCTTCGTCGGCATGGTACGTACGTCCGGTTCAATTCCTGACGACATTGAGTATGATTCTGTGTCAGGAGAAGTGACATGCGTTCAGTCGGACGGAGAAGAATCGGTCGGAACGGCAGACCCGACAGAAGAGCCCACCACGAAGAGGGAACAGCCGGAGGAGCCGGTATGGACCCCGCGTGGCCGGGTCATGAGAGAAGATGACACCGAGTCTATCCTGCACTTGCTGGAGGACCGGTACGAGGAGGATAGTTGTGATGAGGAAGAATACAAATCTTCGCCGGGCATCGCGCGCCAGGTCGCGGTCTACACGGCCCCTGCAATCAATCTCAATCAAGGGGACGTGACTACGGCCGCGGTCGGAGCGGCACGAGCGCTGGCCCAACAGCAAAATCCGGTTGATGGAAACCCGGTTGTAACCCGGGTCGACGGAGAATCGGCTTCAGTTACCAGTCGTACTGCCGAGAGCGAGCTGCGGAGAAACATGTTTGGTTTATGGCGAACAGAACGCCAGGTGCGGGACCCTCAAATCCACGAAATCCGTCTCTGTTCAACAATAACTTGATCTTGGATCCTACAGTACTAGCAACGGTGATAACCCCAGAAAATGCGGCAGCGCGCGCCGCAGATCTGGATGTATCCCGTCGCGCATTGGATCAGCAAAGACGGGATGTGGAAGCTGAAAAACAAGGGATAGCCGTACGACAGCGCGAGCTGGAAGAGATGGAGAATCGGCTCCATGTTCAGTCGACCAGGATGCACAATCAGAGATACCAGTCGAGATTACCGGCCACGGGTAGAACTATACACCCGGCCGCACTATTTATTACACCTCAGGATCAACCAATTCCGGCTGTGAATCAGGAAACCGGACACCAGCCTGCAACCTTGGGAGGACAGCTGGCAAACGTACAAGCCGGGTTACCCACGTTGCAAACGGGAGTCGCAACTGGCAATGCAGCACCACCACCACCACCGCCACGATTTCATACTCCACCAGGTCACTTCAATAACCCCATGGATAACGTGTATGCATCAACATTGGCACTTGATCGCATCCCCGTAGGAGAGTCACCCCACGCAGCGGAGACCCGACGGGCAATAGATTTGCTGCGCACAGCAATAGTTCAGCAGGCCAATTACCCGGATAACAGGAGTGGAATGCACAGAACACCATATGTGAGCCGGCAGAACGCAAATACCGGCAATATCCAGTCGAGTTCGGCGCGGCGGAGGGCAGAGTAGCAGCAAATGCCGCCTCCTCCCCGTAGGCCGGGAACGCCTGCGGTGTCAGCGGCACAAGCCATTGTGGACAGTTCTCGAGCCAGGCGAGCAGCGGCCGGGTCAGCGGTAAGGGGACCGGTGGCGGTTGCACCCCCCGCCGTACCCGCTGCAGCGTCACACGTTTCCCGAGTGATGCCAGTACCAACAAACCTTGCCGGGCCTAAATGTTTGTCGGATACCATCCGGGCTGAGCCCTACCCGGATAAGTTCAAGGAGCCGGGTAAGGTGGTTAATTATGAGCCGACCATGGATCCAGAAACCTGGTTGAGCAGCGATGAGATGGCCATGTCGATCCGCAACGCGTCTGAGAATCTTCAAGCCAAATTCATGTACCTGATGATGTCAGAAGGAGCAGCCAAGTTGTGGTTCAATAATCTACCCGAGAAATCCGTCAATTCATGGGGCGAGTTGAAAACTGCCTTTATCAAGCACTTTCATGGAACGTGCAGGAAGTTGTTTACGATCGATGATCTAGAGCGATGTGTTCAGAAGAAGGGAGAGTCAGCATGCAGTTGGGTGCGCCGGGTTACGGAAATTCTCCACTCGTCCACTGATATCTAGCCAAAAGATGCGTTACAACCTATGGCAAAAACATGCAAATACACATCCTTGGTGCAAAAATTGACACGCATGAAGTCTAGCCGTCACGCTTCAGAGGTTACAATGGGAGAGTTGATGGACGCATGCAACAAGCACGCCTCCACAGATACTACAGAAGAGGATGTCGATGATAAGAAAGCAAAAGCCAACGGGGGTAATAGTGGAAGACCCGGCAATGGAGTCTCTCCGGGTAACAACGGAGGAAACAACGGAAACAACCAGCATAAGCGCCCCTATGAAGGAAATTCCGAGTTTGTCGCCAGTACAGAAGCCGGATTTGCGAGACCCAGAGCTGAAGGAAATTTCAACGGAGGAAACTTCAATGGAGAAAATTACCAAGGACCACCAAGGCCGGTAACCATATAGAGGCCTTCAGGATGCCTTGTCCGTGTCATAGCAGGAACGGTAGGCCGGCTAATCATTCACTAGAGCAGTGTGCAGATTTACAGAGATGGAAGAACGAAGAAATACAAAAAGCAATGCGAGGTGCAGGCCGGGGAGCAGGACCGGGTCTGGGTGGAAACCCGGGCAATGGCCCACCCCCGGCTGGCAACCCAGGAGGTGGTAATCCGGGTAACAACCAAGGAGGCGCTGGAGGTTTCCAAGCCAACCCCAAGCAGCTGGGGCAGTATCATGTTCATACCACGAGGATTTCCAATAAAGATAGAAAGATACTCAAAAAAGCAGTAAACTCGGTTTCTTCGGCTGTTCCGAGATACTTGAGATGGTCAGACCAAGAGGTCACATGGAGCAGGAGTTATCACCTGGAAACAATAGAACATCCGGGTGTGCTGGCATTGGTAGTTGCACCACAGGTTAATGGTTACGAGCTGAAAAAGGTTCTGATGGACGGTGGAAGTAGCATCAATATCTTGTATTGGGAAACTTTCCTACGCATGGGGCTGAAGGAGTCCCAGTTGCAGAAGAGTTCTATAGTTTTTCATGGGATTGTGCCGGGTCATTCAGCATGCCCCGAAGGAAAAATCACTCTAGAAGTTGCCTTTGGAGAATCGAAGGACAATTTCCGAGTGGAGTGGCTCACGTTCGAGGTGGTAAAATTGCGCAGTCCTTATCACGCGTTGTTCGGAAGACCGGCTTACGCCAAGTTCATGGCCATGCCGTGTTATGTGTACCTACAGCTAAAAATCCCGGGTCCCAAGCGAACCATTACTATACACGGCAACCGGGTTATAGCAGCCGAGTGTGATGAGGGAGACGCGGCAATGGCAGAACAGGCATGCAGAAAGGAAGAGCTCAAGTATTACCGGTCGCAGGTAGACCCGGATGACAGAACAACGTTGAAAAGACCGAATACGGAAGACGAGAGAGCAAAGTTCAAAGCAGCACAGGACACAAAGATGGTGGTTTTTGTCGAGGGCGATCCCTCCAAGCAATTTGCTATAGGATCTAACTTGGATAGTAAGCAGGAAGAAGCACTTATCGAGTTTATTCGTGGTAATCAGGATGTTTTCGCTTGGACGCCCAGTGATATGCCGGGTATCCCAACCGAGTTAGCTGAGCACAGTTTGCATGTTGACCCCAAGTCCCGGCCTGTGAAGCAGGGCCTGAGAAAAATGAACGAGGAAAGAAGAAAGGCTATAGGAGCGGAGATAGCTCGGCTCCTTGCGTCCGGCTTTATCATGGAAGTTTTTCACCCGGATTGGTTGGCAAACCCGGTTCTAGTGATGAAGAAAAACAACGAGTAGAGAATGTGCATAGATTACACGAGTCTCAACAAGCATTGCCCAAAGGATCCGTTTGCCCTTCCAAGGATAGATCAGATTATAGACGCAGTGGCCGGAAGTGACCTATTGTGTTTCCTGGATGCTTATTCCGGGTATCACCAGATCAAGCTCAAAAAGGAGGATTGGGAGAAAACGTCATTCATAACACCCTTTGGAGCTTTCTGTTACAAAACCATGACTTTTGGGCTAAAGAACGCTGACGCAACATACCAAAGGTGCATTCAAAAGTGTTTCGAGGATCAGATTGGACGCAACGTCCACGCTTATGTTGATGACGTGGTGATTAAAACTAGGAAGGCAGAAACATTCATTGAGGACCTAAAGGAAATGTTCAAGAATTTGAGAAGGTATCAGATGAAGCTTAACCCCACAAAGTGTGTGTTTGGAGTGCCAGCAGGAAAGTTACTCGGTTTCATTGTTTCCGAGAGAGGAATTGAGGCAAACCCGGATAAGATCAAAGCTATTCAGAATCTGAAAAAGCCGGAAGGCCTGAAGCATGTTCAAAAGCTTACAGGGTGTGTAGCAGCATTAAAACGGTTTATATCCAGGCTTGGAGAGAAGGCAATACCCTTATACCGGCTCTTGAGGAAAACCGACAAATTTGTTTGGGACCAAGAGGAGGATGAGGCGTTCGAAGCACTGAAAAAGCAATTATCTGAGGCACCAATCCTGGCGGCACCGGGTCCTAAAGAGCACATGTTGTTGTATGTTGCGGCCGGGCCCCGGGCGGTTAGTGCCGTGGTTGTTGTCGAGCGCAAAGAGGATGGAAAAGATCACCCGGTCCAAAGGCCGGTTTACTATGTGAGTGAAGTACTATCGGAAGCAAATCAACGTTACCCACATTGGCAAAAACTAGTTTTCGGGGTCTTCATGGCCAGCCGGAAATTGAAACCATATTTTCAGGAACACCCCATAACAGTGGTTAGCTCTATACCAATGGCAGATATTATCAGAAATTCAGATGCGACAGGTAGAATAGCAAAGTGGGCCATCGAGATGGGAGATTATCACATCAGCTACGAGCCCAGGTCTGCAATCAAATCTCAAGCTTTAGCCGATTTTATCAATGATTGGACTCACACGAGCATGGCCACAACGATGCCAAGTTCCGAGTCTTGGGTAATGCACTTTGATGGTTCTAAGCAGTATGAGGGATCAGGAGCTGGGGTGGTACTCACCTCACCCAAAAGAGACAAATTGAGCTACGCGTTGCAGATTCACTTTGATTGCTCCAACAATATGGCCGAGTATGAGGCATTGTTACATGGATTGAGAATAGCAAAGGAGATGAACATTAGGCGAATACGGTGCTACGGAGATTCGGACCTGGTGGTACAGCAGGTCTCAGGAACTTGGGACAGAAAAGATGCAACAATGGCAGCATATCACAGAGAGGTGGACAGGGTTGCCGGGTGCTTTTCCGGGTATGAGGTGGAGCATATTGACAGACGAAAGAACGAGGCAGCAGATGCATTCGCAAGACTCGGCTCTCGCAGAGAGCCGGTTCCACCTAATGTCTTCCTGGACGAGTTATGGCGGCCATCTATTAAAACCGAGTCTGAGGAAGAGGTGGCTAACCAAGACCGGATTTGGAACTCGTGGCCACAGTACGTGCTATTCCCGAGTGGACAGAGCCGTTTTTGGCCTACTTATCACGAGGCGTGTTACCACCACAGGAAGTTTTAGCAAGGCAAATTCTGAGACGAGCAAAGGGCTATTCTATTATCAATGGAGAGCTGTATAAAAGGAGTGCAGCAGGAGTCTTTTTGCGCTGTGTAGCACCAGAAGAAGGCCGGCAGATCTTGAAGGAGATCCACGAAGGTGATTGTGGGCATCATGCCTCCACAAGATCCCTTGTGGCCAAAGCATATCGACACGGTTTCTTTTGGCTCACAGCCTTAGCAGACGCGGAGCGCTTGGTGGCAAGGTGTGATGGATGTCAAAGGTACGCTCGCCAAATCCATGTGCCGGCTATGGAGTTGCAAACAATCCCATTGACCTGGCCGTTCGCTGTTTGGGGCATGGATATGGTGGGCCCCTTCCACATGTCACTCTGCAAAAAGACTCATCTTTTGGTAGCTATCGATAAGTTTACAAAGTGGGTTGAAGTTATGCCAGTTACCAATTGCGAAGCAATCACAGTAGTCAAGTTCCTGAAAAGGATCATCTACAGGTTTGGATACCCTCACAACATAATAACAGACAATGGAACCAACATGTCCTTAGGTGATATGGAGAAATTCTGCGGGAACAATGGTATCCGGCTTGACATAGCCTCGGTAGCCCATCCACAAGCTAACGGATAGGTGGAGAGGGCAAACCAGGAGTTACTTCGTGGGTTAAAACCACGGCTGCGAGTCACGTGCATCAGAGCTGCTGGAGCATGGGTTGAAGAGCTACCATCAGTAGTTTGGGGAATTAACACTACACCTAACATATCTACTCAGATGACCCCGTTTTTCATGGTTTATGGTGCAGAGGCGGTATTGCCGAGTGCCATTATTCACGACTCGCCCCGAGTGTCGGCTTACGTTGAGGTGGAGAACGAGAAGACCCGGTAGGATGCCGTGGATATGCTAGAAGAACACAGAGAGCAAGCCTTGGAGAGATCAGCCATATATCAGCAGGATTTGAGGAGATACCACAGTCGGCGAGTCAAAACTCGGGTCTTCCAGAAAGAGGACTTGGTATTGTGCTTGGTACAATCAAAGGAGGAAAAGCACAAGTTATCTCCACCATGGGAAGGACCATTCATCATAAGCATGAACCTGCATAATGGATCATATTACTTGGTAGATGCAAGGGAAAAGTCGGATACCGCCAATGACACAGCCCACACCACTTCATCTATGCAAGAGAGGGAAAGACCATGGAACGTGGCTCAGCTATGTCCCTACTACACTTAGCATAGGCTAGGTCTACAAAGTTGGATTACACGATGTAACAGGGAGCAGGTTTCAGACGCACTCTTTTCCTATCCAGGGTACCTAAGGGGACTGGAGGGTTATTAATGAGGCGGCCTGCTGACCTAACTTTTCTCATATCAATAAAGAGATGGTTAAACTATGATATTGCTTTTTTCTTATTTATTTCTGTTAAAGTTTTGATTCTTTCTGTTTTTACTTTCTGTTTTCTATTTTATCAGGTAAGTATTACTTAATTGTTTTAAAATATATCAGTTCTATATGTTTCCTAAGATTGCATATATAGGTCTTGGGGGCTGATTGCTTGAATAGCACAGTTGCAAACTCAAAGACCCGGCCACGATGCCATTCAAGTTATAAGGACCGATTACTTGTAATAAGTACGGTTACAATCTTATAACCGGACAATAGAGCCAAATTTTCTTGATTTCTCTTGTTTAAACTTGATGTGACTTGCAGCAATGTGGCATGCTTTGCCAACGTGTAATCACAATCAGTCATGATGCCCAATGGGACTTGCCTGGCCCTGTCTTTACACAGTTATAGCATCGTTGAATACCCACGCGAAAGCCGGCTTACAACAAAAAGGATCAAAAGGGTCATCCAAACCACATGTTATGCAGAGTAGAAGGTTAACAGTCGGAAACTCACAAATATTAAGCATAACCTCAAATCCGCGCGAAACTATATGTTTGAGCCTAAGCTAAAACAATTTGCCTTTCTAGAAACTACAAATCCCTAGACTCGGAAATTCGGGCCTTGGGGACTTGGGAATCTGAAGAAAAGCAACAAATTGTTCAGCTATTAAGCTTAAAAACCCAAAAATCCGAGTCTTGGGGACTTGGGGACTTAAGAAATAAAGTTCACTTGTCGAAATCCCTGAGACCCGGAAACCGAGTCTCACCAAAGGAAAAGTAGCGAAAATCGGAAAACCAGCAACACAAAGTTCAAGACTAGAAAATAACATATCTATGCGAGAGGCCAGAAGGGCCACACAAGCTATTAAAGTTTTAAGGTATTACAAACCGAGGGAATTGTATCGAAAAGTGCACAGGCGCACTATTAAAAGAATAATTGTGTCAGGCACGTTACAAAATGCCCATTGGCCGAATGAGTGTTTGAGGCGTTAAACAGTGAAACCTTACTCGGCATCCTCGGCCGAGTCATCGACGTTGTCCTTGGCGGCCGGGTCTTTGACTTGCTCGTCGGTGGCCGTCCCAGCTCCCGCGTCCGGGTCAGCAGCAGTACCAGCGCGAGGAGGAGGAGGGACAGCCGGCGTAGAGGTGGAAGGCACAGTATCGGCCTCAGCTTTCTTCTTGGCAGCTTCCTCTTTCTTCTTCACCGCTTCCGCCTTCCACTGCTCCAGCATGTCAAAGGGCTTGGGTAGATCAGATTGAATTGGCTTGTCTTCGACGTCATAAGGGGGGGTGATCTTGCTCAAGTCCAGACTGTCGGCGATCAGGCTCGCCGAGTGACGCACATCAGTATGAGTGGCCTTGTAATTCTTACCAGTAAACTTGGAGCCATCATTGTTGAACTCGGGAAACCCGCCCACGAGCTTTGCCGGCTCAAGCCTAGGAAAATAGGACTTGGCCAGAGCAAGCCCACGGGTCACCCCAACTCGGCACGATGAGCGCTTCCAGTGCTCGATCCACTCGGGGATGGTAGAACATGCCTCAAGCAAAGTGTCCAAGCCGCAATAACCCTTAGCCGGCCACTTCACAGCCTCCAAGATCCACTTGGTGCCGACAGTAAGTTGCCGGATCACGGCCTTCAAGGTCTTAAGCTTTTCAATATCATCTTCATCCAGGGCCTTTTCACCCGGGCCTGCACAGCAACAGCAAAAGTTAAGGCGCTAACATCCGGATGATAACAGTTACGGAATGAGAAATCCGGGTTATAATTAGAAAGTCGGAAATCCGTACCAAGCAGAGTGCGGTAAGTATCGGCAATCTGGGCCGAAATCTTCTTCAGCTCACCCTCAGCAGTGTGGGACCTTTTCTTGTACCTTTTCACATCTTTCTCAAGGCTCTTCACATCAGACTCTAGATCTTCACGTAACTTGGTCTCGACCTCGAGGAGATCATTGGTCTTTGCCAACACCTCCTCAGAATGGGTCACATAGGCCTCTGAGAAAAATAAAGGACAAGTTAGTCGGACAAAAGATGCATCTGGGTAAGGTAAATCATAGAGCTATAAAGTACCAAGTAAACTAAGCATAGTTCACTCGGAACTTGGGGACTATGTGAATATACAAGCAATATTGGTCAGTTTACCTGATGCTTAGCAGCCATGGCTTCCAGAATGCCCTTTTCATCAGTCTTCAAGGTGAAGAGAGCACCTAGCATC
The DNA here is from genome assembly GCA_028641055.1 of Alopecurus myosuroides. NCBI lineage: Eukaryota > Viridiplantae > Streptophyta > Magnoliopsida > Poales > Poaceae > Alopecurus > Alopecurus myosuroides. The sequence goes on from CM054057.1 coordinate 744,368,271, forward strand.
TCTTCAAAGCTTAGATCACCAAGTCTCGGCCTAGAGGAGCTGGGGCCCTGAGTACCTGGAGGTGGAGTTCTTTCATGCTTGGGGGAGGTTACCCGGGTCGCCTGGTTGTTAGGATTGGGATCTCCCCTCCGCGTCCCCAGGACCTCAACATCCTCATCCCCGGGTGCGTGAGTTGGCAGGGGAAACCCGGCTTCCTGATCGGTCGGGTTTACCAGAAAGTCTTCTTCTTCTTCGCCGCCAGCCGCGGCCTTCACAGTATCTTCCGGGTCCCCCATAGCCGGGTTATCCACGTCCATGTCCTCCGGGTCACTGCTCGTGACCTTGGCTCTGGGAAAGAGAAAAAAAGACAGTTAGTATATGGTGAACAAAAGGTATGGAACAAGTTAAGTGTATCGAATAGTAAGGAAAAGCAACTTACCCGGTGTTCACGACGAAATCCGCTAGGAGATCGTTGCTAGACCCGGAAGAAACTGATAAAGAGTGTGAAAGTGAGACCCGGATTTGTCCAGCCAGTGGATGATTTGGAGAGGGAAATCTCTGAGGAAGGCGAGAAGAAGGAGTTTGGGGAATACCGGCTTTGCGAGCGGGGGACGAAGGGATGCCCGGGTGAAGAGGATCATCACCCGGGGAGTTCCGGGTTACCCTACGTTTGACTGGGGCGGGTTCCTTCAAGCGTGATGAATTGATCAAATGTTGGTTAAGTTCGCACATGTTAGCGTACGAATATGGTTTGGAGGTCATAGAGGAGTAAGGCAACTTGAACACAACGCCCCGGGTCTTCCTCTTTACCCCAACCTCAACTTCCGGCTCAGCTTCACTCTCGTCCGACTGGGTGTCTTCCTTATCTTCTAGCCCTGATAAACATGGCATATCGTCGGAAAAAGAGAAAAAGTTGGTTCGAGCAAGTTAACAGAAGAATGAATAAGTGAGACTCGGATGTTACCTTCATCAGTATCAACCGGCTCCTCGTCCTCTTCCGAGTTTTCGGAAGGAGGAGGGGTATCAATCTTCCAGAAAGCGCTATCTTCCTGAGATAAAAATACAGTGATAAAAGTTAGTGATCGTACCAGAAAAGTGTCAGTCGGATAAAGAGTAATGGTCGGATCTTACTGCTGGAGCCGGGTTATCCCGCGTGTAGGGGTCCAGGCAGGCTATGTTCCGGATCACTTCCAATTTCTCGGCCAGGAAGTTTTTCATGATCTTGTTCGCATCCGCGGCCGGGTAATTTCTCATCGAATAGCGAAGAGAATCAGTGACGTGCCCAGAATAGTGGCACATGAGTTTGGGCCGGACACTGTTGGGCTGAATCCGGAAAGTTACCCAGGTTTTAATAAGATTGAGTCCTAGGAGGCCGTGGGCCGACAGTACGGCTAGTTTGTGCAGGAGGGGCTGGATAGATTGCCTCTCGGCCTCAGTAGCAAAGGAGCTGAAATTATCGGATAGGTTAAGGAGATTTTCGGTGAAACCCGGAAGTTGCTTCTCGCCGGCTAAGGAGGTATCCTGGCAGTAGAAATACATTTTCTGCCAATGTTTGACATGAGAACTGAGACCCAGAGTCGGCATGAGAGAATTTTTCCCCCTCTGGATGGAGACCCCTCCACAGACTAGGAGGGCCCCATCGCCGCTCTCTCGGCACGGCTTGCATTGGAATAACTCAAGGAAAAGGGCAAGATTCAGAGGAATGCATAGATACGACTCGCACAAGACGAAATAGAGATATTGTTGAGCATGGTTTGGGGCCAATGTCAAATACCCGGAGCAGTGTAGTCTAGCTCGCGGAAGAAAGGGTGACCCGGGAGGCGGAAACCTCGGATCACATGCTCGACGAAGACTACCACCTCGTCAAGACCCGGAGAGGGTCGGGTCTTCTCCCCAGGTACCCTCCAGTGGATATCTTCCCGGGCGGGCAGAACACCCGACTCTGCGAGCTCATCCAGCTTGGCCTTGGTCACGGTCGATCTCGCCCAGTTGGCGGAGATCGATTGACTCGGCTTTGCCTTTCCGGCCGGTTGTTTCCCCTTCACCTTAGCACTGGCTTTAGGAGCCATAGGAGTGAATCTAAAAAGAGGACAAAAGCAAAGTATGAACAAAATGAGACCCGGAAATGGCAGACATCCGACTTAGTAAGAAATGCTTGCAAGAAACTCTAAAAGTTGGATCTAGTTGTGAAAATTCACAGGGAAAATTGCGATTGAAAGTGGTGGAGGTTTGCTGTGAGGTGTGTGATCGAATCTAAAATGAGCATTAACAACGGAGGAGCAAAAGTACGGCGAATTTAACAAGTAAGAAACAAGAAGAGCATCTAGGGGCAGAGGTAGATCTCGTCTATTCGCAAGAAATTGAGGATTATATTCAAGGAAATAGAGAGGCTTACCGGAGGGATCTAGGGGAGAACGCGACGGCGGCGAGCGGCCCGACGGCGGTGGTCTCTAGGAATCTCCGGTGGGCTGCTCGAGGGCGCAGCGGCGGAAGTCAACAGCGGCGTCACGGGCGCGGGTGCGGCGAACGGACGGCAGCAGCTCGTGTCCGGTAGTGTGCTCCCGGGCGGTGCAGTGGTGCGGCCTTGAGCTTGAGCTCGCGCGCACAGATGAGGAGTGGAGAGAGGAGGAAGGTGGAGAATGAGCTTTAGATCTAGGGTTACCCCCCTGGGCACTTATTTATAGGTGCGGGGTGGGAGCGCCCTAGGTCTAGGCGGCAAGGCCAAAATTTTCGGAAAATATCATTCAGCTGGATTTTTTGGGATAAGCATTGAAGGGGCCCGTTACGAGATATCCGGAAGAGATTGAAACAGATTGCAAGCGCGATATTCGGACCAACTAGCGAACGGTGTGAGTCCGGGTCTTACGTGTTTTCTCGGAGTGTTGACCCGGGAAACAAATGTATGATTTGGGAAAGGCCGGGTTATTATATGGACCGCCCACAGAGCTAGGCCTAGCTACTATCAAAGCATTCTAACCCGGAATTTTATGGACTTGTGTGTTTGTTATTTTTGCAGGGAATAGCGTGCGCTTCGTGGTTAGTCCTACGAAGCCCAAGCTATTCTGGGGACTACTGATGGAGGGATGATAACCCGGTAGGCTAACGTCAAGGTGTAACCCAGACCAAAGGGAACCGCGCAAGACCCGGCTCAAGGAAGAGGAGTTTCTAGAAGGCCCAAGAAGTGGTGTAGGCCTCGTAACCCGGCTGTTGGGGTTACTATTAGGAAACTTAGGGTTTGCGTGTGGTTTCCGGGTAGGACTCCGAGTGTACCTTGGGTAGGAAGCCAGGGAGCCGGGTAAGATATAAACCGGCCCCTAGGGTTAGAGAAACAGAGCTTCACCAGATATTCGAGTATCCTTGTAATTCGAGAGCTGATATTGTAACCCTAGATCGGAGACTCGGCGACTTGATTGCCAGAGCTGCCAGATCGATTGATAGCATGATTTCCCCTGAGCTAAACCCTCTCCCAAACGCCAGAGCCGAATTACCCCAAGATAAGTTACCCCTGGTAACGTCTGCCGTGATTATCCCACGACAACCCATGGCTCATTTTGAGCGGCGGCGTTTTTGGTCTTGCATTTGTTGGCTTCAGGTATACACATGGTGAAAAAATATTTGCCTTCGGTTTCGACATTCTTAGCCCATCTGACACGAAACATCGGCACCTTCTCCCCAGCGTAGTCAAGCTCCCAGATGTCCTCGATCCTTCCGTAGTATCTTTTCTTGACATCGCCTGTGTAGGATTCTATCGTTACCCCAGAGTTCTGGTAGTCGCTACTTTTGTCTTTTTCCTCCGTGTAGAATGTGAACCCATTGATATCGTATGCTTGGTAAGTCATGAGGTTGGGCGTGGGGCCGTATGACAAAGCCAAAATTAGTTTACCGTTCTCGCTGGTCATTGTCGGGGGATCAGCATCAATATGGTCTTCGAACCAACGTGTCGACGAAAGAGGAGTTGTGCGCTCTTAGTATATCTGCTTCGGTCATCGGCTTGCGAGTATTGTTTGCTATCATTTTTTTGTGCTCTTCTAACCAAGGATCCACATCGTCGATGTGCTGAAGTACTACTAAGTTGGCCCTGTCAAAGTCGGATGTCCGCCCCTCAAAGGCCACATGCATTTCCCGCCAGCCCGTTTTGTGGCCTGCTCCCTCGAACCTGCCAATGTGCTTGTTTTCCGGCAAACCAACCTGCTTTTCGACGTCCAGATAATTCTCGCAGAAAGAGATTCGCTCTTCGGTGCGAAACCCCTAGACGATGCTTCCATCCGGATGTGACCTGTTACGAACGAAACCTTTGATGATCCCTTTCATTCTTTCGAACGACATCATGTTGTGCAGGAATGCCGGCCCGAGATCGATGATATCATCTACGATAAGGACCAAGAGATGGACCATTATGTCGAAGAATGCAGGCGGGAAGTACATCTCAAGCTCGCATAGGATCGTAACAATCTCTTCCTGCAGCCTTCCGAGTTTCTTCACGGTGATCGACTTCCGAGTGATGACGTCGAAAAGTTACATAGACCAGTCAACGTTTCAAGGACGTGAGGTTCCATTATCCCTCGGATTGCAACTGGAACTATCTGTGCCATCATCACGTGACAGTCATGAGACTTCATCCCGCTAAAGATTTTCTTGTTCGGGTCCAGGTATCTCCTTATCAGCCCCGAGTAACCAAAGGGCACTTTGACTCCTAGAAGGCAACAGAACATTTGATCGAGCTCGTTGGGACTTGGAGTGAAGCAGGAGGGGGGCATACCCAGTGTTGCGGCTTACCCCTTTTGCGCTTGCAACCGTCCGTCTCCTCCTCGTCCAACTGGTCATCTTTGGTCCTAGCAGCCGGTGGTGGTATTTGAAGGTCTTTCCTAATGTTTAGGGCCGCCAGGTCGTATCTTGCTTTCGGCCCGTCTTTGGTCCTATCCGGCATGTTGAACAGGGTGCCCAGCAAGCTCTCGCACACGTTCTTCGTGATATGCATGACATCAAGGCAATGAGGCGTACCGAGGATTGATCAGTACGTCAAGTCCCAAAACACGGACCTCCTTTTCCATACCCCCAGGAGCGGTCATGCTGCCTTCTCTTTCTTCTTCTCTTCTCGCTTTCGCTTCTTTTACTTTCCCTTTCCCTTTCCCGGCGCAGGGCACTCTTTCCAATTGTCCAATAACTGCTTGATCTCTTCACCGCTCCTCTGAGGTGGACGTCCTTCGGGCTCATCTTTACCGTTGAATAGATCTCCACGCTTCCTCCAAGGGTCATTTTTGTCTAGCCACCTTTGATGCCTCATGTAGACAGTCTTACAAGACACCGGTTCCTTAAGCTGTAAAGATGGCGTATGTTCCATGCACCTGACGCACGCCTTGTGTCCTTGGCACACCTGGCATGAAATATATCCGTATCCGAGAAAGTCCTGCACCGTCGTGATCAACGCGGCTCTCATTGGGAAATATTCTTCCCCGTAGGCATCCCATGTTTGTACCCCTTCATCCTCCCACAACGTTTCTAGCTCCTCCTTTAGTAGCTCGAGATATAGGTTGATATCGCTCCCTGGTTGTGTCAGCCCTTGAATTAGCATAGTCATGTGTATGTACTTCCTCTTCATGCAGAGCCAGGGGGGAGGTTGTATATCCAAACAAACACGGGCCACGTGCTATGTTTGCTGCTCTGGTTGCCAAACGGATTGAGTCCGTCCATGCTCGCACCCAACCTGATGTTCCTTGCCTCTTTCCCAAAATCTTCGTACTCGTTGTCTAGTGCCTTCCACTGGCTTGCATCCGAAGGGTGTGTCAGCGCTGGGTTTTCAGCCCGCTCTGGATCATTCATCACTGCCTCCTTTCTGTTCGCGTGCCAGCGCATCATCTTTGCTTCCTTAGGGTCCACGAAGTACCGCTGCAGACGAGGCGTGAGCGGAAAGTACCACACCACTTTCCGAGGAGCGGCTTTCTTCCCTCTCTTGTACCGGTCAGCGCCACACACTGAGCATTGGGTCTTGTCCGCGTGTTCGTTCCGATAAATGACACAGTCATGGATGCATGCATGATACTTTGTGTGCGGTAAATCGAGAGGGCACACAACTTTCTTCGCCTCGTCTAGACTAGTAGGACACGTGTTGTCTTTAGGAAGACGCTTTTTCATGTATTGCAGTAGGTCGTCAACACTTGCGTCGGTCCATCCGTGTTTTGCCTTCATCTGCATAATATCGAGTGCTACTCTCAAGCGGGACTCCTCCGGATCGCGGTCTGCTGCATCGTACAACGGAGTATTCGAGTCTATCTCCAGTTGCGCCAGCTTAGATTTCCGTCTACCGGCGGCTCTCGCGTCAGTCGTCGACCTATTGCTGAGAAGTAACTCTTGAACATGAGGGTCCCGCACGACTGACATTAGCGGAGTATTGTTGTCCGCTGTTTTTTGCTCTCCAATACCGCCGTGTGCGGTAGCCTGTTCGTCATCGTCGTTCTCCTACTTCCCTTCTTCCCCATTTTTGTAACATCCCAAGTCTGAAAAATAGCCTTTAGAATGTTTGCTCTCTGTTATTTTATGTTTTGCATCATGGCATCATGTTGGTTGCATTTGTTTTGTTTGTTTTCCATTTGTTTTTCTCTGTTTTCAGTTGTTTTCCAACTGTTTTCATTTGTTTTCCTTTGTTTTCCATTTGAATTTCAAACCAAAATTCAAACCTTTTGTTTCATCCTTGTGATGTTACAATTTCTAAAATGATATTTCAAAATAAAACAATTATTTGTTTCCATTAAAGTGTGATTCCAAACTATTGTTTCATTTCTATAAAAATGCATCCAATAATCAAACCCTTTTCAAATTCAATTTGTTTTCCATTTGAAATCCCAAACCAACATCCAAATAGTTGTTTCCAAATAAAAACCTTAATTGTTTCCAATTATCCCATAATGTTCAACTAATAAAATGGTGTTATAAATTCCACTAAGCCTTTCCAAATTGGTTTTCAAATTCAAAGCAAAATCATCATCAACACCTCATTTGGAAATTATCAAATATCAAACCTTTCCAATGTGTCTAATCCAACTAATAACAGGGTTCACCCTATTAAATTGTTGTTTCTATATTAATTAACCAAATATTCCAATTCAAAACAAATAGTTTTCAAACAAAACCAATTTGAAACTATAAAAATAATAAGCAAAACTTTCTCTCATCCCTTGTTTTCTAATTAATTCTTTTGGGTCACTTTATTAAAAGGTTGATTTCATTAATCACTTCAAATCTTCAAAATAATCTAATTTTGGTTTATTCCAAACAGCACCAAAAACTTAAACATTTTTGAAATCCAAATTGGTTAGCTGTTTGAAATTAACATGACAAGTTCACCCTATTTTTCTATGAATTTTTCCTAACCCTAAAGGCCTCCTTTTCTTCCAATTTTGTTTGCTACAAAAAAAAAGAAACAAAAATAACAAAAGAGAAAAGGAGGAGCAGCAGCTAACTAATCCATCCTAAGCCCAGCCCACTTCTTTTTCCAGCCCGATACCCCTTCTTCCTCGCTGGCGTCACCCTCCTCTGTACGAACACATCCATCACCAGACGATCTCCCCCTCCCCCTCTGGATGAGCTGCCGTACAAGGTCTCACCCTCCTTAAAATCACCACACCTCCCCCTCTGCTCGAACCCTAGAAACCCTAGAGCCCCTCCATCCCATCGCCGCCACCTTCCCTCCCCTCTCTGCTGGTTCGGTGTTCTCTGAACCCTGAACCCACGATAACCACCACCGAGCCCCCATGGCCGCCACCTTCCCATCCCCCATGATCACCTCGAGAGGCCACCTTCCCCGGGAATGGAACCGGCTGCGCACCCGCTCCAACTTCGATGTAGGCGTCACCGCCCGAGGAGGCCTGGGTCGCCGGCGCCATCTCCTCCATCGCCGGCGTTCTCCACTGCCTGCACCTCCCCTGCACCGCCCCGTCCGCCTCCTCCTTGCTGCGTCGAGCCCAAGGTGAGGCCGCCCCTGCCTCGGTTCCCTCTCTCCCTTCTCCTCCCGCGGTCCACCGCCCCCTCCCAGCGCCCCACTCCGCAGCCGCGGCCACCAACGGCAAGCACCTGCCTTCGCTGGCCATGATCTGTAAAGGTACAGGTGCGGCACCTGTTCGGGTTCAGTTGAGATTCAGATATCCCCCGCGTACTGAAGCTTAAGCCCCCCCGAGCCCCTTCTCTGTCAAAACCGAGCACTCACCCAATTGGTAGCACCCACAGCACGCGCAGCAGGAGGTGCAGGGATCAAATCCCACCCCCTGCACATTAACAATTTTTTTTTATTTTTGTATTGTTTGGTCACAGCACTTTCAGAGAATCACAACTAGGCCCTGTTAATTAAATCTAGACCCCTGAAATAATTTTTCCTAAGTCCCTAATGGGTTAAAAATGGCAGATTTGCACTACATTTTGTAAATTGCATAATAAAATCATTTTAACTCCAAATCCAACATTTTTGATATGTTTTCAATACCAAATTAAATGATCTATCCAAATATAAAATTTGTTTACTGTTTTGAATATTTTAAATTGGTGCAAAATTTGAAAACTTGTCAAATTCACTTAAACTTGCAAAATTCATAACTTGTTCATAAAAATTCCAATTGCACAAACTAAATATGTTTTCAATCAACTTCATGTACTTTCCAAATATAAATTTTGTTTGCTGTTTTGAATAATTTAAATTGCTGAAAACAACTGTTTCTTGTTTATTGCATTTAAAATTGCCAAAATAATAACTTGCTCATTTTAAATCCAATTTCCACAAATGAAATATGTTTTCCATGCAAAATTAAACCACCTTTTCAAATATAAAATTTGTTTCATGTTTTGAATAATTAAAATTGGTTAAATGATTTAAACCTTGTTTAAATCATTTAATGTTGTTAAATTCATAACTTGATCAAAACAAATTCTTTTGGGGACATATAAAATATGTTTTCAAACCATAAAAGCATAAACTTTTCAAATATGAATCTCACTTAATGTTTTGAACAAATAAAAATTCAAATAAGTTCATGTTTGAATTAAATTCATTTAATTCTTGCTTAAACTTGTTTAATTCCTAAATAATTTATTTGAAATCCTTTTGCAACAAGTGAAACATGTAATCCAACTAAAATCTTGTTTTCTTTTCAAATATAAACTTTGTTATCTGTTTTGAACAATTTAACATGATGAAAACAACAAATGCTTGTGTGACACCTTTAAGTAACCAAAATTTCCTAACTTAATAAATGAATTTCTAAACTTGGTAAACCTTATTTATATTTGATTCTATTGTTGTAATTTTGCTGTTTTCCTCATCCATGCATCATGCTAATCCACTTTCATATAATGATTAGTTGTAAAACAATTAATTCAACCATCATTCATGGGCTTTCCATATGCAATCCAATTGCACATGGGTCCATTTAATCCTGTTCTATCTTGTCAACTAGTTTATTTTGATGCAACCATTAACTTGACATGCATCATCTTTGATTGTGCACAATGCCATGATAATGATTGTTTATATTTCTGCCTTGTTTGTTTGCTTCTTCTCGGATACACGACGACGTTGAGACCGACGATACTTACGACATCCCTTCTAAGGAGTTAGCTCAGTACCAGGCTACTGGGTTTTGCAGGCAAGTTATCACTCACATGAACCATCGTGTTCCTTTCAACATTGGTTACCGATACTTTCCGTTGTCTATTCTGCTAGCCTTATGATTAGTTGCTTCTGTTACGAACCTATCACATGAATCCCTTAACCCTGATATTGCCTCACCTCCATACCTATAACCTTTTGGTTGAGCCCGTGTCTTACTAGCATGCTTAGGTTGTTTTGCTCGAGTCTGTTACCCGTTACTTTCAATTACTATATCGATATCATGTTCTGGGGGCTCGATGTTTAATCAATCAATCATGCTAATGTTATATGCTAAATAATAATTTGATGATAAGGCACCGGCAGGAGGCCCTTTGTGGTTTTGAGGCCTGCTAGTGTCGACCCTAATAGGAAAAGGGTCTTGTCTACTGATCCATGATGAGCGCACTAACCGCATGTGGGAAGCGAGTATGGGCGCCCCCTCAATTTGACTCGATTCGCATCTCGTCCAAATCGCCTCATTTAGTTCGGGTTTTCCATTTGCTGCATGCATGATCTTGCGAGCCCTTGGATCCCGGGTGGAACTTTCGTAGTCGGCATATAGGAGGACACGTTCTTAGAGTGCTATGAGGGTCCATTTTCTTCTGGGCTCGATTAGCCGTGCGCCTAAGGTGCTTTGGGCTTGATGCGAAGAAGAGTTGAGTTGTGTTGAGTGCCCCGCTTGGTGGAAGGGCCTTTCCATCTGGCGGGTTATTCATGCGTGTACGGCCAAATTGGTGCAACCCTGCAGGGATAATCTTCTCGAGAAGCCGTGTTTTCCGCGGTTATGGATTACTTGGTGAAAGTACTGGCTAACAAGTACTCAGGACAACTTAAACATAATGATCAAACATGTTACACCCAATGATTAATAACTTGACTAGTAATAGGTTGATGACACAATAACTTGATTCACCTTTAATACAACTGTGTGAGTTATCCTCGGATTGCTTCTTTGGATAAGGGGCGAGATCCAGGATGGGTTTGTTTGAAGTTATCTTTCAGTTGGTTACAATCCTTGATCTTATCTCCTTTCTGTTAGCCGGAAGTGGTAGGATCTCTGTAGTTGTTAGCGCAGCCAGTTGCAGCACCTTTTATATCCCCTTCCTTCCGTTGAACCCAAAGCATCTGTGCTTGGTGTTGACGGGTTACAATTTGGTGAACTGTGAGTCTTGCTTGCCAGTACGTTTATGTACTGACCCCTTTGGGGCTGTGGTTTACGCAGACGACGTTCCCGAGGATCTACATGGTGGCTACTACGTGGAGTATGACGAGACTGCTGACGAGTAGATAGCGGACCCGGGCAGGATCCGAGACTTCGTGGATGGGCTCCGTCTGTTCGTTTCCGGCCTCTTAGGCCTATTTGGTTCTTGTCTGTACTCAGACATGTTGAATCCTTCCGCTGTGATGTACTGATGTATTGTTGGGACATGTGTCCTCTGAATGATTGTATTTGCTATCTCTGCTCTAATGAGAGTCATTTGCAACTTATTTCAATCTTTTGTGTCGTAGAGATCTGTTGTGATATCAGTTGTTCAACGCCGTTGACGTACCATGTGTGTATGGTTTGAAGTACGTCGACGGAAGTGCCTTTGACCTCTAGTGGATAGTTTACATCGACGATGGAATAGCAGGGCTTGTGTTGTCGCGCATAAGCGCAGGCCTACCAGGAAGCTGGGACGTGGGAGCAGTTGTGCCCCATAATCCAAGCATCTGCTATCCAGTTCGTACGGTGAGTATCCCCTAGAAATCAGGGTGCGACAAATGGTATCAGAGCCTGTCTGCCTGTAGGATCCCTTTTTACTGGTCGCAGTTGAGTCTAGAAACTATTTTGTAGCTATATAGGAAAAATGAAACGTGAGAGTAGGAATTATGTTCATTTTCTTCTTTTCCCCACCCTCCCTCCCTTTTCTGGTAAGGAAGTGCAACGTTGATTTTCTCTCTTCTCATCTAAACTTTCAAGTTAGGATTTCACGTATTCTGGTTTCTCTAGGATGGTTATATCTACTCGACCATAGGAATGGAGGTGGTTGTGACATGATTTATCATGTTGCCTACTCATGATTGAGAACGGAGGCGTGTAAGCCCCGGAAGCAGATCCTCTATTCCTTAAGCAGTAGATATTGATCCTTTAGAAGCCCGGATGGGTTTTTCCGTAGTACCTCAGGAGTTTTGTTCTTGTTTTCCCCGATGTTGATATCCTGTTCTTCTCAACATCCTTTTCGTCCGTTGAAATCTTGTTGTTGTTTTCCATTTCAATTCTTCTACCGGTGTCTAAGCAAAGTTTCCCCGTTCATCTGCTAAACTCTTATCCAGTTAAAGTGTTATTTCATACCGGAGAATCACATTCCTTTGTGTCAACAATCTTTTCCACAACATACAACACAATTCTGGTTCCACTAAGCAATCAATACTCTGTTCACTCCCCGGGATCTCAAATGTTGACTTCCAAGATAAGTAAGAACAATCCAATTCTAATGGGAGGCCACATATTCCTCGTTACTCTCATGTTGATGATTCTGACATTGATGATCATTCCTGGTGTTGCATTGATGTCAATAACTCTGTTCCACCATTCTAGCCAGATAGTCTATTCTCCAAATGAATCAAATTCTATCCAGCTATACACCCTCCATACAAAACCTCTCCCTTTACTTGAAAATGTTCCGGTGGTTTGCTAATTCCCTGACGTCTATCCAATGTGCACGAGGTGTTTCACGTGTCACAGCTCAAGAGGATCTCCCCAAGAAGTTTCCGGACCTTTTCTTTTCTCAGTAGGAATCTCGGGGCGCGATTCCTTCTAGGGGGGGCGTTTTGTAACATCCCAAGTCTGAAAAATAGCCTTTAGAATGTTTGCTCTCTGTTATTTTATGTTTTGCATCATGGCATCATGTTGGTTGCATTTGTTTTGTTTGTTTTCCATTTGTTTTTCTTGTTTTTCAGTTGTTTTCCAACTGTTTTCATTTGTTTCTTTGTTTTCCATTTGAATTTCAAACCAAAATTCAAACTTTGTTTCATCCTTGTGATGTTACAATTCTAAAATGATATTTCAAAATAAAACAATTATTTGTTTCCATTAAAGTGTGATTCCAAACTATTGTTTCATTTCTATAAAATGCATCCAATAATCAAACCCTTTTCAAATTCATTTGTTTTCCCATTTGAAATCCCAAACCATCCAAATAGTTGTTTCAAATAAAAACCTTAATTTGTTTCCAATTATCCCATAATGTTCAACTAATAAAATGGTGTTATAAATTCCACTAAGCCTTTCCAAATTGGTTTTCAAATTCAACGCAAAATCATCATCAACACCTCATTTGGAAATTATCATATCAAACCTTTCCAATGTGTCTATCCAACTAATAACAGGGTTCACCCTATTAAATTGTTGTTTCTTATTAATTAACCAAATATTCCAATTCAAAACAAATAGTTTTCAAACAAAACCAATTTGAAACTATAAAAATAATAAGCAAAACTTTCTCTCATCCCTTGTTTTTCTAATTATTCTTTTGGGTCACTTTATTAAAAGGTTGATTCATTAATCACTTCAAATCTTCAAATATCTAATTTTGGTTTATTCCAAACAGCACCAAAAACTTAAACATTTTTGAAATCCAAATTGGTTAGCTGTTTTGAAATTAACATGACAAGTTCACCCTATTTTTTTATGAATTTTTCCTAACCCTAAAGGCCTCCTTTTTTCCAATTTTGTTTGCTACAAAAAAAAGAAACAAAAATAACAAAAGAGAAAAGGAGGGAGCAGCAGCTAACTAATCCATCCTAAGCCCAGCCCACTTCTTTTTCCAGCCCGATACCCCTTCTTCCTCGCTGGCGTCACCCTCCTCTGTACGAACACATCCATCACCAGACGATCTCCCCCTCCCCCTCTGGATGAGCTGCCGTACAAGGTCTCACCCTCCTTAAAATCACCACACCTCCCCTCTGCTCGAACCCTAGAAACCCTAGAGCCCCTCCATCCCATCGCCGCCACCTTCCCTCCCCTCTCTGCTGGTTCGGTGTTCTCTGAACCCTGAACCACGATAACCACCACCGAGCCCCCATGGCGCCACCTTCCCATCCCCCATGATCACCTCGAGAGGCCACCTTCCCCGGGAATGGAACCGGCTGCGCACCGCTCCAACTTCGATGTAGGCGTCACCGCCCGAGGAGGCCTGGGTCGCCGGCGCCATCTCCTCCGCCGGCATTCTCCACTGCCTGCACCTCCCCTGCACCGCCCCGTCCGCCTCCTCCTTGCTGCGTCGAGCCCAAGGTGAGGCCGCCCCTGCCTCGGTTCCCTCTCTCCCTTTCCTCCCGCGGTCCACCGCCCCCTCCCAGCGCCCCACTCCGCAGCCGCGGCCACCAACGGCAAGCACCTGCCTTCGCTGGCCATGATCTGTAAAGGTACAGGTGCGGCACCTGTTCGGGTTCAGTTGAGATTCAGATATCCCCCGCGTACTGAAGCTTAAGCCCCCCCGAGCCCCTTCTCTGTCAAAACCGAGCACTCACCCAATTGGTAGCACCCACAGCACGCGCAGCAGGAGGTGCAGGGATCAAATCCCACCCCCTGCACATTAACAATTTTTTTTATTTTTGTATTGTTTGGTCACAGCACTTTCAGAGAATCACAACTAGGCCCTGTTAATTAAATCTAGACCCCTGAAATAATTTTTCCTAAGTCCCTAATGGGTTAAAATGGCAGATTTGCACTACATTTTGTAAATTGCATAATAAAATCATTTTAACTCCAAATCCAACATTTTTGATATGTTTTCAATACCAAATTAAATGATCTATCCAAATATAAAATTTGTTTACTGTTTTGAATATTTTAAATTGGTGCAAAATTTGAAAACTTGTCAAATTCACTTAAACTTGCAAAATTCATAACTTGTTCATAAAAATTCCAAATTGCACAAACTAAATATGTTTTCCAATCAACTTTTCATGTACTTTCCAAATATAAATTTTGTTTGCTGTTTGAATAATTTAAAATTGCTGAAAACAACTGTTTCTTGTTTATTGCATTTAAAATTGCCAAAATAATACTTGCTCATTTTAAATCCAATTTCCACAAATGAAATATGTTTTCCATGCAAAATTAAACCACCTTTTCAAATATAAAATTTGTTTCATGTTTTGAATAATTAAAATTGGTTAAATGATTTAAACCTTGTTTAAATCATTTAATGTTGTTAAATTCATAACTTGATCAAAACAAATTCTTTTGGGGACATATAAAATATGTTTTCAAACCATAAAAGCATAAACTTTTCAAATATGAATCTCACTTAATGTTTTGAACAAATAAAAATTCAAATAAGTTCATGTTTGAATTAAATTCATTTAATTCTTGCTTAAACTTGTTTAATTCCTAAATAATTTATTTGAAATCCTTTTGCAACAAGTGAAACATGTAATCCAACTAAAATCTTGTTTTCTTTTCAAATATAAACTTTGTTATCTGTTTTGAACAATTTAACATGATGAAAACAACAAATGCTTGTGTGACACCTTTAAGTAACCAAAATTTCCTAACTTAATAAATGAATTTCTAAACTTGGTAAACCTTATTTCTATTTGATTTATTGTTGTTATTTTGCTGTTTTCCTCATCCATGCATCATGCTAATCCACTTTCATATAATGATTAGTTGTAAAACAATTAATTCAACCATCATTCATGGGCTTTCCATATGCAATCCAATTGCATATGGGTCCATTTAATCCTGTTTCTATCTTGTCAACTAGTTTATTTTGATGCAACCATTAACTTGACATGCATCATCTTTGATTGTGCACAATGCCATGATAATGATTGTTTATATTTCTGCCTTGTTTGTTTGCTTCTTCTCGGATACACGACGACGTTGAGACCGACGATACTTACGACATCCCTTCTAAGGAGTTAGCTTAGTACCAGGCTACTGGGTTTTGCAGGCAAGTTATCACTCACATGAACCATCGTGTTCCTTTCAACATTGGTTACCGATACTTTCCGTTGTCTATTCTGCTAGCCTTATGATTAGTTGCTTCTGTTACGAACCTATCACATGAATCCCTTAACCCTGATATTGCCTCACCTCCATACCTATAACCTTTTGGTTGAGCCCGTGTCTTACTAGCATGCTTAGGTTGTTTTGCTCGAGTCTGTTACCCGTTACTTTCAATTACTATATCGATATCATGTTCTGGGGGCTCGATGTTTAATCAATCAATCATGCTAATGTTATATGCTAAATAATAATTTGATGATAAGGCACCGGCAGGGCCCTTTGTGGTTTTGAGGCCTGCTAGTGTCGACCCTAATAGGAAAAGGGTCTTGTCTACTGATCCATGATGAGCGCACTAACCGCATGTGGGAAGCGAGTATGGGTGCCCCCCTCAATTTGACTCGATTCGCATCTCGTCCAAATCGCCTCATTTAGTTCGGGTTTTCCATTTGCTGCATGCATGATCTTGCGAGCCCTTGGATCCGGGTGGAACTTTCGTAGTCGGCATATAGGAGGACACGTTCTTAGAGTGCTATGAGGGTCCATTTTCTTCTGGGCTCGATTAGCCGTGCGCCTAGGTGCTTTGGGCTTGATGCGAAGAAGAGTTGAGTTGTGTTGAGTGCCCCGCTTGGTGGAAGGGCCTTTCCATCTGGCGGGTTATTCATGCGTGTACGGCCAAATTGGTGCAACCCTGCAGGGATAATCTTCTCGAGAAGCCGTGTTTTCCGCGGTTATGGATTACTTGGTGAAAGTACTGGCTAACAAGTACTCAGGACAACTTAAACATAATGATCAAACATGTTACACCCAAATGATTAATAACTTGACTAGTAATAGGTTGATGACACAATAACTTGATTCACCTTTAATACAACTGTGTGAGTTATCCTCGGATTGCTTCTTTGGATAAGGGGCGAGATCCAGGATGGGTTTGTTTGAAGTTATCTTTCAGTTGGTTACAATCCTCGATCTTATCTCCTTTCTGTTAGCCGGAAGTGGTAGAATCTCTGTAGTTGTTAGCGCAGCCAGTTGCAGCACCTTTTATATCCCCTTCCTTCCGTTGAACCCAAAGCATCTGTGCTTGGTGTTGACGGGTTACACTTTGGTGAACTGTGAGTCTTGCTTGCCAGTACGTTTATGTACTGACCCCTTTGGGGCTGTGGTTTACGCAGACGACGTTTCCGAGGATCTACATGGTGGCTACTACGTGGAGTATGACGAGACTGCTGACGAGTAGATAGCGGACCCGGGCAGGATCCGAGACTTCGTGGATGGGCTCCGTCTGTTCGTTTCCGGCCTCTTAGGCCTATTTGGTTCTTGTCTGTACTCAGACATGTTGAATGCTTCCGCTGTGATGTACTGATGTATTGTTGGGACATGTGTCCTCTGAATGATTGTATTTGCTATCTCTGCTCTAATGAGAGCCATTTGCAACTTATTTCAATCTTTTGTGTCGTAGAGATCTGTTGTGATATCAGTTGTTCAACGCCGTTGACGTACCATGTGTGTATGGTTTGAAGTACGTCGACGGAAGTGCCTTTGACCTCTAGTGGATAGTTTACATCGACGATGGAATAGCAGGGCTTGTGTTGTCGCGCATAAGCGCAGGCCTACCAGGAAGCTGGGACGTGGGAGCAGTTATGCCCCATAATCCAAGCATCTGCTATCCAGTTCGTACGGTGAGTATCCCCTAGAAATCAGGGTGCGACAATTTTCAGCGGCTGCCGTCGCGCCCCCCTCCTCATGATCATCCCCATGATCATCTTCCTCATCACTCATGGTCCACTGAGTGTAACCGTCCATGAAACCACGTCTAAGAAGGTGGTCCTTCACTACGCCCGAAGATGGGTTGAACAGGGAGCCAAGTTTGCATCTTCGACACGAACAAAGTATGTCTATGCGGTCCCTTCGATGCATGTCGGTCGTTGCACGTTCCACATATCAATCCACGACGCTTTCCCTCATCGAGATGACCATTATCTCCTACACGGTCGACAAGAGTAGATTTTGGTCAGATCCACACCCGGCCGGTTTCACGGAAAATTTCGGCATGACCTTTGCTAAAAAATGGTCAAAACAGAGTGGCAAAAATTTGCCAAAACGGAAATGAATCGACATTTCGGCAAAACACTGCCAATTCATTTACATGTAATCACATCTTACACGGTCGCAACAAACATAATACAATTCCCATGAATATGGGTCATCATCACATATTTTGGTTGCAAACACAATAATTATATATATATATCGATATAAGTATATTCCGCCGGCACGAGATATGGAAGATCGTAACGTACACACGACACGTGTCGACCGGAGAGAGCGGTGTGTGTAGACTCTAGCTATCTAGATCTAGCTAGATCTAGATATATGAATATGGTGCATGTGGGGGAGGGAGATTCTTCATAGTAGATCTAGATCTAACTAGGTAGAAGGGAGGGGCATGTTTGGGAGAGAAAGTTTTGACAAAACATATCATATTTGGTTGGCTAAATATGCTAAAATTGGAAGAAAGGAGTGAGAAAATGGGATGGAAAGAGAGGAGTTTCGAGTTGGAGATGAGGAGTGAGTGGAGTGAGTGGTGTGGGTGGTGGCTGGATAAGGTGTACCATACCACCGGCGCGCCCCCAAACCACTGCGCCGGGGGTAAACAGTAGCGCCAGCGCGCCCTCAAACCACTGCGCCGGGGGTAAATGGGGGCCTGGGCTGTCCTTTAGCGCCGGCGCGCTAGGCGTCCAACGCGTCAGGGGTAAGTATCTAGCACCGGCGCGTGTGTGGTGGGCCGCGCCGGGGCTAAGTTCGCCCCGAGGGGGGGCCTGGCCTGCCTTTAGCGCCGGCGCGCTGGACACAGTGAGCGCCGGGGGTAATATTGTAGCACCGGCGCTGCTCATTCCACAGCGCCGGGGGTAGTTACCGCCGGCGGATTCATTAGTTGTTGCGCCGGTGCTACAATATGCTGCTATAGGCTATTCCCTAGTAGTGTAAGCTTGGGGATGTTGATACGTCATAAACGTATCTATAATTTCTAATGTTTCATGTTGTTTTCATGCCATATGCTACATGTTTTCCTTACACTTTATGTCATTTTTATCGATTTCCCGGACTAACCTATTGACAAGATGCCCTAGAGCCAGTTCCCTGTTTTCTGTTGTTTTTAGTTTCAGAAAAGTTGTTGTGGCAAATATTCTCGAAATTGGAAAATTCGAAGCCCTTAAATCTTAGAATTCCCGAAGGTTCCACAGAGTCCCGAAGAGGCCCGGAGGGGGGGGGGGCACACCATAGGGGTGGTGTGGCCCCCTCGGGCATCCACCGCTATCGCCCTTTCGCCTGGGGGTGGTGTGGCCCCCTCGGGCATCCACCGCTATCGCCCTTTCGCCTATGTATTCCCCCCGATACGACTACCCTAAAAATATACCACTTCGTCCCGAGAAACACCCGAGGCCGCCGTCATCGTCAACCCAAGATCGGGAGGGTCCTGGAGCTCTCCCTGGCACCCTGCCGGGAGCGGAATTCAAGGGGTCTACACCACCATGTCCGCCTTCAGAGTGATGCGTGAGTAGTGCATCCCTCGACTACGGGTCCAGAGCAGTAGCTAGATGGTTGTACTCTCCACCTTATGCCTCATGTTTAGATCTCGTGAGCTGCCTCACATGATCGAGATCATCTATTTGTAATGCTACATGTTGTGTTTGCTGGGATCCGATGATAATTGAATGCTATGCTTGTTGATTATCAATCTATCATGTTATCTTCATGTGTATGTTATTTAAGATCTTGCATGCTCTCCGTTGTTAGTAGATGCTATGGACAAATATATGCTAGTGACTCTAAAAGGGAGTATTTATGCTCGATAGTGGGTTCATGCCTCCTTTGCATCTGTGCTCGAGTGACAGAAACGTGACAGATGGAGGATGTGGCTGTGTCCATTAGGGAGAAAACAACAATGTTTACTTCGTTTACATTACACACCTTGCTTACTGCGATTATCCGTTGCTTGCAACTTAATACCCAACGTTTGTTCGGATGATATTCGAAGGGTGGATTATTAGTCATAGATGTAGTTAAATAACGATCTATGTATCTTGTTGTAATGCCCGCATGAATCTCATAGTAATCTATTTGTCATACATGTTCTTTATCTTTCAATTGACCAGTTGTAATTTGTTCACCACACATGTTAGCTATCTTTTATGGAGAGACACCTCTAGTGAACTTTGGACCCCATTCCATTTTCTCATACTGATAATACAATCACTTTTTTCACATTGTTGCTATTGTTTTCATACTGTTTTCCACATCATACATTTAACCTCTTTGTTATCAGCAAAACCGGTGAGATTGACAACCTCATTGCTTCCACGTTGTTTGTGTTGTGTTGTGTAGGTTCCACGTTGCTGCTGAACCTGTAGTGCACCCTGCCATCTAAGCTGCATCAACCTTCTAAAGTTACTCCTTTCTCCTTCTAGTCGATTCAACCTTGGTTTCTTTCTGAGGGAAAACTTGCTGCTGTGATCATCAAACCTTCCTCTTGGGGTCTCCCAACGACCTCTCTTAGTTGGGACCAGATCTTGTTCTAGTGTGGGCCTCAATGGCCTCCTCGATCATACCCTCTCTGGCTAGGTCTTCCCTACTAACACCGGTGGGAGCGCCTGGTTAACTTCTACATTCAACTACTTGCAATGTCCCTGCACTATGATGCTTTGCGGCGGATGTGCCATGAGCCTCAAGGTAACACTAGTAGGAGAATGGCATTAGTCCCGGTTGCACCAAAAGCCGGGACCAATGCTATGCATTGGTCTCGGCTTTTGCGTTCGAGCAGCAGAATTCGCTTGAGAGGCATTGGTCCCGGTTTTTTAGCTGGCATTTGTCCCGGTTTGTGGCATGAACCGGGACCAATGCCTCGCCACACGCCACGTGGCACGCGCAAGGGAATTAGTCCCGGTTCATGGAACAAACCGGGACGAATGGCCCCCTTGTCCTACACATACTGCCTCCCAGCCCCCTTCCCTCTGTTTTTTTTGCTTGGAGGAGTGAGAGAGGTGGGTGCTAGTGTGTGTTCTTCTACTATGCACACGAGGTGCTCGACGAAATACCCGAGCCACACATAAGCTCACAGAAAATGGTATCTTCGACCCAGGTTATCAAACTTATCTTTTTCATCTGTAATTGATACAAAAAAAGTTATATTTGTCGATGTACTGTGGTCATTTCTCTATTCAAGATGTTACTGTAATATTTTTTATAAACTTAATTATAGGATGCAGATGGATGCACGGCAACGATGGATGTACGGTGACCGACGCACTTCCGAGTACATGGCAGGCCTGAATGAATTTCTCGTTGTAGCTCAGGCGAACAAAGATAATGGCTTTATGTGTTGCCCATGGGTTGATTGTCGGAACGTCAGGGAGCCCTCTTCCTCGAGAGTCCTTCACGGCCACCTACTTCGGAGAGGTTTCATGCCCAGCTATAATTGCTGGACCAAGCATGGAGAAAGAGGGGTTGTGATGGAAGACAATGAAGAAGAAGAAGATGATCCTTTGTTCCCTGAATACGGTGATACTGCAATGGAAGACAATGCAGAAAAAGGAGGTGATCAAGAACAGGCATCAGAAGAGCCCGATGATGATCTTGGCTGAGTTCTTGCTGATGCAAGGGAAGACTGTGAAAGTGAATTGGAGAGGTTGAATCGGGTAAACATGTTACATGATCACAATAAGTTGTTGTACCCAAATTGCAAGGATGGCAGCGCAAAGCTCGGTACCACACTGGAGTTGCTGAAATGGAAGGCACAGAACGGTGTGACTGACAAGGCATTTGAGAGTTTACTTCAACTAATGAAGCCAAAGCTTCCAAAGGATAACGAATTGCCTGACAGAACGTACGAAGCAAAGAATGCTATCTGCCCTCTAGGATTAGATGTGCCGAAGATACATGCATGCATTAATGACTGCATCCTCTACCGCGGTGAGAAGTACGAGAATTTGGATGAATGTCCGGTATGCACTACACTGCGGTATAAGATCAGACTATATGACCCTGTTGATGTTAATGGCGAGCCCCGCGTAAGAGGTTTCCTGCAAAGGTGATGTGGTATGCTCCTATAATACCACGGTTGAAACGTCTGTTTAGAAACAAAGAGCATGCTAGGTTGTTGTGGTGGCACAAAGAAGACTGTAAGAAAGACGGAAAGTTGAGACACCCTGCTGATGGATCGGAGTGGAGAAAGATCGAGAGAGACTTCCCGGACTTTACAGGAGAGGCAAGAAACTTATGGTTTGGTCTAAGTACAGATGGCTTTAATTCTTTTGGGGAGCAGAGTTCCAGTCATAGCACCTGACCCATGATCTATGTATCTACAACCTTCCTCCTTGGTTGTGCATGAAGCGCAAGTTCATTATGATGCCAGTGCTCATCCAAGGCCCGAGGAGACCTGGCAACGACATTGATGTGTATCTAAGGCCATTAGTGGAAGAACTCTTACAATTATGGGGAAAACCAGGTGTACGTGTGTGGGATGAGAACGAACAAAAGCCATTTGTCCTACGGGCGTTGCTTTTCGTAATTATCAATGATTGGCCTGCTCTTAGTAACATTTCCGGACATACAAACAATGGATACAATGCATGCACACACTGTTTAGATAAGACTGACAGTGTTTATTTGGATAAATGTAAGAAAGTTGTATACCTGGGGCATCGTAGATTTCTTCCGATCAAGAATCCCGTAAGAAAGAAAGGAGGGAAGCATTTCAGAGGTGAGGCAGATACCCGGAAGAAGCCTGGCCTCCGTAGTGGTAATGATGTATTCGATATGGTCAAGGACCTAAAAGTAATCTTTGGGAAGGGTGAGGGCGGCCAACCTGTTCCCAACGGCCATGATAAGCGCACACCCATGTGGAAGAAGAAATCTATATTTTGGGAGCTACCCTATTGGAAAGTTCTAGAGGTCCTCTCTTCAATCGACGTGATGCACGTGACAAAGAATCTCTGCGTCAACATGCTATGCTTCCTGGGCGTGTATGGGAAGTCAAAAGATACGCCAGAAGCACGGGAGGACCAGCACCATATGAAAGACCCAAGCAACAAGCACACAGATACATGGCGCCATTACTTAAGCAGCTACGGTCTTACCAAAGCAGAGAAGTCCTTTATAGTATCAAGGTGTCGTCTGGCTTCTCGTCGAATATAAAGGGGATAATAAACATGGCAGAGAAAAAATTCCAAAACCCGAAGTCTCATGACCGCCACGTGATTATGACGCAGTTGCTTCCGTTCGCATTGAGGGGGCTTCTACCGGAAAATGTTTGAGTACCCATTGTGAAGCTATGTGCATTCCTCAACACTATATCTCAGAAGGTAATCGATCTAGAAAGTCTGGCAAGATTACAGAGGGATGTGTTCCAGTGTCTTGTTAGTTTTGAGTTGGTGTTCCCACCATCCTTCTTCAACATTATGACTCATCTCCTGGTTCACCTATGTGAAGAGATTCTTATTCTCGGTCCGGTATTTCTACACAATATGTCCCCTTTGAGAGGTTCATGGGAGTCTTGAAGAAATATAAGCACACTACACAGTTCTACAAAATTCCACCTTCGTGGCTCCGTATCTCGAGTAACACAAGAATATTGAACACTCCACAAACCCGGGGAAGGATGACTCTTGGAATAAACACAAACACAAGGAGACTTTTGGAAGTTGGTTGCAAACACATCTTATAAATGACACCACTGTTGAAGATTAGCTATAGATGGTGGCCGGGTCACCATCCTCGACTATTGGGAGTTTTCAAGGGTACGAGATAAATGGGAATACATTTTACACGATCTCCCAAGATAAGAAGAGAACCAACCAAAACAGTGGTGTCCGCTTTGATACAACAAACGAGAATGGAAAAAATGGCACATACTATGGTTACATAGAGGAGATATGGGAACTTGACTATGGATCTTCTTTTAAGGTCCCTTTTTTCAAGTGCAAATGGGTCGACCTGAATGGAGAAGGGGTAAAGGTAGACCCGCTGTACGGAATGACAACAGTGGATCTCAACAATATTGGTTACAATGACAAACCATTCGTCCTAGGCAATGATGTGGCTCAGGTCTTCTATGTGAAGGACATGTCCTCCAGACCGAAAAAAGGAAAAAATAAGCAAACAAATACATCATACGATGAGACGAAGCGTCACATAGTTCTTTTAGGGAAAAGAAACATTGTGGGAATCGAGGACAAGACAGACATGTCAGATGATTATAATAAATTTGCTGATTTCCACCCTTCACAGTGAAAGCTGACCCAACCATCCCGTTAAATAATGAAGATGCTCCATGGTTACGGCCGAAGCGATCATAAGCAAGGGACATAGGGTTCATGGGCCATCTCTACATGAAGAAAATTCAGAAGACTAGATAGGGATGTTGTTGGTGATGTGTAATAATAAACATGGAATACATGACATAGTTCTGTTGAAAAAGTGTTCACAAAAACTTGCTATCTCCTTCTAACATTCTAGGGTTTCTGTTGAAACGACGGGTGTTATGGCCAAATACATGCATTTTGGAAGCACGGCCAATGTTGACGAAGGAAGTTTTTTTTAACTGAATAAAAAACCATTTTCTATTTTCGGAGCGTCAGAAATGGGTTGTTTTGTGAAGGACCTACCACACACATGATGCAAAACTTGGGGGCTTAATTTTGGGACATGAGATCTGCACAAATAAACAATTTTTTGTCTAAAAAAAGATTTCCATGCACCTCTTTTGAAAATCACAAGTTTCTGCCGATTCAGTTGGAAACGGGACAAATTTGAACTACAGGTGCCTCGTAATTTTCTCATGAATTTTTGAAAAAATAATTTTTAGGTACCCAACAACCTATTTTGATAGAGATCCACAGTGAGTTGGTGAATACACAACCTCTAGCTACGAACGGTCATGCCCTCCGTCTTGACTTTCTCGTGAAACGGGCTGAGAAAATTCCAAAATATTCAAAAAAACCTAAATAACGCGAGACCTTCGCGTGGTGTCATTACATATGTCCTACTATCCACCAAACATAATAAACTTGGAATATGATGGTTCTGTTGAAAAAGTGTTCACAAAAACTTGCTATCTCCTTCTAACATTCTAGGGTTTCGGTTGAAACGACGGGTGTTGTGGACAAATAGATGGCATAGTTTGTTATAATAAGGCCATATTGCACACAAACATACATTTTGGAAGCACGTCCAATGTTGACGAAGGAAGATTTTTTTTAACTCAATAAAAAACCATTTTCTATTTTCGGAGCGTCACAAATGGTTTTTTTTTGTGAAGGACCTACCACAGACTGGTTGCAAAATTTGGGGGCTTAATTTTTTAAACATGCTAGGACATGAGATATGCACAAATAAAAAATTTGTTGTCTAAGAAAAGATTTCCATGCACCTCTTTTGAAAATCACAAGTTTCTGCCAATTCAGTTGGAAATAGGACAAATTTGAACTACAGGTGCCTCGTAATTTGCTCATGAATTTTGGCAAAAATCATTTTTAGGTACCCAACTACCTATTTCAATAGAAATCCACAATGATTTGCCGAATATACAACCCTTAGTTACGAACGCTCCGTCTTGACTTTCTCGTGAAACGGGCTGAGAAAATTCCAGAAAATTCAAAAAAAACCTAAATAACGCGAGACCTTCGCGTGGTGTCATTACATATGTCCTAGTATCCACCAAAAATAATAAACTTGGAATACGATGGTTCTGTTGAAAAAGTGTTCACAAACTTGCTATCTCCTCATAACATTCTAGGGTTTCGGTTGAAATGACGGGTGTTATGGCCAAACACATGGCATAGTTAGTTATAATGAGCCCATACTGCACACAAACCTGCATCTTGGAAGCACGGACAATGTTGACGAAGGAATTTTTTTAACTGAATAAAAAAGCATTTTCTATTTTCGGAGCCTCAGAAATGGGTTTTTTTGTGAAGGACCTACCACAGACATGTTGCAAAACTTGGGGGCTTAATTTTTTAAACATGCTAGGACATGAGATATGCAAAAATAAACAATTTGTTGTCTAAGAAAACATTGCCATGCACCTCTTTTGAAAATCACAAGTTTATGCCGATTCAGCTGGAAACGGGACAAATTTGAAATACATGTGCCTCGTAATTTGCTCATGAATTTTGGAAAAAATCATTTTTAGGTACCCAACTACCTATTTCAATAGAGATCCACAGTGAGTTGTTGAATATACAACCCTAGCTACGAACGGTCATGCCCTCCGTCTTGACTTTGTCGTGAAACGGGTTGAGAAAATTCTAGAAAAATAAAAAAAAACCCTAAATAATGTGAGACATTCGTGTGGTGTCATTACATATGTCCTAGTATCCACCAAAAATAATAAACTTGGAATACGATGGTTCTTTTGAAAAAGTGTTCATAAAAACTTGTTATCTCCTCCTAACATTTTAGGGTTTCGGTTAAAATGACGGGTGTTATGGCCAAACACATGGCATAGTTTGTTATAATGAGCCCATATTTCACACAATCATACATCTTGGAAGCACGGACAATGTTGACGAAGGAAGTTTTTTTTAACTGAATAAAAAAACATTTTCTATTTTTGGAGCGTCGGAAATGTTTTTTTTGTGAAGGACTTACCACATACATGTTGCAAAACTTGGGGGCTTAATTTTTTAAACATGCTAGGACATGATATATGCACAAATAAACATTTTTTTGTCTAAAAAAAGATTTCCATGCTCCTCTTTTGAAAATCACAAGTTTCTGCCGATTCAGTTGGAAACGGGACAAATTTGAACTACAGGTGCCTCGTAATTTGCTCATGAATTTTGGCAAAAATAATTTTGAGGTACCCAACTACCTATTTCAATAGAGATCCACAGTGAGTTGATGAATATACAACCCCTAGCTACGAACGGTCATGCCCTTCGTCTTGACTTTCTCATGAAACGGGCTGAGAAAATTGCAAAAAATTCAAAAAAACCTAAATAACGCGAGACCTTCGCATGGTGTCATTACATATGTCCTAGTATCCACCAAACATAATAAACTTGGAATATGATGGTTCTGTTGAAAAAGTGTTCACAAAAACTTGCTATCTCCTTCTAACATTCTAGGGTTTCGGTCGAAACGACGGGTGTTATGGCCAAATAGATGGCATAGTTTGTTATAATAAGGCCATATTGCACACAAACATGCATTTTGGAAGCACGTCCAATGTTGACGAAGGAAGATTTTTTTTAACTCAATAAAAAACCATTGTCTATTTTCGGAGCGTCAGAAATTGTTTTTTTTGTGAAGGACCTACCACAGACATGTTGCAAAACTCGGGGGCTTAATTTTTTAAACATGCTAGGACATGAGATATGCACAAATAAAAAAAAACTTGTCTAAGAAAATATTTCCATGCACCTCTTTTGAAAATCACAAGTTTCTGCCGATTTAGTTGGAAACAGGACAAATTTGAACTACAGGTGCCTCGTAATTTGCTCATGAATTTTGGCAAAAATAATTTTTAGGTACCCAACTACCTATTCCAATAGAGATCCACAATGAGTTGCTGAATATACAACCCCTAGCTACGAACGGTCGTGCCCTCCGTGTTGACTTTCTCGTGAAACGGGCTGAGAAAATTCCAGAAAATTCGAATAAAATCCTAAATAACGCGAGATCTTCGCGCGGTGTCATTACATATGTCCTAGTATCCACCAAAAATAATAAACTTGGAATACGATGGTTCTGTTGAAAAAGTATTCACAAACTTGCTATCTCCTCCTAACATTCTAGGGTTTCGGTTGAAATGACGGGTGTTATGGCCAAACACATGGCATAGTTAGTTATAATGAGCCCATACTGCACACAAACATGCATCTTGGAAGCACGGACAATGTTGACGAAGGAAGTTTTTTTTAACTGAATAAAAAAACCATTTTCTATTTTCGAAGCGTTAGAAATGGGTTTTTTAGTGAAGGACCTACCACAGACATGTTTCAAGACTTGGGGGCTTAATTTTTGAACATGCTAGGACATGAGATATGCAAAAATAAACAATTTTTGTCTAAGAAAAGATTTCCATGCTCCTCTTTTGAAAATCACAAGTTTCTGCCGATTTAGTTGGAAACGGGACAAATTTGAACTCCAGGTGCCTCGTAATTTGCTCATGAATTTTGGAAAAATCATTTTTAGGTACCCAACTACCTATTTCAATAGAGATCCACAGTGAGTTGCTGAATATACAACCCCTATCTACGAACGGTCATGCCCTCCGTCTTGACTTTCTCGGGAAACGGACTGAGAAAATTCCAGAAAATTCAAAAAACCCTAAATAACGCGAGACATTCGCATGGTGTTGATGCACCCAAAATGCATCTACTTTTCCAAGCACTTTGCATCGTTTTTCTCTCCGGAGTCCCCCCATAATTGAATAAATCTGCAGAATCTGACGCTGTTTTTAGCAAAAGTCTTCTTTCCGTCTATTTTCGCAGGACTTTTCACAGGGGACGAAAACCACGTAACTTTTTATGGAAAAGAAGGGGAATGAGCACCAGATGGGGCCGGGGGGCCACCCGAGGGCCAAAAGGGGGCCCCACACGCGGCCCGATTCCTTGGCCGCGTGGGGTCACCCCTTTTAGGCCCAGATGGCCCACTCCGGCTAGGTCTTCGACGTACCCCTCCATATATACGAGAAACTGACGGGTTTCGAAGGGGAGGGATGTTCGCGAAACGGAGCGCCGCCGCCACCACGATCTTCGATATCGGAGTCAGATTGATCCGGGATTTCACCCCCGGAGGTGGAATTCGAGGAGCTTCGTCACCATCATCATCACCACCATCATCTCCATCAACCATGAGCTCCATCACCCCCTCCATGTGTGAGTAGTTGCTGTAGGCATGTGAGGTGTGAGGGGTTTTGGATGAGATTGATCATGTAGTTGCTACCCGGTATGCGGGATCTAGGGGTTTGTCTTGAGAATTCTTATGTCTTATGTTGATGCACTATTGCTAGGCTTAATGCTTGTTACTAGGGCCCAAGTGGCATGATTTCAGTACTGAACTTACATTGCTACATCATATATTTGAGTTTGGTATCTATCTGCAATGTGTATTACGTGCTATTATGTTGAACCTGCGAACCCTAAAGTGACAGCTAGGGAAAACAAGGGGGATATGTTCTAGTTTGAGGATTATGTGTGTTCATGGAGTGTTAATGCGTTGGTACGGGCTATTCGAAAGGGTAGACCTTAATTACCTGTAGTTCCAAATTGGCCCCGGTGAAATGGGCAGGTAGGACAATAGGCTTTGTGCAAATTCTCTTGGTTAGTACGCACAATAATTTACGGAACACACACCTACATAAAACTGAGATAGAGAAAGGCCCCGCTGCTAGCAAAACATTATTACATGATCAATCTTATCTGTGCAACACCCCGCTGTCACCTCATGCTGCGTTTTAGTCTCTGGTTTACTTTCACTCTTTTTCGTTGAAAACTGGGAAAACACTTGCTCTCCATTTACTTTCTGTTTGTTTACTTTCACTGCATTATTACACTCACCACTCTCGCTGCAAGTTTGTTGATACACAGGTGTGGTTGGGAGTGACGTCCCAATTGCTAAAGTCTCACCGGTATTCTTGTGTTCCCACTGAGTCGAACTACAAATTTGGGTAATACTTCCCATCGAAGACTACGATCAATCTCCTGCACTTGGGAGCTATCAAGACTGTTTTCTGGCGCCGTTGCCGGGGAGCCTAGCTTTATTGATAAGACCACTTGTTATTGTCTACTTGATGCACTTTCTTGTTCCCTACAATGGGAAAGGGAAAGGACACTTCGAAGGAGGTAATGCCTTCGACTACTCGTTCTGGTAATGATTTACCTAGTAGATCAAAATTTTCACCTAATATTGTTTCTACTGTGGCTGCTAAGAAAAAGAAAGGAATAGCTGGTAAATCACCATTGTCAAAAATGTCTACTAGTACATCTAATGATCAAACACTTGATAATGTAGACAAAGAACTAGCTTCTGAAATTCTTGAAACTATTGAAACACCTGAGGCAAATGAAACACCTAAAACAACTGAAATTCCTGAATCTTCTGTAGATGAAAATGTAGAACTTGAGCTAGAAAGAAATGAGACTCGTAGAGAGTATGAATATGGGGCCTCTTCTAAAGAAGAAGAAGCATTTATTGAGGACTTTATATCACCTGATTATACAAAACTTGATAAACTCTCTATTTATGATGATGCATCGCTTGGAAACTGTTTTGCTGCTACTAGGAATTTGTGTGGCCCAGCTATTAGAATTAGAGATAAAGATTATGAATTCAATGTTAATCCTCAGATAATTGAGAAGTCTAGATTCCGTGGAAAGGATGAGGAGTCTCCTCTTGATCATATTGCTGAATTGCATGCTTTATCTACTACATTTGGAAATGATGAAATCCGTCAACATTATTTATTCTTAAAATTGTTTCCTTTTTCTTTGGGTGAAGATGCTAGAGTTTGGTATAATCGTTTAGGACCTGCATGTATTACTAGTAAGGAAGAATGCTTGCAATTGATTTTCAATAAATATTTTCCTGCTGAAAGGATACATGCATTAACTGTTGAAATTGGCAATTTTAAACAAGATAAGAAAGAGAGTCTACCCCAAGCTTGGGGGAGATTTGGTAAAATGTGTAAGAAATGTCCTGGTCATGGTTTTAAACCTCATGAATTTCTTGATATATTCTATAATGGACTAATGGGGGAAATAAGAGACTACCTTGATAGTAGTGCAGGGAATATCTTTAGGGACAGAAGTGTTGATGAAGCAATTGAATTACTGGAGTCTATTCTCGAGAATGAAGCTGATTGGAACATTGAGGAGATAGATAAAAATGAGACACTCCCAGAGAAGAAAGGAGGTATTGTCGGATATATACCGTATAGGGGTATATAAGATGGTAGTGAAAGTGCCTGGTTACCAGGGTGGCCCAAGTGGTAGTGGGCTATGGTCCATTGGGCGTCCCAGTAACTTGACGCACAGAAGCCGGATTCTAGAAGAACCCGGATCACGGCCCGTGTGATCTGGCTTGGAGGAGAAGACGGATTCCTTACTTTCCAAGTTATTGCGACACGTAGTCTTATAGGTTTCCTATTCTGTAAGCCCTAATCCGGCTATTATATAAAGCCGGATGGGAGATAAACAAACCAACGAATAACAGAGAAACTCTAGGCCAACTCGCCGAGAAGTCCATCCTCGTCGAATAGCTTAGATCTAAACCTCACATTGTAATCCTGTTTCCAGGCTTTAGTCCTGATTAGTGAGAAGTGCAGGAGTAGGCACGTCGTACTGTCGCGACGTACCGAACCTGGGTAAATTGTAACATCCCAAGTCTGAAAAATAGCCTTTAGAATGTTTTTCTCTCGGTTATTTTATGTTTTGCATCATGGCATCATGTTGATTGCATTTGTTTTGTTTGTTTTCCAACTGTTTTCAGTTGTTTTCCTTTGTTTTCTATTTGAATTTCAAACCAAAATTCAAACCTTTTGTTTCATCCTTGTGATGTTACAATTTCCAAAATGTTATATCAAATAATAACAACCAATTTGTTCCATTTTATTCCATGTTGATCACTTATTAAAATATTGGTTCTAATCAATCAATTGTTTCCAAAATCCCATTCAAAAATTCAATACATTGTATAAACAACACCCAATTGGAAAATTATGAAAATTACCAAAACAATCTAATCATTTGTTTCCATAAGGTTCAACCATTAAAATTATGGCTTTTAATAATTTAATTAATCCAAACTTAATTCAATTGTTATTTCAAATTCCAATCAAATCAATCCTACTTGGCATATTTCAAAATATGGGTTTAAGAATTAAAATCTTGCAAACAAATTAAATTCAATAATGTTGTCATAATTATTTGAATTCATTGGATAAAAAAAAATTGTTTATTTCAAAATCCCCAAGTGACACCCTATTGGAAAATTCAACTAACCATCTCTAAAATTAATTTAACATCTCCAAAATTTTGGAAATGGTGGTAACTTTGCTTTGGGTTACTATTTGCAAAGTAATAAAACATCTCATAAAAAATTAAAAAACCCCAAACCTTATTTGGAGTCCAACTAACCAATTAAAACAATCAAATTAATATTCCAAAATTTTAAAGTTATTGGTAAATTGCTTTAATTACTGTTTTTGCAAAATTACTAAGAAAGTTATTCATAAAAAAAAAATAAGAAACCCAAATCCTTTTCCTTTCTCTTAATCTCTTCTACAAAAAAAAAGAGATCAAAAGCAAAAGGGTTCAGAGGGGGGAGAAAACCCAGTCCAGCCCACTTTTCCCAAGCCCACACAGCCCCCCTCTCTCTGTTCTCCCTCCTGTCACTGTCTTCCTGTACGGCATGGCCAGGATCCTCCCACGTTGCTTTCCATCGATCACCACCACGAGCTCGCTGCCTCCATAAAGCCCCTCCCTCCTGCTTGCCCTAGCTAGCCTAACCCTAGCCTCCTCCCAGCCGCCATCTTCCTCCTCCTCTCTCTCTTCTCCTTCCCTGCAACCTTCCCTCCTCTGTACCCATACTGAACCCAACCGGAAAAAAGCTCTCTCCTTCCACCGGCAATCGCCGGAGCTCCGGACTTCCTCCGGCCGGGCCAAGCATGGGAATGGAACCCCCATGGTTCCATCTCCCTTCGCCCCCCCTCGGCTTGGGCCGGGAGGGCCTGAGTCACCGCCGCCGTCGCCTCCTTCCCGCCGGCGAACTCCCTGCTGCATCGCCCCTGCTCCCTGCACTCGACCTGCTCCTCCCTGTCGATCAAGGTGAGGTTCCCCTCCTTCCCTCTACTCCTCCTCCCTCATCTCCCTTCCCCTTGGCCGCTCCCCTCCGCCACCTAGCAGCAGCAACGACGAGATCACCGCCGATCGCTGACCCGGCCATCTATCTGTCGAGTTACAGCGAGCAGCAGCGGGTTCAGTACGTGCCAATTTCAGAAAACATCCCGCGAGCTCACCTCATATTTTCCCCGATCTGCATCTCCTAGCACAAGCCACCGCACACCCCACTGGTAGCATCACACCGCGCGCCATCCCCACGTCCCAGGTTCGAATCCCCGCACCCCACTTTTCTGCTTCATCTTTTTTCGGAACATTACAGCGCTCAACCACAGCTTAAGCCCCCCGAGCCCCCCTTCTCTGTCACACAGCAGCAACTAGCCCATCTGGTTAGCTGTTCCTTGAGCGCCCAGGAGGTGGGGGGATCGAATCCCCCCTCCCACATAAAACCACCTTTTTATTTTTGCAAGGTTTTGATACAGCACATTCTCAGTAATCACACATAGGCCCTTCTAACTTATTTCTAGCCCCTGCAAAATTATTTTTAAGCCCCTGGTTCCCTAAAAATGGCAGAATTGCACCCAATTTTGTAAATTGCATAAGAAATTCATCCCAACTCCAATTTTAACTTTTTCAATATGTTTTCTGTCCCAAATTAAATTTTCTATCGAAATATAAAATTTGTTTACTGTTTTGAATATTTTAAGTTGGTGAAACATTTGAATTCTTGTTTAAATCACTTAAACTTGCAAAATTCATAACTTGGGCATTAAAATTCCAAATTGCACAAACTAAATATGTTTTCCAATCAACTTTTCATGTACTTTCCAAATATAAATTTTGTTTGCTGTTTTGAATAATTTAAATTGCTGAAAACAACTGTTTCTTAATTAATGCATTTGGAATTGCCAAAATAATAACTTGCTCATTTTAAATCCAATTTCCACAAATGAAATATGTTTTCCATGCAAAATTAAACCACCTTTCCAAATATAAAATTTGTTTCCTGTTTTGAATAATAAAAATTGGTTAAATGATTTAAATCTTGTTTAATTAATTTAATATTGTTAAATTCATAACTTAATCAACTAAAATTCTTTTAGGACATATAAAATATGTTTTCCAACCATAAAAGTATAAACTTTTGAAATATGAATTTGGTTTAATGCTTTGGACAATTAAAAATTCAAATAAGTTCATGTTTGAATTAAATTCATTTAATTCTTGCTTAAACTTGCTTAATTCATAAGTAATTTATTTGAAATCCTTTTTCAACAAGTGAAACATGTATTCCAACTAAAATCTTGTTTTCTTTTCAAATATAAATTTAGTTATATGTTTTGAACAATTTAACTTGATGAAAACAACAAATGCTTGTGTGACACCTTTAAGTAACCAAAATTTCCTAACTTAATAACTGAAATTCCAAACTTGTTAAACCTTATTCCTATTTGTTTCTATTGTTGTTATCTTGCTGTTTTACTCATCCATGCATCATGCTAATCCACTTTCATATGATGATTAGCTGTAAAACAATTAATTCAACCATAATTCATGGGCTTTCCATATGCAATCCCAAATTGCATGTGGGTCCATTTAATCATGTTGTTATCTTGTCAAACTAGTTTATTTTGATGCATCAATTAAATTGCCATGCATCCCATGTTTGTGCACTATGCCATGTTATTGATTGTTTATCTTTCTGCATTGTTTGTTTGCTTCTTCTCGGATACACGACGACGTTGAGACCGACGATACTTACGACACCCCTTCTAAGGAGTTAGCTCAGTACCAGGCTAATGGGTTTGCAGGCAAGTTATCACTCACATGAACCACTGTGTTCCTTTCAACATTGGTTACCGATACTTTCCGTTGTCTATTTCTGCTAGCCTTAGTAGTAGTTGTTTCTGTTACGAACCTATCACATGTATCCTTTAACCCTGATATTGCCTCACCTCCACACCTATAACCATTGTTTGAGCCAGTGTCTTACTAGCATGCTTAGGTTGTTTTGCTCGAGTCTGTTACCCGTTACTTTCAGTTACTATATTCCATTATGTTCTGGGGGCTCGATGTTTAATCAATCAATCATGCTAATGTTATTATCAATAATAAATTTGATGATAAGGCACCGGCAGGAGGCCCTTTGTGGTTTTAAGGCCTGCTAGTGTCGACCCTAATAGGAAAAGGGTCTTGTCTACTGATCCATGATGAGCGCACTAACCGCATGTGGGAAGCGAGTATGGGCGCCCCCCTCAATTTGATTCGATTCGCATCTCGTCCAAATCGCCTCATTTAGTTCGGGTTTTCCATTTGCTGCATGCATGATCTTGCGAGCCCTTGGTACCCGGGTGGAACTTTCGTAGTCGGCATATAGGGGGACACGGTCTTAGAGTGCTATGAGGGTCCATTTTCTTCTGGGCTCGATTAGCCGTGCGCCCAAGGTGCTTTGGGCTTGATGCGGAGAAGAGTTGAGTTGTGTTGAGTGCCCCGCTTGGTGGAAGGGCCTTTCCATCTGGGGTTATTCATGCGTGTACGGCCAAATTGGTGCAACCCTGCAGGGATAATCTTCTCGAGAAGCCGTGTTTTCCGCGGTTATGGACTACTTGGTGAAAGTACTGGCTAACAAGTACTCAGGACAACTTAAACCCAATGTTAACAACCTTACACCCAATGATTAACAACTTGACTAGTAATAGGCTTATTGACACAATAATCTGAACCATCATTAATACAATTGTGTGAGTTATCCTCGGATTGCTTCTTTGGATAAGGGGCGAGATCCAGGATGGGTTTGTTTGAAGTTATCTTTCAGTTGGTTACGACACCCGATCTTATCTCCTTTCTGTTAGTCGGAAGTGGTAGTAACTCTGTAGTTGTTTAGAGCAGCCAGTTGCAGCATCTTTTATATCCCCTTCCTTCCGTTGAACCCAATGCATCTGTGCTTGGTGTTGACGGGTTACACTTTGGTGAACTGTGAGTCTTGCTTGCCAGTACGTTTATGTACTGACCCCTTTGGGGCTGTGGTTTCCGCAGACCTACGTTTCCGAGGATCTACATGGTGGCAACTACGTGGAGTATGACGAGACTGCTGACGAGTAGATAGCGGACCCGGGCAGGATCCGAGACTTCGTGGATGGGCTCCGTCTGTTCGTTTCCGGCCTCTTAGGCCTATTTGGTTCTTGTCTGTACTCAGACATGTTGAATGCTTCCGTTGTGTTGTAATGATGTATTGTTGGGACATGTGTCCTCTGAATGATTGTATTTGCTATCTCTGCTCTAATGAGAGCCATTTGCACTTATTTCAATCTTTTGTGTCGTAGAGATCTGTTGTGATATCACTTGTTCAAACGCCGTTGACGTACAATGTGTGTATGTTTTGAAGTACGTCAATGGAAGTATCCTGATTTCTATGGGATAGTTTGCGTCGACGCTGAACAGATAGGGGTTGGTTGTCACACATACGTGTGTTGGCCTACTCGTAAGAGGACCAGGGTGCCGGTAAGCCCCGTAATCCAATCTACTACTGTTCAACGGAACGGCGAGTATCCTTTAGAAGTCCGGGTGCGACATAAATCCTGTGTTTACTGTCTACCACGCGATCCCGTTACCCCACGTCTCTACCGTAGTCTCATGGCACCCCCGTCTATGAAAACTACTACGATGTCTCGACAGTTGGCGCCCACCGTGGGGCAAACGACGTCAGGCGTGAAGTTCCGATCTGGGATACTTGGCGGAATCGGAAGATCAATCACTGTCGGAAGCTTGGAATTCAGCGATGATGTCGGACGCTTCCTCGACAACGGATCTTACATACCGGCGCAAAACAACCTGGTAAGTGCCTGTGTGTTACCGATAGGATCTGCTAACATCTTTATCGGACTAACTGCAGAAGCAATGGGGTCTTGCGGTGGAAGCAAATTTATCCCACCCGCCCTATGCCCAGTCGAGGATGACTATGATGCCGGATTCTGCTCGGATCGCCGACAAAAAAGTGACACACACTTTATCGGCATGGTGCAGTCCGAAGTCGCCGAAAACACGGATGATGTAAACCCCGTGCAAGAGGCAGACAAAAACACACCCGTCACAGCAACGGAAGACCCGATACCCGTCATACAGGCGGAAGATCCGACATCCGTTAACGAAACGGTGAACTCGGAAGCAGAATCCGTGCTTGCCGCCATTGAGGCGAGATTAGAGTCGGAAACCGGATCAGAGGATTTTGATTCCGAAGACGAAGACGCGGACGCCTTCGAAAGGAAAGTTAAATCTTTTCAAGAGGGATTCCATGAAGTGCTAATGGCAAAACCAGCTGATACCACGGATGCCGGCAGCCAGGAAAGCCCTAAAACCCCTCCGCCAGAGGAAGAGAGAGAAGACGGAAAAACTTCTCCGGTATTTCCCAATGTTAAGGAATTGACAGAAGATGAGCCTGTAAAAAAACCTCCCTCTTCAAAGAAAAAGCATCGTGCTGCTAAGAAACTCCAATACAAAATCCGGAAGAAAAAATCAGCTGATCAAGTTGATGAAAACCTGGAAGTAGGAGATGCTAGCGGAACAAAAGCTGCGGAGAAGAAAATCAAATAAATCCTTGTTCCACCAATGACGGAACAGGAAGAGCAAGAGCTGTTGCAAACGCCAGTGGGAGCAAATGAACCCCCTGAGATGCTGGAAGCCAGGAGACAAGCTTTCCAAAGGCAACAGCAACATTTACTCAGATCTCGGCAACACCTCCAAAAAACCCAGGATGACATTAAGCTCATGAAGGAAGAAATAGAGGAGTACGAGAGAAAGAATAGATCTGGCATTAAACCTACAAGGTTACCCGGAATCGTGAGACCGGAAGTACTGCCGCCAAAAGAAAGGTTTCACAACCCATCTTGGCAAAAGCAGGTAAACGGCAAAGATGCCAGAGGCGAACCAATTTATAAAACCGCAGCAGAAAACGCGGAAGCAGTATTCGCCATCCTGAACAATGATCTTACTCCAATGGTGAAAAACTTCAAGGGGTGTATGCTTTCCTAGGAAAAGCATTGCAACAACAACAGCGGGCCCAAGAGCGATCAGGAAGACTACAGGATAACTCCGCCTTATGGAAAATAGCTACTTGCGCCGCTGGAGCACCTGGACCAGAAGAACCTGGAGATTCAGACAATTCAAAGGATAAAAAAGGGGATCCGAGAAAAGACAAGAAAAACCCCGACAACCGGGACGCAGCGTCTAGAACCGGACCTCATCTCCCGAAAGATGGATATAAACCACGCGACCGGGAAGACAAAAACCGGAATGACGGCAAAATAATGCCACCTCCGAGAAACCCAGCTGAAAAAGCTGGAAGATACGATACACCTCACAGACGTGAAAGATCTCGGACACCGCCTAAGGATAAGGAAAGGTACAGGAGCAGGACTCCACCTAATCCCAAGGGGCGGGACAACGGAAGAGATAGAAACAACCCCGGAAAAGCGCATCCGCGCAACAATGGAAAAAGAGAGTAGATCCCCTTCTGTCCATTCAGCCGGGAGATATTCTGCACACATTGATAGAGCAGAAAAGGATGATCTATACTTTGGTCCTAAGTGTTTTACAGACAGGATCCGAAGGATAACCCTGCATTCTGGCTTTGCCAAAGTTGGTCCAACCTACCAAAAGTATACCGGCAGTACAAACCCGGATACCTGGCTCTCAGATTATTATACAGTCGTCCAAATCAACAATGGGACAGACCTGGAAGCTGTCAAGTTTCTTCCCCTAATGTTGCTAGATGGAGCCAGAGATTGGATCAATGGTTTACCATCAAGAACTATCGACAGTTGGGATGATATGGCAAGAGTATTCACTCAGCATTTTCGGGGAACATACAAACGCCCAAATAGCATTAACCAGCTGAACCGTTGCACCCAATTTGAGGACGAACCATACGTGGATTTCATCTCCAGATGGACTGCAATGAAGAATAGTTGCTCTGGAGTAACTGACGTACAAGCAATGCATGCTTTCGTCAATGGCCTAAAACATGGACTCGTACCGTTCATGGTTGGTTCTAAACAGCACAAAGATCTCGGATCTATGCTTACAACCGCTAATGAGCATGCTGCAGCCGAAGATGATATCAGAGCAAGAGGAGGCAATATTGAGTCACTAATACTTGCCAAGAAAACCCCTCGTTCTGACAAAAAAGGAACTCCAGAGTCAACGACAAAGCCCAAGGAGGTTAACACAGCCTTTGGAGGAGAAAAGGTGAATAAGTGGAAAGGCCGCAGTCCAGATCCAATCAATTACACTTCCGAAGAATGGGAGAGAATTAAGTCGGAACCCTGCGTCCACCACTCGCAATTTGGGAAACCAACCCACACAAACGCGCAATGCCGGCTAAACAAGCATATGAAAGGCAATGCAGGATCCGGAAATAAAGGGAAGGGTTCCAAAAGGAAACCTGCCAAACAAAAGCCAGAAGCTGAAAAAGAAGACAGTGAATCGGACACTGATGACAAAATCCAGGAACAACAGCGAAAGGGCGAACCCAAATTTCCGAGAGTTGACGGAGAAGCAATGTTAACTTTCTTAGCAACCCCGTCAGCAAAGGTGGCCAAAAGAACACTTCGAGAAATAAACGCGGTTGTTCCGGCAACCCCAAAATTCTTGAAGTACTCCAACACACCGATAATCTGGGATCAGTCTGATCATCCCGGAAATATCCCTGAACCCGGCACACAAGCTCTTGTTGTATTGTTCAAAATTGTTCAAAACACTAGGATCCTGAAGGAAGAGTGCTGATGGATGGAGGATCCAGCATCAATATAATGTACCTGGATACACTGAAGCACTTGAAGATTTCCGAGTCCCAGCTCAACCACAGCAATACACGCTTCCATGGCATTGTTCCTGGCAGGCAAGCACGATCCTTAGGAGAAATTTCCCTAGATGTCACCTTCGGAGATAAAGATCACTTCCGGCAGGAAAAAGTATCCTTCGAAGTAGTGCCGTTCGAAAGCGTGTATCACGCAATACTCGGACGTCCAGCTTTCGCCAAATTCATGGCAAGATCCTGTTATATCTACAACAAGCTGAAAATGCCAGGACCCAAAGGAGGAGTAATCACTATAGCCGGTGATTTCAAGCTGGCAAATGAGCTGGAAAAAGAAAACACCCTTTGCGCTCAGAGAGTCATAGCAAAGGAGGAACTGAAGGAATTAGCCAAGGAGGTATCGCCAAAAGAAATGCCGGCAGGAAAAGAAACTCGGAAGCCAACAGATAGTTTCAAGGCGTCCGAGAACACAAGACAGGTAATCCTAGATCCCAAAGATCCGACAAAATTTGTCGTCGTAGGGACTGGGATGACCGACAAATAGGAAGGCGAGCTCATCAAGTTCCTCCGTGAGAACTGGGATATTTTTGCCTGGTGTCCAGCTGACATGCCAGGCGTACCCAGGGAACTTGCTGAGCACCAACTCAAGGTTATTCCCGGATCAAAACCCATCAAACAAGGTCTCCGTCGTTTTGACGGAAGAAGACGGAAGGCTATTGGCAAGGAAATTATCCGGCTTTTAGCAGCGGATTTCATCAAGGAAGTAATCCATACTGATTGGTCCGCAAACCCGGTATTAGTACCGAAGAAAGACACCACTGCTCTTAGAATGTGTATAGATTACACAGGATTGAACAAGTTGTGTCCGAAAGATAGGTTCGCGTTACCGCGAATCGATTAAATAATAGATGCCACTGCAGGCTCCGAGCTTTTATGCTTTTTGGATGCATACTCCGGGTACCACCAAATACGCATGAAAAAGGAAGATCAAATCAAGACTTCTTTCATAACCCCGTATGGGACGTACTATTACATAACCATGCCTTTTGGCCTGAAGAACGCAGGTGCAACCTACCAGCGTTGCATGCAACGCTGTTTGCATAGTCAAATTGGCAGAAACGTTCATGTTTACGTGGACGATATCGCTGTCGTAACCAAGGAAAAAGATACACTCCTTGAGGATCTGCGAGAAACTTTCGAAAACTTGCGCACTTACAAGATGAAGTTGAATCCATCTAAGTGCGTATTCGGGGTTCCCTCAGGAAAACTTCTGGGTTTCATTGTTTCCCACAGAGGAATAGAAGTTAACCCGGAAAAGATCAAGGCAATCTTGAGCATCTCAAAACCTACATGTGTAAAAGATGTCCAAAGATTGACGGGTTCCGCCACAGCCGTTAGCAGATTTATTAGTTGGCTGGGGGCTAAAACCTTACCATTCTACAAGCTGCTGAAAAAATTCGATAAAGTCAAGTGGATTGCGGAAGCCTGGGAACGTCTAGAAAGTTATGTACCTTTCCGTACTTAGTTCAATTCTATGTAAACATCTTTTGAGATCATGAAATAAAGTTGTCGGAATGCTGTTATCCATATTCTTTATAAGTGCAAGGTGTTTCCGCCTCATCTATTTCCCGATGATCTTACAAATTGCTCAACGTTAACCCGAATTGTGCTTGCGTACTCGGTGTTACAAAACTGAATGATTTTTCAGCCCATTAACGGCTAAAGGAAACTTGAATTGCCTGCGTGCCCAAGTTTCACTTAAAACTTTCCTTGATTTCTCTAAGTCTTATCTGATTGTGTGTGTGTTGGGTTACTGGAACTAGTTAGTAAAAATGCCTTTAGCATGATCCATGTTTCCGAGTTTCAAAAAACAGCTTGGTTCGTCCCCAGTTACTCGGCATGAAGATTCATATTGCTATTTGAGCCATTTCAAACACTAAGGACAGTTAAAGCATACACACCAGAGAACTTAGAAGATAAAGGAATGATAAAACCCAAAAAACTTGCAAAGAATTTCATAATTTAAACTGCAAAAGATGGAAGTTTCATTCATACAAAAGAAGCATTACATTTTGTATTACATTAAAAGAACAGTAATGCTCCTATTGTCTATTTTTTTATCCAGGTTCCAGGTAACCCTTCAAGCATCCGACTCCTCCTCGCTGCTTTCGTCTTCGGGGATTGGAGGGATCTCCGCTTCTGGATAGTTGACGGAGATATTTACCATGGAGGCAATCTGGGTGGCGTGGCCCTTGACTTCACCAAAGATGGTGTTTCGCTGCGCATCCGTGTATCCTTGAGGAACACCGGACGCCACGCGCCAGGATTTAGCACTAGGATAGTGCATGCGCATGAGGCCAAGAGCCATGCGCGCACCACCCGTGCGGAGCGAAGGAGAGATTCCTTAGACTCCGCCACCTCCATGATGGCACCCGGAAGTTTTTCAACCTCTGAGCACTCCCCAGATTTTTCGGGAAGAAACTTGTCTACCAACTGCGTTGCAGCAGCCTTGATCAAATTCCATGTTTCCCCGAAAGCTCGGATGCCTGCAACCCGAGTGCCATCTGGGGTATCTCCTGATTTTTCCAATAGAACACCGAAAAGGGTTAGAAGGAAAAACAGAGAAAGTAAAACATGGAAAGATGATAAAATGAATAAGAGACTTACCGATGAGTTTGTCGATCTCGGAAACCTCCTCCAGGCGAAGGTTCAGAGCGTCGGTCAAATCCTTAATGGTGGATTTGTCCTTCTCCGCCTGTTCGGAAGCCTTGGAATTGGAAATTCCAAGGGCCATGTTGCTGGCTTCCAGGTCTTGTTGTGCTTTCACAAGGTTCTTGTGAAGCTCAACATTCTCCTGACGGAGAATCTCGGCATTGCCAGAATCTTCCGCTGCTTGTTTAGCTTGAGCTAATGCAGCTGAAAAGCAAGAAAAAATCCGAGTTAATTAACTTCCTGGAAAAATACTTAGGCAAATGAATGAAACGGAAAATTCAGAAGGAAAATGCTTACCTTTTGTTTCCGACAACGCGAGCTGAGACGATGCCAGCTCTGCTTCCCTTTCTTCAAGAATAGAGAGAAGATTTCTAACTTCTTTATTCTTGATGGTAAGCTTCCTGAAAACTTCCCGGTTGATGGCTTCGGAGGTTTGCTGAAACATAGCAAGGGAAAGAATGAATACAAAAAGCATCAAAGCAAAAAAGCACGCATTTTAATTAATGCTTGGGGGCTAGAGTTATATACCTGGCTCATGCGCTGCAAACCTGCCAAGTTTTCTTTGAACTCTTTCGCGTATTCCGCGAAGAGATTCTCGGCTGCGTCCAAGCCGTCATTGATAGCTTTGAAATCCTTGTCAAAGGTGGGAATTTCCTCGTCGAAAGTCCGAGGTAATTTTCCCACCTCTGGAGCCGCCCTTTCCCTCGTGTCCGTGTCGGACACAATCGGCTGGCTGGGCTCTGGGGGCTTGATGGTGGGGGCTGCAGTAGGCTCTTCTGCCATTGTGCTTGGCGTGTCCGGGGCGACGGCGGGAGAAGGTTGGCTGCCTCGGCTGGAAGAAACCTTGTGTTTCTTCAGCTTCTTCGGCCTCAGGGTGGAAGGTGGCAGGCTAAAAACATAAAAACCCGGAAAAGGTTAAAACACCGGAGATGGATGAAAAAAAGTTCCCATAAAAGAAAAATCCAGAAGAAAATAACCTGGAAGTGGCGACGGGGATTCCGTCAAGATCGATAATTTCTTCCGAGGAAGCTATTTTCTTGCGCTTGCGTCCACCTGTAGCGGCGGTGCACAGCGCATCCAGCTCGGCCTCGGAGGCTAACTCCGAGTCTGGAAGATCCGCAAGCTGTCGGAAGAACCAATCAGAATTAGAAGGTAGATTATCCGAGAATTATAACTGTACCCAAATGACTGAAAAATTACCTTGGGAACCGGATTTCGGCCGTGTACATTGGCCGACTCTGTGTATTGGTCGCGCGATGCGACCAACTGATTGATGCGCCGCCTAAGTTCCTTTGCGGGCCAATCCTTGGTGGATGTCCGCATCGCATCCTTGACTCCCGTGTAATCGCACAGAAGACGGCCGCTGTGGTTGGCTAGTGGCTGGATTCGCCTAATCAGCCAGCATAGAACCGTGTCCATGCCGGTGAGAGGCGGATCCATGGAGGTGAGCTTGGCGATGCGCCGCTTGATCTTCAGTAGATCTGGCGGCAGGACCTGGACGGCTTCCGTTCCCCAGTTATCCTGAGGAACTGCGGCAGAGTTCACGAAAGGTGGAACCCCGACAGCTTCCTTAGAGAAAGGCACGTCGGGGTGATAAAAGAAGGAACCCGTCCAAAATTTGACGGATTCCGAAGTTTTTATTTTGGGGAACCAATCTTCTCGGAATCTCCGAAGAGTGAAAGATATGGTCCCGCAAGTCGGGAGTGCGCCCTCCGAAGAGTTCCGCTTAACCCCGAAACAGTAAGTCCAGAAATCTAACCTAGGTTCTAGCCCTAAGTAGCCCTCAAACAAAGCCTGGAAGCCGGCCATGTAGAGGATGGAATTGGGAGGAAGGTTGTGGGGCTGGATGTTGTAGTGAGAAAGGATTTGGAGGAAGAAGGAAGAAGGTGGAAGTCCCATACCTCGCAAAAGGTGGGAAGAAAGGAACCGTTCGCCATCCCGTGGCGCGGGTTCGGTTCTTCTTCTGGCAGCCGCCATTTCTTCTTGAGAACCAGGCCCTCCTTTTCCAAGTTTGGAAGGAGAGCCGGGGGAATACTGCAGGCACTCCAGTTGCCTGCAGATTCAGCTTCCTCGTCCGCTCCGGCGGTGGCGGCGGCGGCAGCCTCCGCAGCGGCGAGCTCGTCGCCGAGGAGCTCGATCTTTTCCTCCACCGTTTTGGGTGCAAACGGTGGGGTTGTCGCGGCGCTTGATGTCGCAATGTCCGCGGCGGCGGAAGTGTTTTCTCCGCCCGCCGCGGAGGCCGTAGTCTTCTCCGGCTCGCCGCCGGTGTGCTTCTGTGATCTTGGCAGCGGATCTAGATCGTTGACGAGCTCGTCGATGGCGGCGCGGGTTGGCGACGACGGCGAGGAGGCCATCTTTTGGTGGCGCGTTTCGGTGCGTTTGGCTAAGTGCGCCTGGGACAAGGGCTTGCTCTCGAGCTCGCGTGCGCA
Source organism: Alopecurus myosuroides (assembly GCA_028641055.1). NCBI lineage: Eukaryota > Viridiplantae > Streptophyta > Magnoliopsida > Poales > Poaceae > Alopecurus > Alopecurus myosuroides. Next base: position 744,412,672 of record CM054057.1, read on the forward strand.
GCAATGGCGTAGGCAGTAAGGGAGTGAGGAAAGTTTCAGAGGAGGACGATGATGGCTATTTATAGCCAGAAATCCGTTCAGATACGTGCTAACGGCTCTTTCGACCGTTGGATGTTCGACGCGTGTCGCTCGCCGGAAAATCCGGGAAATGTAACGACAGGGGAATGATGGCTATCTCCTCGTTTCCCGTGAGAATCTGTCAGAGATACGTTGCAGGGTTTCCCGCGTGAAACCAAGCGTCGCCTACGTCAGCATGATTAAAGCGCTGACGTTAGAAGTTCCTTCTCCGCGAAGGATCGCGAGAAGAAAAGCCGGATTTTCATGGTTCCGAGATACATGTTACCATCTCCTTCAAAAGGAAAGTAGAAAGAATCAAGACTGCTGAATCAAGATTTTCCGGACAAAATGTATTTGACGAAAGACGGAGAATCAGAGTTTTGATCCTTCCTGGGGGCTACTGCCGGATATATACTGAATAGGGGTATAGAAGATGGTAGACAAAGAGCCGGACTACCAGGGTGGCCTACATGGTAATGGGCTTAGGTCCATTGGGCGGCCCAGTAGTCCGACGCGCAGAAGCCGGATTCTAGAAGAACCCGGATCACGGCCCACGTGATCTGGCTTGGAGGAGAAGACGGATTCCTTGCTTTCCAAGTTACAAGTTAAACGTAGTCTTCTAGGTTTCCTATTTTGTAAGCCCTAATCCGGCTATTATATAAAGCCGGACAGGAGATAGATTAATCAAGTGGATAAGTTCAGGCTCTACGCAACTCGCCGAGAAGCTCATCCTCGCCGAGAAGCTAGATCTATATCCTCACATTGTAACCCAGATTTACGGGCTTCAGTCCCAATTAGTGAGAAGTGCAGGAGTAGGTACGCCGTACTGTCGCGACGTACCGAACCTGGGTAAAATCCCGTGTTCTGTGTTACTACGCTATCCCGTTACCCCACGTCTCTACCGTAGTCTCATGGCACCCCCGTCTATGAAAACTACTACGATGTCTCGACAATTGGTATTTTTTTATGTTTTTGACTTAGGGGATTTTAGTACCACTACTTTATTTTTTTTACTAATTTAAGTTAGTGTAATTTGACTTAGTGTAAAATATTAGAATTTTTAGTAACTTGTCTAAGCGTAAAAAACTAAGAATTTTAAGAAATTTGACTTAGGGAATTTTACTTAAGAATTATTATTTTTTGGTAGTATTTTGACTTAGTGTAGAATCAAATTATACGTAGTGTAAAATTTTTGGTAAATTTTTATGTTTTTGACTTAGGGGATTTTAGTACCACTACTTTATTTTTTAGTAATTTAACTTAGTGTAAAATATTAGAATTTTCAGTAACTTGTCTAAGTGTAAAAAAATATTTTTTTTTTGAAATTTGACTTATTGTATTTGACTTATTGTATTTGACTTAGGGAATTTTACTTAAGAATTATTATTTTTTTGGTAGTATTTTGACTTAGTGTAGAATCAAATTATACGTAGTGTAAAATTTTTGGTACAATTTTATGTTTTTGAGTTCGGGGATTTTAGTACCACTACTTTATTTTTTAGTAATTTAACTTAGTGTAATTTGACTTAGTGTAAAATATTAGAATTTTCATTAACTTGTCTAAGTGTAAAAAAATAAGAATTTTTTGAAATTTGACTTATTGTATTTGACTTAGGGAATTGGACTTAAGAATTATTATTTTTTGGTAGTATTTTGACTTAGTGTAGAATCAAATTATACGTAGTGTAAAACTTTTGGTAATTTTTTATGTTTTTGACTTAGGAGATTTTAGTACCACTACTTTATTTTTTAGTAATTTAACTTAGTGTAATTTGACTTAGTGTAAAATATTAGAATTTTCAGTAATTTGTCTAAGTGTAAAAAAATAAGATTTTTTAGAAATTTGACTTAGTGTATTTAACTTAGGGAATTTGACTTAAGAATTATTTTTTGTAGTATTTTGACTTAGTGTAGAACCAAATTATACGTAGCGTAAAACTTTTGGTAAATTTTTATGTTTTTGACTTAGTGTATTTAACTTACGGAATTTTAGTATCACTTTGTATTTTTAGTATGGAACCAAGACGAATATGCGGAAAACTTAGGGGATTTTGTGTATTTGCAGAAAATTAAAGTATGGAACCCAGAGAGAGGCGGAAAACTTACTCGCGGGTTTATTCCGCGGGCCCGAGGGAGAGCCCGATGTGAGCCAGTGGATGAACAACTCCGGTGAGGGAGATCCAGAGCTCACCCCAAGAGACGTCTCTGCTGAGGGAGAAGCCCACGGCTCTGCTGAGGGAGAAGCCCACGGCTCTGGTGAGGGAGAAGTTGATGGTTCCGGTGAAGGAGAAGCCGACGTCTCGGGTGGAGCCGTACAAATTTCAAACACCGGCTCCAAGGTGCATATAGATATGTTAATTAATGAAGCATCCGTTGTCTGTATACATGTATTAACACTCTATTTTTTTAGCCATCCGGTTCAAGCAAATCAACCGGAAAAAAGACTAAACGAGGCGCAACAAAGAAGTTGAAAGAGACATAAAGATATAGGATCGAAACGATCAGAACAGACGGCACACCCGAGCTTCCCGTTGATGTTGCCCAAAAATTTGTAAAGCAATGCGTAGTGCTAGTTAAGGATCACATCCCGATCACTGTTCATGAGTGGAATGAGCCAAAAGATCCGTAGAGGCAAGGAATTTCATTTGTCAGCAACATAGCCAAAGATAATATTTTCAAAAAGATCATGTGTAATTTCACCTTACGGACGCCGCAGGTGGATGAGAATGAGGCGGATGAGAATGAGGAGGTAGATGGTGAAGGCGTTGTTAATAGAAAGAAACTTGAGTTAGCGAAAAAGGTCAAGGCGTGGACTCTCAAAAAGATGGCCCAGCAATTCAGTAACTTTAAGAAAAATTGCACCTTGACTTTATCAAGAAAGGTAAGACTCCGGATTTCACTGGAGGGTATGAGAAAATAAAACCCTTATGGGCAGATTTTGTGAAGTACAAGCTGTGAGATGGTGCGAAAATAAGGTCAGAAACAAATCAGAAAACACCGCCAAAAAGGTATATCACCATATTATGGGGCAAGCTGGCTACAAGGGTTCCCTGCCCAAGTTGGAGAAATGGGAGAACGACCTACATGAGAAGGGGATCACTCCCGAGCTATTCATATGGGTCGGGCGGGCAAGGTCCTGGTTGTACGGGCATGGGGGCAAGTTGGACGAAAAAGGAAACTGCATCTATAATCAAAGGCATAAAGAGAATCCTCTACCCATCGAATATCTTGGAAACGCAATAAAGAATGCTAAAGAGGGGAGGTTCGTGCCAGTAAGAGAGAACGACGAGCTCACACGCGCCCTCAAGAATCGGGAACACGTAGGTCGTACACAAACCACAATAGGCGGTGTTCCATGGAGTATTGGGTTTGACGAGAGCAAAAAGAAATATCCTGATAGAAGCCGTCAGCGGAAAAGGGACACGGAGGCAGCTGAAGCAGCGAGCCAGGCAAACTGGAGGCGTCAACTTGAAGAACAGATAAAGCGGACGCAGGATGTAGCACTGAAGGTGCAGGAGCAAATTGACAACTTTAGCCAGCAGCTAGGTACTACCGGCATACGACACGTGGTAGAAGGTGAAGTCGATGCTCCAGGCACCGCACATTCTCATCGGAAAAGCAGCATTGCATCCACGCAGCACCAGGGTGATGATGCACTGCCGATGATGCACCCGGTGGATGGTATCACGGAGATGACAACTTGTGAGCTCCATGTGAAGGTCGTCAACATAACCATCAAGGCGGCGGTCAGCTATGCCTTACCAATTGGCAATGAACCAACTCACCATAGTCTTCCGGTTTCACGGGGCTACCTGTCGTTGGGGTCGATGAATTTGTCAACGGATTCGAGCGGGTGAAGCTTGAATTCCCTGAAGGTGAAGATGGAGAGGTCACTGAACTCAAAGAAGCCAAGAAGTTGGCCGTTCTATGGCTAAAGGAACAAATTGTGCTTCCAAATCAGACGGCAAGGCCATCGACTCCTCACCATTCTCCAGCGCAACAGTCTCCGCCGTGCATGCAGTCTCCAGCGCGGTCATCTCCGCCATGCATGCCGTCTCCAGCGCGGTCGCCTACGCCGTGCATGCTGTCTCCAGCGCGGTCGTCTGCGCTGCCGCGTCAGCCTTCTCCGCCCACTAAGTTTCTGCGGAGTCGTAAAAGATCACCCAAACGTCAACGGTCGCCCCTCCCGAAGGTACCAAAGGAGTTACCCAAGTTACCTTACGACTATACTCCTGAGCAAACACAGGAAATCGCAATGGACGAAGGAGCAGAAAAAGGCAGATTTCCCCGACACCGAAGAAGATGTAGAACGAGCGTGGAAAATGGTGAAGACTCTTCATCAACCAGGAAATGGTGCGGTCGACGAAGAATAGTAGCGAAGCGCGAAAAGCGGGAAATCAGCTGCCCAGCTCGGAGAGCAGAAAAAACAATCTATCTCCCCGCTCAAAGTGATTTCCAATACCTAGGTGGGGCCGAGCACTAATGCTGACGAGCAAATTGATCCGGAGATTATAGAACTGTACGGACCAGGGGCAACTACTGCGGGTATGTTCATTGCTGAGTATATGCAAACAGTAGAGTACTTCCCCGCTTCTGAATGTGCGTACAAATACCGGCACGGGAATTCTCTCGTCAAACCCGAGGAGGTAAAGAATCTATCAACCAAAATGCAAAGAGTGCATAATTGGTATATGGAAGCCGCTCGAAAATCTCAGGACTGGATAGTGGTCGGAGTTAGAGACGAGCACTATGGGTATGGAGATGGACTGGTTCTGATTCAATCTGAGGAATTGTTTCAGTTATTCCAGCAGAAGGCCCTCGACAAATCTATCGTTAGTGCCTATTGTCTGTAAGTACTTATTTCTCTAATTAAGTCTCTAGATAGCTCACCTCGTTCATTGCATTCACATATATAGTACACTCATTATATTATAATTGCAGAATGAAGATTCTCGATGCAAAAGAGGACAAATCTATGGATATTGGGTTCATTGATCCATATTTTGTTAATCATAAGAATCTTGAGCTATATCCCAAGGATAAAGAAGATAATCTTCTAAAGGCAATAAGGTTTCAAGAACACAGAAGAGAAATACTATTTCCTTACAACTTCGGGTGAGTGTTACTGTGTTGTACACATTCTGTTTTCCTTACTCAATGTTCAGTGTGTAATTCATGAGTTATGTGTTCGCAGCTTCCACTATATTCTGCTAATCTTCCAAGTTGACAAACGAAAAGTACTAGTAATGGAACCAAAACGTAAACCCCTTGAGCTCTAGGCGGACATGCAAGAAATGATCCAGCGGTAATTTCAATCTTTATTAATTTCAATCTTTATATATGGCACTATATCGACTACTTTGTTTCATTTTCGGATATCAAGTAATTACTAACTTTTTTTATTCTTTTTCTTTCCCGGGCAGCGCTTGGAAGAGGTTCACAAAAAATCCCAGGGGTGAATAGAAATCAGAGCTTACATTTGAAATTGTGCAAGTAAGTACTACTATCTAGATCCGCGCATCTCCTTGATTCTAGTTTCGATACCATTATCATGGCTGGTTGATTACTATTTTGATTCAATCCATGTTCTCGTAAAGTGCTTGCAACAGGGAGACGGGAATCACTTGTGTGGATGCTACGTCTGCGAGTTCATTCGTCAAACGACCTGTCCCAAGGGCAGAGATTTCAACAAACTTCATGTACGTCAGTCATCAATTTTCCTTATTACCATCTATTTTAGTTACTTAGTTTCATTAATATATATTGACCACTCTTTTTTTTATTAGATCGAACGGCTCCGGGACAGTTTTCTACCAAGGGACCGCATACGAGCAATTCAGGAGGAAATTGTGGGCTTCTTAGATGCAGAGATCCTAAATATAAATGGAGAATACTATAGCGCTTGGGAATGAACTTGATTTTGTAATTCATCCACCGGTCATGTAATATGCTCGATATATACTTTGATTCTGTAATATAAGTGTTCCTTCTTTTGCTATATATATGCATTACTTATTCACTCGTGGGATTCGGGAGGTCCGGGGAGGGGTCACCGAGGCTCCTCTCTTCTCGTGGGATCCAGGAGGTCCGGGGAGGGGCCACCGGGGCTCCTCTCTTCTCGTGGGATCCGGGATGTCCGGGGAAGGGCCACCGGGCTCCTCTCTTCTCATGGGATCCGGGAGGTCCAGGGAGGGGCCACCGGGAGGTCTGGGGGGATCGCAAAACATAAAAAGGAAAACAATAAACACAAAAAATAAAAACTCTGCCGCGGCAGAGAAAAAGGCCAAAGTGCTGCCACGGAAGAAGGGGCATTCATCCCGGTTCGTGGGAAGAACCGGGATGAATAGTCGCTGCCAGAATGGCACGCGCCCTGCCACGTGGGCCACCCCCAGGCATCCGGGTGCTGGTACAATCGGGACGAATGGGGTTGGGCCATTTGTCTCGGCTGGCCCATCCCGGTTGCACAATCGGGATGCATGGGGATAAAAAACCGGGACCGTTGGCCCTGTTTGCACTAGTGTAATATGAATGCTCCCGCCTGGTCTGTATATTTCTTTCATGAATATAGCTTGACTTTGGCTATATGCATTGTTCCTGTAGGATTAAAGGAAGGCATAAGCAGAGCTCATGTGGCTCTACAGGTTGTTTGATCTAATAATAATATCACGATGCGCTACAGGTGGTTGAAGTACAATGCCCCTTTTGATGTTTGCTTCTGCTCCTGGGCTCTTGCCATTGTGAGTTGATCCTGAATAACTTAAGCTTCGCCCATGCCTGTACTGTTGCTTATTCTGTATAGTTGGAATGGATGTTCCTTGTATTTATGTAATTTTAAATGTAATGTTCCTGGTTATTCACTAGTGTCTTGCATTCCTGATGTTTTTGATGATAAGTTATATGAATGCTAAATTTCAAGTTCTTGTGTAATTTGTTGCCAATTAAAATTCTTGTCTATATTTGATTGAGCTGCATACCTTGACAGAAAAGAAACAAAAACGTGGTGTGATTCGTTGCATTAAGAAATAGAGGCCCAAAAGTTTGCGGATCGTAGAAAGGCCATTGCCCGGCCCATACAATGTCTGAATAAAAACAGTAAAATAAAATATAAAGAATCAAAACAACAGATTTCTCTACTGGACTGAAAATATATGGGCTCTAAAATGCCCCGGCCCAAATACTATTAAAGAAACACATATGAAAAAATATCATTAAAAGGCCAAGGCCCAGATTTAAAAAGGTTAAGGCCCATGAAGTTCACCGAAACGGACCGAGCCGATTTTGATCCATGACGATTTCATTTCGTGCCACATAGTACTGGCCACGTTGGAGCTGATGTTGCCTGGGCAGGCTGTGCTGACTATTTTAGATCGTCAGAATTTTACGATGTTCTGAAATCGTCGTGGATGTCCATGATGATTTCTAAAAAAACCTTCGTTATGGACCATTTCGGACCCTCGGATTTCAACGATTTGTTTTTCGTCATTGGATCGTCATGGAAGAAATATAGTGATGCTTTAGTGACCAAAATAGAGCGTCGTGTATCAGCATATTTCTTGTAGTGACCGGCCCCGGCCACTGGCCAAAAACACGTTATGCACCAAGATTTCCTCCATAAAACTCTATCCAGTGTGTAATTAAAACCAACCACCTTCAGATACCTCGTTGCCGGTCAAGTCAGACCAGACCGATCAGAATGGAAGGGCGCTCACGGATTGATCAAAAGGCAACCTCCACGATTTAGCTAACTGGGTCACGAGTAGCCAGAGCTATACGACCACGCACCACGAAAGCCGCACTGCCACTAGGAACTGTTGTTATATGGAACACCAAGAGGCTCCATCTCGCGGCCATGATAGTCATCTGTCAATTGACAATCCTATCATCGCCATCCTTTGGGCTGGCTCGATCTTTTCCACATGGTGCCCCCTGCGCCGGCAAGACGTACGAGTGGGGAGGGAGGATGTGGTGGCGGTGATCAAGGATTTTCCCGTTGTCTCGAGTGTAGGTCGTGGGGGACTAGTTTATTACTATGTCATTTTGGCGACATGTCATTTTCCAAAACATTAACATTTGATGGTAGGCTACTAAATTAACAAATTGGTGAGCGCAATCTCTACCTAATAATAAAGGGAGGAGTGTTTCTCCCTTCGTCCGTCTTCGTCCGTCGTTTCTTTTCGTCCGTTTTCATCCATCGCCATCGTCCGTCTTCGTCCGTCGTTTATTGTCGTACGTTAAACATGGGCTAGGTCGATGTATAAATCGAGGGATTGGGTATTCCCGTATCCCACTGACGTATCCATGCTGTATCCCTCCACGTATCCGATTTAATTTATCTTTTTGAAAAATGGAAAATAGCCCGATACTTATGGGATACGTATTTTTGAGTATCGGTATCCGTATCCGTATCCGGACGTATCCGATACGGGATACGTCACTTTTTGGCCGTATCCGCGCATCCTAGGTTAACGAAGACCGGGAAGAAGAATTCCTCGGTCGTGTTTGGAGAGAACAAAGATTAAAGAGGTGTCCGGGGCCGCATCTTGGATGAATCGACGAGGGGCATGGCATCAGCGGCAGGACATCTGCGCCCTCGCCTGGGAGAAGTGCACAGCGGGTCGCCGCGTCTGGCTGAGCAAGGGAGACGGGTGGAGGGCGAGTCATGGAGATGCAGAGGAGGACCTGATACTTGGTGTCGCTCGGCAGGCGTTCGAAGAAGACCTGCTTCGCGCGTGCGGCCACGCGCATGGGCCGAGAGAGGTGAACGAAGCGGTCAGGATTGTCACCAGGTGGGAGGGGCATCAAGGCTTGGTCCCCCGTCAGGTACTCCGTAAGGTTCCTATGATGCTTTCCAACTACGCCTGTTTTTCAGTCCAAAGAAGAAGGTCATGGGCTGATGGCCTCCTGCTTAACGTCTCGCAAAATCTAGATCTAGAAGAAGGTACAGACGGGGGTCCTGGATTTTCCCTTGCTTCCCCCCACACCCCCATGGTATCTGAATCCATCATGAGCAGAGTAGCGGCACCCCGAGTAGGCTCAACGACTGTCCCCCGGCTTGCGACGACGAGGACCGCGGTGGAGGCCAGATACCCGATGACATGAGCGCTTCCACGCTGGTTATGATGTGCACATGAAGGAGACGAGTCGTTGCTGCTGATTTTTGTTGTTGTTGACTGAGATATACTGACTAGGTTTTTTTTTTTAGTTTCATACTGACTAGGTGATTGTAGAGAGAGGCGGAAACGTATTCAGAATTGATTGGTAGAGATATTAGCTGTACGATCCTGCGCTGCCCCTGCTGTGATGAGCGAGCAGTGAACTCATTGTAGCAGCTCCAAGGCCAAGCTGCAGGCTCTGTTCGAGCTGAAGCATGCTCGTGTGATCGGTGTACTTGGGAAGAATGACGCAGTATGTTTTGTCCTCAGCAGGCCGAGGTTGTACCCGTCTGTAAACCCTTCCCACCTTTATAATTAACCAGACAGATTATACATAGGACCCAGGTGGTGTGCTGATGGGGAACTCTTCCGTTCGGTTGTAGTCTGTATTTATTTTCTTTTAATCATATTCTACAATACTGGTTCTAACGATTTACATAGATGCAACAACTAATTCTGCTTAGAGTGTAGAATTATAGTGGATTCTAAGAAGTTCATTTTCCTTTTGCCGAAGCTTTAGTTAGCGCATGGGGAAAATTCAGTATTTTGTAATCTAATGATATTTGATCTCCACTGCTTATATTATCTGAAAAAAGATAATTATAAATGGAGGAGCCTTTCTTGCCAAAATTTTGTAGTCACCTTATTTCTCCCGACCTTGAGGAGGCAAAAGCCTTTGCGGAGTGAGTGAGGTGGCGATGATTCGCATTGCTGACAAGTTGACGTCGACACATGCTTACAAGGTTGTCTAACTGAATCGGCAAGCGTGGGAAGGTGGCGTCCTGAAGGTGGTATCCGCTGTTCCGGAAGCGAGCTCGTACTTTTAGATGTATTAGTTCTCTCCCGTTGCAACGCACGGGCATGTTTTGCTAGTAACATATAAATCCCGCTGACAAAAATGTGTGAGCCACCTTGCTAACTTCAGTTAAGATGGTGCAAAACTTGACATGAGAAAAATTGTAAGCACAAAATGGAACTCTCTGATAGTGTAATAACGTGTGGAATATATAATTAAGTACTTTCATAATAAAATTAGAGGCATAAGTGTCCAATTATGGCAACCTTGGGAATCTATTCGTTCAGCTCCATGGTTTCATATGTTGGGCATACACCATTTAAGTCGCATAATTGCGTTGATCACATGTCTCCTTCAGCTTTCCCTACGTTGATCATATGTCTCCTTGACTCCTTCAGCTTTACCTTCTATCAAGCTAGTATAGTCTTTCGTGGTAGGTTGATCTTATTTGGTCCTTTTCCTTGTGACCTAGGTTCTCCCATTATAGGTTAGGGGGATGCCACCGGTGTCACGCTACAGGAAACATGCTTAATGCCGACGGCCAGGTACCGTCAGCTTAGGCCCAAAAGCCGTCGGCATACCGACGGCAAAATGCTGACGGCAACTTCTTCCTTAGCATAGCTCCAAAAACCGTCGGCATAGATCTATACCGACGGCCAAACGGAGCTATGCCGACGGCTAAACTGTGCCACGTCGCATCCTCGCATCGCTCGCAGATGGAGCTATGCCGACGGCCTTTTAGCCTATGCCTACAGCTTCACTGGACACGTGGCGGCCCCATGTTGCTCGTGGAAGGGTGCTAAGCCGACGGCTTTTGTGCTAAGCCGACGGGAAATTTGGACACGTGGCGTGATCTCGTAGCTCATCCGACCTTGTATACTTACGGCAATTGCCGTCGGCCTACCTTATTACATATGCCGACGGCCAAACGGAGGTATGCTAATAGCATTTGCCGTCGGATATCCACTTTCCAGGACACGTGGCATCATCTAGCGCATTAGGAGGGAGCTATGCCGACGGCAATTGCCGTTGGCATATAACAGGAATTTTTTCAATGCTGGTTTTTGCTTCCATTTCTGCATTTTAAAATTTCTATTTGAACATTCTCATCACAACAATAACAATGCACAATGCACACATATAGTCCACTAATATGACAAAGTAACAAGTTTCGAAGACATTAACAAGTTTCAAACACATTGGAGAAGTTGCATGTCACAAAATGACATGTTCTTTAGAAGTCTAGCTAGAACCCCAACGATACCAAGTGCTCCGCGGCAACACCAAGTCCACCTTGTAAAGAATACTTTTGATGCATATATATATATATATTTTTTTTTGCATCATCATCAAGACTATAACAAGGAGAAGGAGAAATTTAGCAACGGTCAAATACTATGTTTTTTCCATGGAAATTTTCTAAGTCCAACTTTTGATGCATATATATGTATGAATTCACTATAATAATGCAAAAAATATTGGGCATAGACAATATGCACAAAGATATCACATGGCTAGCATCAAATCTTGATAAACATGTAGTCATAGATGCACATCACTACAAGTTCATTGGACATAGTATTTGAGAGCATCATCACTACAAGTTCATTACAAATAAGTCATGGGATACAAGTCACATGGCAACAGGTCTTCAACGGAGTTCAAGCACCAGCACAACACACACCCTTGTCTTCGAGAGCATCATCATTAGAAAATGGAAGAACACGCCCGTTTAGCATGGAAAAATATCTAAGTCAAAGTTCATGCATGGCTAGTTGAGCAAAGTTTAACTTTTCATGTAGCAAGTTGTTCTTAGTACAACTTTTGCATGGCAAATTATTTTAATGGAAGTTTAGCATGGAAAATTGTCCAAGTCAAAGTTCTTTAATGGCAAATTGTCGAAAGCATGATATCAAAAGTGTGGTTGCTGCAACATGAAGATACCCAAATATGCACCACAAGAATGTGCATCAAATATGTATGGAACCTGAACACACACTTTGATCTTGAGACCAAACTAAAAAACATAACAAATTTGCAACACAACACGATCTAAATAGACACCATACAGAGCTACAAAGTCAGGTTTGGACCCTAAATAACTAGGGAATTTAGCAGATACCAATACCTCCAGCAGGATGGTGTTAGGATGCAATGCCAGTTGTCCTCGGCATTGGTCGACCTTAGGGCGTCATGATTCTCTGCAAAGTTGCCAGCCTTGTTCAACTTGTCGCACCTAGATGAACACCAGACTTGTTGTTCCCTTGGCCAGGCTCCAGTACCTCGGCGCTCCGGCTGCTCGATGATGTCCCTGCACATAAAGTTTTCTTTGTGTCAAAGCAGCCACCAAATATAGGCTTCACCCTGACAACCAGTTGTACGTAAAATAAAAAAGAAAAGTGACCGGACCGGGAATACAGATTTGGACAAGTAGAACCAAGTCATGCATAGTATATTTCTTTTGTGAAGCAAATTTGTATGTCATGGTAAAATTTGAATGTAAAGGAAACAGGGTGAAAATTAAAGCATTTGTTTGTAATTCCCATTGGCGACAAGTTACTAAACTTTCATGGCAATCAAATACCCTTTTACATAGTTATTATACACTAGATCGCATGATGGCAGCATGGAAATCATAGAAGAACTGAACATGAAACAAAGATATTTGACATGCCAACACCAAAACAGAACAATGTTCTCGTCATGCCAATCAGCATGTTAGGACGAGCTACCTAATTAATTTTGCACACCATGTCCAAAATATTTAGTAGGCCTCTATGGATCTACTACATGTAGGTAATTTACTCAAATCTTGGCCATTAAACCAAATCATGAAACAGAAACAGGTCCTCACCTAAGGCGGGCGACTAAAGTGGTCATAATAATAAGGAACTTGCGCATTAGAGATGCCTTTATACTATTGTCAAATCAGGTCCAAAATTAATCCTATCTTAGTGGTTGTTGTACAAGAATTTTAATCATGATGAGTCAATGAAACGACATGCTTTTACAAATGGTTAGTGTAGAAGTGGTAAACACAACTGTTAAATCCTATGCATGGACATGCTAAATCAACGAGATGGCATCCATGTCTCAATAGTGTAAAGGCTAGAAAAAGAAGATGCTTTTAATAACCGCAACATCTCCGGAGAAAAGAATCGACAAGTACTGTTACACATTAGTTGCCATTGAAACAAGAAAATAATTAAAGCATACTTTTCTTACAGGATGGATGCAAATTGCAGGGAGGTTGCATTCAGGAAGCAACCTGTTCTGTGGTGCTACTCTTCTAACGCTCTTCACCACAAATATAAAATCTTGGTTGAAATTAAGAGCCACCAAATAGAATTTTTTTCCGATTCATCGCTGCCTTGCCTCAGTCAATTTAACGTTTTGCTACAGAATTAAGTCATATGATTACAAATAGCAGAAGTAGAAACTGACAAATGTGAAATCCGAACCTAATAAAATGGATCTATATATGTACTAACAGAAATGTAAAATCCGAACATAACAACCTAGCAACACAACCAAATTACTTGGGAGCCGATTCCTCTCTCCGAGTCTAAGAACTTATAGGCTGAAAGTACCGGAACCGATGGACGGGAGGGGATCTTGTGTATATGTGGTACATGCCATTGTTTTTGGACCTCCTAGGGTCCACCCTAGCATAACCAAGCAAATAGTTGTTACCCACTCCGGGCTCCGGTCAAAGCTGTAGACCGATAAGGTGGACTTTTCTCCAGCGGGGCTAGGGTTTCGCCGTGGAGGGGCTCCGGAGCGTCGGGATGTCACCAAAAGTTAGGAGTTGGCATACCATGTGTTTACATGTGTTCTCAGGGTTGTACATGCCAAATATTCATTCACTCTTTGTGTTGGGTCTTCACCGGCATCGATTCCTCTCGCCGAGTCTAAGTACTTATAGGCTGAAAGTACCAGAACCGACGGACGGGACGGAATCATGTGTAGAGGTGGTTCATGTCACTGTTTGGGGACTTCCTAGGGTCCACCCTAACACAAACAAGCAAAGAGTTGCACATTTCTACCCACTCCGGGCTCCAGTCAAAGCTGTAGACTGATAAGGTGGACTTTTCTCGAGCAAAACTAGGGTTTCTCCGCGAAGGGGCTCCGGAGCGTCGGGATGTCACCAAAAGCTAGGAGTTGGCATACCATGTGTTTACATGTGTTCTCAGAGTTGTACATTACAAATATTCACTCACTCTTTGTGTTGGGTCTTCACGGGCATCGATTCCTCTCTCCGAGTCTAAGTACTTATAGGCTGAAAGTACCAGAACCGACGGACGGGAGGGAATCTTGTGTAGAGGTGGTTCATGCCACTGTTTTGGGACTTCCTAGTGTTGGTAACGCGTAGAGATAAACAAAAACTTTTCTACGCGGTACTTCCAAGATATAGCCAAGATATAGCGCAGGTGCGGATTATCGATGCAGTGCGTCGATGCAGTGTAGTCCCACGATCTGATCTAGCCGATCCAATCCCACGAACGTCAAAGTGCTGAACGTACAGCACCTCTGCCGGTATCCACACGTGCGAAGAGGAGCTCCGACGGCGGACTGCTAGGTCCGGTGCGACGGCTGGACTGGGTGGGGCTAGGGTTCCCAACGCATGGGAGTGGTCTAACATGCCCGCTGGGCAACCTGCGCCCCTCTTCATATAGCGAATGCTAGTGGGCTTCACAACACTTGTGGACCATTCCCTCAGTGAGTCCGACTCACAAACTCAGTCCATTTCCGGTTCGGGTCCAACCCGACCAATACACTTGCTCCCGCACTTAAGTATGTGACCCTGCAGGCTCATGGCGACTTGGACACGATTAGAGTCCAACTCTCAATCGATCAATCGGTAGTGGATCCTAGCAGAACGTTCCGACTCCCAAGTTCCATAGAGTCATGACGACATACCTTCCAATGTGACTTTCATCTTAGTCCCTTTTGCCTCACAATATACCTTGTCGAACTATAGGCGAATTATCGTCATCCCTTAATAGCTCAACTCTCTTCTCGGTCCGTGATATATGATTCATCTGACTAAATCTTAGTCAATAGACCTAGTTAACACTTAACTGAGTCACGCATGGCCATGCTTCTGGAATCATATCACTAGAGAGGGCCCATAGAATATCTCTCCATTCGGAGGGGCAAAATCCCATCTTGATTATCCACATCATGCAGCTTGCTTCTCATTCGACCCGAACTCTGCCTTAATAACTGCCTTGTCACAGAACATCGTTTGATAGAACCTAAGTCGGTGATCCACAACTCGGATTGTGCGACAACCTCAGGTCTGAGGATTACATTGATTGAGACATGCAAATGACGACTTAGTCGTTGCATCTCAATATCGGTCAGTCCGACTTGCTAAACTCTTTATCCAAGTCTGTGAATGTTGGAATGGCATCGCCATGCCCATGACAAGTGGAACCGAGTCATCAGCCAACACTCACATTAGTCTAGGGTGTGTGTCCAACACAACCTTAATGACCAAGGACAATTTAGCATGAACAACATGAATACATAGTTCCACAATCGAATCACATATTCATTGACATATATCAGATGTTCAAAACAAGGACGACTTAATAACTTTATGAATACATTGGGAATTACATCATACATGATTGCCTCTAGGGCATATTCCCAACAGTCTCCCACTTGCACTATATTCAATCATCTCGACATCATATGCCTAGGCATCGAATGCCTATACCTCTCATGTGCGCCTCATACTTTGGTTGTGGTAGCGCCTTTGTCAACGGATCTGCAATGTTTGCATCCATGTGTACTTTGCATAACTTGATATCACTTTATTCGACAAACTAGCGAATGAGGTGGTAACACATGAGTATATGTTTGTTCTTCTGGTGTTGTCTAGGTTCCTTGGCTTGTGCGATAGCACCATTGTTGTCACAATATACCTCCAAAGGATTGGACGCACCCTGAACCACACCAAGATCTATCAGGAGGTTCCTGATCCAAACAGCTTCCTTTGCAGCCTCCGAGGCAGCAATATACTCAGCCTCTGTTGTAGATGCAGACACCGTATCTTGCTTGGAACTCTTCCAGCTCACAGCCCCTCACTAGTGGAAACAACCCCTAACGTCCAAGGGGCAAAACTCCAGTCATCCCGGTTGCACAAAAATCCGGGACAAATGCTATGCATTGGTCCCGGTTTGTGTGCCCGAGGCAGCAGAAATCACCTGAGGGCAACTGTCCCGGTTCGTGGGGAGGCATTGGTCCCGGCTTGTGGCATGAACCGGGACCAATGCCTCGCCACAGGCCACGTGGCACGCGCATGGACATTGGTCCCGGTTCATTCCACAAACCGGGACCAATGCCCCCCTTCCCCTACATATACTGCCTCACAGCCCCCCTTCCCTCTTTTTTTAGCTTGGAGGAGTGAGAGAGGTGGGTGTTAGTGTGTGTTATTTTACTATGCACACGAGGTGTTCGACAAAATACCCGAGCCACACATAAGCTCACTGAAAATGGTATCTTCGACCGAGGTTAACAAACTTATCTTTTTCATCTGTAATTGATACATAAAAAAGTAATATTTGTCGATGTACTGTTGTCATTTCTCTACTGAATATGTTATTGTAATGTTTTTTTGATAAACTTAATTATACGATGCAGATGGATGCACGACAGCGATGAATGTACGGTGACCGACGCACTTCCGAGTTTATGGCAGACCTAAATGCATTTCTCGTTGTAGCTCAGGTGAACAAAGATAATGGCTTTATGTGTTGCCCATGTGTTGATTGTCAGAACGTCAGGGAGCACTCTTCCTCGAGAATCCTTCACGGCCACCTACTTCGGAGAGGTTTCATGCCCAGCTATAATTGCTGGACCAAGCATGGAGAAAAAGGGGTTGTGATGGAAGACAATGAAGAAGAACAAGATAATTTGTTCCTTGAATATGGTGATACTGCAATGGAAGACAATGCAGAAGAATGAGGTGATCAAGAACAGGCATCAGAAGAGCCCGATGATGATCTTGGCGGAGTTATTGCTGATGCAAGGGAAGACTGTGAAAGTGAATTGGAGAGGTTGAAGCTGGACAACATGTTACAGGATCACAAAAAGTTGTTGTACCCAAATTGCGAAGATGGTAGCACAAAGCTCGGTACCACACTGGGGTTGCTGAAATGGAAGGCACAGAACGTTGTGACTGACAAGGCATTTGAGAGTTTACTTCAACTAATGAAGCCGAAGCTTCCAAAGGATAACGAATTGCCTGAGAGTACGTACGAAGCAAAGAAAACTCTCTGCCCTCTAGGATTAGATGTGCAGAAGATACATGCATGCATTAATGACTGCATCCTCTACCGCGGTGAGAAGTACGAGAATTTGGATGAATGTCCGGTATGCACTGCACTGCGGTATAAGATCAGAGCAGATGACCCTGGTGATGTTGATGGCGAGCCCCCCGTAAGAGGGTTCCTGCTAAGGTGGTATCCCTATAATACCACGGTTGAAACGTCTGTTTAGAAACAAAGAGCATGCTAGGTTGTTGCGATGGCACAAAGAAGACAGTAAAAAAGACGGAAAGTTGAGACACCCCGCCGATGGATCGCAGTGGAGAAAGATCGAGAGAGACTTCCCGGACTTTACAGGAGAGGCGAGAAACTTATGGTTTGGTCTAAGTACAGATGGCTTTAATCCTTTTAGGGAGCAGAGCTCCAGTCATAGCACCTGGCCCGTAACTCTATGTATGTACAACCTTCCTCCTTGGTTGTGCATGAAGCACAAGTTCATTATGATGCTAGTTCTCATCCAAGGCCCGAGGCAACCTGGCAACGACATTGATGTGTATCTAAGGCCATTAGTGGAAGAACTCTTACAATTGTGGAGCAAACCAGGTGTACGTGTGTGTGATAAGAACGAACAAAAGCCATTTGACCTACGGGCGTTGCTTTTCGTAACCATCAATGATTGGCCTCCCCTTAGTAACATTTCCGGACATACAAACAAGGGATACAATGCATGCACACACTGTTTAGATAAGACTGACAGTGTTTATTTGGATAAATGTAAAAAGGTTGTATACCTGGGGCATCGTAGATTTCTTCCGATCAAGCATAACGTAAGAAAGAAAGGAGGGAATCATTTCATAGGTGACGCAGATAACCGGAAGAAGCCTGACCTCCATAGTGGTAATGATTTATTCGATATGGTCAAGGACCTAAAAGTAATCTTTGGGAAGGGTGATGGCAGCCAACCTGTTCCGAATGGCCCTCATAAGCGCGCACCCATGTGGAAGAAGAAATCTATATTTTGGGAGCTACCGTATTGGAAAGTTTTAGAGGTCCGGTCTTCAATCAACGTGATGCACGTGAGAAAGAATCTCTGCGTCAACCTGCTATCCTTCCTGGGTGTGTATGGGAAGTCAAAACATACGCCAGAAGCACGGGAGGACCAACAACGTATGAAAGATCCAAGCAACAAGCACACGGATACAGGGCGCCATTACTTAAGCAGCTACGCTCTTACTAAAGCAGAGAAGGAAATATTTTTTGAAGTCCTTTACAATATCAAGGTTCCTTCTGGCTTCTCATCGAATATAAAGGGGATAATAAACATGGCAGAGAAAAAATTCCAAAACCTGAAGTCTCATGACTGCCACGTGATTATGACGCAGTTGCTTCCGATTGCATTGAGGGGGCTTCTACCGAAAAATGTTCGAGCGCATTGTGAAGCTATGTGCATTCCTCAACGCAGTATCTCAGAAGGTAATCGATCCAGAAATTCTGGCAAGATTACAGAGGGATGTGGTCCAGTGTCTTGTTAGTTTTGAGTTGGTGTTCCCACCATCCTACTTCAACATTATGACTCATCTCCTGGTTCACCTATGTGAAGAGATTCATATTATCGGTCCGGTATTTCTACACAATATGTTCCCCTTTGAGAGGTTCATGGGAGTCTTGAAGAAATATGTTTATAACCGTGCTAGGCCAGAAGGAAGCATCTCGAAGGGCTATGGAACAGATGAGGTCATTGGGTTCTGTGTTGACTTTATTCCTGACCTTAAGACGATTGGTGTTCCTGAATCGCGACATGAGGGCAGACTGAGGGGAAAAGGAACGCTGGGAAAGAAAACAATGATACCCAGGGACGGGCATTCTTTCACTAAAGCACACTACACAGTTCTACAAAATTCTATCTTCGTGGCTCCCTTTCTCGAGGAACACAAGAATATTGTACGCTCCACAAACCAGGGGAAGGATGACTCATGGATTAAACGCAGACACATGTAGACTTTCGGAAGTTGGTTGCAAACACATCTTATAAATGACACAACTGTTGAAGATCAGCTCTACATGTTGGCCGGGTCACCATCTTCGACTATTGGGAGTTTTCAAGGGTACGAGATAAATGGGAATACATTTTACACGATCGCCCAAGATAAGAAGAGCACCAACCAAAAAAGTGGTGTCCGCTTTGATACAACAAACGAGAATGGAAAAAATGACACATACTATGGTTACATAGAGGAGATATGGGAATTTGACTATGGACCTTCTTTTAAGGTCCCTATGTTCAAGTGCAAATGGGTCTAACTGAATGGAGAAGGGGTAAAGATAGACCCGCTTTATGGAATGACGACAGTGGATCTCAACAATATTGGTTACAATGACGAACCATTCGTCCTAGCCAATGATGTGGCTCAGGTCTTCTATGTGAAGGACATGTCCTCCAGCCCGAAAAAAAGAAGCAAACAAATACATCATACGATGAGCCGAAGCGTCACATAGTTCTTTCATGGAAAAGAAACATCGTGGGAATCGAGGACACGAACATTATAATAAGTTTCTTGAAATTCCACCCTTCACTGTGAAAGCTGACCCAACCATCCCGTTAAATAATGAAGATGCTCCATGGTTAGGGCCGAAGCGATCATAAGCAAGGGAAAAGGGTTCATGGACCATCTCTACACGAAAAAAATTCAGAAGACTAGATAGGGATGTTGTTGGTGATATGTAATAATAAATGTGGAATACATGATCATAGTTCTGTTGAAAAAGTGTTCACGAAAATTGTTGCGCCGGCGCTCGCGCCCATATTGCACACAAACATGCATCTTGGATAGATAAAAAAGGCAGTACATAATGGAAAGAGTGGATCTAAACCTAAACGGAGAGCATAGATCTACATAATGGCAAGACTGGATCTGATATCTGCTAGTCATACTCCTGCCTAGGCCTATAGTACTCCGACTCGTAGTCGTCGTAGTCGCCGCCATCATCGTCACTATCGTCGGACGGTGCTCTGGACTCCCTCGGAGGATCACGACTCCAGGACTGGGCGTGAAGGTAGCGCAGGCGGGGGTTATTGCCCGCCCTGATGTAGTTCATGACACTCTGAAGAGTCCGCCCGCCGCCCCACCACAGCCGACGACCGGCCTCGTTGAAGTTCGAAGGAGGCGGGCCATTCTCCTCGTACCTGGCGAGCGCACTCTCACGCTGATTAATGAAGAAGGCATCCCAAGTAGGGCGGTAGTCAGGATTCCAACTGGGATTCCTCCGCTGCTCCGGCGTGAGCTCGTGGTAGTAGTGGTTCGTGATGGCCACCCGACGCGCCACACCTTGAGGAAGAGGAGGGACCGGCACTCCTCCGGCGCTCAGCATCCAACCTGCGGGAACGATGTAGCCGGGCGGGCAGGGGTAGTTCGAGGCGGTAAGTGCCTCTGCCTGGATGAATGTTAGAGTGGGTACTGTAGAAGCCATGAGAGAGTGGTGAGTTTATATGTGTTTATGCCAATGGTGTGGCAATGCATACATATATATAGTGAGAAGAAAACAGATCCCTTTAGTCCCGACCTTTTTTACCAACCGAGACAAAATGGTTCGGGTTTCGTTGGGAAACGGATCGTCCCTTTAGTCCCGGCCTGTTTTACCAACCGGGACGAAATGGTTAGGGTTTTGTTCGGACCAATCAGAAAGAATCACACGGATCGTGTGTTTCTTTCAAGCGCTTGTGAGTCGTTGGATCAAGGGTGTGTTTTATTTCGAGCTGTTGTGAGCCGTTCGATCAGGGGTACGGTGTGTTTCTTTAGAGCGGTTGTGAGCCGTTGGATCAGGGGTGTTTCTTAACCGTTGGATCAAAACCCTATCACAACACTTTGTGAGCCATAGGACCCTATATATAGCCCACCTTCATACACCAGTGAGTTCATCGACCAAATACAAAACATCCGGATTTGCCAGCATACGTCCTGCCGTGCATTTGGTATGTATATATGCACTCAGTAGCCATGGTAGGAGTGTATGCTGGCGATACCGATTGTTTTGTTCTACATCCCCCTTTAAGGTTTGATACATCATTCAGTTCATCGACCAAATATAAATCATCCAGATTCGCCATCATACGTCCTGTCGTGTATTTGGTATGCATATATCCACTCAGTATCCACGGTAGGGTTGTATGATGGCGATATCGATTGTTTTGTTCTACATCCCCCCTTTAAGGTTTGATACATCATTCAGTTCATCGACCAAATACAAATCATCCGGATTCGCCATCATATGTCCTGCCGTGCATTTGGTATGCATATATGCACTCAGTAGCCACGGCATGGCTGTATGATGGCGATACCGATTGTTTTGTTCTACATCCTCGATCCCTTGAAGGTTTTACAAAAGGTTTGATACATCATTCAGTTCATCGACCAAATACAAATCATCCGGATTCGCCATCATACGTCGTGCCATGCATTTGGTATGCATATATGCACTCAGTAGCCACGGCAGGGCTGTATGATGGCGATACCGATTGTTTTGTTCTACATCCTCGATCCCTTGAAGGTTTGACAAAAGGTTTGATACATCATTCAGTTCATCGACCAAATAGAAATCACCCGGATTCGCCATCATACGTCCGACCGTTCTTTTGATATGCATATATGCACTCAATAGCCACGGTCGGGCTGTATAATGGAGATACCGATTGTTGCTCTACATCCCCCCTTGAAGGTCATCGACCGAATACAAATCACCCGGATGCCTTGTATGCGACGAAACTATGAAAATGCATGGATCAACTGGTCTGAAGTGCACTTATTATAAATTTAACGTACCTTGTTCTGTATTTGAAACGTGTGGAGTTATTATTTGAAACATAAAGGATATAATGGAAAACAAAATAAAACAATGGACAACATAAAGGAAATAATGGAAAACATAAAGGAAACAATAGAAAACAAAAAAGGTAACAATAGAAAACAATATAAAACATAAAGGAAAACAATAGAAAACATAAAGGAAAACAATAGAAAACATAAAGGAAACAGTAGAAAATAAAATAAAACAAGAGAAAACAAAAAGGAAATAAGAGAAAACAAAATAAAACAATAGAACACATAAAGGAAAACAATAGAAAACATAAAGGAAACAATAGAAAACAAAATAAAACAAGAGAGAACAAAATAAAACAATAGAAAAAACATAAAGGAAAACGAAATAAAACATAAAGGAAAACAATATAAAACAAAAAATAATTAAAAATAGGGCATTCATCCCGGTTTTTGCAAACAACCGGGACGGATGCCCCTCCCCCCACAGAGCGCGTTACACGTACCCCAGCGGGGAAAAAAAATTTAGGCATCCGTCCCGGTTCGTAGTAACAACCGGGTTGTTACTACGAACCGGGACGGATGCCCGTTGCTATATATACGCGTTTCCATCCCTCCCCAAATTCATAACCGCGCGCAGGGAAGGATGAACGACGCCGCCAGGCTGCTGAAATTCTCCGTCGCGCCGGACGCCCGTCGCCGCACGCCCGTTGCCGCCCTTCTCCGTCGTGCCGCCGGCGCCAACCTCCGTTGCGCCGCCCGCGCGCGCCGACCTCGATCCCGTCGCGCGCGCCGTACGTCCGCCTCCACCACGCCACCACTAGCTCGCGCGCGGCGCCTCACTGCCCGCGCGCCGCCACTGCCCGTCTAGCGGCCCTCCGTCGCGCACCCGGGAGCAGGTAAGGGCCTGCCTCCATCGCGCCCTAAATAGAGGGCTTTTTTTTCTTCTTTTTTTCTTTTTTACATACTGTTTTTGTTTTTACTTTTTTATTAGTGTTAGAAATGTTATAATAATTAGTTAGGAATTATTACAAATGTTAGGAATTTTAGATTAGACTTAGTAATTTTAGATTTGTTAGAATTGACTTAGGAATTGTAGTGTTAGAAAATTAGACTTTGAAAAATTTTAGTGTTAGAAAAATTTACTTAGAAAATTAGAATTAGAAAAAATTACTTAGGTATTTCACTTAAGAATTTTTAGAAAATTTCACTAAGTTAGTGTTAGAAAATTTCACAAAGTTAGAAAATTATTTCACTAAGTTAGAAAATTTTCACTAAGTTAGGAAATTTCACTAAGTTAGTGTTAGAAAATTTCACTAAGTTAGTGTTAGAAAATTTCACAAAGTTAGAATAATTTCACTAAGTGAGAAAATTTTCACCAAGTTAGAAATTTTTTAACTAAGTTAGAAAATTTCACTAAGTTAGTATTAGAAAATTTCACTAAGTTAGTGTTAGAAAATTTCACAAAGTTAGAATAATTTCACAAAGTTAAAAAATTTCACTAAGTTAGAAATTTTTCACTAACTTAGAAAATTTCACTAATTTAGAAAATTTCACTAAGTTAGTGTGTTAGAAAATTTCACTAAGTTAGGGTTAGAAAATTTCACAAACTTAGAATTTTTTTTAAATTTTGTGTTAGTAATTTCGAGCTGTTATTGCATTTTTATTTTTGATGTTCGTTCGATATTTTGAATAAATGCCGATGATTGAAAGAGTTGGTTCACACTCAGATGGCCTTGGTGGTTCGGTGCGCCTTGTGATTTTCACAAAGTTAGAATCTTGTGCATCCCATTTGGCGCGCCGGGTCCACCAAGGCTGCTTGTATGTGTCCACCCTAAATATGAGGCACACAGACCGATGACCATCTTGTTCCTGTTAAGAGGTACTACATGCGGTGGTGATCCGGGGAAAGGAACGAATGCGAGGGTTTCTGGATTTCTTTCGAACTAAATAATGTCACATATGTAATATGGTTCGTGAGATCCGGATGAAGCTGAACCCTTTAGTGCACATGCGTAATGGTGACATTCCTCAGAAATCCCTTCCGGGGTTTGGAAGAATGTCGCCGTTATGTATGTGCACAAAAGGGACCAATTTTTTCGGATCTCACTATTACATATATGATTTTGTTCAGTTTTAAATATGTCCAGAAATCCTTCCTTCCCCCGCATCGCCATCACGTGTACTTACCTCGTAACAAGCACAAAATGTGAAGGTCCAACTGCACATCAAGGCCCGATGATTATCTTGTTCCTGTTAAGAGGTACTACAGGCGGTGGTGATCTGGGGAAAGGAGGAAGATGGGGGTTTCTGGAAATCTTTGGAACTAAATAACGTCACATATCTAATATCGTGAGATCCGAATGAAGTTGAACCCTTTTGTGCACATACGTAATGGTTACATTCCTTAGAAATCCCTTCCGGGGTTATGAAGAATGTTCCCATTATGTACGTGCACATAAGGGTCTAACCTTGTTCGGATCTCACGATATTACATATATGATTTTGTTTAGTTTTAAAGATTTCCAAAAATACTTGTCTTCATCCTTTTCCGGCTCGCCATCGCGTGTACTTACCTCGGAACAAGAACAAAATGTGAAGGCCCGATGACCATCTAGGCCCGATGACCATCTTGTTCCTATTAAGAGGTACTACAGGCGGTGGTGATCCGGGGAAAGGAGGAAGATGGGGGTTTCTGGATTTCTTTGGAACTAAATAACGTCACATATGTAATATCGTGAGTCCGAACGAAGTTGAACCCTTTTGTGCACATACGTAATGGTTACATTCCTCAGAAATCCCTTCTGGGGTTATGTAGAATATCCCCATTATGTTCGTGCACAAAAGGGTCTAACCTTGTTCGGATCTCACGATATTACATATATGATTTTGTTTAGTTTCAAAGATTTCCAAAAATCCTTGTCTTCATCCTTCTCCGGCTCGCCATCGCGTGTACTTACCTCGTAACAAGCACAAAATGTGAAGGCCCGATGACCATCTAGGCCCGATGACCATCTTGTTCCTGTTAAGAGGTACTACAGGCGGTGGTGATCTGGGGAAAGGAGGAAGATGGGGGTTTCTGGATTTCTTTGGAACTAAATAACGTCACATATGTAATATCGTGAGATCCGAACCAAGTTAAACCCTTTAGTGCACATGCGTAATTGTGACATAACTCATAAACCCCTTCCGGGGTTATGAAGAATGTCCCCATTATGTATGTGCACAAAAGGGTCTAACCTTGTTCGGATCTGACAATATTACATATGATTTTGTTTAGTTTCAAAGATTTCCAAAAATCCTTGTCTTCATCCTTCTCCGGATCGCCATCGCGTGTACTTACCTCGTAACAAGCACAAAATGTGAAGGCCTAGGCTGGAGTATGACTAGCAGAACGGATCCGGTCTTTCCTAATAAACTTGCGACTCGAACGGGGCATAACATCATTCCAGATTATCCTGTCGGGTGTGAAAACGTTGTAGATCTCTTCCTCTTCTTCGTCAAGAAGAGGAAGAAGAAGAGGAAGTGATCTGCAACGTTTTAATCTGGGATGCTACATCTGTTATGTCCCGTTCGAGTCGCAACTTTATTCGGCAAGACTCGATCTGATCTCCTAGTCTAACTTTGTTCGGATCTCACAAACATTCTAGATATGTCTCGCAGTTAGAGACGAGCACTACGGGTATGGAGATGGAATTGTTCTGATTCAATTTGATGAATTGTTTCAGTTATTCCAGCAGCAGGCCCTCGACAAATCTATCGTTAGTGCCTATTGTATGTAAGTACTTATTTCTCTAATTAAGTCTCTAGCTAGCTCACCTCGTTCATTGCATATTATATATATATATATATATATATATATATATATATATAGTACACTCATTATATTATAATTGCAGAATGAAGATACTCGAATGCAAAAGAGGACAAATCTATGATATTGGGTTCATTGACCCACATTTTGTTAATCATAAGACTCTTCAGCTATGTGCCAAGGATACAGAAGATAACATTCTAAGGGCAATAAGGTTTCAACAACACCGACATGAAATATTATTTGCTTACAATTTCAAGTGAGTGTTACTGTGTTGTACACATTCTGTTTTTGTTAATACTCGATGTTCAGTGTATAATTGATGAGTTCTGCGTGCGCAACATCCACTATATTCTGCTAATCTTCCAAGTTGATAACGGAAAAGTACTGGTAATGGACCCAAAACGTAAACCCCTAGCGATGTGGGCGGACATGCAGGAAATGATCCAGCGGTAATCTCAATCTTTATTAATTTCACTCTTTATATATGGCACTATATATATCGACTACTTTGTTTCATTTTCGGATATCAAGTAATTACTAACTCGTTTTATTCTTTTTCTTTCCCGGGCAGCGTTTGGAAGAGGTTCACAAAAAAGGCTCCTGGTGAATGGAAATCAGAGCTTACATTTGATATTGTGGAAGTAAGTACTACTATCTAGATCCGCGCATCTCCTTGATTCTAGTGTCGATACCATTATCATGGCAGGTTGATTATTATTTTGATTGAAACCATATTCTCGTAAAGTGCTTGCAACAGGGAGACGGGAATCACTTGTGTGGATACTACGTCTACGAGTTCATTCGTCAGACGACCTGTCCCAAGGGAAGAGATTTAAACCACCTTCATGTACGTCAGTCGTCAATTTTTCTTATTACCATCTATTTAAGTTACTTAGTTTCATTAATATATATTGACCACTCTTCTTTATATTAGATCGAACGGCTCCGGGACGGTCTTCTACCAAGGGACCGCATACGAGCCATTCAGGAGGAAATTGCGGGCTTGTTAGATGCAGAGGTCCTAAATGTAAATGGAGAGTACTATAGCACCGATTGGAACTAAATTTGATTTTGTAATTCATTCCATCGGTCATGTAATATGCTCGATATACTTAGCTTCTGTAATATAAGTGTTCCTTCTTTTTCTATATATATGTATTACTTATTCACTCGTGGGATCCGGGAGGTCCGGGGAGGGGCCACCGAGGCTCCTCTCTTCTCGTGGGATCCGGGAGGTCCGGGGAAGGGCCACCGGGTTCCTCTTTTCTCCTGGGATCTGAGAGGTCCAGGGAGGGGCAACCAAGGCTCCTTATCAGTGTATGGTGACAGGGGTATCGTAAAATAGAATTGATCGCAAAACAGAAAATAAAAAGGAAAACAATAAAGCAAAAAAATATCTGCCGCGGCAGAGGAGGCATTCATCCCGGTTCGTGTTACGAACCGGGACTAATGCCCCTGGCCAGGTTCGCCACGTGGTAAGGGTCATTTGACCCGGGTCCTGGCACAACCGGGATCAATGGGGAGGGCCATTTGTCCCGGGTCCTGGCACAAACGGGACCAATGGGGAGGGCCATTTGTCCCGGTTGGCCCATCCCGGTTGCACAACCGGGACAAATGGCCCTTACGAACCGGGACAAATGGCCCTGTTTCCACTAGTGCCTCCGTTCATTACGAACATGTATCCAGATTGCGAACGAGAATCGTCGGAGTCGGTGAGATAACTCGCATCCGTGTAACCCTTTACACTGAATTCATCATCACCTCCATAAACTAGGAACGGTTCCTTAGTCCTTCTCAACTACATAAGGATGTTTTTAACCGCTGCCCAGTGGGCTTCGCCAGGGTCAGCCTGGTATCTGCTCGTAACACTTAGAGCATGGGAAACATCTGGCCCAGTACAAATCATGGCATACATGATGGATCCGATTGCCGAAGCATACGGGATCACACTCATCCGACTTCGCTCATCAGTCGTCGAAGGACACTGAGTCTTGCTAAGTTTTATACCATGGGACATCGGTAAGAATCCCTCTTAGACTCTTCCATTTTGAATTTCTTCAAAACTTTGTCCAGATATGTACTTTGACTCAATCCAATGAGCCGCCTTGATCTATCTCTATAGATCCTGATTCCTAATATGTAAGTCGCCTCACCCCCAATCCTTCATTGAGAAACTCCTTTCCAATGACTCTTTGGTTTCTTGCAACATCATGACATCATTTCCAATCAGTAATATGTCATCCACATATAAGATTAGAAAATTTACTTTGCTCCCACTAAACTTCTTGTATAAACAAGAATCATGATCGATCTTGATGAAGCCAAACGATTTGACTACCTCATCAAAGTGAATGTTCCAACTCCGAGATGCTTGCTTCAACCCAAAAATGGATTTCTGTAGTTTGCATACCTTGTCAGCATTAGCCGGATCGACAAAACATTCGGGCTGTATCATATACACGTCCACAGTTAAATTTCCATTAAGGAAAGCCGTCTTGACATCCATCTGCCATATCTCATAGTCGAAATAGGCTGCTATGGCTAACATGATCCGAACTGACTTAAGCATCGCTACGGGCGAGAAGGTCTCATCATAGTCAACTCCTTCAACCTGTCGGAACCCCTTCGCGACAAGTCGTGCTTTATAGACGGAAATATTTCCATCCATATCAGTTTTCTTCTTAAAGACACATTTGCACTCGATGGGTCTTGCACCGTCAGGCAGATCAACCAAATTCCAAACTTGGTTTTCATCCATGGACTTTAACTCGGATCTCACGGCTCCAAGCCGTGACTCGGAATCAGATCCCACCATCTTTTCCGAATAAGTTGCCGGCTCATTACTGTCTAACAGTAAAACATCACGACCATTTTGTAGTCTGGCAGATCTCCGTGGTTCAGGTGCTGCTACCGGTGTAGGTACCACGACCGGCTCAGCCTCCAAGGCCCTTGCCGACTCGCCCCTAGACGGTTCCTCTCGAATTTCTTCAAGTTGCACTGTGCTCCCACTGACTCCCCGATTGAGAAACTCTTTCTCAAGGAAGACACCATTCTGAGCGACAAACACTTTGCCCTCTTCCCGGTTGTAGAAGTAGTACCCTAAGGTTTCCCTCGGATACCCCACGAAAATACACTTATCCGACTTGGTGAGCTTGTCCGACTGAAGTCGCTTGACAAATGCTTCACAACCCAAAATCTTAAGAAAAGACAAACTTGGCCTTTTGCCAGTCCACATCTCATGTGGTGTCTTCTCTACTGACTTTGATGGTACTCTGTTTAGTGTGAACGCTGCAGTTTCTAGACAATAACCCCAAAATGATAAAGGTAGATCTGTCCGACTCATCATTGATCATACCATGTCCAACAGGGTCCAATACACCGTTTCTCTGCGGTGTACCCGGCGGAGTGAGTTGAGGAACTATTCCACAACTCTTTAGATGGTCATCAAACTCATGGCTCATGTACTCGCCTCCACGGTCCGACCGTAGAAACTTTATTTTCTTGCCGAGCTGATTTTGTACTTCGCTCTGGAATTCCTTGAATTTCTCAAAGGCTTCCAACTTATGTTTCATTAAATAGATATACCCATACCTACTCAAATCATCAGTAAAAGTAATGAAGTACTCATAACCACCTCTAGTTTTTTGCTCATTGGACCACATACATCACTATGTATTAGTTCCAACAAGTCGGACGCCCTTTCACAACTCCTTGCAAAAGGTGTCTTGGTCATTTTGCCTAGTAGGCATGATTCTCATGTCTCGAATGACTCTAAGTCGAACGAAGTTAGAAGTCCATCATCATGGAGCTTCTTCATGCGCTTCCAACTTATATGACCAAGCCGACAGTGCCAAAGGTAAGTCATATTCAGATCATTTGGTTTCAACCTTTTCACATTTATGTTATAGACCGATTCACTATCAAGATTCAAAGTAAATAACCCGTCCTGAACGGGTGCAAAGCCATGAAACATATCTTGCAAATATAAAGAACAACCATTATTATTAATATTCGACTCATAACCTTGTCGCATCAAACATGAGGCGGAAATAATGTTTCGACTAAGCACTGAAACATAATAACAATTATTCAGCTCCATTAAAAATCCTGAAGGTAAATGAAGTTGCATCGTGCCGACTTCAAACGCAGCGACTCTTGCCTTGTTGCCGTCCCGAATATCTACCTCTCCTCTTGCCACGCTCCTAGTTCTTGCCAGTCTCTGCAACGAGTTGCATATGTGAATGACTGATCCGGTATCATATACCCAAGAACTATTAGGTACATCAGCAAGATAAATGTCTATAACATTGCACACAAGCGTACATGAGTTGGAAGTCACACCTCCACTCTTGGTTCTGTCAGCCAAATAATTGGTGCAGTTCCTCTTCCAGTGGCCATCCTGCTTGCAATAGAAGCAATTGGCTCTGGATGTAGGAGATGGCTTAGTCTTTGAGGAAGCGCTCTGGACAGGGCCATGGGCGTTGCCTCCTGACTTATCCTTCTTCTTCTTAGTCCAATAACTCTTCTTGAACTTAGCCTTATTCTGCACCATCAACACTTGACTGACGCCTTTCTTGAGATCAGCCTCTGCCGTTTTGAGCATCCCATGTAATTCAGTGATCTTCTTATGCATACCATGCATGTGGTAGTTCGAAATGAACGGACCATACGCACTAGGAAGAGAGTTCAGAATTATATCAGTAGCGAACTCTTCGTTAATTGGGAAGCCCAGCCGATACAGTGACTGCACGTAACAAGTCCTCTTGATTACATGCGGACTCAGTGGATCACCGTCTTTAAGCTTACAGCCCAGCAAAGCTTGAGAGACTTGATACCTCTTGGTCTTTGCCTGAGCCTGGAACATAGTTTTGAGGATTTCGATCATATCGTAGGCCTCAACATTCTTGAACTGCTGCTACAAGTCCGGTTCCATGTGTGCAAGCATAAGACACCTAATTTCCGTAGACTCATCTCTAGTCTTACGGTAGGCATTCATGACAGCGACAGTCGCATCATCATCAGGCTCTTCTGGAAGTGGAATTTCTAGAACATGTTCTTTTTTGTCATGCTTGAGGACTATCCTAAGATTACGGTACCAGTTGGTGAAATTAGTTCCATTAAGCTTATCTTTCTCTAGGATTGACCTCAACGCAAAAGTGGACAACTGAGGAAGGTTGCTAGGTGCCACATATCTATAACAGAAAATATGCAAAACACATAAGACATGTATTCATAAAAGAGCAGGTATATTAAACGTTTTAATACTTATGCTCCAACTAGAACCAACACCCCTCCGATGGTTGCTAAGTGATTCAAGATCCTAAATAAGCAAGCCGACTAGTGAGCTTTAGCATCACTGCTAGCCGTCAAGTGATCTAGGTAGGCAACACCTTGCCAATCGTATCCAATACGACTCCTGTTAGTTGGGTGGCATCACATGCCCCGATTCCCAATCTACCTTGACCCGAGCCCCACAACCATTGTGATGGACTCGTCTAGCTTACCAAGTGCTTCCGCTGTAAGAGTCCGACTCAAACCCAGCTAATCGGAAAGAATTGGTAGCACCTCAATTTTATGAGCCCACTACCAAGAATGTCCGACTTGTGATGGTTTAGCACTGGCGGGGCGACCGACTAGACCTTCTTTGAGGGATTAAAAATCTACCAACTATCTAAATAGAGGTAAAAAGAGACATAACAATAACACAAATAAAGCAATTATAATGTGAAATGGTATGGCTCTCTTCATGGTGATCTCCATCTCCACGAAGCTTGTAAGTTGACTCGTGCCAACTCTTGTCACGTGCCATCTTACTCCATGTAGCCGACTTGTACATCGACTTGCATGTCACCCGGATTCTCCAACAAGCTACACTAGCTAGTAAATGAAATTACATAGAGAATCCGACACGCAGGCCGTTATACAATAAAATGACAACACCTAGGCTCCAGCCGGCTGACAAAAACATGATACGGAGATCATGTATGGATTACACAGATCACATGCACATAAGCCATACCATTCACAACTTCCTACAAAAACAAGTTATACATAGACACGATATTTACTGGCGTTGTGAAACTCGTAACGACATCTAAGGCGCTATGACAGGGCGAAGCCGGTGGTCCCGAACATGGATTTCTTCATCGGATAAAACGATTTTACCCTAATCTGATCCGTATTCCGATTCGATCAAACTCTTTGATATTCGATCACCGCAACTGGATTTATGTGTCATGGTATACCCCGATGGAGGAAACCGACCAGTAGGGGTAAGTTGCTCCACGACCTTAGCAGTATGATCTCGGAAACCAGATCATCCATTAACCCCGAGTACGATTGATCCAATCAACCTTGTACAAAACTGATCTATCTCAGAGAACGACCACCAAAACAACAATTAGATCACATCTAACGCTAACTACATATCACATATGTGCGGATCTCGGGCCTAAAACCAGAAGCTACCGCTCTGATACCACTGTTGGTAACGCGCAGAGATAAACGAAAACTTAGAGATAAACGAAAACTTTTCTACACGGTACTTCCAAGATCTAGCCGAGGTAGAAGGCCACGAGGATTACCACTAGACGCGCAGGTGCGGATTATCGAGGCAGCGCGTCGATGCAGTGTAGTCCCACGATCCGATCCAGCCGATCCAATCCCACGAACGTCAAAGTTCTGAACGTACAACACCTCTGCCGGTATCCACACGTGCGAGTAGGAGCTCCGACGGCAGACTGCTAGGTCCGGTGCGACGGCTGGACTAAGTGGGGCTAGGGTTCCCAACACATGGGAGTGGTCTAACATGCCCGATGGGCAACCTGCGCCCCTCTTTATATAGCGAATGGTAGTGGGCTTCACAACACTTGTGGCCCATTCCCTCTGTGAGTCCGACTCACAAACTCAGTCCATTTTTGGTTCGGGTCCAACCCGACCAATACACTTGCTCCCGCTCTTAAGTGTGCGACCCTACAGGCTAATGGCGACTTGGACACGATTAGAGTCCAACTCTCAATCGATCAATCGGTAGTGGCTCCTAGCAGAACGTGCCGACTCCCAAGTGCCATAGAGTCATGACGACATACCTTCCAATGTGACTTTCATCTTAGTCCCTTTTGCCTCACGATATACCTTGTCGAACTATAGGCGAATTATCATCATCCCTTAATAGCTCAACTCTCTTCTCGGTCCGTGATATATGATTCATCTGACTAACTCTTAGTCAATAGACCAAGTTAACACTTAACTGAGTCACGCATGGCCATGCTTCTGGAATCATATCACTAGAGAGGGCCGAGAGAATATCTCTCCGTTCTGAGGGGCAAAATCCCATCTTGATTATCCACATCATGCAGCTTGCTTCTCATTCGACCCGAACTCTGCCTTTATAACTGCCTTGTCACAGAACAGCGTTTGACAGAACCTAAGTCGGTGATCCACAACTCGGATTGTGCGACAACCTCAGGTCTAAGGATTACATTGATCGAGTCATGCAAATGACGACTTACTCGTTGCATCTCAATATGGGTCAGTACGACTTGCTAAACTCTTTAGCCAAGTCTGTGAATGTTGAAATGGCATCGCCATGCCCATGACAAGTGGAACCAAGTCATCAGCCAACACTCACATTAGTCTAGGGTGTGTGTCCAGCACAACCTTAATGACCAAGGACATTTTAGCATAAACAACATGAATACATAGTTCCACAATCGAATCACATATTCAATGACATATATCAGATGTTCAAAACAAGGACGAATTAATAACTTTATGAATACATTGGGAATTACATCATACATGATTGCCTCTAGGGCATATTCCCAACACCTAGGGTCCACCTTAACACAACCAAGCAAAGAGTTGCACATTGCTATGCACTCCGGGCTGCGGTAATAACTTCTATTCTTTTTTTTCTCCTCTACATGAGAACTTAATATCAAATTTTAGGGCCCCCAAAATTTTGGGGCCCTGTGCGGCCGCACGGGTTGCACTCATGCCACTGGTTGGAGGTGGGTATACAAGTGGAAATATTTGCTTTTTGGTGCTATTTTATTTTAAATCCCATTTTATACTATCGTATAATGTGATACAGTCTTATGAAAATGTTGCACGGTGAACTAAAACAAAGCACACATGGAGAAATAGGAGAAAAATATATGTGCCGACGGCTTTTTATCGAGGTCGTCAGCTAGCTTTTTGTGGGAGCAAGCTGACCACGCCGGCAACTGACTATGACGATGGCCAAAGGTATGCCGACGGCCAAACCAAAAGGCCGTAGGCATATCTTATGGTGGGTCCACTCTGGCAGCTAGGTAAGACGACGACAAAAGGTATACCGACGGCCATGCCACAAGGCTGTAGGCGTAGATTATATATGCTGACGGCCAGAGGTATGCCGACAGCCGTTCCCAAAGGCCGTAGGCATAGGTGCTACATGCCGACGACCAAAGGTATACCGACGGTTTCGTTTTGGCCGTCGGCATACAAGGTGGTATGCCGACGGCCCCGACTAAAAGCCGTCGGCATACCTTTTGCCGTCGGCATCTGGCCATTTTCCTGTAGTGACGCATATTAAATGGGCTAGGCCGTGGTATCCCACCTAAATGCATCCCTAGAAGCTTGCGAAACATTGTCTCCATTGTCCACTTTCTGTATGAGGGTTGGTGGTGGCCAAAAGATCACCGGGTTTTGGCGGGAAGAGGGAACAGAGAACAACGGCTTTGCTAGCATGTCCCCCGCTGAATCCGGCCTAATGTCATCCCTTACGTCTGGGACCCTCTCCAAGCCTTGGCGTCCAAGTCTTCAGGCGTGGCTAGGAGGGGTGGTTGGATGGCCGACGGTGCTACCCCCGTGTTGCCTAGGGTCATCGATGCGGGTCAGGAGAGACCATGAGTATCCCCAAACGGGTTGTGCACTAGGGTATTCGCAATATGTATGCATGAAGAATACAGAAAAATTACAGCCATATTTCTACATAGATAACGAAAGTTTCAGTCTAAGATGAGCACATTTCTTACAGTGTTGTGCAACTAATGAATATATTTATGCTATGAAGCCATAAACTTTTCTCATCATATACATATCGGCTAATCATTTTTTAATACTAAATGGTACATGATGATACCAATGTAGTGGAAGACTATATTACACTAATTTACATGCTCGAAACACTTGACAAAATAATGTTTCATCACATTGTGAATTTTATGCAACAAGTTATTTCCAAGGAGTTTTGACATTTGATTGTTAATATGTTATTAATATAATAGATTCGTGTATGAACAAAAGTACATACACAAAACCGGACAGCCAAATGTGTGGGTCATCTCGCTCTAAGAGACATGAACATATAGAAACATACATGACCAAATATTCTGAGAGAAAATTGACAAGCTTGTCTAGTAATACATGAAGAAAAAGATGTTAGAAATTGTTACATCTGAAAGAATACATATGCCACAGATGATAGATCCAAATGTCTATCATTTGACCAAGTTTATCGAAAAATATCTGATTTTGTGTTGTAGATCTTGATAACAAAGTTTTATAAACTTAGTCAAAGAGGAGAGATTTTTTACTTTTGAAAATAACCCACTGCACCGTAGGAAAAGGAATGGGCAGAGCGTAGGTGATACGTCCAAAACGTATCTCCTTTTTCGAACACTTTTCGTATTGTTTTCATCTAAACTTGTGAGTTTTGGGGACGACTAACATGGACTAACGCTGTTTTCAGCAGAATTACCTTGGTGTCTCGTTTTTGTGCAGAAAAATCAACTTTCGGGAAATTGCCCAGAAAAGATCTCATTGAGCTTAAAACACCAGAAGACCCCGGGAGCCAGATGGAGGCCTAGAGAGGGGCCAGGAGGGGGCCACACCACACCCTGGCGTGCCCCCCTTGGTCGCGCCTCCTGGTGGTTGGGGCCACCCTTGCACCCCCTCGGGCTCCCCTTTCGACTACATATGCCCCGTAACCTAAAAACCGAGGGGGGTTCGTCATATTCCACAGAAAAACAACAGAGCGCCTCCGCCACCTCGAAACTCGATTCAGGGATTAGAAGTTCCTGTTCTGGCGCACTGCCGGGACTGGGATTCGAAGGAGATCATCACCATCGACACTGCCATCGCTTCTCCATCAAATATCCATGAATCCCCCGTCCATGTGTGAGTAAACACCGCTGTAGGCTGAGAGGGATGGAAGGGATTGGATGAGATTGATCATGTAATAATCCCAGATTGTTAGGGCATAATGCCTAGTACCTATTGTTAGTGTTTTCTACCGTTGTTGCAACTTGTTATGCTTAATACTTGTCACTAGGGCCCGAGTGCTATGATCTCAGATCAGAACATGTTATTGTTTCATGAGTATAATTATGTTTCTTGATCATATCTGCAAGTTGTTTACACATGTAATTGTCCGGAACCCGAAGCCCCAAAGTGACAGAAAATTGGACAACCAGAGGGGATGGTTGTGATGTGAGGATCACGTGTGTTCAGGGAGTGTTAATGCTTTGCTCCGGTGCTTTACTAAAAGGAGCACCTTAATTACTAGTAGTAGTTTCCCTAGAGGCCCCGCTGCCACGGGCTGGTAGGACAAAAGATGGTGTGCAAGTTTCTCATTACGAGCATGTATGACTATATTGGAACACATGCATATGGTTCCTAGAAGTTGGATGATTTATTATTATTATCTGCAATGCCCATATTAGATTATTACATGATCTATGTTATCCATGCAACACCCGTCCATCCATTTCCTCTATTCCTACGATACTTTTCATCCTGCTGTTTTCCGCGATTGCTTCTGCTGTTACTATTTTTCTACTGTTGTTATCTTATTTCTACTGCTGCTATAAAACTGTTACCACTGAAAAATTTTCGCGAGCAAGTCTACTTTCAGGTGCAGCTGAATTGAAAACTCAGTTGTTAAGGCTAATAAATATTGTTTAGCTCCCCTTGTGTCAAATCAATCAATTTGGGTTTTACTCCCCTCAAAGACTGTTGCGATCCCCTATACTTGTGGGTCATCAAGATTATTTTCTGGCGCTATTGCCGGGGTGCATAGCTTTATTTATTTGCTCACTTGATCATGACATTATTTGTTGCAAGCCATTCATCATGGGCAAGACTCGTGATGGAAAGGTTTCTATATTACCATCCACTACAAGAAGAGGTACAACTCTGAACACCTCGGTTGCTCTTGATTCACCGTCTGTTATGAGTAAGCTTTTTACTCCACCACATGCTACACATACTATTACTTCTTCCGAGTCTGAAAATGTTCCTGATACTTTTGATGATGCTTCTACTGTGCTTGATGATACTGGTTCTCTAGGTCCTTTCCTATATGTCACTATTGCTAAATCCAAACAAATTCAAAATGCTGAAATTTCTGTTGAAAATATTGGTACACCTGAGAATATTGATGATCTTGATGAAACCTATATTGAACTTAATGATGATTTTATTGAATAAGCTCGTGCTACTACTGGTGCAAGTGTTCTTAAGAGTCTTCTTGCAAGACATGCTGTGAAATATAAATCTTCTCTTGATGCTAAGTTTAACACATCTCCCATACACATTAGAGATAAGGATTATGATTTCTTCCTAGATTTATCTTATATATCTATTGTTGAGAAGGAACCTTTTTCTGGAAATTAAAGTAAAAGTGCTATGGAACACATGAATGATCTTTCATCTTTGAGTAGTTTATTTTCTGATGATACCAAGCTGCGTACTTATTTTGTTACCAAGATCTTCCCTTTCTCATTAAAAGATGAAGCTAAAATTTGGTTTAACGATATGTCACTGGATATATTACTAATCCTATGGATTTGGTTAATGTTTTCTTTCAAAAATATTTTCCTCCTAGTGCCCAACATACTGTTGTGTAGGATATCTTTAACTTTGAGCAAATTGAAGGAGAAAAAATGACTGAATCCTGGACAATGTTTTGTTCTTTAATAAGAGCTAGCCCTGGATATCCGTTACCTAAAAATGAGCTCCTAGATATATATTATAATAGACTAACTATTGAATCTAGGACATACCTGGATAGTTGTGCTAGTTGTGTTTTGAGGAAAAGAACTCAAAAGAAGGTGAGGAATTAATGGCTAAAATAGCCAAAAATAATGATGATTGGAATATACCTTAGCCTACACCTACACCAGAGCCTACACCAATACCAACACTCAAGAAGAGAGGGATGATTGAATTAAATGATGAAGTCATGAAGGAAGCAAAGAAATCTCTTAAAGATAGGGTATTACATCTGAAGATTTGAAGAATTTACCTCCTATAGAAGAATTATGTAACCCTATTCCTTATCCATCAGCAGTTGAGGTACACTCTCTCCAATACTTTGATAATAGAGACATTCCCTATTCTAAACCACATGATTAATGCTTAGATGAATTTGATAATTATGTTGTTAAGCAAGAAAGTTTAATATGAGAATGCAAAATCATCTCTTGGAAAACTCTAGAGCTATTAATGATTTGCATGGTATTATTGAGAGAACCTCTAATGATGTCAAAATGCTTTTTAAACATTTTCAAATGGTTCAAACTCAAATTGATCAGCTTACTAAAGTGCAAAAATACATGCTAGCTAATGCTTCTAGAGATAAACATGTTTGTGAAAGAATTATTAGAAGTGGTGTTTCTACTCAGGACCCCTTTTATCCTGAAGGAAATCCTAAAATAATTGAACAAGATTCTCAGCAACGTAAAAACAATAGTTCTCCTTCTAAGAAAAAGAAGAAGAGACATAAAAATGTTGTAAAATCTCCTGAACATGCTAAAGATCCTAATAGTATATCTATTTATGATGCTGAAACTGAAAGTGGTAATGTTAAAAGTGATGCTTCTGATAAAGAAGAAACTGTTGCTGAACCTGAAAAGCAAACTAAAACTGCAAAGTATACTTAGGAGGATTTCATTGCTAATAAACATGGTAATGAAAGAGAGACTTGGGTACAAAAAGCAATGCCTTTTCCTAATAAGAAACACAAATCAAAGGAATAAGAACATTATAACAAGTTTTGTGAGCGGATGAAACCTCTGTTTTTGCAAATCCCTTTTACTGATGCGATTAAACTACCTCCTTATTCTAAATATATGAAAGATATTGTCTCTAACAAAAGGACGATTCCTAATGAGGATATTTCCACCATGCTTGATAATTACTCTTTCAATGGCAAGGTTCCAAAGAATCTTGGAGATCCTGGTATTCCTACTATCCCTTTTTCTATTAAAAATATATATGTTAGATATGCTTTCTGTGACTTGGGAGCTGGAGTTAGTGTTATGCCTTTCTCTCTTTATAAGAGACTCTCTCTTGAAAAATTGATACACACTAATATATCTTTGCAAATGGCTTATAAATCTACTGCTATTCCTGTTGGTATATATATGTGAGAATGTTCCTGTTCAAGTTGCTACTAATTTTTTGATATTAACTAACTTTGTTGTGATGGAAATGCCTGAAGATGATAATATGTGTATTATTCTTGGGAGATCTTTTCTTAACACTGCAGGGGCTGCTATTGATTGCAATCAAGGAAAAGTAACTTTTAGTGTTAATGACAAAGAGGATATTGTTTATTTTCCCAAGAAGATAGATAGAAGATATGGTTTAAATTCAAATTGAAAATACTGAGACCATCAAGATTGGATAATTTTATTGTCCCATTCCAGTACCACCAAAAGAATATGAAAATTTTGCTTCATATGAAAATTGTTCTAGTAACAAGACTTGATCACCCTTGTTAACAAAATGATTTTTAATGAAGCGGGCCATGTTTTCACTATGTTTTCACCTTCCCCATTATGTTTTCACCATGTTTACTTCTGTTATCACCTTGCTACTTTAGTATAATCATGTTTTCCATCATCCATAGTCATGGTTTCCTCATGTTTTCACCCTGATTACCGTGGTTATGCATGTTTCCACCATCCTTACTTTTGTTTTCCACCTTTACACATTTGTTTTTATTTCTTTCTTTGAGTCAATGGGTTGTATACTTCGGTAGAAACTCCTTTATATCTTTATTTTCATGTTTTAGTTGTGCCAAGTAAATTTTAGAGCGAAAGTTGGAGTTGGTTTTCGATTTCTGCGCAGAAAACAGATTTCTGCTGTCCACCGTAAACAATCGTATAATTCACAAAAATATCAAAATGAACTGAAAAGTTTTGTGATTATTCCTCAGCTAATTCCAAAACTTTTTAGTTCTTTACTTTTTTCGATCTGAGCAATTTAAGTTCCCCGAAAAAATTCGTCATTACAGACTGTTCTGATTTTGGCAGATTCTGCCATTTTTCTTGCATTTTCTCTTTTACTATGTCGAGTGGATTTATTTGATTCACAAAACATCAGTGGCTGTAGATAATGTTTAAAAGTATCAATATAACTTGTGCCCTTGCAGAAACCATGAATTTTTGATTGTGCACTAACCCTCTAATGCGAGTCACTTTGAGTGTGGCGTGAAGGATGTTGTGGTAGAGGCCCCAAACCGGATGGTCCAGAAGCCCTCATATGCATACGTTCACGATCTTAGGAATTCAGTCATGAAAAACATACAAAGTTGGTACACAGATACATTATCCATTACACGAATAATAGAGTCTTACAACACATGGTCACATGACCAATTCTTAACAACGGCCACGCAGGACAGGCAAATGTCTCACAAACATGCAGCGGAAACTTAGCAAAACACATAACATAGATAGCCCATGTCTCGCCTTCACCAACAGGCTGCTGACCGGGAGCCGGGCCTAATTCGCATAGTCGTTAGTAAAGTACTGCTCCTCATTTGGCGGTTCCTCAAAGTCTGACCAAGTAAATAGCCAGGGATGAAACCAATATGAGTACATTTGAATGTACTCTGCAAGACATCCTTTATAGACTTACATAATGCAAGTATGCTTATATGGTGGATAGGTAGGCTATAAATAGGGTTCACTACCCATGGTGTATGTAAGATAACATCATGGTTGCTTTAACATCTCTATATCTTTGTTGAAGAAGATACTTCAAAGAAAATAATATAGTTTTCTTTCTCTTGTAGATATCACATGTACAAGAGGTTTTATAAACTTGTTTTATAAAGGAAATTTTTCTCTTTGCAGAACTTCTTGTAAATAACTCCATCTTTTCTTCATCAATACCTCCACGGTACAAATCCCTTTGCTCCAAAAAAGTCCTTTTTGAAAATTGACACAATGCTAGCTACATGGCCATTCAACTGCCCATATCCGAGGGCTCGGCTATTCATAATAGTTTTACTGTGCAGAGGTGTAGACAATCCCCAAGATCGAATCATCTTCCATGAACTACCCATGGATCGACACAGCGATATGCAAGCATCAGATAAATGATCCTAACTGTCCACTCTGGTCAAGCTATTATATGCCTATTCTTCAGTTGGGTGTAATCTCCCCGGCAACAGGTTCCACCCCGCCACGGCAGGAGACCCAACTGTCGCATCCGGGGGTAACTTAATCCCTCACTTTGCATGTACTGTTACTCCCTTCTGTGACACTTCGGTTCAGAGAATCATCCTCTCTATAGCATATTGGGATAGAACACACACTAACACGAACAAGTTTCTAGATAGGCCTCGTACCCTTATTGAGGTAGAGTGGAAGTACTTCTTGGTTGTCCAGTGAAGACTAGGTAATGTGTTAT
The DNA here is from genome assembly GCA_028641055.1 of Alopecurus myosuroides. Taxonomy (NCBI): domain Eukaryota; kingdom Viridiplantae; phylum Streptophyta; class Magnoliopsida; order Poales; family Poaceae; genus Alopecurus; species Alopecurus myosuroides. The sequence continues at coordinate 744,454,272 of CM054057.1, forward strand.
TTGTAAACCATTTTGAAAACAATCCTCTTTTGCCTCCCCCGGTGAATAAGGCCCCGCCTTTCCACCGTGGACTTTTCATAATAACATTTGTTGTCAAAAGCACATTTTTAAAGTGTGCACTTAGGGATTCAAGATTATTATCTTTGGTGGTATTCATATACCATATGTTGGCTAAAGGCTTGGTAACACAAAGTTGACTAATGGTAATGTGATATATATATATATATATAATATTAATAGTAATAGTAGCCACTCAAAAATAGTTTTGGTAGTCAAGTTTTTGTAAAACTTCAGAAGTAAAATATGCATGATAGATAATGATAAGTAATATAACAGCGAGCTTTAGGATGGCTTGCCTTGGTACTGGCTTGCTCTTGGTAACAACAGGAGTGGTAGTAATAACCTCTGGCACCAACTACTTCTTCCTCGTTTTCTATCGTCGCAAAATAAAATAAAGGACACACAATCAGAACCAATCTAAGGCAAACAATGGTTCTAAGTAATACATACAAAAAATAATCACAAAGCAAAGCAACACTCAAGTTTCCAATCATAACCCTTCTCAAGCACACAGAAAAATAATAATAATATCACTATCACTACTATGGTAGAAAAATGTTATTTCTCACCAAAATGAAATGGAACCAGTGGGTGTTCTACTAGGTTTCCATGGCATAAAAGAGGTCAAAATGCCTCTGGTTCAACTTGTGTAAAACAACTTTCTACCAAATAAAATACAAGCTACACAACTAGTGAAAAATAACAATATGAATAATAAACACACAATGCTATTCATGCTTCACTATGAATTTAAGTGCAACCTAGCAGAGGTTAAGACAACTCATAACCAGTACCAAAATGGTACTGGACTCAACAAAACAACCCTGAATAATTAGGTAATAAATCTATCTATACTTTGATCCAAAATATATTTAAATAAAAGACTAGAAAACAACACTAGACAAATCCTATTTCTATTTGTTTTCCAAACATGCACACACTTTCTAACATACTAGTACTATAAGTAAACAACATCCTAACAGCAAGCAAAACATCTAAACATGCTAGAAAACAATATTTCAACTAGCAAACAATTATTCTAAACTAAATACACAAATATTATTTCTATCAGAAAAGGTGCTGTATCTAAACATGCATACCAAAAATAATCTAGAGGTCTAAAAATTACACAAATCTAGAATAACAAAGATCTAAGCATACACAAAATCATACAATTGGATTCACATCAAAAAGCATTGTTAAATTCCCTCTAAAAATCATGGAAGCATCTACTGGAGAAATACCAAAATGGAGGGCATTTCCAAATAGTAACTCCCCTTGATGTGAGGTCAAGTTCTGCTGATAGTCCTACTCATTAGCTAATAAAAGAATTTTAGTTTGCTCAATTTGAACACACACACAAAAGGTTATGCAAAATTTACTCTAACAGATAGTGTGTGGCAAAATAATTACTACTGTCAAAATAATGTTCCAAAACAAGATCTACAAGTTGCATCTCTTCAAGAAAATGTAGATCTACTGCTAGGCATTTTGTTCGATTATATTTATCACGTTTTCTATTTTTCCAAAGCCTAAATAAACCTACTGTTTCTGTTATTTTCTAAAACGAAAAAACAATTTAGTGCGCGTGCTGGGTTCTTTTTATGCGCGCGGCCCGCTAGCAGGATGCGGCCCAGCACGCAAGCGCGCATGCGAAGGCGCGTACCGCTTCGCGGATTATACGTGGTCGTTGATCTCGCGGTCAACAGCATACCGTCGTCTCCCTCCACTCTCTCTCTCACTCGCGACGGAGAAGCAGGCCGGCGGCAAGCTCGACGATTAGCTCACCTAGGGGGCTCATGGGGTAGTGGAGAGGGGTCGGGGACGTCACGCGTGGTCGACGTGGTGCAGGGGCGCAGTCGCAGAGGGTCGGGGAAGCTTCAATCGACGGCACGCAACTGCGGGTCCGCGGCAGCTCCGGCGAGGTTCTCGGCTCACCTGCAAACGAGCGGTCAAAAGGATGGGTCAAGGTGGTTCTACAGCGAGAGGCGAACACAACGGAGGTGAAAATGAGGGGCGGGAGTGCACTGGCTGTTCCCCACTTCTGCTTCCTCTCCGCCGCGGCAGGCGACGAAATCGAGCTCGCTGGCTCACATAGAGCTCGGGGCGTGCGCGGTGTGTGTCAAGGTGGTAGAGTGGAGTGAGGCGAGTGTGGTGGAGCAGTGAGGATACACTCGTGGCTTTATAGCCACGGCGCCGTGGTCGTGTGCACGTGGGCGCCCATGGCATGGCTGTGGCGAGCTCAGGGCGTGCTCTCGAGCGCCCATGCCGTGCTATTTGGCCCTTGGGAATGTCTAGGAGGCGCGTGGGTGTGTGCTTGTGTCCTGGGTGACGAGGGGTGAGGTTAAACGCGGGAATCGTGGCGACAGTGTGCGTGCACAGTGCACACTGTGTCAGCCTACCCATGTTGTTCCCGTCTCTTCCTCTCTCTGTTCCCACTTCTCTCCTTTCCTCTCTAGTGAAACTCGAAAGGATCCAAAGCTAGATAATCGTTTTGGGATGCTAGGGCTTCTAGAGGAAACAAGTGGCACTGCCTAAATCTCAATTAATCAAAAGATAAAATAAATCAAAGTAGTGTCAATCTCACGGATTCAGCAGATTCCGATTTTTCAGAAAAAATTACTTAGTCATTTTGGCTAAGTGTCAAAATAGATAAAATGAGCAAAAAGTATCATCTGTTTTCAAGGCACAAATCTTTTCCAAAATTTGTTTTCAAAGTATGGGGTTCTTAAATATGATTTGTACATTCGTAAACATCAATTGAAAACAAATTTGAAACTTTGAAAGGTACTGAAATCAAGGTGGGAAAACAGTTGTTTTCTATTTTTCTCTGTTTTCAAAAATTCCCTTTTTCTGTCTTATTTTTCTTCCACAAAAACCATCAAGCATTTGATTGTTTTATTATTACAAAATACAAACCAAGCTTATAAATTTGTAGTCCATATATCAGAGAAGACATTCATGCCAAGAAAACATAAAATGTGATTCCCTAACACATTGATAACATGTTTTAAATATTGTTACTTGGATAGTTTTTCAGAAACAAGTTTATATAGAAAACTCAAAAGAACACATCCAAATATTATTTTTCCATTTTGTTTTCTTGATTCAAACAAAGCCAATTAATATTGTTAGGTTGAAAGCAACATTGATTCAACCCTTGGGGTAAAAATTATCCAAACCTCATATGGAAAACATCACAGAAACAATAAGAAACATCAGAAAAAATTGATAATTGATTTTAAACAAAGGCTTGCTTGCATTGCATAGATGCTCATAGATCATTACACAAGTGCATAATTTTTTTTTGTTGGCCCACAAAAATGTCTTCCTTCACTGTTGTCGGATATATACTGAGTAGGGGTATATCCGGCATGGTCCTAAAGAGCCGGATTACCAGGGTGGCCTGATTGGTAATGGATCATATGTGATTTAGGAGGCCCATTAAGCTGACGCATAGAAGACGGATTCTAGAAGAACCCGGACCACGGCCCAAAGTGGTGCGGCTTGGAGTAGAAGACGGATTCCTGCCTTCCAAGTTAGGATACTTTCCGTAGTCTTCTAGGTTTCCTTTCTGTAAGCCCTAACCCGGCTATTATATAAAGCCGATGGGAGAGAAGAACAAGAAACCAATTAGCTAGAAGCCAACTCGCCGGGAAGTTGATCCTCGCCGAGTTAGCGGAACCTACTCACATTGTACTTTGTATACTTCAGGCTTCAGCCCTGATTTAGTGAGATTGCAGGAGTAGGAACGCCGCCTAGTTGCGACGTACCGAACCTAGGTAAATTTGGTGTTCCTGGTTGTTGTGCTACCACGTCCCTTTCTACCCGTAGGCTCATGGTACCCCAGTCTATGAACTCTACTACGATGTGTCGGCAGTTGGCGCCCACCGTGGGGCAGACGACGGCAGGCATTATGTTTCAATTGGGGATACTCGGCGGAATTGACAGTACCATAACTGTCGGAAGCTTGGAATTCAACAAAGACGTCGGGCGCTTCCTCGACAACGGATCGTACATGCCAGCATGGAATCATCTGGTAAGTGCCTGCGTTTTACCGTTTGGATCTGCAAACATCTTTATCGGATTAACTATGGAGGCAATGGGATTGTGTGGTGGAAGTAGATTTATCCCACCCGCCCTATACCGAGTTGAAGAAAACTATGATACCGGGTCTTGCTCAGATCGCCAATATCTTGCTGAATTTGCTGCCTCTTCGGAGATTCCCGCAATCAGATCTCACTTTATTGGTATGGTGCAATCCGAGATTGCCGAAAACACTGATGAAAGCAATCCCATGGAAGAGGCAGAAGAAAACAATCCCACAACAAAGGTGGAAGATCCGACACCTCGTCGACACGACGACAAACTCAGAAGCCGATTCTCTATTAGCTGCCATAGAGGCAAGATTGGAGTCGGAACCCGGATATGAAGACATGGATTCAAAAGACGAAGATGAAAACGCTTTAGAAAGAAATGTTAAATCTATGCAAGGGGGCTTCCATGAAGTTCTTAAGGCAAAACCGACTGATAACTCGGATGCTGAAGACGATGGAGACCCCAAAACACCTCCGCCAGATTAGGAAAGAGAGGACGGTGAAACCAGTCCAATTTACCCTGATGTCAAGGACTTGACAGAAGAAGAACCTGGCAAAAAACCTCCATCTTCCAAGAAGAGAAAGAAGACTGCCAAGAAACTCCAGTACAAACTCCGGAAGAAAATATTGGCACACGCTGCTAATGAAAACACGGAAATAGGAGGAGGAACCGAAGTCAAGCCTGCGGAGAAGAAAACGAAGGAAATTCCTGTTCCACCAATGTCAGAACAGGATGAACGCGATTTACTTCAAACACCAGTGGGACTCCACGAGCCCCCTGAAGTGCTGGAAGCTAGGAGGCAAGCTCTCCAAAGGCAGCAGCAACCTCTATTCAGAACTCGGTAAAACCTCATAAAAACCCAAGCTAATATTAAGTTGCAGCAGGAAGAAATTGAGGAGTACGAGGGAAGGAATATATCTGGCATAAAACTTACACGGTTAACAGGAATCGCAAGACCGGAAGTATTGCCGCCAAAGGAACAGTTCCAAAACCCTTCCTGGCAAAAGCAAGTAAACATCATTAATGCCAAGGGCGAAAGTGTATACAAAACCGCAGCAGAAAACGAGGAAGCCGCATTCGCCATCCTCAATGATGATGTGTACTCCAACGACGAAAAGCTGCAGGGGGTGTATGCTTTCCTGGGTAAAGCTCTGGAACAACAGCAACGAGGTCAGGCAAGATCAGGGAAGGTGCATGACGACTCGGCCCTATGCAAAACTGCCACTTGCGCTGCTGGAGCACCTGGACCCGGAGAACCTGGAGTTTCAGGCGATTCTAAGGACATAAAGGGAGACCCAAAAAAGGACAAGAAAATCACGGACAATAGGGATGAAGCGTCCAGAACGGGATCCCATATGCCGAAAGGCGGAAATATACCCCGCGATCATAAAGACCGGGAGGAGCAAAACCGGAAAGACGGAAAAATGATGCCGCCTCCAAGACACCCTGCTGAAAAAGCCGGAACATATGAAAATCCACACAGACGTGAAAGGTCCCGTACTCCTCCTAGGAATAAGGAAAGGCCAAGGAGTAGAAATCCGCTTCATTCCAAAGGACACGAAAACAGACGAAACACGGATAAACCCGAAAGAGCGCATTCGCGCAACAATGGGCCAGAAAGGAGTAGATCCCCCTCTATCCATTCAGCCGGTAGATATTCCACACATGCCAATAAGGCATACAGAGATGATCTATACTTTGGACCTAAGTGTTTCACTGACAGGATCCGAAGAATAACTCTACATTCTAGCTTTGCCAAAGTTGGTCCAACTTATCAAAAGTATACCGTAAGTACAAACCAGGATACATGGCTTTCAGATTACTATACCGCCGTCCAGATCAACAAGGGAACAGACTTGGAAGCAGTAAAATTCATCCCCCTAATGTTGATGGATGGAGCCAGAGATTGGATTAACAGGCTTCCGTCAAGAACAATGGATAGCTGCGATGATATGGCTAAAGTGTTCGCTCAGCACTTCCGGGGTACGTACAAACGCCCTAAGAGCATCAACCAGCTAAATCGCTGCGTCCAATTTGAAGATGAGTCATATGTCAACTTTATATCAAGATGGACAACAATGAAAAACAACTGCTCTGGAGTAAGTGATGTACAAGCAATGCATGCTTTCACTAATGGATTAAAACCCGGCCTCGTACCATTCATGGTTGGTTCAAAGGAGCACAAAGATCTCGGATCTATGCTTACTATAGCTAATGAGCACGCAGCGGCCGAAGATGACATCAGAGCCACGGAAAAGAAGACTACTCTAGAAGCACAAAAAAACCCAAAGAAGTAAATTTAACTTTTGGAAAGGATACTGGCGGCAAATGGAAAGGAAGAAGAACATAACCTATCTCCTATTCTAAGGAAGAGTGGGAAAAAATTAATTCGAAAAACTGTGTCCACCATTCGCAATTTGGGAAGCCTACCCACACCAATGCGCAGTGTCGCCTCAATAAGAACATGAAGGGCGCTGCATGATCTGGGAATAAAGGAAAGAACTCCAAGAGGAAATTCTACAAGCAAAAGCCAGAAGCTGAAAAGAAGACAGTGAATCGGACACTAATGAAAAAATCCAGGAACAACAGGGAAAAGGGGAACCAAATTTCCCGAGAGTCGATGGAGAATGCAATTTAACTTTCTTGGCAACTCCTTCAGCAAAACAGTCAAAGCAAACCCAGCACACAAGCTCTTGAAGTATTCCAATACGCCAATTACCTGGGATTAGTCAGATCATCCCGGATATCCCAAAACCCGGCACACAAGCTCTAATTGTAAGCCCTATTATTCAAAATTCTAGGCTAAAAAGAGTGTTGATGGACGGAGGATCCAGTATCAATATTATGTACTTGGATACACTGAAGTATCCGCGAATCTCCGAGACCCAGCTCAAACATAGCAACATACGTTTCCACGACATCGTTCCTGGCAGGCAAGCACATTTCCTAGGAGAAATTTCCCTAGATGTAACCTTTGGAGAAAGAGAACATTTCCGACAGGAAAAAATCTCATTTGATGTCGTGCCGTTCGAAAGTGTATACCATTCAATACTCGGACGTCCAGCTTTCACCAAATTCATGGCAAGATCATGTTATATTTATAACAAGCTGAAGATGCCAGGGCCAAAAGGAGGAGTAATCACCATATCGGGAGACTTCAAACTGGCTAACGAGCTGGAAAAAGAAAACACACTTTGTGCTGAAAAATTAATAGCAAAGGAAGAACTAAAAGAGGTGGTAAAGGAAGTATCGCCAATGGAAATGCCGGCAGGAAAAGAAAGCTGGAAGCCGACAGATAGCTTCAAAGCTTCCGAGAATACAAGACAGGTTATCCTCGATCCCAAAGATCCGACAAAATTTGTCGTACTGGGGACAGGGATGACCGAAAAATAGGAAAGCGCACTCATCAAGTTCCTCCGTGAGAACTGGGATATTTTTTCCTGGTGTCCTGTGGACATGCTGGGAGTACCCAGGGAACTTGCTGAGCACCAATTGAAGGTAATTCCAGTTTCAAAACCCGTCAAACAAGGTCTCCGTCATTTTGATGGAAGAAGACGGAAGGCTATAGTCAAGGAAATTATCTGGCTTTTAGCAGCTGATTTTATCCGGGAGGTTATACATACTGACTGGTCTGCGAACCCAGTATTAGTCCCGAAGAAAGATAGTATTGTTCTTAGGATGTGTATAGATTACACTGGCCTGAACAAGTTGTGCCCACTGCTGGCTCTGAGCTTTTATGATTTTTGGATGCATATTCTGGGTACCATCAAATACGTATGAGGGAAGAGTATCAAATCAAAACTTCCTTCATAACCACGTATGGAACATACTATTATATAACCATGCCTTTTGGCCTGAAGAACGCAGGTGCAACCTACCAGCGTTGCATGAACGTTGTTTGCATAGTCAGAATGGCAAAAATGTTCACGTTTACGTGGACGACATTGCCGTCGTTTCCAAGGAAAAATATACACTCGTTGAAGATCTACGAGAAACTTTAAAAAATTTGCGCACTTACAAAATGAAGTTGAATCTATTAAAGTGCATATTCGGGGTTCCTTCGGGAAAAGTTCTGGGTTATATTGTTTCTCACAGAGGAAAAGAAGTAAACCCGGAAAAGATTAAGGCAATCTTGAACATCACAAAGCCTACGTGCTTAAAATATGTACAAAGATTAACGGTCTGCAGCCGCAGTCAGTAGATTTATAAGCCGGCTAGGAGACAAAGCTCTGCCCTTATATAAATTGTTGAAGAAATCCGACAAATTTGAGTGGACAGAAGAGGCGGACAAAGCATTAACCCAGCTAAAAAAAACCTTGATGAAAGCTCCAATTTTGGCATCGCCAAAAGACGAAGAACATATGTTGCTGTATCTTACATCATCAAACAGGGTTATTAGCGCTGTGATAATTGTGGAAAGGCGGAAAGAAGAACAAAGTATACCGGATCAGCATCATGTATACTGTGTTAGTGAAGTTTTATCCGAGTCAAAACAAAGGTATCCACATTATCAAAAACTGGCATATGGCGTGTTTTTTGCATCTAGAAAACTCCGCCATTATTTCCAAGGAAATTCCATAAAAGTGGTAAGCAAAGCACCACTAGGGGATATCATTAACAATGCGGACGCAATAGGCCGAGTAGCCAAATGGGGCATCGAGCTAGCCGTGTTTGACATTAAGTACCAACCCCAGACGGCTATTAAATCCCAGGTGTTGGAAGAATTTGTCGCTGACTGGACAGAAGCAATGGAGAACACACCAATGCCGGAGTCGGAATACTGGATCATGCACTTTGATTTATCCAAGATGAAAGAAGGCGCTAGAGCTGGTGTAGTGTTAAAATTCCCAAAAAGTGACATTATGGAGTATGTATTGCAGATACACTTCAACGCCAGTAACAACGTGTCAGAATACGAAGCTTTGCTGCATGGCTTGCATATTGCAAAAGAAATAGGCGTTAAACGCATACTATGCTATGGTGACTCAGATCTGGTACAACATCAGCTAAAGCAAACTTGGGACGCCAAAAGCCCCATCATGGCCGAATATCGGAGAACGATGGATGATTTTGCAATTTGTTTCCTTGGATTTGAAGTACTTCACATCAAAAGGGAAGAAAATTGGAACGCGGATGCATTAGGCCGTATCGGATCGGAAAGAGTGAGAACCTTACCACCCGGTGTGTTTGTCCAGCATTTGCATGAACCATCAATCAAAGGTGGAGATGTTGATTATCCTCTCGTTTCCGAGTCAATTGAAGTTCTGCTCGTCAACCCGGATTGGACAATTCCATACTTAAACTTCTTAGTTGATCATAAGTTCCCGGATGGAGCAGATGAGGTCTTGCAAAGACAGATACATCGTTGATGCAAAGGATACAAGGTAATTAATGGTTGCATGTATAAGCGCAGCACTATCGGAATTTTTCAGCGATGTATTTCGCCAGAAGAAGGACGCGAAATCTGGCAAGAAATCCATGCAGGAGATTGCGGACATCATGCTCCATCAAAAAGCATAGTCGAAAAAGCATTCCGTGCAGGGTTTTTCTGGCTCACAGCCAAGACAGATGCCGAACACATAGTAAACGCATGTGCCGGATGCTAGTATTATGCCAAGCAGAAGAATGTGCCAGCTCAAGCACTCAAAACTATCCCTATAACATGGCCGTTCACGGTCTGGGGGCTCGATATGATGGGATCATTCAAAACTGCAAGAGCCGGACTTACACATCTACTCGTTGCAGTGGATAAGTACACCAAGTGGGTGGAGGCGAAACCCATCAAAAAACTTGACGGTGTGACCGCCAGAAACTTCATCATTGACGTAGTCATGAGATATGGCGTTCCACACAGTATAATCACCGACAACGGGACAAATTTCTCTATTGGAGAGTTGGCAAAATATTGCCGACAAACGGGAATAGGCCTAGACCTTGCATCTGTGGCTCACCCACAATCCAATGGGCAGGTTGAAAGAATGAATAGCTCAATCCTGCAAGGAATACGCCCAAGACTCGAATCTCCTCTTCATAGAGCAGGTGGAGCATGGGTAGAAGAATTACCTTCCGTGCTTTGGAGTATTCGAACGACGCCATATAGATTAACAGGACAAACCCCGTTTTTCTTGATTTATGGTACAGAAGCAATGCTTCCAACGGACATGCTCTATGATAGCTTAAGAGTGCACGCTTACGATGACTCGGATGCCGAATATGCTCGACATTATGCCATCGATCTTTTAGAAGAAGAACTAGACCTTGTGCTTCAAAGATCCGCCATTTATCAGCAAGGATTGAGACGCTACCATAGTCGGAAAATCAGGCATCGATCTTTCAAAAAAGGTGACCTAGTGCTAAGATTGGTGCAAGAAAGGAAGCATAAGTTAGCCCCAGTCTGGGAGGGACCATTTGTCATTAGCAAGGCTATGAAAAATGGATCTTATTATCTTGTAGATATTCGAGACCCAGAAGATGACCCCAATCGTCCGAATCGAAAAAGAAAGAGAAAGATAGATGTCGAGCTAGGAGAGACGAAAAGGCCCTAGGGCATCCAGCAGTTACGTCCCTTTTACACTTAGTTCAATTTCTATGTAAACATCTTTGAGATCATGAAATAAAGTTATCCGAATTCATGCATATTACGGTTTTATCTGTTTTCATACAAAGCATAAGTCTGTTTTATCTATTTCCCAATGATCTTTCAAAATGCTCAATGTTAACCCGAATTGTGCATGCGTGCTCGGAGTTATCAAAACTGAATGCTACTCAGCCTAAGGAGGCTTAAGGAAACCCAGATTGTGCCTGTGTGCCTGAGTTTTATACTTTTTTACAATTTCTTACTTTTTCTCTAAGTATTATCTGATTGTTTTTATGTTGGGTCACCGGAACTATTCAGTAAAAATGCCTTTCAGTACGATCCATGTTTCCGAGTTTGGTCTGATTGGTTGTACCTAGTCACATGGCATGACTATCGAGCCATTTCAAACACTAAGGACAGTTAAGACATACGAACCAGAGAACTTAGAATATAAAGGAATTAAAACCCGGAAAACTTGCAAAGACTTAATAAATTAATTGCAAAATCGGAGTACTGGTTTATACAAAAGAATAGATAGCATTACAGTAACACTGGTAGAAAATAGGCCTTTAGTCCCGGTTCGCAAAGGCTATTAATCCCGGCCGTGCAACCAGGACTAAATATGCGCGACTAAAGGCCCCCCCTTTAGTCGCGACTCTTACGAACCGGGACTAAAGGCCCGTCCACGTGGGATCCAGGAGTCCGTCGGGGTGGGTGAGCTTTAGTCCCGGTTCTCGTGGCTAACCGGGACTAAAGGCCTCCTCCGCAGGTTTAGGGTTTTAGCCCCCCCTAAACCTGGTTTCTTTTTAATTTGTTTTGTTTTATTTCTTTTATATTCTAATTTTGATGAAGTTTCAGTACACATATGTATTCTACGCTACTATATACATGCATATGAAATTTCAAACAAGAAGAATTCAATAGGAATATATAATATATATTCAATCTCGGGTGACCATATACAACTTCGAACAAGTTTACATACACAATTACGATGGATGACCATACACAACTTCAAAGAAGTTTCAATCTCGGAGATGCATAAGGAAAAATCCTGCTAATTCCTCTTGAATTGGTCGTCGTCGGACGTATAGTGTTCTCCTTTAGGATCGATGACATGCCTAAGGAAAAATCCTGCTAATTCCTCTTGAATTGGTCGGAAGCGAGCTTCTGGACTAAGCTTCCTCCGCAAGTTATCCGTCGCCTTCCGCACGCTGTCCTCCATCTTCCTCTCAGAGGTTTCTCTCCGGATGTTCTCACAAACATAGTATCCACATAGATTGGTCCCCGGTGGCTGCTTATCCACATTAACTAAGTTTCTAAATTCTAGCTGATGTTTGAATTCACCGATAATTTCTCCGAAGAACCGTCTCCAAACTCTACAGGGAAAAGAAAATTAAATGAACAAGGGAGTTATTAGCTTCTGCATATTAGGAAGTGAACAAAAGAGACCGATCGATATAGAGCGCAAATGATTGAAAATAATTACTTTTGCAGCATTTTTCTCATGTCGGCCCAAAGCTTTGAATCCGAATTCATAGAGTCCATGATAAAAACTGTGGAGGTGTGAAGTTCAATTTTTAGCAGAAGCCAGTGGAACCTGCGGACACATTACATGCACAGTCATGCATAACTTATCGATTAGAGATACCATGCATGGAGTAAACAAAAGAGAATGGGCACAAGAGAGAAACACTCACCCAAAATGGTAAGGAAATAGAATATGACTTTTGAGTTGATGCTTTGTAAGAAAGTTGTACAAGTCTTTCTCCACGTCTTCGGGGTGATTTTGTAACACATGTCCATTAATGATTTGTGCGTCAATGAACCCAACATCATGGATGTTTCTTATTTTGCATTCCCAAATCTTCAATCTGCATAATAGCGTACGCAACAATATAGTTAGGACAATATATAGTGACGGCCAACGACATGTAGAAATAAATCACTTACAGAATGTAGCAACTATGGATAGATTTGTCGAGCTCGCGCAGATTGAACAGCTGGAACAATTCACTCATATGAACTGTTACAGAGTACCGTTTGATGTGAGGTTGCTCTGTAACATCCGCATAAACATATTCTTTGGCGGCCCATGATATGAAATTATTGTACCAACGTAGCAGATCTCGCATTTATGGTGGTAGACTCTTTTCCTGCGTAGGCTCGACGAGAGGCCCATTCGGCACATATTGTAATGCTACCTCACCTACTGGCGCATCCTCCAGGCCTAACGAGGCATGAAGAGTCAAATTCATCTCGGACGCATTTTTCATGGCACTCGCTACAGTCAATCCAATTGTTGCCGCAGCTGCTATGACCTCGGGGTCCTGTTTCGGACCGGCTTTCACTATGAGCGGGGGGATCGATTGTTTCTTTTGCATCCCAAGCTGGTCAACTTGTTTCCCGCTTTTTTGCCTTTCTTCTTTCTCCTCCTTCACTATTTCTGCTTGCCTACGAAGTTCACTTCCATAGTCGTCAGGCATATTCAGCTCGGCTTCGGACGGTTGCGTCAAAAAACCCATAGCCCACTTCTTTGCCTTCGGAGTGTATACTTCCTTGGGCTTAGGCTCCTTTCTAGCATTCTGATTGGCCTTCCATTTCTCATAATCAGCATTCGCGGCCAATTTGGTTTCAGCTTCACTCAGTTCCCAAGGCCTTGGGGGGGGGGATAGGCTTCAGTGATGGCTCCGGTACCCGTGTGGTCTTAGGTACATAAGGCTCCGGGTTAATATTCCAGGAGCGGCTTTCCTTGCTGTCCGCCTGCTTCGGCTTCTTCGCCAGAGGAGGAATGGGGGGCGGCGGCTGCTTACCCGCCGGAGGAGGAATGGGGGGTGGCGGCTGCTTACCCGCCGGAGGAGGATTAGGGGGCGGCGGCTGCTTACCCGCCGGAGATTGTGGATCGGGGGACGGCGTCGAATGGCGTGAAGGAGGTGTAGGTGAACCACCACCACCACCACCGCCGCCACCACCACCACCACCACCACCACCACCATCGGAGGGGGGTGGACTTGGTAGCCTTGGCGCCTAGCTTGGAAACACTATGTACTTCTTTTTCCATAGAATGAACTGGTGCTTGACATCTCCAAGTCTTCTCTCCCCTTCGGGTGTAGCTATGTCAATCTCCAGGTCCTCAAACACTTGGACTATGTCTTCCACCGTGACATGAGCATACCCATATGGAATGGGGTTGTTGTGGTGGAGTGCTCCAGGTGTACAGGGTAAAGCACTGCCGGTAGCTACCTTCGTCGAAATGTTCCCCACGGGATAATGCAGATCACATTCTTTCATCTCCTTTACATCATCCACGGGGTAGTGAGGCTCTGGTGCACGAATCTCCATCATCAGTGCATTAGCACCTGCAGGCGGGGCCTCCGTGGAAGCCACGTTGCTTCTCCACTGCTGCTGGCTTCCGAGATCTGCTGCATGATCTTCATGCGGCCCTGCAGGCGCCGATCTTTCCTTCACAAGTCCATGCACCATCTGCTTCAACTCACTAAGTTCTGATACAACCTTCGCCAAAAGATCTGCATCCCGGTCCGTCTTTCTCTTACGGCTTCTGTAACAGTACGGGTCATTGTCCTGAAAAAACCCTACTTTCCATGGCATTCTGCCTTTGCCTCGTACATGTCCTCCGTGTTCAGGATTCCCGAGGGCTTTTGTCAGTGCGTCTTTCTCTCTGTTGAACGTGATCAAGCCCTGTTGAGCTTCGGTCATTGCGTCAATAAGGGCTTGGGTGGGAGCAAACTTTTTATGCTGATGAACACACGCCCCTTTCTCCGGGTCTAGCGATCCCCCATGCCCGTACCACCAGCATTTGGCTCTTTCGTCCCATCCCTCTGTACCTAGAGGGATTCCTCGCGCCCTCAGGCCCTCCTCCATCTTCCTCCACTTATGCGCCAAAAGGCGGTATCCTCCTAGCCCCATAACATGATGGTACTGTTTCTTATCCGCATTAGCCTTATTTTTTCGATATTTCCTTGAAATGCTCTGATTTCTTTTGCCTCACAAATTCTGGCCAATCATCTTTCAGTTTCTCATGTTGTCCTTTGAAATCCGGAGTCTTGCCCTTGTTGACATATTCACGGGTTAAATTTTTCTTGAAGTTCCGGAATGCTTCGGCCATCTAATGAAGAGCGAACTCTTTGACTAGCCTCCTCCTCTCACGTCCACCCGGAACCTCGTTACCGAATTCATCGACTTTCTTGTATTCCGGAGGTAGAATGAAATGTTCCATAAGCTTTCTCCAGCAATCTTTTTCCGTTCTGTTGTCAACAAAACTGAAACCAAGAAGTGCCTTCTTTGGCTCCTTCCATTCCTGGATGGTGATCGGGACGTTGTCTCTAACAACGACTCCGCATTGGTTGATAAACTTTGTGGTGTGCTGTAGGGGCTTGCCGGTTTCATCGACTAATTCGATGGTATATGTTTCTCCTTGTTTCATCGCCTTGGATTTGCCACGCTTTTTCGTACTCGATCCGGCCGAGGGCTAAAATAAGAAAGAGAGTCGCGCGCGTTAATGCATATGTATTCACATTTCAGTAAGTTTGTATTGCGAGAGGATCAATGTATATATATACCTCGCCGGAGGTGGTTGGTACTTGCAATTCGAGATCGTCGTTTGTCGACGGTTGACCTCCGTCGACAATGTCCGTTCCTTTACCTTCTTGATCATCGACAATGTCCGTTCCTTCATCGTCAAGGTTCAGAAAAGAAGAGACTACATCCTCTTCTTGCTCATCTTCTGGGCCCGGAACATAAGGGATCTCGTTGTTTATGATGCCCATTATATAACCTTCAGCCTCCTGATCCGTAAGCGGCAAGGCTCTATCGTCCGCCATATGTCACTCCTGAAGACATGCATGTAGTAAAAATTAATTAAGTATAAAGGAGACTTAGCAAATATTGTCGTAGAAGGCTGGATCACCCTCTGGGTCTCGGTCTACCGATAACGAACAACACAGAAAAGAAGGAAAGCATTCAATACATGGTAACCGTGCAATGCGCAAAAGGAGGGAAAACAGATTGCTAGGGTTTTGGGTGGAAGAACGATGACCACCAGAGGGGGAAAACCATACTTTAGAGGTGTGTCCAAGATTAGTTGCTCAAATGACTTGGAGAACCCCATAGCTAGGTTGCATTTGCTTTCCTGGTCATTTTGGTATATTACACTTAATATTCTGAATTTATTGAATTAAAACTTATTTTTATTATTTTAATGAATTTAATTGAAATTGTTTTGACTTAGAAAAAAACGAGTGCTGAAAAAAAAACTGCCAGCCCAACTGCGCCATCAGCCCGCGCCCCTCTCAACTGTCCTAAAAACAAACGCCAGCAGCCTGCGCCCTTTATCTCTGCCAGGTGGAACCCACCGGTGACGCGAGCGTGACGTCACCCTTCCTCTGTTCGCGTCGCTGATGGGTGCTCGTCGGCGTCGTCCTCACCGGCGCACGGTGGTCGCCGTCCTCACCGGAGTTCGTGGTCGCCGTCCTCACCGGAGTTCACCGGTGTTCGTGTTCGTTCGTGGTCCGTATACGAGGGCGGCGCGAGGCCCGCGGGGGAACCTACCGGAGACGACGGCGCGGGGCGGGGGCGAAGCAGGGCGGACGCGGTGGAGAGAAGGGCGCGGGCGACGGTGATGGCGACGGCGACAACGACGGCGCGGTCCTCTCTCTGTCTCTGCGGGGCGGAATCGGCGACGGCGCACGGAGAAGACGAGCAGTAGCGCGGCGCGGGGAGATACAGAGGCGTTGGTCCTTAGAAAAATTTCGGCAGGGCGAATCGGGAATATATAGGGCCAGCCTTTAGTCCCAGTTGGGGACACCAACCGCGACTAAAGGTACCCTCCGGGTACCCTCCGCGGGCCTTTAGTCCCGGTTGGGGACACCAACCGGGACTAAATGGTTCATGTTTCATTGGACCAATCAGATAGAATCACACGGATCGTGTATTTCTTTCAAGTGCTTGTGAGTCGTTGGATCCAGGGTGTGTTTCTTTCGAGCTGTTGTGAGCCGTTCGATCAGGGCTACGGTGTGTTTCTTTCGGGCTGTTGTGAGCCGTTGGATCAGGGTGTTTCTTAACCGTTGGATCAAAACCCTAGCACAACACTTTGTGAGGCAGAGGACCCTATATATAGCCCACCTTCATACACCGGTCAGTTCATCGACCAAATACAAAACATCCGGATTCGCCATCATACGTCCTGCCGTGCATTTGGTATGCATATATCACTGGTAGAAAATAGGCCTTCCATACGCCCCCATTAGTCCCCAAAAGTATCGACCCTCGACTATAGGGGTCTCTAGTCGCGGTTCGGGAGGAGACCCGCGACCAACAGTCTGGGCCCAGCGCGCTCGGTCCACAGCTGGCGGACGGGAGGGGCTTTAGTCCCGGTTGGCCAGGCCAACCGGGACTAATAGGTCCCCAAGGCCTTTAGTCGCGGTTGTCCAGGTGAACCGGGACTAAAGGCCCATCCCTATATATAGGGCTCAGGTGGCTGCACTTAGCCACATTTGGTGTCACTTCTACTCACAATATTCACAAGGGGTGGTGGGTTTGCTTTTTGTTCCTCCTATGCACACAAGGTGTTTGATGAAATGCCCGAGAGCATGAAACACACATGATATGAAGTGTCCGAGCCGCACTTGAGCGTTTTCATTTATTTTACCTCCGCGATCGCGGTTAGCAACTTGAACCTTTCATGATTTGTATTATTTCTAGCTAGTTAGTTTAACAAATGCATGATGGTTAATTATATACTTTATATAATGTTAATGCAGATGAATCGGCAATGGATGTACGGTAACCGACTCTCCGGCGAGTTCACTACGGGTTTGAAAGATTTCCTCGTAGTGGCAAATGCGAACAAGCAGCGAGGTTTTATTATCTGTCCATGTGCTGAATGTAAGAATGAGAAGGGTCACTCCTCCTCAAAATTCGTTCACATGCACCTGCTTCGGCACAGTTTCATGCGAAGCTATAATTGTTGGACCAAGCATGGAGAAAAAGGGGTTAGAATGGAAGAAGATGAAGAAGAGGATGATATCGATTTCAACTATCATGACGCTTTCGGTGATACTTTCATGGAGGATGATGCTGAAGGTGGGGAAGGGTTTGGTGAAGGTGAAGAAGAGGCACATGATGCCGGCTGATGATCTTGGTCGGACCATTGCTGATGCAGATGCTGCGAAACTGACAAGGAGAGGGAGAATTTGGATCGCATGTTAGAGGATCACACGAAGTAGCTGTACCCAGGATGCGACAATAGTCTGAAAAAGCTGGGCTGCACACTGGATTTGCTGAAATGGAAGGCACGGGAAGGTAGCTGACTCATCATTTGAAAATTTGCTGAAAATGTTGAAGAATATGTTTCCGAAGAATAACGAGTTGCCCGCCAGTACGTACGAAGCAAAGAAGGTTGTCTGCCCTCTAGGTTTAGAGGTTCTGAAGATACATGCATGCATTAACGACTGCATCCTCTACCGGTGCATACGAGAATTTGGATGAATGCCCTGTATGCACTGCATTGCGTTATAAGATCAGAGGCGATGACCCTGGTGACGATGTTGAGGGCGAGAAACCCAGGAAGAGGGTTCCCACCAAGGTGATGTGGTATGCTCCTATAATACCTCGGCTGAAACGCCTGTTCAGGAACAAAGAGCATGCCAAGTTGTTGTGATGGCACAAAGAGGACCGTAAGTCCGACGGGGAGTTGAGACACCCGCTGATGGAACGCAATGGAGAAAGATCGACAGAGAGTTCAAAGATTTTGCAGCTGACGCAAGGAACATAAGATTTGGTCTAAGTACTGATGGCATGAATCCTTTTGGCGAGCAGAGCTCCAGCCATAGCACCTGGCCCGTGACTCTATGCATCTACAACCTTCCTCCTTGGTTGTGCATGAAGCGGAAGTTCATTATGATGCCAGTGCTCATCCAAGGTCCGAAGCAACCCGGCAACGACATCGATGTGTACCTAAGGCCATTAGTTGATGAACTTTTACAGTTGTGGGGAGACCTGGTGTACCTGTGTGGGATGAGCACAAAGAAGAGGAATTTAACCTATGAGCGTTGCTTTTTGTAACCATCAACGATTGGCCTGCTCTCAGTAACCTTTCGGGACAGTCAAATAAGGGATACAAAGCATGCACGCACTGCTTACATGAGACTAAAAGTGTATTTTTGGATAATTGTAGGAAGAACGTGTACCTGGGTCATCGTTGATTTCTTCCCCGAAATCATAACGTAAGAAAGAAAGGCAAGCATTTCAACGGCAAGGCAGATCACCGGCCGAAGCCTGCGGAACGTACTGGAGCTGAGATATTTGATATGGTCAAGGATTTGAAAGTCATCTTTGGAAAGGGTCCTGGGGCAATCAGTTCCGCTGGGAGTTGACGGGCACGTACCCATGTGGAAAAGAAATCGATATTTTGGGAGCTACAGTGTTGGAAAGTCCTAGATGTCCGCTCTGCAATCGACGTGATGCATGTTACGAAGAATATTTGCGTGAACCTGCTAAGCTTCTTGGGCGTGTATGGGAAGACAAATGATACAAAGGAAGCACGGCAGGACCAACTACTTTTGAAAGACCCAGATGACCGGCATCCGGAATGGTTTCAAGGTCGTGCCAGCTACGCTCTTACCAAAGAAGAGAAGGTCATTTTTTTTGAATGCCTGAGCAGTATGAAGGTCCCGTCTGCCTTCTCGTCGAATATAAAGGGAATAATAAACATGGCGGACAAAAAGTTCCAAAACCTGAAGTCTCACGACTGCCACGTGATTATGACGCAATTGCTTCCGATTGCTTTGAGGGGGCTCCTACCGGAAATGTTCGAGTAGCCATTGTGAAGCTATGTGCATTCCTCAATGCAATCTCTCAGAAGCTAATCAGTCCAGAAGATCTACCACGGTTACAGAACGATGTGGTCCAATGTCTTGTCAGTTTCGAGTTGGTGTTTCCACCATCCTTCTTCAATATCATGACGCACCTCCTGGTCCACCTAGTCGAAGAGATTTCCATTCTCGTCCTGTATTTCTACACAATATGTTCCCCTTCGAGAGGTTTATGGGAGTATTAAAGAAATATGTTCGTAACCGTGCTAGGCCAGAAGGAAGCATCGTAAAGGGCTATGGAAATGAGGAGGTAATTGAGTGCTGCATTGACTATGTTCCTGACCTTAAGCCGATTGGTATTCCTCAATCGCAGCACGAGGGGAGACTAAGTGGAAAAGGCATGATCGGAAGGAAATCAACGATATGTATGGACGGTCATTCTATGACTGAAGCACACCACACAGTTCTGCAAAATTCGAGCTTGGTGGCTCCGTACTTCGAGCAACACAAGAATATTTTACGCTCGGACAACCCGGGGAAGCCTGAATCATGGATTAGAAAGGCCCACATGGATACTTTCAGCAGTTGGTTGCGAAAACATTTAATGAATGACAATGATGTTGGAGATCAGCAGTACATGTTGGCCAAGACACCATCTTCGACTATAACGACTTTCCAAGGGTACGAGATTAATGGGAATACATTTTACACGATCTCCCAAGATAAAAAGAGCACCAACCAAAACAGTGGTGTCCGCTTTGATGCAGCAACCGAGATTGGCAAAAGGTCACATATTTATGGTTACATAGAGATATGGGAACTTGACTATGGACCCTCCTTTAAGGTCCCTTTGTTCCGGTGCAAATGGTTCAAGCTAACAGGAGGTGGGGAAAAGGTGGACGAGCAATACAGAATGACAATGGTGGATTTCGACAATCTTGGTTACCTTGACGAACCATTCGTCCTAGCCAAAGATGTCGCTCAGGTTTTCTATTTGAAGGACATGAGTAGCAAACCGAGGAAACGGAAAGATAAGAAAATGATCAGTACATCATGCGATGATCCAAATCGCCACATTGTTCTTTCAGGGAAAAGAAACATCGTGGGAGTGGAGGACAAGACAGACATGTCAGAAGATTATAATATGTTTGGTGAAATTCCGCCCTTCAAAGTCAACACTGACCCAAGCATTAAGTTAAATGATGAGGATGCTCCATGGATACGGCCAAATTGTAAGAAAGCGGGGACACAAGGGAAGAATTGATGTGTAATAATTTATTGTGTACCAAACTTTTTTGAATGGATCATGTGAATTATATTATCTCTGATGTGTTTAAGACTAACTCCTTTGCAAAATATTTGAGAAAACGAGTGGAAAGCGTGGAAAACAGAAGGTTACTTAAATGTCTCAAAACCTTGTGAGATAAAATATCTGATTTCATAACTTTTATTAAAAACAGAAAACAGACGCGCTAGCGCGCCGCAGTGTCGCCGGAATACAAATTCTTTTATTAAAAAGAGAGAACATACGAACACTACTCCTCGTCGTCGTCGTCGGGGAACTCGTCGGTGACATCCTCCGGGTCATCGTCGTCGGCGAACTCGTCGGTGACCTCCTCGTCGTTGTCGGAGGTGCATGATGGTATGTCCGAGATAGGCCCCCACCTCGGATCGTCGGAGGCCTAGACTTCGCCGGCGCGGTCGGCCCGACGAAGCTCTTGCAGCGCCTTCGTCCTCGCCTCCCGAGCGGCATCTAACGCGAGGTGGCGTTCGAGGCGGCGCTCCGCCCGCTCAGCTGCACGGGTCTGCCAGAGCTCCTCGCCGGCGCTCTCCTCCCCCGGGTTGTTCCGGTAATACTCGCGGACGACGCGTTCTTCCCTGGCGTCGACTAGGCCCTGAAACGCGCGGTGACGGAGGTGGAGGTGGTCGGCGGCAGTGACGATCTGCGGCTTCGGCGCCCTGGTCTCCGCTTCCCAGATGGTGTGGCAGTCGTTGAAGTTCATCAACGACCGCGGGCGGTTGAGGCGCCAGGCCGCCGCCGTCGCAAAGGAGCCGAGGGGGATGCGGTCGTCCCCCAGCGGATATCTGCGCTAAACATTCCGTTCTGCCGTGCTCGGACGCCGCGGAAGCCGGTGGTGCTGTTCCTCCTCGGAGGCATGGTGGAAGCGCGATGGTGCATGGAGAGGAGTGGGCGCGTGGAGAGGAGAAGACGCGCTCGAGGCGCGACAGTTTATACCGCGCCCTCCTGGCCACGCGTCCCAACTCCCGCGCCACGCGTCACTACTCCCGCGCCACGCGCCACCCTAACACAAGCAAGCAAATAGTTGCACATTACTACCCGAGCTCAAAGTGAACACTGACCCAAGCATGGATGGATGTGTTAAAGGGGGGGGGGGTGTAGAACAAAACAATCAGTATCACCATCATACAGCCCTACCGTGGCTACTCGGTGCAATATGCATACCAAATGCACGGTAGGACGTATGATGGCGAATCCGGATGTTTTGTATTTGCTCGATAAACTGAATATATGATGTATCAAACCTTAAAGGGGGATGTAGAACAAAACAATCGGTATCGCCATCATACAGCCCCACCGTGGCTACTGGGTGCAATATGCATACCAAATGCACGGCAGGACGTATGATGGCGAATCCGGATGTTTTGTATTTGCTCGATGAACTGACCGGTGTATGAAGGTGGGCTATATATAGGGTCCTCTGGCTCACAAAGTGTTGTGCTAGGGTTTTGATCCAACGGTTAAGAAACCACCTCATCCAACGGCTCACAACAGCTCGAAAGAAGCACACCGTAGCCCTGATCGAACGGCTCACAACAGCTCGAAAGAAACACACCCCGGATCCAATGACTCACAAGCGCTTTAAAGAAACACACGATCCGTGTGATTCTATCTGATTAGTCCAAACGAAACCCTAACCCATTTAGTCCCGGTTGGTGTCCCCAACCGGGACTAAAGGGATGTTTTCTTCTCGCTATATATATGTATGCATTGCCACACCATTGGCATAAACACATACAAACTCACCACTCTCTCATGGCTTCTACCTTACCCACTCTAACATTCATCCAGGCGGAGGCACTTTCCGCCTCGAACTACCCCTGCCCGTGCGGCTACAACGTTCCCGCCGGTTGGATGCTGAGCGCCGGAGGAGTGCCGGTCCCTCCTCTTCCTCAAGGTGTGGCGCGTCGGGCGGCCATCACGAACCACTACTATCACGAGCTCACGCCGGAGCAGCGGAGGAATCCTAGTTGGCATCCCGATAACCAGCATACTTGGGATGCCTTCTTCATCAATCGGCGTGAGAGGATGCTGGCCAGGTATGAGGAGGACGGCCTGCCTCCTGGGAACTTTCACGAGGCCGGTCGTCGGCTATGGTGGTCCGGCCGGACTCTACAGAGCGTCATGGACTACATCAGGGCCGGAGATATCCCCCGCCTGCGCTACCCTCAGGCCCAGTCCTGGAGTCGTGATCCTCCGAGGGAGTGCAGAGCACCGTCAGACGATAGTGACGACGACGGCGGTGGCGACTACGACGACTACGAGTACATGTACTATAGGCCTAGGCAGGAGTATGACTAGCAGATATCAGATCATGCATATATGCTCTCCGTTTAGGTTTAGATCCACTCTAGCCATTATGTACTGCCTTTTTTTATCTATATATATATTCAAGATGTGTGTGAATCTTTATGATTATATAATCTTTATGATTAGTTTTATTTTTCTGAATTTTCTGATATATTATTTGTATTTTTAAGTTTGGGAAAAGGAAAAGTATTTGAATAACCACCTTTAGTCGCGGTTCGTGTCACGAACCGGGACTAAAGGCTCGTTCTGCGCGGGAACGAAAACGCCGCGAAAAATTGCACCTTTAGTCCCGGTTCGTGACACCAACCGGGACGAGGGGGATCTTTAGTCCCGGTTCGTGACACCAACCGGGACTAAAGGCCCGCGGAGGGTACCCCGGGGGACATTTAGTCCCGGTTGCTGTCACGAACCGGGACTAAAGGCTGGCCCTATATATTCCCGCCCCTGAAATTTTTCTAAGGACCAACCGCATCGTCTTCTCCGCGCCGCACTGCTCGTCTTCTCCGCGCCGCCGTCGCCGATTCCGCCCGCAGAGACACAGAGGACGCGTCGCCGTCATCTCCGGTAGGTGCCCGCCACCCCTGCGCCCGTCATCCCCGCTGCTCCTCGTCCGTTCCCGTCGCTGCTCCTCGGCCGTGCCCTCCGTGACCGTCCTCCCGCCGCCACGACATCCGCCCGCCGTGACCGTCCTCCCGCCGCTCCTCGTCGGCGCTCCTCGTCCCTGCCTCCTCCCCGTCTCCGTTCCCTCCCCCGTGGCCGGAATCGACACGTTCGCCGGAGACCCGAGAGCCCCGCCGCGTTTACTTCACGGCGGCTCGCCGTCGTCGACCTTCCGAGGGCGGCGCCGCCACGTAGAGGTAGATTGCGTCGAGACGGTTCCAAGGACACCAACCACGTATCCTGTGGTGGCCGGAATCGCCACCGGCGACCGAATCTGCCACCGTGGCCACCGTGTGACGCCAGGGGGTGACGTCATGATGACGTCAGCTGGCCACGTGTTGTCGAGTTTTTTTTAATGACGTCATCATGACACGTGGGGCCCACTGTATATGGAATTACAGAAAATAGTTAAATCTTCTAATTAAATAACTTTTAATTTATAATTCCAAAAATTATGGAAAAATATGCAAAATGTTCACAAAAATGTAAGCTATCTGTTTATATCATTTTCAATCATGTTTGACAAAGTTCAAAATGAGACCATCTTTGAATTTTTATTAAATTCATTAAAATAATGAAAATAAGTTTTAATTCAATAAATTCAGAATATTAAGTGTAATATACCAAAATGATCAGGAAAGCAAATGCAACCTAGCTATGGGGTTCTCCAAGTCATTTGAGAAACTAATCTTGGACACACCTCTAAAGTATGGTTTTCCCCCTCCGATGGTCATCGTTCTTCCACCCAAAAGCCTAGCAATCTGTTTTCCCTCCTTCTACGACAATATTTGCTAAGTCTCCTATATACTTAATTAATTTTTACTACATGCATGTCTGCAGGAGTGACATATGGCGGACAATAGAGACTTGACGGAACAGGAGGCTGAAGGTTATCTATTAGATATCATAGCCGGAGAACATGATGTAATCTCTTCTTATCTGAACCTTGATGATCAAGAACGTGAAGGAACGAACATTGTCGATGATCAAGGAGGTGAAGCAACATACATTGTGGATTATCAAGGAGGTGAAGGAATGGACATTGATGACGGAGGTCAACCGTCGACAAACGACGATCTCCAATTGCAAAGAACAACCACCTCCGGCGATATATATATTGAGCCTCTCGTGATACAAACTTACTGAAATGTGAATACATATGCACTAACGCGCGCGACTCTCTTTCTTATTTTAGCCCTCGGCCGAATCGAGTACGACAACGCGTGGCAAATCCAAGGCGATGAAAGATGGAGAAACATATACCATCGAATCAGTCGGTGAAACCGGCAAGCCCCTACAGCACACCACAAAGTTTATCAACCAATGCGGAGTCATTGTTAGAGACACCGTCCTGATCACCGTCCAGGAATGGAAGGAGCCAAAGAAAGAACGTCTTGGTTTCAGTTATGTCCACAAGACAATGAAAAAGGAGATGTTCAGAAAGCTTATGGTACATTTCATTCTACCTCCGGAATACAACAAAAAAGATGAATTCGGTGAAGAGGTTCCCGGTGGACGTCAGAGGAGGAGGCTAGTCAAAGAGTTCGCTCTTCAGAAGATGGCCGAAGCATTCCGGAACTTCAAGAAAAAATTGTTCCGTGAATATGTCAGCAAGGGCAAGACTCCGATTTTCACTGGACAACATGAGAAACTGAGAGATGATTGGCCAGAATTTGTGACGCAGAAGAAATCGGAGCATTTCAAGGAAATGTCGAAAAAAAATAAGGCTAATGCGGATAAGAAACAGTACCATCATGTTATGGGGCCAGGAGGATACCGCGTTTCGGCGCCTAAGTGGCAGGCGATGGAGGACGGCCTGAGGGCAAGAGGAATCCCTCTAGGTACAGAGGGATGGGACGAAAGAGCCAAAGTGTGGTGGTACGGGCATGGGGGATCGCTAGACCCGGAGACATGGGCGTGTGTTCATCGGCAGAAAACGTTTGCTCCCACAAAAAACCTTGTTGACGCAATAACCAAAGCTCAACAGGGATGGATCACGTTCAACAGAGAGAGAGACCAACTGACCCATGCCCTCGGGAATCCTGAACACGGAGGACATATACGAGGCAAAGGAAGATTGCCGTGGAAAGTAGGATTTTCCCAGGAGGGTGACCCGTACTGTTACAGAAGCCGTAAGAGAAATACGGACCGGGCTGCAGATCTTCTGTCGAAGCTTGCAACGGAAGTTAGTGAGTTGAAGCAGACCGTGGCGGGAATACTTGAGAAAGAAACAGCGGCGGCTGCAGGGCCGCATGAAGAACATGCAGCGGATCTCGGAAGCCAGCATCAGCGGAGAAGCAGCGTGGCTTCCACGGAGGCCCCGCCTGCAGGTGCTAATGCACCGATGATCGAGAGTCGTGCACCGGACCCTCACTATCCCGTGGATGATGTAAAGGAGATGAAAGAATGTGATCTGCATTATCCCGTGGGGAACATTTCCATGAAGGTAGCTACAGGCAGTGCTTTACCCTATACACCTGGAGCACTCCATCACAACAACCCCATTCCATATGGCTATGCTCGTGTCATGGTGGAAGACATAGTCCAAGTGTTTGAGGACCTGGAGATTGACATAGCTACACCCGAAGGGGAGAGAAGACTTGGAGATGTCAAGCGCCAGTTCATTCTATGGAAAAAGAAGTAAATATTGTTTCCAGGCGAGACGCCAAGGCTAACAAGTCCACCCCCCTCCGATGGTGCAGGTGCTGGTGGTGGTGGTGCTGGTTCACCTACGCCTCCTTCACGCCATTCGACACCGTCCCCCGATCCACAATCTCCGGCGGGTAAGGAGCCGTCGCCCCCCATTCCTTCTCCGGCGGATAAGAAGCAGCCGTCGCCCCCCATTCCTCCTCCGGCGGATAAGCAGCAGCCGTCGCCCCCCATTCCTCCTCCGGCGAAGAAACAGAAGCAGGCGGACTGCAAGGGAACCTGCTCTTGGACTATTAACCCGGAGCCTTATGTACCTAAGACCACACGGGGTACCGGAGCCACCACTGAAGCCTATCCCCCCAAGGCCTTGGGAACTTAGTGATGATGAAACCAAATTGGCCGCGAAGGCTGACCTTGAGAAATGGAAGGCCCATCAGAAGGCGCGAAAGGAGCCTAAGCCCAAGGAAGTATACCCTCCGATAGTAGACAAGTGGGCTACTGGTTCTTTGTCGACACCGTCCCAAGCCGAGAAGAATTTGCCTAAAGACTATGATAATGAACTTCGTACGCAAGCAAAAGCATTGGCGGAGGAGAAAGAAAAAATGAAAAAAAGCGGGAAACAAGTTGACCAGCTCGGGATGCAGAGTAAACAATCGATCCCCCCGCTCATAGTGAAAGCCGGTCCGGAACAGGACCCCGAGGTCAGAGAAGTTGTGGCAGCAATGGGATTGACTGTAGCTACTGCCATGAAAAATGCGTCCGAGGCCAGTATGTCTCTTCGTGCCTTTTTAGGCCTGGACGATGCGCCAATGGCTGAGGTAGCATTACAATATGAGAAGAAAGGGCCTCTCGTCGAGCCTACGCAGGAAAAGGATCTACCACCACTAATGCAAAGTCTGCTACGTTGGTACAAAGAATTCATATCATGGTCCGACAGAGACTTTGTGTATGTGGATGTTACGGAGGAGCATCACACCAAAAAGTACACTGTACCAGTTGAGATGAGTGAATTGTTCCAGCTGTTCAATCTGCGCGAGCTCGACAAATCTATCCTGAGTTGCTACGTTGTGTAAGTGATTTATTTCTACCTCATCTCGTTCTTCATTGCCTACACTATATATATTGTCCTAACTATATTGTTGCGTACGCTATTATGCAGATTGAAGATTTGGGAATGCAAAATAAGACTGATCCATGATGTTGGGTTCATTGACCCACAAATCATTAATGGAACTATGTTAGAGCATCACCCCAAAGACGTGGAGAAAGACTTGTACAATTTTCTTTAAAAGCATGAACTCAAAAGTCATATTCTATTTCCTTACCATTTTGGGTGAGTGTTTCTCTCTTGTGCCCATTCTCTTTTGTTTACTCCATGCATGGTATGTCTAATCGATAAGTTATGCCTGTGCATGTAACGTGTCCGCAGGTTCCACTGGATTCTGCTAAAAATTGAACTCCAGAGCTCCACAGTTTTTATCATGGACTCTATGAATTCAGATACAAAGCTTTGGATCGACATGAGAAAAATGATGCAAAGGTAATTATTTTCAATCATTTCCGCTCTATATCGATCGGTCTCTTTTGTTCATTTCCTAATATGCAGTATCTAATAACTCCCTTGTTCATTTAATTTTATTTGCACTGTAGAGTTTGTCGACGGTTCTCACATGAACATGTCGGTGGATTCAAACATCAGCTAGAATTTAAAAATGTGGTTCGTGGTGTGGATAAGCAGCCAGCGGGGACCGGTCTATGTGGATACTATGTTTATGAGAACATACGGAAAGAAATCTCTGAGAGGAAGAAGGACGAGAGCACGCGGAGGAGTCTCAATAACTTGCGGAGGGCGCTTACTCCAGAAGCTCACTTCCGACCAATTCAAGAGGAAATAGCAGGATTTTTCCTTAGGCATGTCGTCGATTCCAAAGGAGAACACCATGCGTCCACCAACGATGATGCTTATATGCATCTCCGAGATTGAAACTTGCTCGAAGTTGTGTATGGTCATCTATCTTAACTGTGTATATAGAAACTTGTTCGAAATTGTATATGGTCACCCGAGATTGAATATATATTATATATTCCTATTGAATTCTTCTTGTTTGAAATTTCATATATATATATATGCATGTATATAGTAGCGTAATATATATATATATATGTGTACTGAAACTTCATCAAAATTAAAATAAAACACAAAATAAAATATAAAAGAAATAAAACAAATTAAAAAGAAACCAGGTTTAGGGGGCCTAAAACCCTAAACCTGCACAGGAGGTTTTCAGTCCCGGTTAGCCACAAGAACCGGGACTAAAGGTCCTCCGCCGCGACGGACTCCTGGCCCCCACGTGGACGGGCCTTTAGTCCCGGTTCGTAAGCGGTGTGACTATAGGGGGGGTCTTTAGTCGCGCATAGCTAGTCCCGGTTGCGCGGCCGGGACTACTGGCCCTGGCGAACCGGGACTATAGGCCTATTTTCTACCAGTGTATGCACCCAGTAGCCACGGTGGGTCTGTATGATGGAGATACCGATTGTTTTGTTCTACATCCCCCTTTAAGGTTTGATACATCATATATTCAGTTCATCGAGCAAATACAAAACATCCGGATTCGCCATCATACGTCCTGCCGTGCATTTGGTATGCATATTGCACCCAGTAGCCACGGTAGGGCTGTATGATGGTGATACCGATTGTTTTGTTCTACACCCCCTCTTTAACACATCAATCCATGCTTGGGTCAGTGTTCACTTTGAGCTCGGAGTGGGTAGTAATGTGCAACTATTTGCTTGGTTGTGTTAGGGTGGCGCGTGGCGCAGGAGTTGTGACGCGTGGCGTGGGAGTTGTGACGCGTGGCCAGGAGGGCACGGTATAAACTGCCGCGCCTCGAGCGCGTCTTCTTCTCTCCACTCGCCCACTCCTCTCCACGCACCGTCGCGCTTCCACCATGCCTCCGAGGAGGAACAGCATCACCGGCTTCCGTGGCGTCCGAGCACGGAAAAACGTAATGTTCAGCGCAGATATCCGCTGGAGGGACGACCGCATCCCCCTCGGCTCCTTTGCGACGGCGGCGGAGGTCGCCCGCGCCTGGGACGCGGCGGCCTGGCGCCTCAACCGCCCGCGGTCGCTGATGAAGTTCAACGACTGCCACACCGTCTGGGAAGCGGAGGCCAGGGCGCCGAAGCCGCAGATCGTCACTGCCGCCGACCACCTCCACCTCCGCCACCGCGCGTTTCAGGGCCTAGTCGACGCCAGGGACAACCGCGTCGTCCGTGAGTATTACCGGAACAACCCGGGGGAGGAGAGCGCCGACGAGGAGCTCTGGCAGACCCGCGCGGCTAAGCGGGCGGAGCGCTGCCTCGAACGCCACCTCGCGTTAGATGCCGCTCCGCAGGCGAGGACGAAGGCGCTGCAAGAGCTTCGTCGGGCCAACCACGCCAGCAAAGTCTGGGCCTCCGACGATCCAAGGTGGGGGCCTATCTCAGACATACCATCATGCACCTCCGACGATGACGAGGAGGTCATCGACGAGTTCGGAGACGAAGATGACATGGAGGATGTCACCGATGAGTTCCCCGATGACGACGACGAGGAGTAGTGTTCGTCTGTTTTCTGTTTTTAATAAAAGAATTTGTATTTCGGCGACACTGCGGCGCGCTAGCGCGTCTGTTTTCTGTTTTTAATAAAAGTTATCAAATTAGATATTTTATCTCACAAGGTTTTGAGACATTTAAGTACCCTTCTGTTTTCCATGTTTTTCACTCGTTTTCTCAAATATTTTGCAAAGGAGTTAGTCTTAAACACATCAGAGATAATATAATTCACATGATCCATTCAACAAAGTTTGGTACAATAAATTATTACACATCAATTCTTCCCTTGTGTTCCTGCTTTCTTACGATTGTGCCGTATCCATGGAGCAACCTCGTCATTTAACTTAATGCTTGGGTCAGTGTTCACTTTGAAGGGCGGAATTTCACAAAACATATTATAATGTTCTGACATGTCTGTCTTGTCCTCCACTCCCACGATGTTTCTTTTCCCTGAAAGAACAATGTGGCGCTTTGGATCATCGCATGATGTACTAATCGTTTTCTTATCTTTCCGTTTCCTAGGTTTGCTACTCATGTCCTTCAAATAGAAAAATTGAGCGACATATTTGGCTAGGACGAATGGTTCGTCAAGGTAACCAAGATTGTTGAAATCCACCATTGTCATTCCGTATTGCTCGTCCACCTTTACCCCACCTCCTGTTAGCTTGAACCATTTGCACCAGAAATAAGGGACCATAAAGGAGGGTCCATAGTCAAGTTCCCATATCTCCTCTATGTAACCATAATATGTGACCTTTTGCCCATTCTCGGTTGCTGCATCAAAGCGGACACCACTGTTTTGGTTGGTGCTCTTTTTTATCTTGGGAGATGGTGTAAAATGTATTCCCATTAATCTCATACCCTTGGAAAGTCGTTATAGTCGAAGATGGTGTCTTGGCCAACATGTACAGCTGATCTCCAACATCATTGTCATTCATTAAATGTTTTCGCAACCAACTGCCGAAAGTCTCCATGTGGGCCTTTCTAATCCATGATTCAGGCTTCCCCGGGTTGTCCGAGCGTAAAATATTCTTGTGTTGCTCGAAGTACGGAGCCACCAAGCTCGAATTTTGCAGAACTGTGTGGTGTGCTTCAGTCATAGAATGACCGTCCATACATATTGTTGATTTCCTTCCGATCGTGCCTTTTCCACTTAGTCTCCCCTCGTGCCGCGATTGAGGAATACCAATCGGCTTAAGGTTAGGAACATAGTCAATACAGAACTCAATTACCTCCTCATTTCCATAGCCCTTTACGATGCTTCCTTCTGGCCTAGTACGGTTACGAACATATTTCTTTAATACTCCCATAAACCTCTCAAAGGGGAACATATTGTGTAGAAATTCAGGACCGAGAATGGAAATCTCTTCAACTAGGTGGACCAGGAGGTGCGTCATAATATTGAAGAAGGATGGTGGGAACACCAAATCGAAACTAACAAGACAGTGGACCACATCGTTTTGTAACCGTGGTAGATCTTCTGGACTGATTACCTTCTGAGAGATTGCATTGAGGAATGCACATAGCTTCACAATGGCTACTCGAACCTTTTACGGTAGGAGCCCCCTCAAAGCAATCGGAAGCAATTGCGTCATAATCACGTGGCAGTCGTAAGACTTAAGGTTTTGGAACTTTTTGTCCGCCATGTTTATTATTCCCTTTATATTCGACGAGAAGCCAGACGGGACCTTGATACTGCTCAGGCATTCAATAAAAATTACCTTCTCTTCTTTGGTAA
This sequence comes from Alopecurus myosuroides, assembly GCA_028641055.1. Classification (NCBI taxonomy): domain Eukaryota; kingdom Viridiplantae; phylum Streptophyta; class Magnoliopsida; order Poales; family Poaceae; genus Alopecurus; species Alopecurus myosuroides. The sequence goes on from CM054057.1 coordinate 744,486,089, forward strand.
GAGAGTAGCTGGCACGACCTTGAAACCATTCCGGATGCCGGTCAACTGGGTCTTTCAAAAGTTGCTGGTCCTGCCGTGCTTCCTTTATATCATTTGTCTTCCCATCCACGCCCAAGAAGCTTAGCAGGTTCACGCAAATATTCTTCGTAACATGCATCATGTCGATTGGAGAGCGGACATCTAGGACTTTCCAATACTGTATCTCCCAAAATATTGATTTCTTCTTCCACATGGGTGCGTGCCCGTCAACTTCCAGCGGAACTGATTGTCCGCCAGGACCCTTTCCAAAGACGACTTTCAAATCCTTGACCATATAAAATATCTCAGCACCAGTACGTTCCGCAGGCTTCAGCCGGTGATCTGCCTTGCCGTTGAAATGCTTGCCTTTCTTTCTTACGTTATGATTTCGGGGAAGAAATCGACGATGACCCAGGTACACGTTCTTCCTACAATTATCCAAAAATACACTTTCAGTCTCATGTAAGCAGTGCGTGCATGCTTTGTATCCCTTATTTGTCTGTCCCGACAGGTTACTGAGAGCAGGCCAATCGTTGATGGTTACAAAAAGCAACGCTCGTAGGTCAAATTCCTCTTTTTTGTGCTCATCCCACACACGTACACCAGGTCTGCCCCACAACTGCAAACGTTCATCAACTAATGGCCTTAGGTACACATCGATGTCGTTGCCGGGTTGCTTCGGACCTTGGATAAGCACTGGCATCATAATGAACTTCCGCTTCATGCACAACCAAGGAGGAAGGTTGTAGATGCTTAGAGTCACGGGCCAGGTGCTATGGCTGGAGCTCTGCTCGCCAAAAGGATTCATGCCATCAGTACTTAGACCAAATCTTATGTTCCTTGCGCCAGCTGCAAAATCTTTGAACTCTCTGTCGATCTTTCTCCATTGCGTTCCATCAGCGGGGTGTCTCAACTCCCCGTCGGACTTACGGTCCTCTTTGTGCCATCGCAACAACTTGGCATGCTCTTTGTTCCTGAACAGACGTTTCAACCGTGGTATTATAGGAGCATACCACATCACCTTGGCGGGAACCCTCTTCTTGGGTTTCTCGCCCTCAACATCGTCACCAGGGTCATCGCCTCTGATCTTATAACGCAATGCAGTGCATACAGGGCAGTCATTCAAATTCTCGTATTCACCGCGATAGAGGATGCAGTCGTTAATGCATGCATGTATCTTCAGAACCTCTAAACCTAGAGGGAAGACAACCTTCTGTGCTTCGTACGTACTGGCGGGCAACTCGTTATTCTTCGGATACCTATTCTTCAACATTTTCAGCAAATTTTCAAATGATGAGTCAGCTACACCTTCCCGTGCCTTCCATTTCAGCAAATCCAGTGTGCAGCCCAGCTTTTTCAGACTATTATCGCATCCTGGGTACGGCGACTTTGTGTGATCCTCTAACATGCGATCCAAATTCTCCCTCTCCTTGTCAGTTTTGCAGCGTCTCCGTGCATTAGCAATGGTCCGACCAAGATCATCAGCGGGCTCATCATGTGCCTCTTCTTCACCTTCACCAAACCCTTCCCCACCTTCAGCATCATCCTCCACGAAACTATCACTGAAAGCCTCATGATAGTTGACATCGATATCAGCCCCTTCTTCATCTTCTTCCATTCTAACCCCTCTTTCTCCATGCTTGGTCCAACAATTATAGCTTGGCATGAAACCGTGCCGAAGCAGGTGCATGTGAACGACTCTTGAGGAGGAGTAACCCTTCTGATTCTTAAATTCAGCACATGGACAGATGATAAAACCTCGGTGCTTGTTCGCATTTGCCACTACGAGGAAATCTTTCAAACCCGTAGTGAACTCGCCCGAAAGTCGGTTACCGTACATCCATTGCCGATTCATCTGCATTATTATTATATAAAGTATATAATTAAACGTCATGCATTTGTTAAACTAACTAGCTATAAATAATACAAAGCATGAAAGTTTCAAGTTGCTAACTGCGATCGCGGAGGAAAAATAAATGACAAAGCTCAAGTGTGGCTCGGACACTTCATATCATGTGTGTTTCATGCTCTCGGGCATTTCATCGAACACCTTGTGTGCATAGGAGGAACCAAAGGCAAACCCACCACCCCCTTGTAAAACAAAAGAATAGAAGTGGCATCAAATGTGGCTAAGTGCAGTGAGATGAGTCCTATATAGGGATGGGCCTTTAGTCCCGGTTGGCCTGGCCAACCGCGACTAAAGGCCTTCGGGCCAGCCTGAGGACCTTTAGTCCCGGTTGGCCAGGCCAACCGCGACTAAAGGCCCTCCCGTCCACCAGCTGTGGACCGGGCGCGCTGGGCCCAGACAGTTGGTCGCGGGTCTCCTCCCGAACCGCGACTAAAGACCCCTTTGGTCGCGGTTCGATTATTTTGGGGACTAATGGGGGCGTATGGAAGGCCTATTTTCTACCAGTGTAAGTGTTACATTGTAAGATCAGTAATGCTTCTATTTTGCTATCTCCTACCCAGGACCAAGCAGTTTCCTTAGGCATCCGACTCTTCTTCTTTGCTGCTGGATTCCTCGGGACTTGGCGGGATTGCCTCCTCGGGAAGAATGTGGAGATGTTCACCATGTTGGCGATCTTGGTGGCGTGACCTTTGATTTCATCAAAGATGCTGGTACGCTGTGAATCCGTGTATCCTTGCGGGATGCCGGACACCACGCGCCAAGATTTGGCGGTGCGGTAGTGCATACGCATGAGCCCAAGGGCCATGCGTGAACCACCACGATCCGCGGAGCGGAGCCACGATTCCTTGCGGTTCGGCAGCTCCACAATAGCCTCATGAAGTTTGGTGACTTCCGAGAGCTCCCCAGATTTTTTGGGAATGTACTTGTTAATAAGTAGCATTCCCGCGACCTTGAGCGCGGTGAAGAGTTTCCCGAAGGCCCGGATTCAATCAATCCGGGTAAGCTGGGGGCTACCTTCTATTTCAATCAACAAGACAAATGTTAGGAAAAACAGATGAAGGGAAACATGGAAAATCCGGTAGAAGACAAATTACTTACTGAGAATCCGATCCATCTCGGTGCCTTCTTCCAGGCGCTGGTTCAGGGCGTTCTCCAGTTCCCTGATTGTAGACTTGTCTTTCTCGGCCTGGTTGGAGGCCTTAGATCCGGCAATGCCAATAGCTAGTTGGCTGGCCTCCAGGTCCTTCTGGAGCTTCATAGTCAGCTTGTGAAGATCCAGGTTCTCGCGGCGGAGGTTCTCGGCGTTGCGGGCATCTTCAGCAATTTGTTTGGCTTTCGCCAAAGAAGCTGAAAAGCAAGTAAAGGATGAGTTAAAAACTCGGAAAACTACTTAGAAAAAATCACAACTGAAAGCAGAGAAATATTTCACCTGCTGATTCACTCAGCTGTTGCTGAATGGATGCCAGATCCGCCTCCTTATCTTCAAGAATTTTAAGAAGGGTTTTCACCTCCTTGTTCTTGATGGTAAGTTTATTGAAAACTTCCATGTTGATGTTTTCAGCAGTTTGCTGAAACACGGAAAAGAGACAAAAAAATGCTCAAGTTAAAAACAAGCATAACAATGAAAAAAGCATTAAGACAAAAGTATGCATTTGACTTATTGCTTGGGGGATAGAGATATTACCTGGCTCATCTTGGTTAGGTTTGCCAAGTTTTCATTGAATTCTTTTGCATAGTCTGCAAAAAGAATCCCAACATGGAAAAGGCCGTCCTGGATGACCTGCCGAGGTGAAAATACGAAGTTATTCCTTACAATAAGCCCTCCTTGTGGCCAAGGATGGATTAGAGGTGCTGGAGCGAAGAATTTGGTATCCCATGGATGAATGTATCCATGTTCGTCAAACGGTTCTTCCTTTACCTTAAAATCCTTCTCAAAAGTCGGAATGGGTTCCTTCTCAGTTGTACGAGAAGGGCCACTCATTTCCGGCACCGCCCTTTCCCTTGCATACGTCTCGAACGCAATGGGCTGGCTAGTCGGCAGGGGATACTTTTCCTCCCTTGCAGATTGGTTTTCTGCTACTAGGACAGCTGGGGTAGCAGGAGCTACAGCAGGGGATGGGTGCACCCCTTTGCCAGCAGCTGTCTTATGTCTCTTCAGTTTCTTTGGCTTCAGAGAAGTAGGAGCAAGGCTGAAAAAGAAAGGAAGTGAATGAAATTCCAAGAAATTTGTTTTCCGAGAAAGTAAAACGACTCCTTCGACCAAAAGCAGAGAAAACAAAAACCCAGAAGTTTACCTAGAAGTAGCGACGGGAATTCCATCAATTTCCACCACCTCTTCAGCAGTTGATGACTTCTTGTGTTTCCGACCACCAGAAAACTTGGCACGCATTGCGTCCAGTGCGGCATTGGTTGCAAGATCTTTTATGGTGAGGTCCATAGACTATGGGAAAAAGGTGATATCCGACTAAGTTAGGAAAACTGAGAAAGACAAAATCGGAGATATTGCCACAAGAGTAAAGAATATTACCTTTGGAACCGGGTTTCCTTCATGGTACATATCTCGGCTTTCTTCATATTGGTCGCGTGTGGCGACCAAATGATTAACCCGCTTCTTGAAGTCCCTCTTCGAGAAATCCTTGTCCGTTCCCCTCATTGTATGTTCCGGGCCATTGTATTCACACAAAATCCGGGTTCAATGCGCCAGAGGCTGGATGCGTCTTCTGAACCAACACAAAACGGTGTCGGTTCTAGTAAGAGGAGGTTTGGAAGAGACGAGTTTGGCGATGCGCCGTTTGATTTTCGTCAAATCATCCGGCAGAGTCTGAATTGCCTCCACAACCCAGTTGTCCTGGGGAGTGGCAGCGCAGTTGGAGAAACGTGGAATCCCCGTTTCCTTTCGAGGAAACGGGATGTCTTGGTGGTAGAAGAAGGAACCCGTCCAAAACTTGACGGATTCCGATGTTTTTATCTTGGGGAACCAATCCTCCCTAAATCTACGTAGGGTAAAGGATATGGTCCCGCAAGTCGGGAGTGCACCCTCAGAGGGGTTTCGCTTAACTCCGAAACAATACTGCCAAAAATCTAACCTAGGCTCTAATCCTAGATACCCTTCAAAGAGGGCATGGAACCCGGCTAGATAGAGAATGGAGTTTGGTGGCAGGTTGTCGGGTTGTATGTTGTAGTGGTTAAGAACCTGGAGAAAGAAGGCAGAAGGTGGAATTCCCATACATCGAGAAAGATGCGAGGTTAGGAGAACCCTTCACTAGTGGAAAGCGAGGCTTTTACCCACTGGAGAGCACCCTTTTCGCCCCGGATCAGCCACCACCCGGTGCAAAAGACTGCAGAGGTGGCGCCGGGGCGAGCATGGCGCATGGTGTTGGGGTAATTTGCCCCGGTTGGTGGCTCCAACCGAGGCTAAAGGCCCTCGACAAGCAGGACGATGGCGGTCGCTTCTTTGGGGGGTCTTTTGCCCCGGTTGGTGGCTCCAACTGGGTCAAATGAGCCCCACCTAGATGAAATATGGTTTCTTTATTTCTATATTGCTGTTTAATAGAATTATTTTTTTCTTCAAATCCAATTTTTTTTTCTTTTTTTTATAAACACTACATGACAGCGTTCTCCACTCCTCATTCCACTCACCTTTTTGGTATGGTGTGCTCACTTATTTTTGGCATCCGGGTGATTTGTATTCGGTCAATGAACCTTCGATCAAGGGGGGATGTAGAACAAAACAATCGGTATAGCCATTATACAACCCGACCGTGGCTATTGAGTGCATATATGCATATCAAAAAACGGTCGGGCGTATGATGGCGAATCCGGATGATTTGTATTTCGTCGATGAACTGAATGATGTATCAAACCTTAAAGGGGTATGTAGAACAAAATAAATCGGTATCGCCATCATACAGCCCTGCCGTGGCTACTGAGTGCATATATGCATACCAAATGCACGGTAGGACGTATGATGGCAAATCCGGGTGATTTGTATTTGGTCGATGCACTGAATTATGTATCAAACCTTAAAGGGGGGATGTAGAACAAAACAATCGGTATCGCCATCATACAGCCCTTTCGTGGCTACTGAGTGCATATATGCATACCAAATGCACGGCAGGACGTATGATGGCCAATCCGGATGATTTGTATTTGGTCGATGAACTGAATGATGTATCAAACCTTAAAGGGAGGATGTAGAACAAAACAATTGGTATCGCTAGCATGCAGCCCTGCCGTGGCTACGGAGTGCATATATGCATACCAAATGCACGGTAGGACGTATGCTGGCGAATCCAGATGATTTGTATTTGGTCGATGAACTGACTGGTGTATGAAGGTGGTCTATATATAGGGTTCTCTGGCTCACAAAGTGTTGTGCTAGGGTTTTGATCCAACGGTTAAGAAACGTCCCTGATCCAACGGCTCACAACCGCTCGAAAGAAACACACCTCTGATCCAACGACTCACAAGCGCTTGAAAGAAGCACATGATCTGTGTGATTCTTTGTGATTGGTCGCACCGAAACCGTAACCCTTTAGCCCCGGTTGGTAAAACGGGCCGGGACTAAAGGGGTATGTTTCTTCTCACTATATATATGTATGCATGCATTGCCACCATTGGCATAAACACATATAAACTCCCCACTCTCCCATGGCTTCTACCGTACCCACTCTAACCTTCCTGCAGGCGGAGGCACTTTCCGCCTCGAACTACCCCTGCCCGCCCGGCTACAGCGTCCCCGCCGGCTGGATGCTGAGCGCCGAAGGAGTGCCGGTCCCTCCTGTTCCTCAAGGTGTGGCGCGTCGGACGGCCATCACGAACCACTACTACCACGAGCTCACGCCGGAGCAGCGGAGGAATCCAAGTTGGAATCCCGACTACCGCCCTACTTGGGACGCCTTCTTCATTAATCGACGTGAGAGTGCGCTCGCCGGGTACGAGGAGAACGGCCCTCCTCCTTCGAACTTCAACGAGACCGGTCATCAGCTGTTGTGGGGCGGCGGACAGACTCTTCAGAGTGTAATGAACTACATCAGGGCTGGCGATAACCCCCGCCTGCACTACCCTCACGCGCAGTCCTGGGGTCGTGATCCTCCGAGGGAGTCCAGAGCACCGTCCGACGATAGTTACGACGACGGCGGCGACTACGACTTTACGAGGGGAGTATAGGCAGGAGTATATAGTAGAGGAGTCGATGATCGATGCACTCTTGCCATTATGTACTTCCTTGTTTATTTAGATATATGCTCTCCATTTAGGTTTAGATCCAATCTTACCATTATGTGTACTGTGCCTTGTTTATCTATCGAAATGTCCCCCCTCCCTAACGTGAGTCGTTGGATGAGGGGTGTGTTTCTTTCTGGCGTCTGAATCCCACCAATCAGGAAGAATCACATGGAAAACAGAAAACAGACGCGCTAGCGCGCCGCAGTTTCCCGGAATACCACAAATTCTTTTATTAAAAACAGAAAACAGACGAACACTACTCCTCGTCATCGTCGGGGAACTCGTCGGTGACCTCCTCCTGGTCGTCGTCGTCGGCGAACTCGTCGGTGACCTCCTCGTCATCGTCGGAGGTGCATGATGGTATGTCCGAGATAGGCCCCTACCTCGGATCGTCAGAGGCACAGACTTCGCCCGCGTGGTCGGCCTGACGGAACTCTTGCAGCGCCTTCGTCCTCGCCTCCTGAGCGGCATTTAACGCGAGGTGGCGTTCGAGGCGCCGCTCCGCCCGCTCAGCCGCGTGGGTCTGCCAAATCTCCTCGTCGACGCTCTCCTCCCCCGGCTTGTTCCGGTAATTCTCGCAGACCACGTGGTTGTCCCTGGCGTCGACTAGGCCCTGAAACGCGCGGTGCCTGAGGTGGCGGTGGTTGGCGGTAGTGATGATCTGCGGCGTCGGCGCCCTGGCCTCCGCTTCCCAGAGGGTGTTGCAGTCGTTGAAGTTCATCAGCGACCGCGGGCGGTTGAGGCGCCAGGCCGCCTCGTCCCAGGTGGGCGGCCTCCGCCGCCGTCGCAATGGAGCCAAGGGGGATGCGGTTGTCCCCGCAGCGGATATGCGCAGTTAACATTCCGTTCTACCGTGCTCGGACGCCGCGGAAGCTGGTGGTGTTGTTCCTTCTCGAAGGCATGGTGGCGGTGCGACGGTGCGTGGACAGGAGAAGACGCTCGAGGTGCGGCAGTTTATACCGCGCGCTCATGGCCAGGTGTGACAACTCCCACGCCATATGTCACAACTCCCGCGCCACGCGGCAGGACTCCCACGCCACGAGGCACAACTCCCACGCCTCACTTTTCATAATTATTTTTTAAAACAAATTTTGTATTTGGAATCTTTACGCAATTTTAAACACTTCTCATAATGAAAGTTTCTTAAAATTCAAAACCATCTGTAAACTAGGTTTTAAAAAATGTTTGCAATTTCAAAAATTGTTACTAGTTTAAATAGTTAGAATCATTAATTTTTTAAATAGAAAATGTGTTTGAAATCTTTGTCCAATTTTAAACACATTTCTTATTGAAACTTTCTCCTAATTCGAAATCATTTGAATGTAACTGAAAAAACATTTTGAAAATGTATTTAAACGGGGCAGCGGGAAAAAATGGCGACAGGTAGGCAAAAAACAAAATTTTGGGGCTTTTGCCCCGGTTCGTATTACCAACTGGGGCAAAAGGCAGGGAGGTGGGTGGCCAAGCGAGGGCCCACACCCCCCCTTTTGCCCGGTTGGTAATACGAACCGGGGCAAAAGACCCCCCTTTTGCCCCGGTTGGTGTTACCAACCGGGGCAAAAGCCCTCCAAGTATATAACCCCGGGCGGAGGAACCGCCCGGGGCAAACCCTCAGAAGACACAGATTTCGCTAAGTCCCCGGCGCCGAATTCCTCTCCGACACTGTCAGGCTGCCGGATTTCCGCGCCGCCGGAGAGAGCTCCACCGCCTCGCGCCTTTCCCCTCGCCCCCGAGCCCACGCCCGCGCCTTATAGCTCGCCGCCGGCATCCTCGTCGCCATTCGACTCGCCTCCAAGCCCTCGAGGTACTTCTCGCCGTAGTGCACCGCCGTATCAAAATACTTAGGAATTTTAGTACTTAGGAATTTTAGTATACTTAGGAATTTTTAGGAATTTTAGTACTTAGGAATTTTAGTATACTTAGGATTTTTTGGGAATTTTAGTACTTAGGAATTTTAGTATACTTAGGAATTTTAGTACTTAGGAATTTTAGTATACTTAGGAATTTTTAGGAATTTTAGTACTTACGAATTTTAGTACTTACGAATTTTAGTATACTCATGACATGTTCAAATAAAAATATAAGATGTTTTAGCATTTTGTAGATATAATGTATCTAGACATGTTTTAGTGTGTAGATTCATATGCATCTTACACTAAAACATGTCTAGGTACGTATTGTCTAGGAAATGCTAGCTAAAATATCTTATATTTTGATACGGAGGGAGTACTTTTTTTTACGGAAATTAGCTATATATCTAGAGGGAACCGAGGGGAACCGAGAGGGAACCGAGACGAACACTACGCGTCAGAGTACTACAGTCCTAGGCAGGAGTATAACTAGCAGATCATATCCACTCTTTCCTAGTAAACTTGCGACTCGAATGGTGCTTAACAGCATTAATTCCAGATTATCCATGTCATGTGTGAAAATGTTAAAAATCTCTTCCTCTTCTTCTTCATCTGATGGCGTCTGAATCCCACCAATCAAGAAGAAGATGGAGAGATCTGCAATGTTTTCACACTTGATATGGATAATCTGGGATGCTACATCTGTTATGTCCCGTTCGAGTCGCAACTTTACTCCGCAAGACTCGATCTGATCTGCTAGTCATACTCCTTACTAAAGTTTACTTTTGTGATTATTTTTTACCGGAATATTATTTTTCAAGAGAATTTATAACTTAGTAAAGTATTTTATCTTCCATTTGTATTAGTTGAGCTATGGACGACAGAGAGGGTGAAGAATAGGTGTTCGCGATCATAGAAGAAGGTACACTCCCCGGTGGACCCAATGACGACGGGAGAGGTGATCAAGACGACGGCTCACAGTACCTAGATGAATCAGGTCAGTGAATGGAGGAAGACGAGCAATTTCAAGGAACAGATCATGCGGAACCGGAGAAAACAAATGATGAACAAGCCTTAGCGAAGGCTGCATCGACATCGTCTAGCAAGAGGTCGAAACGAGGCCCGGCCCAAGAGATGAGCTCGAAAGAGAAACTGGTAATCGACGAAGTCTATCGAACCGGCCAACCTGCTTGGCCCGCCAAGACAGCAGCAAAGTTTACAAGCCAATGTGGAGTTATTGTTAGGGACATGATCCCTATAAGTATTGAAGAATGGATTGAGCCATCAAAGGACGAAGACGATCCTGGACGAATGGCAGTTTCTTTTGTCACAGACCGGTCCAAACAACTCTTGTTCGAGAAGCTGATGAGCCATTTCAAGCTTCCACAATGTGATGATGATGATGAAGAGGATGACGAGACGACACATCAGGAACTGCAAGACGCAGTGAAGCACTAGGCTCCGAAGAAGATGGCCAAGGCTTTCAATGCTTACAAGAAAAGATTATGGAAAGAATATCAGAAGAAAAAAGAAGTCCCAAAATTCGAGGGGCCACTTGAGAAGCAGAAGGTACACTGGCCAGCATTTCTAGCGTACAAGCAATCAGAAAAGGTGAAGTTGAGGTCAGCCAAGAATGCGGAAAATGCCAAGAGGAAGAAATATCACCATAAGATGGGTTCAGGTGGCTACAGAGTTGCAGTGCCTAAGTTTTACGCACTCGAGGCAGAGCTGCGAGAGAAGGGGATCACTCCAGGTACTTAGAATTTTCCCCAGAGGTCAAGGAATTGGTTGCTTGGGCATGGGGCGACGTTTGACGAACAAGGGCACCTTATTATGACCGAAAAAATAAAGGTCCCCTTTGCGGCACTTGAGAAAGTGTTCAAGGAGGTTAGAGAGGGAGAGTTCAAGCCAGATCGAGAGAATGACGAGCTTACAAAGGCCCTCGGGAATGCAGAACATGGCGGCTGGACACGAGGCAAAGGACGATATCCATGGTGCTTTGGCTTCGGGCTTGAAGATTGTCTCTTTCCATATAGAAGCCGAGCGAGAGGACAGATCAAGAAGGATGCAGCGGTCGTAGAACGGGTTGGTGCCTTAGAAGCCGTAGTGATGAAGCAACAACTACGGCTTGATGAGCTTACTAGCCGGCCCTCCCAGACGCAAGAACTAGTACATTCGAGGAAACAACACCATCTCAACGCCGGAGCAGCGTGGCTTCAACGGAGGTACTAGCTTCCGCTGTAGTTCTGCTTGTTGATGCCCCTCCACAGACGGAGGCCGTGGATGCAATCAATTAGAAGTCAAGCTGTGCTCTATACGTGTCGGTCTCAAACATATCCATCAAGGTGGCAGACGGCTACGCTTTACCTTGTGTAGAGGGAGCGAACTCGCATGGCCGTCCGGTTACACCTGGCTATGCTCGTGTCGGCGTTGATGATGTTCAGCCTGATTGGAGGATATTGCGGCTAGACATCCCCGGAGGTGACGGGGAAGAGACACTTGGAGAGGCCGTCAATTCAATCATTCAATGGAAAAAGAGTGGCATAGTGTTTCCCACACGCAGTCCATCGCCGCCACCACCGCCACCTTCTCCTAGACGCAGTCCACCGCCAACACAAGCAGCTACTTCTCCAAGAAGCAGTCCACCGCCGCCACCTTCTCCGAGACGTAGTCCACCGCCGCCATCACCGCCACCTAGTTCTCCGGGACACAGCCTGGCTCGATCATCGCCAGCACACGTCGACGCCATGGACGTCAGCAGCCCGAGTCCGGCTCGATCTCTGATGCCTGAGCCGACTCCGCCGCCCACCAAGTCCTCTAAGCGGAAGGCTGCTGCCTCTAAGTCTTCCCCGAAGAAGAAACCTCCTAAGAAGAAGAAAGCCAAGAAGCTGCCAGAAGTGTTCCCTTACCATAAGACTGACCAGGAGATAGACGAATGGGTGACTGCGGACACGAAACGTCAGATGGATTCGTGGGGAAATAGAACCCCGGAGCCGCCAAAGGAACCAATAGATCCGGCTGTAAAGAAGCACTTCAAGAATATGCTGGAAATGTCGTCCCAAGTTTAGATGAATCTGCCATCTGACTATGAAGCCAAGAAGGCGGGGAGAACAATTGCCCAGCTCTGGAACCAGTCAAAACAATCGGTCCCCCCGCTCAAGGTGTCAGACACTGCACAGGCTCAAGTTGATATGGAAGGAGCTGAGAGGTTTGCCAGAGACGCTGGTATAACAGTTGAGCAACTCCTAGGCCATTCCGACGACTTCGAAAAGGCTGAATTGGCATGGCAATATAAGTGGGGGAAGTCTCTCGTCAAACCTGATCAGCTGGGCTCTATGACAACATTGAAGCGCCAACTGCGTACGTGGTATATCCAAAGCGCACGAGATGGGCTAGACCAAGTCATGGTGAAAATTAGACAACAGGATTACTTCCGCGATGACTCGATGTATATTGATTTTGAAGATCTTTATTTCTTATATAATTTAGACGCCCTCGACAAATCGATCATCAACACCTATTGTTTGTAAGTATCTCCCTCAGCTAGTTCGATCATTATTGCTTCTTATATATATATTATATCCTCACTGCACGATATATATTATGCAGGAAGAAGATTCTGGAATGTAATGGAAACGGTGGCGTTGGGTTCATTGACCCATATGTCGTCAATGATATCGTTTTAAAGTTACACGCTAAAGATACGGAGGATAACCTAGTTATGTTTTTGAGGAATCAATCTCACTGTAGTGAAATACGATTTCCTTACAGACATAAGTGAGTGTTTATTGTCTTATGCATATTCCTTCACATTTCTATTTCGCTAAGTCGGTGTTAATTAAGTGTAATTGATGAGTTAATCGTCTGTGCAGATGTCACTGGATTCTTTTCGACATTCACGTTAACAGCGGAATAGTTGATCTCACGGACTCTATGGATAAAGAGAAAGAGGAGTATCGGACCATTATGTCAATGCTCACAAAGTACGTTCAATCGTTGTCGCTCTACACCGTCCCCTTTTGTTCAAATCATTATCGTACGATGACCCATAATTTTATTTTTCCGGACATGGCTTGGAACCGGTTTAAGAAGGAACAACCCGGTTTAGCGGAGATGAATATGAGATTTGACAAACTCATCGTAAGTAGTACTTGCTACATTCACGCATCTCTCTTTAATTCCTTGATCATTATTTGAATCAATTATATTTCTCGTAAATGTCCCTCAGCAACCAGAGGGAACAAATTTATGTGGCTTCTATGTCATGGAGAACATACGGATAATCGTGAATGAGCGGTTAGGAAGAAAACTAAATATAAGGCTCCACGATCTCCAGAGGAAGCTCCTACCGGCAGACTCCTTACAAGCACTTTAAGAGGAATGGGCGGGTTTTCTGCTAAAGGCGATCGTATCTGAAAATGGAAGATTGCATTGTTAAGTATAAACAATGATCTGCATGTAATGATCTCTCAATGTGTATAACTCTTTTCGGATGTAATGATCTAATTGAGATAAGTGAAATTATATTTTGATGATATCAATGCATGCAATGATTTTTATGATGATTACTATCGATGCGCAAAAAATATGTTGTTAAGAGCCTCACCGAAAAAACAGCACAGAAAAACAGCCCAAAAAGAAACATGCCAAAGCTCTGCCGCGGCAGAGAAACAACCAAAAACTCTACCGCGGAAGGATACCTTTTGCCCCGGTTGGTGTTACCAACCGGGGTAAAAGGTGGGTGCCTGCACGCTACGCAGAGCTCACGTGGGGCACGCCTTTTACCCCGGTTGGTAACCCAACCGGGCCATAAGGGGGGCCTTTAGCCCGGGTTTGAGGAACCCGGTTGGGCAGCCGGGGCATTAGGCCCTTACCAACCGGGGCTAATGCCCTGTTCTCCACTAGTGCTTTCCCCGGCTTTGGGCAAGGGCTCGGAGTCGTCCTCGTCGTGTCGCCACTTCCCCTTCACAATCAGCCCCTCCTCTCGATTGTCGGAAGAAGGGAAGGGGCTAGGTTGCACCGGCTCCCGGATATCTCTCCTTCGTCTTCGGCTCCAGCGGCGGCCACCACAGCGGCGAGCTCCTCTCCGACGAGGAGGATCTTTTCTTCCGCCGTTTCGGGGGCGAATGGCGGAGGCGGCGCGGAAGAGGAGGCTGCCAGGTTCTCAGCCGCGAGAAGAGGATCCTCGCGGGCTTGGTCGCCGGTAATCTTCTCCGGCGTGCTCGTGGCAGCGCGGCTCAGAGAGTCGAGCTGCGGGTCGATGTCGTTGTTGATGTCGTCGATGTCGCGGGCGACGACGTTCTCCTCTGCGGCGCACGGTGAATCGCAGGATGCCATTTGCGGGCGGCGCCGAGAGGATTGAGAGCCTCCGATGGTAAGTTCTGGGGACGGTGCGGTGTGCATGGGCTCTGCTCGCACTAAGTCCTTAGCTCGGAAGCAATGGGCGCTTGAGGGCTTTGGAAAATGGAAGAGAGAGCAGAAGGGAAACCGGAGTGCCCGTGGTTGGCTATTTATAGCCGGAAATGCGTTACGATACGTGCTAACGGCTCTTTTGACCGTTAGATATGCGACGCGTGTCACGCCAGAAAATACGCGAAACGAGGAGGCGGAATGATAACTTCTATCTCCTTGTTTCACGCAAGAATCTGTCCGAGATACGTTTCAGGATTTGACTGAACCCAAACGTTCGTGATGTCAGCACGCTTTTATCACTGACGTCACGAGGTTCCTTCTCCACGAAGTCTCATGGAAGAAAAGCCGGATTCTGGAAAATCCGAGTTTTGGGTTACATGTTAAGAAACTCCTTCTCTACGTTCGTGAGAGGGAAAGCCAGACTTTTATGAAATTCGAGTTATGCATTATGGCATTTTGGGAAAAAGAAGAATCGAGACAAAGAGCCATTATTCCTCGGAGCGGAATGTGAGTTGACGAAAGGTGTCAGGATCAAGTCTCAATCCTTCTTGGGGGCTACTGTCGGATATATACTGACACTAGTGGAAACAGGGGCATTAGTCCCGGTTGGTAAGGCCCATTTGTCCCGGTTGTGCAACCGGGATGGGCCGGCCGGGACAAATGGCCCTCCCCCATTGGTCCCGGTTGTGCCAGGACCCGGGATGGTAGGGATGGCCCACGTGGCGAACATGGCCAAGGAGTTCGTCCCGGTTCGTTTTAGGAACCGGGATGGATACCTTTTCTGAAAAAACAAATATTCTGCCCACTTTGCCTGCCGCGGCAGGTTTTTTTTGTTTCAATTTTTTTGCCGCTGTCCCGCAATCCCCAACCGACCTCCCCTTCTCCAACCGCTTCCACTGGCCCACGTATTTAATTAAGCCCACTGGCCACATTTTGGTCAAAGGGTCGACTGGCCCGCGTCTTTTATTATAAGCCCACTGGCTACATTCGGTCAAAGGGGCCACCGGCCACGCGGGGTCAAAGGGGCCACTAGCCAGTGGCCTAGTGGCTGGCTCGCCCGGTCCCTTAAATTAAGACCACAGGGACGCGCGGTCAAAGGGCCCACTGGCCGCCTCGTCTTCCCGCGCCTCCACTTCCCCGCGCGCGCGTGGCCACGAACGGCACGCCTCGGCTCCCCCCCGCATTCATGGCCGCCTGCAACCGCCGCCACGTTCTGGCCGCCGGTTGGCATGCCAGCCCCCCCGGGTCTTTTTTAAAGGGCCCCCGCCGCCCGTACATCCCATTCACCCCGGCCGCGTCCCAGCCCACGCAACCCTAGCCGCCATGTCGCGTTGGTTCAATCGCCCCAGGAACGAGCACGAGGCCGGGTCCTCGAGCGGCGCCGTCCAGAGAGGCGCCGGCGTCCCCCGCGCGCCGGCGGAGGCCTTCGGCTTCGGCCCGGGAGGTGTCCACATTGGCGGGCAGCCGCGCGTCCCCGCTCCACCTCCAGCATCACGCGCGCCGCGCCGCCCCGCGCCGCGCCCAAGGGCAAGCGCTTCCGCCGGTACGTGGGGAAGGAGGAGGCCGAGTGGCACTGGGACCACGCCACGCCCGTGTGCTAGCCGGACGTCCACCTCCCGGACGGCTGGCACCTGAACCCGCAGCGCATCTCCGTGCCGCCGTCCCCGACCAACGAGGCCTTGCGCGAAGAGATCGACCGCCGGCGCGCTCCTGCCGGCCCACCTCCTCAGGGACCGCGCGTACGCGCGGAGCTCCCCCTACTGGGCCACCTGGTTCCAGCAGGAGCACGACCAGCGCCGTCGCTCCTACATCCCCACAGCCCAGGAGGTGAGCACCGCTGACTACCCGGCGCCACCGCCGGGCAGGGAGCCGGAGCTTTTGCTCCTGGAGGACATCGCCGAGAACATCGCCGAGGACGAGGACCCCGAGCTCCAGGCCAGCTTGGAGGAAGCCTACGAGGCCTCCCGCCGCTCCCTCGTCGAGGACGAGGTCAAGTGGTGGCACCAGGTCCTGGCCGCCGCTGCCGCCGACGGCGAAGCCATGCCGCCCCCTTCGGCGCCTGCCCCTTGGTGGCAGACAATGAACGCCGAGCTGAAGGCGTCCGAGGACCAGCCGCCGCCACAGCCGCTGCCCCCCGGCCTGGAGTACGGGATGACCTGGGCCTGGACCGGCGGCGTATGGTCGCCGGAGGAGCTGCCGCCACCGCCGCCGCAGCCGGAGGAGCTGCCCCCGCCGCCGCCGCACGCGCCCCCGATGCCTCCGCAGCCACCGGCGGGCCCGCCCCAGCTGCCTGCCCACCTGTGGCAGGCACCCCCTACCACTGCATCTCCTCCGATGAGGAGGATTAGGCCGGCGCCGGTGCGCCCCCCCAAAATAGACTAAGCTACCCACCACCCCCCCAAGAAACGGCGGGCCGCCTGTGGCCATGCCGTCGCCCCCAATATGTAAGCACGGGCGGCCGCCTGTGACCGCGCCGCCCCCCTATGTAAGCACAACCCTCGGGCCTTTTTTAATATATATTTGTGTCGAAACAACGTGTCCCCAGTTCAACCCCGCCGGCGGAACCAGCGCCGGCGGGATCTTCCTACCCGTTCCCGCGCCGGCACGGCTTCGCCAAGGCATGTCCGCTGTCCTGGGTGGTCGCTCGGACTGGAGAGAGGGCCGAGATATTTATACAACTGGGCCTCTAGTCCTGACCCGTGCCACCAACCGGGACTAGAGCCCCTTTGGTCCCGGTTGGTACCACGGGCCGGGACCAAAACTTATTTCGAATTTTGGTGGCACCCTGCGCGCCCAAAAAATTTTAGCGCCAAAATTTGAAAATTGTTTAAGTTTGCACATTAACAACTTCTATATACTTTCGAATTTGACAAAAATTTCAACATGAAAAATGCTAGAATTTGCATAACTAATTCAAATCCATTTTTCGTTTAACTAAATAATTACTTTGTTGAACTCCAAGGTAGTTAGCTTGTTCTTCAATGTTGAAGAAGGATGGTGGGAACACCAACTCAAAACTAACAAGACACTGGACCACATCCCTCTGTAATCTTGTCAGAATTTCTGGATCGATTACCTTCTGAGATATTGCGTTCATGAATGCACATAGCTTCACAATGGGTACTCGAACATTTTCCGGTAGAAGCCCCCTCAATGCAATCGGAAGCAACTGCGTCATAATCACGTGGCAGTCATGAGACTTCAGATTTTTGAATTTTTTCTCTGCCATGTTTATAATCCCCTTTATATTCGACGAGAAGCCAGACGGAACCTTGATACTGTAAAGGACTTCAAAGAATATTTCCTTCTCTGCTTTAGTAAGAGCGTAGCTGCTTAAGTAATGGCGCCCTGTATCTGTGTGCTTGTTGCTTGGGTCTTTCATACGTTGCTGGTCCTCCCGTGCTTCCGGCGTATCTTTGGACTTCCCATACACGCCCAGGAAGCATAGAAGATTGACACAAAGATTCTTTGTCACGTGCATCACGTCGATCGAAGACCGGACCTCTAAAACTTTCCAATAGGGTAGCTCCCAAAATATATAGATTTCTTCTTCCATGGGTGCGCGCTTATCAGGGCCGTACGGAACTGGTTGGCTGCCAGCAGCCTTACCAAAGATTACTTCTAGGTCCTTAACCATATCGAATATATCATTACCACTACGGAGCTCAGGCTTTTTCCGGTTATCTGCCTCACCTCTGAAATGGTTCCCTCCTTTCTTTCTTACGGGATGCTTGATCGGAAGAAATCTACGATGCCCCAGGTATACAACCTTTTTTACATTTATCCAAAAAAACACTGTCAGTCTTATCTAAACAGTGTGTGCATGCATTGTATCCCTTGTTTGTATGTCCGGAAATGTTACTAAGAGCAGGCCAATCATTGATGGTTACGAAAAGCAACGCCCGTAGGTCAAATTGGTTTTGTTCGTTCTCATCCCACACACATACACCTGGTTTGCCCCACAATTGTAAGAGTTCTTCCACTAATGGCCTTAGATACACATCAATGTCGTTGCCAGGTTGCCTCGGGCCTTGGATGAAAACTGGCATCATAATGAACTTGCGCTTCATGCACAACCAAGGAGGAAGGTTGTACATACATAGAGTTACAGGCCAAGTGCTATGACTGGAGCTCTGCTCCCCAAAAGGATTAAAGCGATCTGTACTTAGACCAAACCATAAGTTTCTCGCCTCTCCTGCAAAGTTTGGGAAGTCTCTCTCGATCTTTCTCCACTGCGATCCATCGGCGGGGTGCCTCAACTTTCCGTCTTTCTTACGGTCTTCTTTGTGCCATCGCAATAACCTAGCATGCTCTTTGTTTCTAAACAGACGTTTCAGCCGTGGTATTATAGGAGCATACCACATCACCTTAGTAGGAACCCTCTTACGGGGGGGGGGGGGGGGGCTCGCCGTCAACATCACCAGGGTCATCTGCTCTGATCTTATACCGCAGTGCAGTGCATATCGGACATTCATCCAAATTCTCGTACTTCTCATCGCGGAAGAGGATGCAGTCATTAATGCATGCATGTATCTTCTGCACATCTAATCCTAGAGGGCAGAGAGCTTTCTTTCATTCGTACGTACTCTCAGGCAATTCGTTATCCTTTGGAAGTTTTGGCTTCATTAGTTGAAGTAAACTCTCAAATGCCTTGTCAGTCACACCGTTCTGTGCCTTCCATTTCAGCAACTCCAGTGTGGTACCGAGCTTTGTGCTACCATCTTCGCAATTTAGGTACAACAATTTTTTGTGATACTGTAACATGTTGTCCAGCTTCAACCTCTCCAATTTATTTTCACAGTCTTCCCTTGCATCAGCAATAACTCGGCCAAGATCATCATCAGGATCTTCTGATGCCTGTTCTTGATCACCTCCTTCTTCTCCATTCTCTTCCATTGCAGTATCGTCGTATTCAGGGAACAAAGGATCTTCTTCTTCTTCTTCATCGTCTTCCATCACAACCCCTCTTTCTCCATGCTTGGTCCAGCAATTATAGCTGGGCATGAAACCTCTCCGAAGTAGATGGACGTGAAGGATACTTTCGGAAGAGTGCTCTCTGACGTTCCGACAATCAACACATGGGCAACACATGAATCCATTATCTTTGTTTGCCTGAGCTACAACAAGAAATGCATTCAGGCCTGTCATATACTCGGAAGTGCGTCGGTCACCGTACATCCATCGCTGTCGTGCATCCATCTGCATCGTAAAATTAATGAAGTTTATCAAAAATACATTACAATAACATATTAATACAGAGATGACCACAGTACATCGACAAATACTACTTTTTTATGTATCAGTTACAGATGAAAAAGATAAGTTTGTTAACCTCGTTCGAAGATACCATTATTAGTGAGCTTATGTGTGGCTCGGGAATTTCGTCGAACACCTCGTGTGCATAGTAAAATAGAACACACTAACACCCACCTCTCTCACACCTCCAAGCAAAAAAAAAGATGGAAGGGTGGGGGGGCCGGGGCAGTATATATAGGGGAAGGGGGACATTGGTCCCGGTTCGTGGCCTGGACCGGGACAAATTCTCATGCGCGTGCCACGTGGCATGTGGCTAGGCATTGGTCCCGGTCAGTGGCACGAGCCGGGACCGATATCTCCCCCATGAACCGGGACCAATGCCCCCAGGCGGTTTCTGTTGCACCGGACGCACGAACCGGGACCAATGCATGGCATTAATCCCGGATTTGGTTGCAACCGGGACAGATGCCCCCTGGCCCCCTGGACGGGAAGGGTTGTTTCCACTAGTGTGAGTAGGGGTTTAGCCGGCATGGTCCCAAAGAGCCAGATTACCAGGGTGGCCTGATTGGTAATGGATCACAGTCCATTAGGCGGCCCAGTAAGCTGACCCACAGAACCCGGACCACGGCCTAAAGTGGTGCGGCTTGGAGTAGAAGACGGATTCCTGCCTTGCAAGTTAGGATACTTTCCATAGTCTTCTAGGTTTCCTTTCTATAAGCCCTAACCCGGCTATTATATAAAGCCGACGGGAGAGAAGAACAAGAATTAGCTAGAAGCTAACTCGCCGGGAAGTTGATCCTCGCCGAGTTAGCGGAACATACTCACATTGTACTTTGTATACTTCTGGCTTCAGCCCTGATTTAGTGAGATTGCGTGAGTAGGAACGCCGCATAGTTGCGACGTACCGAACCTGGTAAATTTGGTGTTCCTGGTTGTTGTGCTGCCACGTCCCCCCATATTTCTACCCGTAGGCTCATGGTACCCCAGTCTATGAACTCTACTACGATGTATCGACAACTTTATTACATGTGGTCCAAAATTTTGGGTGCGACAATTTTCAAGGGTCAAGGGAAGAGGGTGATATAATGTGATCAAGAAGAGTGCAAGGATGCCATGGTCGCGCTCGAAGGGAGAAAGAGACGAGTTGATGCGCCATGATTGATCTCCACTTAGGACAAAAGCCTAAGCTTGGGGGGAGGTATACCGACATCACACTCAATTATATATCATGCTCGGTCGGTTCTTTGTATATCCATGTTTTTGTTTTCCTTCGCTTCTTTCGTTTCTCTTTGTTTTATTGTTTTGTTCTTGTTTTCCAAAACACAAAAAGACCAAAAATAATTCTGTTGTTTCTCTTTGTTTGCTTCTTTAGTTTCTTTTGTTGGTTTTCTTTACCTTCTCGTTTTGATTTAGTATTCAAAAAATCTAAAAATATTTTGCTTTGTTTGCCTATTTCCGTCTATTCTTGTTTTTAATTCGAAAACCCAAAAATATTTGTTGTTCTTCTTTGGCTTTGTAAAGTTTGTTGCAGAGTTCACCGGATTTCCGTGTCTCCACTGGAGCTCGATTATCATTCTATATTATTCAATCCACAAGTGAAGAGCAGTAATGACGATTTCGACAATCCAAGTTGTGGTGAGAGGCTAGTGTGAAGTCTATTTGTTTTATTTTTGTACATATACTCATCCTTGTGAACATGATTAGTTCGTT
Organism: Alopecurus myosuroides; assembly: GCA_028641055.1. Taxonomy (NCBI): domain Eukaryota; kingdom Viridiplantae; phylum Streptophyta; class Magnoliopsida; order Poales; family Poaceae; genus Alopecurus; species Alopecurus myosuroides. Next base: position 744,507,470 of record CM054057.1, read on the forward strand.
CATGTAAGGTGTATGTTATTTAATTGATGCTTAGTAGTTCGTGCTCTCACGTGTTTAGTTCCAACTTATTAATATAAGATAGCATGTCGCATGGATGTTTGCTTGCATTGTTTTATTCATAGAAGGGTATGACATTGTGATATCCCCCTCTGATTGTTTTGCTTGAATCGACTTGGCACATGCTCACGTATGCTATGGCTGAAAACAAAACATCAATTAAGCCTCGATGGTTTATTTTTCCTCAGAATATTTGTATCGTTTTTATGCCCCTGTTAATTTTATTTTGTCGCAAGCATGATTATGACAGTTGTTGCTCTCTTGATTGTCGCTCCTCGTCTATTTCTAGCCTTCACCTGTATTGAGTATGAGCTCTACTCGTGCATCCTACTCCCAAAAACCAAAGTTTGCCAAATGTTTCCACCATACCTACCTATATATATGGTATTTAATTGCCACTCTAAGTAAATTTCTCGTGTGCTACCTTTAAAACCTTCGAAAATTTATTCATGTTGTGTGCTCCTGTTTTAGCTCATGAGGATGTAAATATAGAATGTTTATCTCACTTGTTGATTGGATTTCACACCCTGGACTAGTGGATTCATCCGCTTATCCAAATGATAGAAGAGCCGGCATCGGGGTGCCCAACCCCAAATTAATACAACAAATTCTCTTCACTCTTTTTTCCCCTGATTTATCAGTCAAAGCATAATTGTGTAAATAAAAGAGAAAGAGGGATGACCTTCTACCCAGATGCGTCCTTCTCTGAGAGCTGCTCTTGTGAAGTCTAGTTGGCTTGTGAGGTACTGTATTGTTTGTTTACCATTCCTTGACATAAGCATAGACCTCTCTTAATTTTTTTTTCAATACCTCTGTTTAATAAAATAAAAAGCTCTAGCACATGAGTTAATCCCTACTTCCCTCTGTGAAGGGCCTTTCTTTTATTTTTATGTTGAGTCTTCACCTTCTCACTTTATGCACCTTCCTGAGAGCATGATAGTCATTCTTAGTGTAATGTGCTTGTCCCAAAACACGGTTGATTGTGGTATAACTTTGAGACTTTTTGTCGGATATGTACTGATAGGGGTATATCCGGCATTGTCCTGAAAAGCCAGATTACCAGGGTGGCCTTTTGGTGATGGATAATAGTCCATTGGGCGGCCCAGTAAGCTGATGCGCAGGAAGCCGGATTCTAGAAGAACCCGGAACACGGCCCAAAGTGGTGCGGCTTTGAGGAGAATACGGATTCCTTACTTTCCAAGTTAGTTACTTTCCGTAGTCTTCTAGGTTTCCTTTCTGTAAGCCCTAACCCGGCTATCTATATAAAGCTGGACGGGAGAGAAGAAAGACACAGACAATTAGCTAGAAGCCAACTCGCCGAGAAGTTGATCCTCGCCGAGTTAGCGAAACCCTACTCACATTGTACTTTCTATACTTCCGGCTTCAACCCTGATTTAGTGAGATTCCAGAAGTAGGAACGTCGCCTAGTCGTCGTACTACCACGTCCCCCCACGTCTCTACCCGTAGACTCATGGCACCATCGTCTATGAACTCTACTATGATGTCTCCACAGTTGGCGCCCACCGTGGGGCCAGCGACTCATGGCACCACCCGTAGACTCACGTTACGTTTCGATCGGGGATACTCGGCGAAATCGGCAGTACCATAACTGTCGGAAGCCTGGAATTCGACAACGACGTCGGATGCTTCCTCGACAACGGATCGTACATGCTAGCACGGAATCATCTGGTAAGTGACTGCGTTTACCAATTGGATCTGCAAACATATTTATCGGATTAATTGCAGAAGCAATGGGATTTTGTGGTGGAAGAAAATTTATCCCACCCGCCCTATACCTAGTTGAAGAAAACTATGATACCAGATTCTGCTCAGATCGCCAAAACTCTGAATTTGCTGTCTCTTCGGAGAGGCCGGCAATCAGATCTTACTTCATTGGCATGGTGCAGTCCGAGGTCGCTGAAAACACGGAAGTAAGCAATCCCGTGGAAGAAGCAGAAAACAACAATCCCACAGAACAAGTGGAAGATCCAACACCCGCCAATGAAACGGTGAACTCGGAAGCCGACTCCGTACTAGCTGCCATAGAGGCAAGATTGGAGTCGGAACCTGGATCTGAAGACATAGATTCAGAAGACGAAGATGAAGACGCTTTCGAAAGAAAGGTTAAATCTATGCACGGGAGCTTCCATGAAGTACTTATGGCAAAGCCGACTGAAAACTCGGTTGCCGGAGGAGAGGTAGACCCCAGAACACCTCCACCAGATGATGAAAGAGAGGACGGCAAAACCAATCCCATCTATCCTGATGTCAAGGAATTGACAGAAGAAGAACCTGGCAAAAAACCTCCCTCTTCCAAGAAGAAAAAGAAGACTGCCAAGAAACTCCAGAAGAAAAAACTGGCGCATAATGCTAACCAAAACCTGGAAGCAGGAGGAGAAAGCGCAGTCACACCTGTGGAGAAGAAAAAGAAAGAAATCCATGTTCCTGAAATGTCGGAACATGACGAGATCGATCTGATCAAAACCCCGGTTGGACCGTACGAACCACCGGAAGTGCTGGAAGCCAGAAGGCAAGCCCTTATGCGGCAGCAGCAACAACTATTCCGATCGCAAGAAAACCTCCTCAAAGCCCAATCTACTGTAAAAGCAAAGCAGGAGGAAATTGAAGAATTCGAAAGACGGAATATGTCCGGGATAAAACCCACGAGATTACCCGGAATCGCAAGGCCGGATGTGCTGTCAGGAAAGGAACGGTTGCTAAACCCTTCTTGGCAAAGACAGGTTGACGGCGTAAATGCCAAGGGCGAACGAATCTATACAACCGCAGCTCAAAACGCGGAAGCCGCGTTCACCATCCTTAATGATGATATGTACTCCGAAGACGAAAAACTTCAGGGAGTGTATGCTTTCCTGGGTAAAGCATTGCAACAGCAACAACGAGGACAGGCAAGATCAGGGAAGTTGCACGACGACTCGGCCCTATGCAAAACTGCCACTTGTGCCGCTGAAGCACCTAGACCTAGCGAACCTGGAGATTCGGGCGATTCTAAGGACAAGAAGGGAGATCCTAAGAAAGACAAGAAAATCCCGGACAATAGGGATGAAGCATCCAGAACAGGATCCCATATGCCGAAAGACGGAAATAAACCTCGTGACCATAAGAATTGGGAGGAACAAAACCGGAAAGACGGAAAAATGATGTCGCCTCCAAGACGCCCAGCTGAAAAAGGCGGAAGATATGAAAATCCTCACAGGCGTGAGAGATCCCGTACTCCTCCTAGGAACAAAGAAAGGCCAAGGAGTAGAACTCTGCCTCATTCCAAAGGACATGATAACGGACGAAATAGGGATAATCCCGGAAGAGCCGGCAGATATTCCAGAAAGTAGCAGATCCCCCTCTGCCCATTCAGCCGGCAGATATTCCGCACACGTCGATAAGGCGGAAAAAGATCATCTATACTTTGGACCTAAGTGTTTCACTGACAGGATCCGAAGAATAAACCTACATTATGGCTTTGCCAAAGTTGGTCCAACTTACCAACAGTACACCTTCGGAGACAAGCACATTCCCTAGGAGAAACTTCCCTAGATGTAACCTTCGGAGAAAGAGAACATTTCCGACAGGAAAAAATCTCATTTGAGGTGGTGCCGTTCGAAAGTGTATACCATGCAATACTCGGACGCCCAGCTTTTGCCAAATTCATTGCAAGATCATGTTATATTTAAAACAAGCTAAAGATGCCAGTGCCAAAAGGAGAAGTAATTACCATCTCAGGAGACTTCAAATTGGCAAACGAGCTGGAAAAAGGAAACGCCCTTTGCGCCGAACAAGTGATAGCAAAGGAGGAATTGAAAGAGCTGGCAAAGAAAGTATCGCCGACAGAAATGCCGGCAGGAAAAGAAAGTCGAAAGCCTACAGACAGCTTCAAGGCATCGGAAAACACGAGACATGTTATCCTAGATCCAAAAGATCCGACAAAATTTGTCGTAGTAGGAACTAGGATGACCGACAAAAAGTAAGACGCTCTCATAAAGTTCCTCCGTGAGATCTGGGATATTTTTGCCTGGTGTCCTGCGGACATGCCGGGAGTACCCAGGGAACTTGCTGAGCATCAATTGAAGGTAATTCCAGGTTCAAAACCCGTCAAACAAGGTCTCCGTCATTTTGATGGAAGAAGACGGAAGACTATAGGCAAGGAAATTATCCGGATTTTAGCAGCAGATTTTATCCGGGAATTTATACATACTGATTAGTCTGTGAACCGAGTATTAGTCCCGAAGAAATATAGTATTGTTCTTTGGATGTGTATAGATCACACCGGCTTGAACAAATTGTGTCCAAAAGATAGGTCCGCGCTACCGCGAATCGATCAAATATTAGATGCCACTGCTGGCTCTGAGCTTTTATGCTTTTTGGATGCTTACACTACCAAATTCCGCGCGATCCGGAACGTTTTGAGCGGCACGATTTGATAACATCGCGCGGTTTCCATCGCGGATGGCTGAAAAGTGGAATTTGCTCTCGAAGACGCGGTCAATCTCGACGTTTCTTATATGTGCCGTCGCGGAATTTGTTTCCGGCCCAATAGGCCCGGTTGGAGGCGAGTTTCGTTCCACGAGAACGTCGCAGATTAGTCGAATATATCCTTTTTCATTTCTGTCATTTATTTGTCCATATTGTGAATTCGAATTATCTGTTTGGTATATGTTTTTGCATCGGCATTAGTCTAATGTAATCCTTTTAACTTCTGTCACTTAGATCCATCGAAACTTCTGTCATCTATTTCTCCATATTGTGAACTCGAATTATATCTATCTTAAGAAAATAAACATAGTAGTTGAACATAAACATAGACTACATATTAATAGATAACACACGATACAAACGAGATTGTCGATCTAAACAGGACATCAGAAGCACGGAGGCATCAGTAGGGGGCTAAATAAAGAGCATCAGTAGGGGGCCGATAGCTCCTCCGATGGCACTAGATCCTTCGTCGGGACTGGATCCTCCGATGGCACTGGATCCTCCCTTGCCTAGGGAGTTAGAACTCCGAGGAGAGTGATCAGGGTTTTCTGCTCTGCCAGGGCTAAACCGATCTTCAGTTCCCCAACCTGCTTGGTCAGTTCAAGGTTGCTGGCCCTCAACTTGGACGTATCATCCATCAACTTGCGAAACGCTATGAGGGAAGCTTCACCCTGAGCCAACTGCTCAGGCGTGGCATCGCGAGCCTTGGTGATACTGTCGTAGGCGAGCTTCAAGGCCTTCTCAAGCTCAGCTTCTAGGATGTCAACCCTCCTCGCCAGAGCGCTGAAGATGACCGTCTGCTCGGCTTCATGTGCCCTGTAGATATTTGCATGATAGGAAGTTGATGTTAATCTAAAAGGCACAATGGATCTAAGAAAGATGAAATCACGAGGAAATAAGAAACGGATCTAAGAAAGATGAAAGAACCAACAATTCTAAAAAGGGTCTAACAAAGACGAAATCACGAGGAATCCAGAAATAGATCAGCAGTACGTGAACGGAAATGGAACCTACAGGAGGGCAGCAGACCGCTTCGCCGGTGGAGCCATGGCCGCCTGGAAGAACGATCGCCGGTGGAACCTACTAAGTCAAAGGGTTTTCGCTTGACGGAAGACGGTGAGGCAGATAGAGGATGAACTGAAGAGTGCGTCTATTTATACACCGGGAGGGGGAGTGGAACGGAGGAGCCGCATGCACGACGGAGCAATAACTGGCCGCCGGAACTAAAGCGACACGTTTCACGTTCACAATATCGTGACGAACGCGTGGCGTGCTGCATGCCAGGGTTACTGCGGTGAGTGGAGGAGCGGTTGTTTCTAGACTTGGGCCATGATGGCACTTCCTTGGGCCCTCTCCTGTTAGGCCCTTTTTATTGGGCCTTATAGAACTCCGTAGCTCATAATTATCCTACTACAGTTGCAGCCCAAAATAAGAAGAAAGAAATGTTGAAACTTCAACGAACACATAAAACGTCGAAATTTTGATTATTTTGACACGTTTCAACATCTTCCACGCTGTGAAACACTACACATCATTCCAGAATGTGTCGTCAAGTTCGTCATGATCGGAGTCGTACATAAGGCTCTCCCAGAATGCGTCGTCCATCTCCTCATCCGACGATGAGACGATGAGGATCTTCGCCAGCATCCGTACGAGCTCACATCTTCGCGTCCCTCTGAGCGTCGAGCCGGAACTGCGCCTGTACCAGATCTGGGTGATCACGGCGGAACCTCTCCATCGGGGCCTCGTCGTCCCGGTGGAAGCCCAGCTACACGAACGCGCGGCGGTTCTCCTGCTCCTCCTTGTGGGTCACAATCCTCAGATCCGGGGCGAGGAACTCGGCAACTTCCCTGATCTTGACGTCCCGGAAGTTGAGCTCGCCGCGCGGGCGGCCAAAATGCCACACCCCCACGTCGAACGCGCGGGCGGCGAGCTCAGGCGTGTCGAAGGTGCCCATCCACCACCGCACGGCGTTGTGTGTGATCACCGCGGACCATCGCCCGGACGGCCGCAGCTGCACACCTCGGAAGCCGGTGCTGATTCTCACGCGCGGCGCCATCGGGCGGATCAGCGCCGAGAGTGAGGGGGGAGGTCGGGGGTGCTGTGACGGCGTGCAGTAATCAGCGCCGAGAGTGAGGGGGGAGGTCGGGGGCTGTGGCAGCGGCGTAGAAGGTAGGTTGCGTTGTCCATGCTCGGTCGTATTTATGCGATAGCGACGAGGTCGAGAAGCTCAGTGATCGTTGGCTTGTCAGGCTTTTGTTGAGTTCTGCAGTGATGAGTTGCACGAGGGATTTGATCTAAACTCGAGGTTTTAGCAGCTAAGTATTAGCGATTTGATCTTTACTCGGGTTTTAGCACGAGGGATCTACCAGCGATAATATACCTTAGAAGTTTACGAAACTAACTAAACCTTAACAAGTCCAGGAAACAAACGAAATTACAATCCAGCCAGACAAAATTAGAAGTTTATAGGCCTAGCTCAGCAGCAGCCTAGTCTCTTAACCAACAATGCATATCCTTTGCTCCGGGTCTATATCACCCCCATCTCAATGACCGCCTCCAACCTAGGGTCATCGGTCTCCCTCACAATAATCAAAACAGGTTGCTGATTATGAAAATTATTGCCTTGGACGAAAAACGCCCACACCAGCTTGTCGAGGATAATGCAGCCGTAGGTTTTCTTGTTGTAAGAAATGGTGGTGACATGCTCTTCTGCTCTAAGTCGTAGGCCAACCCTTCCATGATTCCTCAGGCCAGCGTGTTCCCCTATCAACTTCGGTAGTTTCTAAACATGAAAGATAACATACCATATTAGTAGACCTTCTCATGGTTCATGGAAATTTACTTGCAAAAAGAGGAGGTCGTCTTATGGATACATACCATAGTATAGTGCTGCAAGTTTGTGACGGGGAAACGAGTCACAAAAGGAAGCCCAACATAGGGTCCAAGGGGTAGAAGCCGGGCCAGGCGGTTCTTCTCGTGATTGTCGAGATGGGATCTTTGGGCATATACGATGTTGGCATCATCATGCCTCCCATCAGCAGAACTGTTCTAATCCTCATCATGGACCTCATCATCAGAATTGCTAGAATCCTCATCATGCATCTCATCATCAGAAATGCCATCTACGCTGCAAACTAAGTTATCTACGCTTGAAACTGAGTCATCTTCGCTTGAAACGCAAAGTGAGTCATCTTGGGAGTCGCCAATAAAAACAACATAGATAGTGGGCCTTGGTATCATGGAAAACACTAGTATGCATCCCACGGAGATGTTCTTTTCCTCGATGAACCGATCCCATTGTGTCCCATGCAAATGGGTCTTGCTATGTTCTTTTGACACACGAAAGGTGTACTTCCTGCCATGGGAACTAAACACCACACATTCGCCTACTAACTTGTTGAATGCTATCCGAGCAGTGCACGGTACAACCTGTGCATCAGAATTAAAAAGAAACGTGGAAATTAGATATTGTAATAAAACACAATACATAATACAAGTGTAAGAAGAAGAATTGTTTTCTTACCACTGACTTGAGGTGACACTCTTGTACAAAAACACCGAACTTGGGATCAGAAGGATCAACATTTGGGCAATTATGCTTGCATACAGGGCATGGAATACCCTGTTAATCAAGCAAAAAAGAAGCAGAAATTACAAAATGTGCATATAAGCAGATTGGTTCTAAAAAGGAACAATTCTTCATGAAGACATTTATGTAAAACTGGGGCCAAACTACGAACAACTGGTAATGCCTCATAATAAAAGCACAACCATGTTTATCCAAGAATTCATTATAACATGAAGTCAGAATAAACACATATGGAACAATGCCAAAAAAGTGTAAAACAAGCCTCATAAACACATTGCCAACACTTGCTAGAAGGACGAGCCCAATACCGGGAAGTAATACTAGACGTGGCCTTGTATCACTGCCACGTACTGGACCTGATCTCCTAGCATTTATCATGGCATGCAAACCAATTGTCGAATCCCTGACTCAACAAATCCCTTCGATGAACCTATCGGGTTTCGATTAGGAGAACCCATGAGCGCTGGTGGAATCGTCGGCTAGACAGGGGGCGAGATTTATCCAGGTTCGGGGCCCTCGTAGAGGTAAATCCCTTACTCCTGCCTCTTGTCGATCTGTATTAAAGATTAGATCGGTTACAAAGGTTGTGCTCGAATCGAGAGTAGGTCTCGAGTTCAAGGCTTTTGGTCGTGCGGTATTGCTTGGTCCTCTCTCGGGGGCTCTCCTGGCCTTATATAGGCGGCTAGGTCTCGAGTTCTACCCGGAGAGGACTCCAACCCTAGCTAGGTCGGTTACATGTTTTCTAACTTAACCCGCAAGTTTAATGCGGGTGGGCTTCACATGGGCCTTCTAGAGTATTCCAAGGGCTCCTCTTCCTGGGCCTTCACCTTGGGCCTGAGAGGGGGTATCCTTATCCGCAGGATCCAGAATCCATATCTTCGTCAGTAGCCCCCGAGCGTTTGCTCGAGTGGGAATTTTCCAGTCGAGTAGACGGTCAAACCTTTTTTGGCCTTGCTTTTCCTTTTGAATAAACAGCTTGGCTGCTTACTGTTTTGAAGGGTGTGTTCCCTGTGCAATGAGTCCTTATGCTCGAGTGTCGAGCGACTTAGGTGCCTGTTATTGCGGCTTTATTTGTAGAAGGATGCGGCACAGTAGCTTGGCTCTCCCGAGAGATCAGGGCCAATTAATTGCGACTAGGGCAAAAACATTCCTGTCATACACAGATTCGAGACCTCCGACTCGAACCCGATAAGGTGATTGTTGCGACTGGGCCGTTGTGGACTTATCGAGTCGAACTTAACCTATGAGGGTACCCGGCGCGGCCGCTAGGATTTCTCTTCGTGTCGTTGACACGGAACTATACCGGAGGACGCAGCTTTCGAGTGCGATTCCAGGCCCTTAAGAAAGATCTTTTTGGGTCTTACCTTCATATTCGAAGAATATGGCATCCGGATGTGCCTAGTCGGCTAAACAATCCAGGTTTTTATGATGTAGAAATATCATGCGTGAATGGAGGTAGGTTCTTTCTACCCGAATGATTGTTTAAGACTCAGTCGAAAGAGTTTTCGTACTGTAGATAGTCGTGCCCATATGAAAGAGTTTTCATGTTTGGACTGTTGCGACTATACGAAAGAGTTTTCGTGTATAGGATAGTTCTCTTGTTTAAAAGAAGTCTTGCTCCATGATTTATTCGTAAAGGAATTGTCGAAGGAATTTCATACGAAGCTATTTTCGTGTTTGAATTGTCCATTCGAAAGTTCTTGAATTTCATGATGCGTGCCATGACGTCATGGCGCACTTTTCTCCTCCCGATGGGACGTGACGGAGTGGTAGCAGATGGGCTGGCCCACCTAGTCAGCTTTTTGACTGGGAAACGAGACGCCGCCTCCGTTTTTTACGCGAACTGCGCAGTAAATGCGCACGATCTTCTGTTAAGATCGTGGCACGGAACAGCGTTCACCGCCCCTTCGTTTCATCTTCACACGTGGTGGCTGCGATACGTGCCACGTAGCGCATCGAGTGGCTGAGATTGACCCGCTTCGTGTATAAATACGGGACTTAGCGCTGCGGTAAAATTTTCCCAGCCTTTGCCTTCAACCATCTTCTTCCTCGTGCTCATCTTCTTCCTTGCGCTCGAGCTCACACTGCTAGCCATGGCCGGAGGCAAAAGACGTGGTGCTGCCGCTTCCGCATCCGGAGACGTTTCCGCGCAACCGGCACCTCGGGCCGGCGACTGGCGCTCGCCCAATACCACCGCGAAGAGCATCAAGGAGATGCAGCGGGAGGGGCTGCTGCCGGCTGAATCTGAGAAGCGGGTGCGCCTCGGGAAGAAAGAAGAGGTACCAAACCCGCAATCGAACGAGCGCGTGCTCTTTGCGGACCACGTGTCCCGGGGTCTTTCCTTCCCTCTCCATCCTTTTCTCCTCGGGTTGCTGTATGTCTATGGCATACAGCTTCACGATCTTCCTCCGAACGCGGTGCAGCACATTTCGTGCTTCCTCGTGTTCTGCGAATGCTTTCTTGGCATTCGCCCTCATTGGGCGCTGTGGAAGGCCCTCTTCAAAGTTCGCATCTTCCGCGAGAAATCACGGGTGGACTCCGAGCCTGGCGAGCCGCTGCGCACAGGCGGCTTCGGGATCCAGGCGCAACTGGAGAGCAGCTACTTCAACATGCACTTCGTCGACTCCGCCCAAGGCTGGCAGAAAAAGTGGTTTTACGTCATCGACAACAGCTCGGGTGGGCTCGTGGAATTCCACCCGTTCGCTGTTTTGAAGAGGCGGAAGTCCTGGGCGCACAAGCTGTCAGCCGAAGAAACCCAGGTCGTCACGCCCCTACTCGCAAGAGTGTCCGCTCTCCGGGATCAAACCGCCGGAGTGGTACTCAACGGGCTGCACCTGGCGAGTATTTTTCTGAAGCGCAGGATCCAGCCGCTGCAGCAAAGGCCTTCCACCATGTGGGAATACCAAGGCGCTGAAGACCCTAGCCGAGTGAGCCGCGAGGAGCTTTCGAACGCTGAGTTCGAGAAGAAAATCGCGGCTGTCACCAGCTTGAAGGTGGGGGAGAAGTTCCCCGACTGCTCAGTCGAAGCCTTCGGCGCTTCGAAACCTCCACCAGCCGAGGTTAGTTTTATCCTTCCTGTTCGTCATTATTTTCTTCTTTGTTTTAAGTCTTTGGTCGACTGAAATTCTTCTCGCCTCCCTCTTCCGTCTTTGTAGAGCTTAGCGGTGGCGAACTGCTACCCGCCAGTTGCGGGAGAGGACGCCTCGGAGTTATTGGCGAGTCACCTGGACGGCTTAGCCGATACCAGTGTAGCCGATGCTTCCTCGAGCTCCGAGGACGATTCTTCGGATGATGCGGAGGGCTCAAATGGCGGCCTACGTCGTTGCAAGCGTCGTCGGGTAGAGGACGATAACGAGGCTGTCGTGGGATAATCACGGCAGACGTTACCGGGGGTAACTGATCTTGGGTCAAGACGACACAGGCGTTTGGGAGAGGGTTTAGCTCAGAGGAAAACATGATGTAACTCGATCTGGTAGCCGGCTCTCAAAGTCGCCGAGTCTCCGATCTTGATATAATAACTCAACTCTAGGGTTACACTAGATGCTCGATACCAAGCGATATTGCTAGGGTTCTTAGATCTCAAACAACTACTCCTAGGGGTCGGTTTATAAAGCACCCATACCCCCTGGCTTACCCTCCAAGGCGCATCCTGGATCCTACCCGGACACGGCGCACAAACCCTAGCTTTCCTTTACCATAACCCACAATCCGGGTTACTGGGCCTACAAACTTGGGCCTTCCAAAAGTTTCTTTATCCTTAGCCAGATCCTGCGCAGCGTCCTTTGGGCCGGGTTACTCCTTGGAGTTTGGCCTACCGGGTTATTACCCCCCCATCAGTAGTCCCCAGAATAGCCTGGGCTTCACGGATCCTTCCTTGAAGCGCTCGCTATTCCCTGCAAGGATATCAAACACACGAGTATGTGGAGGCCGGGTTAAGGTGCCTCGATAGATAACTAGGCCTTACTCCATGGTGGCCATATAGTAACCCGGCCCTTCCCCAAAATATCTAGATTCTATACTTGATAATTGACCTGATATCACGGGATGGATCTCTTTCTCCTTTTCGTTCGGATACCCTGTTCAACATTTAAAGCGCATCTCGCAAAAACTCAAATAGATAGCCGTTTACTCCGCAACTCCCGGCTCCCGCTCGCTGAACCGGGCTTATCCACTCGCGCTATAAATAGGCTCCTTGGGGGTAACCCGAACCCTAACGGATCATTTCCCCCCACTCTGCTTCCTTTCTCCCTCCGTGCTCATCCTCACTGAGCGCCACCACGGAAATCCCGCGCGCATCACCGGAGCCCATTGGCCGGAGGCTGCGCTCCGCCACAGCTCACCCCGCGCCGCCGCCAAGATCCATCGGCAAATCTCCATCCGGCCCATCAGGAACTGCAAAAGGACACCAGGCTTGCGCCATCTGCCTCCGCAAGGCTTCACTCAGATCTCCTCCAGTAAGCCTCTTGCATCCATTAATTTGCCCTTGCAATTTCTTGATTTCTCCTCAGATTAGATCCAAATCAACCCGCCAATGATTTCGCAGCCATGCCGAATTAGGTTGCTAGTATGCCTTCTAGCTCGCCCAATAGATAAGATATAGACTCCAATTCACTCTCCTATTACCTGCAATCGTTAATTTCGCCACAAATCTGAAGATGGAATTTCCAATCTGAGCTTGAACCACTCAAAATTTCCGCCTTTGCCTCAATCACCCGGCTAATCCTCCCCTTTCCAGTTCCTTTTATTCGCACTAAGTGCCTGTGCAGCCATCCATCGTCCTCAAAAGCTCCTTCAACACTTAGATCCCCATAATTTTTGCTATAATACTTGATACCCGGATAGTTCGAACCTCACTCTGCAAACTGACACCCGGATAATACGCAATTTTTGTGTCTCAATATTACCTTGCTGATACTTGGCCGGCTCACAGCTTCCGTGGCTCATTGCTCTTATCCTTCTACCTTGTGCTTTGCAGGTCAACCATATGGCTCCCAAAAAGCAGGGGAAAACTCCGACTAAAGCCAAAGCCACCAACTCCATATCCGCCAACTGGGCGCGATCTACGGTCACCAAGGCCAAGTTGGAGGAGCTGGTCGAACTGGGAGTTCTTCCTCCTCAAGAGGATATCCAGTGGAGGGTGCCGGGCAAGGAGACCCGGCCTACCCCGACGAAAGACGAGGTAATCTGTTTCGTGGAACATGTGACCCGGGGCTTCCGACCGCCGGGTCACCCTTTTTTCCGTGATGTCCTAAGCCATTACGGCCTTCGCGTTTTTGACATCGGGCCTAATTCTGTATTAAACATTTCCCACTTCATCGTCCTTTCCGAGTCATACTTGTGCACTTCGCCAAGTCTGGCTCTTTTCATTGAGCTTTTTCAGTGCAAACCGTGCCGCGAAAGCGGTGACGGGGCGCTTCTCGCTTGCGGCGGGGTTTCTATCCAGCGTCGCAAGAATTCTCTAATGCCACCCCTCACCCTTAACTCCCATGTCAAGCACTGGCAGCTCTCATACTTTTACTGCCAAGACACCTCCCCACCCGGCCAAAAGAAATTGCCGGGTTACTCAGAGGGTCTTCTTGACATCTCCGAGAAATTTAGTGCCTTCGCCCCTGACTCGGACAGGGAGGCAATTCAACCTCTACTAGCCAAAATCACCACTCTCACGGCCCAAGGTCTCATCGGGCTCAACCTGGTGAAGACTTGGGTCGACTTCTGGATTCAACCCAATTCCATCCGCACAAAGTTGATGTGCGAGTATTCGGGGCAATCTACAGACCCGCTCCGGTACTCTGACAACATCTTCGCGGCTGGTGACACTCATAAAACCATCAAGGGTTTTCTGACAGAAAAGCTTGAGGTAATCCGGAACATATCCGGATTGGAGCCCTTCACACTCGAGAACCCAGCCCCCAAGGTGAAAACCCAATTTTGATGTCTTTACCTTTGCTCTTTCCACTCGATACAGTTGATGACCCTTGTACTGATACTTTTCAGGCTGCTGATGATTTTTGGAAGACCAACACTTCTCCTAGCTCCGAAAGTCCAGAGGAGCAGGAAGAAGCCGCTAACTCGGACGAAGGTGCTCTCCGGATTTTATTTGGTTCCTTTAAGCTCATTATAACCCCTTCATTTTCCAACTATAACTTTGATGATATCCAGAACAAGAAGATGACGAAGAAGAAGACACCGACGGCAAAGTAGAATCCGCCAGCGACGAGGAGGAATTGGAGCCGACAGTCAAAGTCGGATCAAAGAGAAAACCTCAAGAGGCCACCTCCAAGGTTTCATATCACCTCCTCGCATTCAATTCGCATTCCTTTAATAATATTCATGAGCTACCTTGACGTTGTTCCACTGGCCACGCTTGAAGGAGTCGCCCATGACCAAGCGCAGGTCAACTCGAAATCACCCGGGTGACGGTGCTCTTAACCCGGGTATTTCATCGACTCCAACTCGGCGGGCTGGTATTTACCCTATCCTTTCTTGGACGAAACATTATCCTTGAACCATTCCCTTATGAAATCTTACTTGATGCTTTCCAGCCTCTCCCGGGTCCAGCGACGGATTTCCTTCAGACTTCGCGGTGAATACCGGGTAAAATCCCCTTCCTGATGCTCTACCACGTTTCATCACCCTTTCCTGATTGTACGCTAACTGCTCACTCATAACATCTATAGGGCCACGGTCGTTACCAGCGACCAAGAGGATATGGAGACCGAGGGTCCGGGTGAGGGGAGCCTGGCTGATAAGACTACAGCCGCGTCTAGCGGTGAAGGACAAGCGTCACCGATAAACCCGGACATACAAGAAGCCGAATATCCGATTGCCTCCCATGCAAGCAAGAAGAACAGAGTCACAACCTTGGGTGCAGAAGAAGGAGCATCGGATTCCGACATACAAATGACCCGGGTGCCGCCTCCCACTAAGAAGAAAACTCCTTCCCGGAATTTCCAAGGCCCCGGGTCCTCTGATACGGGTAAAGACACTTTTGATCAATTGATGAACACTCTCCTCACTATGAAGACTTCAGAGAGCAAGATCTTGGAGCGCATGGCCGCAGAGCACCAGGTAATGTCACTTGATATCTCGTAGTGCATATCTAGTCCCCAAGTTCCGAGCATGACTTGCTAAAGTTATGCTTGGTACTTTACCCAATATTCAGCTTACCATAATATCCAACTGATACTTGTATTCCTTGCTACTTACATGCGCAGATAACCCGGTCTGATGACATTTTACTCAAGACCGAACAACTTCTTCTTGCCGAGGTAAAACGGAGGGAAACCCTCGAGGATGACATGAAAACTTTGAAGAAGGATGTTTCTAAATACAAGAAGAAGTGCAATACCGCTCAGACCGCTCTGAAGAAACTATCGGACCAGGTCGCCGATACTTATCAGATCTT
Source organism: Alopecurus myosuroides (assembly GCA_028641055.1). Lineage (NCBI taxonomy): Eukaryota > Viridiplantae > Streptophyta > Magnoliopsida > Poales > Poaceae > Alopecurus > Alopecurus myosuroides. Next base: position 744,523,012 of record CM054057.1, read on the forward strand.
GCTTAGTAAGTTTTTGCTGCCGATTGGCTTCATGTCTTTGCTTTATTATACGACACTCGGGATTACTGATACGCCCTTTCTTTTGTTTCAACTGTAGGTGCCAACCTTGCGACCCCGGAGGAAGATGCCGTTGTCAAGGCTAGAACCCTAAAGACCGTGCTCCGGACTTTCTTGCCGGCACAAAATTTATACTGGATGCCGTGAAGTGGCCTACGGAGGTATATCCGGGTGAAGAAAATCTCATTCAAGCCTGCTCCACTGTGCCTGGCTGGATTGAAATCTGGAAACGCTCGTCATGCCGGATCGGTATGACCCAGGCCTTTACCCTGGCCAAGGCTTTCTTTCCGAAGCTTGACCCGGCAAAGGTAATATACGGGTTTCCGGAATTCAAGGCGGACGGTTCCAAATTTACACCCAAGGATTTCAAGGCCATACAGTCCGCAGTGCGTCCCTCGGCTACCACTTTAGCCGATAGTTTGGATCTAAACACGATTATGAGTGCATACGACGCTGAAGGCAAAATTGTCACGGAGGAAGCACCCCCCCCTTTGATATCTTGGAGAAGTGGGTTGCTAACTCGGCCAGGAAGAGGGAGGCAACTGCGAAGAGAGAGGCCGAGTTAGGATCAGTGCCGTCTGCCTCTACACCAGCTGTCCCTCCGCCTGTCCGCCCTGGTGCGGTGAGTCCGGGTAATGCTGCCGGAAAAGCTAAGCAACAAGCCCAGGACCAAGACCCGGAAGACCGTACTCAGGAGGCTGAATAGGGCAATGCCATCATAATACCTTGATCACGTGATGCTTTGTATTCAAACTAGTATGCTTTTGATGGTGCGCCTGTGCACCCCTGATACTGATGTCGTAATTTGTAACGTACTTTTAGTCCGTGATATACTTTGCGGCTTTCCTGGCCTTTTGATAATCGTGCTACTTGTCTATTCTTTGAACTTGTTCTCGATACCCGACTCTCTTTTTGGCTCCCTTCGTAAGACTCGGTTTTCCGAGTATCACGGGTTTTGATAAGTGGACTTTTCTTTAAGTCCCCAAGACTCGGATGGTAGGGTCTTTCGAACTTCGATAGCCAAGTAGTTTGTTTCTGTTTCGAAGTCCCCAGTCCCCATGGCCCAAAGTCCGAGTCATGGGGGTGTGGCCTTTCTCAGAGAACAATTTGTTTTTTTTAACCGAGTCGACGACCTATAGTGTAACATCCAAGTATGAAAACTCCCTAGTTGTTTTACTTCCTTGTTTTATTTAAGCAATGCATCATGTCATCATCCTCATTTTTATTTCTGTTTGCATTGTTTTCATGATGAAATGCCAACTTAATCAACCTTTGTTTTCACACTTGTCTGTTACAATCTTTCAAATAAAGAATTGCAAATCAAAAACCTCAATTGTTTCCAAACAATCCATTAATGTTCACCTATTAAATTGTTGCTTTAAATCAATCAATCAATTTAATCAATTATTTCCAAATCATTTCCAAATTCAAACCAATTCTCAAAATCAGTACTCTTTTGAATCCATGAAGTTCACCACACATTTGTATTCTTTAAATCACTTTAAACCCTAGGGATAACCCTATTAAAAAAATGCTTGTTTTCATAATGTTTCATTAATATTAAAATTCCTTAAATTTGGTTTAATTTTCAAACACCAAGCAAATGTTAAAATTTTGAAACTAAAAGCTACCAAATGTTTGCATTTGGTCTAATGAACTTCCCCAAATTTTTCCAGAATTTTCTCTAACCTAAAACCTATGTTTTTCTTCCAAAAGCAAAAACCTACAAAAAAAAACAGAAAAGGAAAAATAAAAGGAAAGGAGAAACGCAGCGCGCGCGGCAGATAAGCTAGCCCAGCCCGTTTTCCTTCCCCGCGCGCGCAAGCCCAGCCCGCCATAACTCACTTACCGCTTCAAAGTTCGTGCTGATCGTCTGGTTGCCGTACGGCAGCGCATCCGTTGAGCCACCGCGACAGCGCGGCGACTCCGGCGGCCACCCCCTTGCTTTCCGCGCCTATAAGAAGCCCCTAGGCCCCTGGCGCAAATCCCTAGCCCTAGGTTTCCGTTTCCTCCTTCGATTCCGCCGCCACCCTCTCTCCCTGGCCGGAATTTCCTCCTCTGTCGGCCACCGGAAACGCGCCGACTGAATTCCTTCTCGCCGCCGTCGCCATGGTAAGCTAGCCACCCACCCAGCTACGGGAACCTCTCCGCCTCGCCTTCCTCTACTGCTTGGACACCGGAGCCACGCCGGAGGAGCACTGCAACCGCGCCGTCGACCTCTCCGTCGCCGCCGGCCGCTACACCGGGCCTCTGCCTCCTCTACAGCCGGTGGTAAGCCACCGTTTCTTCTCCTCTCTCTCCCTCCGTTGCATCCAGCAGCTGCGCATCCATCCTCGCCGCAGCAGCACCACCAGATCGCGCACGGCCACCGTCACAGTTCCCCGCCGGCGAGCCAACCTGTTCTGACAGACGCGGAAGGATTTCGTCGTCAGTTAAAATTTCAGTTAACCAGGCGAATGAAGTGTTAACCTGTATCCGCCCCCGTTACTGTCAAACGAATGCTTCTAGCGCAGTGGCAGCGCGCTGATCTCCCGCACGCCAGCTCGCGTGTTCGAGCCCTGGGTTGCGCGGATTAATTCCACCCCATTTTGCTCCTCTAGCTGACACCCGTGGTCCACCAGCCAGTAACTCCCACTGCCACGCGAGCGTGCGCAGCGCCACGCTGTCCTCTGGCCCACACGGCAGTGGCAGTGTGTATACAGCAGTGCAGTAGGAAAAGTCCCTGCGAATTTCTGTAAATTCCTAATTCATTTAATTAACAGATTTAAAACTAAAACTTCAACCTTTAATAACTTTTATTCTGTAATTCCAATAAATAAAAGTTTTACATGTTTTCTGTTCCAAATTTCATAACCTCTCCAAATAATCTATTTGTGTACTGTTTTGAACTTTCAAATTGCAATTCAAATTTAAATTCAAATCATCCATTTGTATTTTGCCAACATTCATAAGTAATTCATAATAAATCCAAATCATGCAAATGAAATATGTTTTCAAGGCCATTTTGAATAACCTTTTCAAATATAATTTTTGTTTTCCGGTTTGAATAATTTAAATTGCCTAAATATTTTAATACTTGTTTAATTCATTTAAATTTGATAAAATCATATCTTTCTCAATATAAAATAATTTTAAACATGCAAAATATGTTTTCAAACCACGAAAGTGTGAACTTTGCAAATGTGAAATTGAATTTGTGTTTTGAACAAATAAAAAAAATTCAATTAAATTCAAACTTGTTTTAAATTCATTTAAAACTTGTTTAATATTGTTTAATTCATAATAAAATAATCCTAACTCCTATTTCAATATTTGAAACATGTAATCCAACTAAAATTTGATGTTCTTTTCAAATATAAACTTTGTTAATTGTTTTGCACACTCTAATTGATGAAAACAACAATGGTTTGTGTGGCATGTTTGAGTAACCCAAAATTTCTAAACTTACTAAATGATTTCCAAAACTTGTTCCAATCCTTTTTCACTTGCATCTATCATTGTTATTTGTTGTTATTTTGTTGTTATCATCATGCATGCATCATGCTAACAACTCTCACATAATAATTAATTGTAAATCATTGTTTCTACTTATTTCAATGGATCTCTTCCATATGCAATCCAATTGCATATGGGTCCATTTAAATTGTGCCATCATGTTAGCTAGATTATTTTGATGCAACCATTAAACTTGTCATGCATCATATTTGATTGTGCACTATGCCATGATAATGATTGTTTATATTTCTGCCTTGTTTGTTTGCTTCTTCTCGGATAGACGACGACGTTGATACCGATGACCTTTACGACACCCCTTCTGAGGATCTAGCTCAGTACCCGGCTACTAGGTTTGCAGGCAAGTTATCACTCACATGAACCATTGTGTTCCTTTCAACATTGGTTACCGATACTTTCCGTTGTTCTTTTCTGCTAGCCATAGTGGTAGTTGTTTCTGTTACGAACCTATCACATGATACCCTAAACCCTGATATTGCCACACCTCCAGTCCTAAAACCCCGTTGCTTGGGCCCGTGTCTTACTAGCATGCTTAGGTTGTTTTGCTCGAGTCTGTTATCCGTTACTTTCTGTTATTATATTCTGTTATATTCTGGGGCTCGATGGTAAACAACACTTGTTAATTTGAGGTAATAATAATTTGCTGATAATGCACCGGCAGGAGGCCCGGCGTGGTTTTGAGGCCTGCTAGTGTCGACCCTAATAGGAAAAGGGTCTTGTCTACTGATCCATGATGAGCGCACTATCCGCATGTGGGTAGCGTGTATGGGTGCCCCCCTCAATTTGATTCGATTCGCATCTCGTCCAAATCACCACACTTAGTTCGGGCTTTCCATTTGATGCACGCATATGCAGGTACGAACCCGAGGCCAGGGTGGAACTTTTGTAGTCGGCATTTAGGGCGGCGTGGTCTTCCAGTGCTATGAGGGTCCTCCTTTTCTTCGGGGGGCTCGATTAGCCGCGCACGCACAACACGTGGTGCTTTGGGCTTGATGCGAAGAAGAGTTGAGTTGTGTTGAGTGCCCCGCTTGGTGGGAAAGGCCTTCCCATCTGGCGGGTTATTCTTACGTGTACGGCCAAATTGGTGCACCCCTCAAGGGATAAATCTTCTCGAGAAGCCGTGTTTTCCGCGGTTATGGTTGACTTGGTGAAAGTACTGGCTAACAAGTACTCAGAACAACTTACACCTAACTAATGATAACTTGACTAGTAATAGGCTTATTGACACAACAACTTGATCCATCATTAACCCAACTGTGTGAGTTATCCTCGGATTGCTTCTTTGGATAAGGGGCGAGGTCCAGGATGGGTTTGATTGGTGGTTAGCCATAGTTGGTTACGATACGCTATCTTATCTCTTTCTGATACACCGGAAGTTGTAGTATGTTCTGTAGTTGGTTAGTGCAGCCAGTTGCAGCATCTTTCATACCCTTTTCTTCCGTTGATCCCAAGGCATCTGTGCTTGGTGTTGACGGGCTACACTTTGGTGAACCGTGAGTCTTGCTTGCCAGTACGTTGTTGTACTGACCCCTTTGGGGCTGTGGTTTACGCAGACTACGACTACGATGACCACCAGGATGGCTACTTCGTGGAGTTTGACGAGACTGCAGACGAGTAGATAGCTGGACCAGGGCTGGATCCAGGACCTACGTGGATGGGCTTCGTCTTCTTAATTTTCTCCGGCTTCTTAAGCCCGTTGGACTTGTCTGTACCCAGACACCTTTGATTGCTTCCGCTGATGTAATGAATGTTATGTTGGGACATGTGTCCTCTGGATGATTGTATTTGCTATTTCTGCCTTAGTGAAGGCCATTTGCAACCTTATTTCCATCTTTTGTGTCTTAGAGGCATGTTGTGTTATCCTTTTGTTCAAAACCGTTGACGTACCATGTGTGTATGGTATGAAGTACGTCAATGGTAGTGTCCAGATTTCTACGGATAGTTTACATCGACGGTGAACAGTAACGGTTGGTTGTCGCACATAAGTGCTGGCCTACCCGTAAGGGGACGCGGGAGCCGTTAAGCCCCGTAATCCAACCAAAATACTGTTCAGTTCGTACGGTGAGTATCCTCTAGAAGTCAGGGTGCGACAAATGGTATCAGAGCGACAAATGGTATCAGAGCCTGTCTGCCTGTAGGATCCCTTTTACTGGTCGCAGTTGAGTCTAGAAACTATTTTGTAGCTATATAGGAAAAATGAAACGTGAGAGTAGGAATTCTGCCATTTTTCTTCTTTCCCCACCCACCCACCCTTTTCTGGTAAGGAAGTACAACGTTGTTTTCTCTTCTCACCTAAATTTTCAAGTTAGGATTTCACGTGTTTTGGGTTCTCCGTAGTACCTCAGGTTTTTGGTCTCGTTTTCCCGATGTTGCTTCGATATCCTGTTCTTTTAAAGAACCTTTCGTCCGTTGAAATCTTGTTGTTGTTTTCCACTTCCTTTTTCTTCTACCGGAGTCTAATCAAAACCTCCCAAATCATCTGCAGATGGATCTCAGGTTCTTCCCGCAGGTGGTTCGGATGACTCGCTGTGAGAGCACCGCCGGTTATCCGGAGATGCTGAGAGACATGGTGACTTATCTGGGGTTCCATTGGGAACCAGAGTACCAGGTTTACGAGCAGCAGCGAGAGTTTGACCAGACCTACTACCGGGCTATCGTCTACATTCTGTCGGATGATGGCAGGAGCGTTGTCCACCGCTACGAGGCAGTAGGTTCCACAGTGGATATGGCCGTGCAGCAGGCAGCTTACGTGAGTCTCACCGTCCTACGTGCTGACTACTGGGGTTTGACGATTCTATCTATCGTCACATCCCCCGTGGTTACATCACGTCGGCGGGAGTTCATTTCACTCTCCATGGCAACCTGGATACCTACGAGTCTGATAGCTCGAGGCTGCACACCACTGCTCAGTTCGTGAGGCACAGTGACGCAGTTGCTTCCACACTGTCTCAGGAGTTGGCTTCAGTCAGGGAGCAGCTCCACCTTGCTCTCACTCCTCTGGCGACGTACACCATAGACTTCGTTCGAGACGAGCGCTTTGCACGTTTCACTCAGCCAGCTGGTCTTCCGTTGCCAGATGCTGGAGGTTACGAGCCGATCAGAGGTCCACTTCTCGACCTCGGAGCTGGTTACACAGGGATTCCCCGCTTTGGAGCACAGGGAGACGACGCCTTCTACTTCACCACACCGAGAGTTGCTCTCAGAGCAGTCCCGCTCTACGTGGATCGTCGTCATACCTACTTCCGGGGGATTCCTCCTCACCGTATCTCTCGTCGTACTACTCGCCGCCGTCCTGCGTGATGAGCATGGGAGTACCGATGTATCCGTTCCTAGCTATGTTTAGTTATCCTTGTATTTCGAACCATGTATTGGTGTGTTGGATATTCTGATGTATTTGAACATGTGATGATGTACCTGTTGGTTATCTATTCATGCGTCGGAATAATCTATCTTTCGGTTACCAAGTCTATCCTTTGCTGTTATTGTGCTAAAATGCATTTCTGTTCAGGATGCCTCCAACCAGGAACTCCCCGCCTGAACCACCTCCGCTCACGGAGCTGTTGACTCAGATGACTCAGGTCGTGGCTCAGATGGCCCAGATCCAGGCTAACCAGCACAACAACCAGAATGCTCCGCGAGTCAGCATCAAGGAGTTTCTGAGCATGGGGCCGAGAGCTTTCGTGGCAACGTGAGCCTCTGGATGCTGATGACTGGATCAGGGAGATGAACAGGGCTCTGGAGATTGCTCATGTTGCTCAGGAAGATAAGGTCAAGTACGCCACCTACCTACTGAAGGGTCAGGCAGCTACCTGGTGGGAGAACTACCAGACCATGAGAGCTGGCTATCCTATCACCTGGGCTTGTTTCAAGGATGCCTTCCTGAAGCACCACATCCCGGTTGGTCTCATGGAAAGGATGCGTGAGGAATTCTGCTCTCTCAAACAGGGCAAGCTGGACGTCCTCGGCTAGCAGAACGAGTACAACCGTCTCGCTCGATACGCTGGTGACGAGGTGTCCACTGAAGCCAAGAAGATGGCAAGGTTCCGCCGAGGTTTTAACCCGGAACTGAAGTACGCTCTCACCAACATCAAGTGCAAGGACTTCGTGGAGCTCGTGAACACGCGCTCAATGAGGAGAATGGGCGCAAGGCGTTCGAAGAGTCGCGCAAGCACTCGCGTGAGGGTGGTTCCTCCTCCAACATGACCACCCCTCCGCAGAAGTGCCGCATCTGGGTGCCAAACAGTGCTGTCACTAGGGCTCCAAATGCCCAAGCTTCTCCAGGCTTTGGTCCCCGCCCACCCAACCCATCTCAGATGCAGGGTCAGAGGTTTCCAATGGGGCAGCCAAGGCCAGGTCCTCCTCGTGTCGTCACTTGCTTCAAGTGCAAGGAGACTGGGCACTACGCTGATAAGTGCACTCAGAGGCAGCTACCTCCACCACCTCCTCGCCCCAACACCAACCAGGCAATGGTTCGTGCTCCCCGGCTAAAGCCTTCAACTCCAACAACAGGCCTGTCGGGAGGACCGCGAGGGTGAATCATATCAAGGCCGACAAAGCTGAGGAAGCTGCTGACGTCGTTCTCGGTACATTCCCCGTAAACTCTAACCCAGCTAAAGTGTTGTTTGATACCGGAGCATCGCATTCGTTCGTGTCAAAGATCTTTGCAACAGCAGTTAAACTACCTTTTGTTGGTTTGGGTTCCCCGCTAGTAGTAAACTCCCCTGGAGCAACTATGCAAACTTCCAAGATCAGTCACGAGAATCAGATCTTGATTGGAGGTCACATATTCCTTGCTTCCCTCATTCTGCTTGGCAATTCTGACATTGATGTCATCCTTGGCATGGATTGGTTGAAGGCCAATAAAGCTACGATTGACTGTGCTAAGAAGTCAATAACTCTGTTCCACCCTTCCGGCCAGATAGTCTATTCTCCAAGTGAATCAAGTTCTGTTCAGCTGTACACTCTGGATGCTAAACCTCTACCTCTGCTTGAAAATGTTCCGGTGGTTTGTGAATTCCCTGACGTCTTTCCAGAAGAGTTGCCAGGGATGCCTCCGGACAGAGCAGTTGAGTTCGTGATCGAGCTTGAACCAGGTACTGCTCCAATCTCTAAGCATCCATACAAGATAGCTCCTCCTGAACTGAAGTTGTTGAAGGAGCAAATCGATATGTACATGGGGAAAGGCTACATTCAGCCTAGTTCCTCCGCTTGGGGTTGCCCAACTCTGTTTGTTGCCAAGAAGGATCAAACAAAAAGACTCGTGGTTGACTATCGTCCTCTCAACGAGAAAACCATCAAGAACAAGTATCCAGTTCCTCGTATCGATGATCTTTTTGATCAACTTGCTGGAGCCTCAATATTCTCAAAGTTGGACTTGAGGATGGGTTACCATCATATAAAGATCAGAAAGGAAGATATTCCAAAAACAGCTTTCACCACTCGGTACGGTCTATATGAATACACCGTCATGTCTTTTGGTCTCACCAATGCACCGGCGACCTTCTCAAGACTCATGAATTCTGTGTTCCATGACTACCTCGACAAGTTCGTTGTGGTATATCTCGATGATATTCTAGTCTACTCAAAATCCGAGGAAGAGCATGGAGAACACCTTCGTCTCACTCTCATGAAACTTCGCGAGCATCGTCTATATGCCAAGTTCTCCAAATGTGAGTTCTGGATTCCAGAAGTTGCTTACCTTTGTCATGTCATCTCTGCCAAAGGCATAGCCATTGACCCGGAAAAGGTTAAGGCAATTGTTGATTGGAAACCTCCTAAGACGGTAAAACAAGTTAGAAGCTTTCTTGGCTTGGCTAGCTATTGCCGTCGTTTCGTCCAAAACTTTTCCAAGATTGCAAAACCTCTCACTGATCTCACAAAGAAGGACAAGAAGTTCGTTTGGACTCCACAGTGTGATGAGAGTTTCAATCTCCTCAAGACTAAACTCACTTCCACCCCAGTTCTGGTTGGCCCAGATACTACCAAACCTTTCCAGATATTCTGCGATGCATCTCTCCAAGGTCTGGGTGCAGTTCTTATGCAAGAACGTCAAGTTGTGGCTTATGCTTCACGTCAGTTGAACCCACATGAGCAAAACTATCCCACACATGATCTTGAGCTAGCAGCAGTTGTGTTTGCCCTCAAGAAATGGAGACAGTACTTGTTGGGTAACAAAACTGAAATCTTTTCCGATCACAAGAGTCTGAAATACATCTTCACTCAACCAGATCTGAACCTCAGGCAAAGGAGATGGATTGAAAAGATTAAGGACTTTGATCTCACCATTTCTTACACTCGAGGCAAGGCTAATGTTATGGCTGATGCTCTTAGTCGCAAGTCCTATTGCAATAATCTCATGATCATGGAAAGCCAACCTCCACTTCATGAAGAATTACAGAAACTAAACCTTGGTCTTGTCCCTGAAGGATACCTTGCTAGCATGACAGCCAGTCCAACTCTCGAGGACAAGATTCGTTCTGAACAACTTCGTGATACTGAAATCAAGAAGATGGTTGAGCACATCAAGGAGGGCAAGGAGAAATTCAAGTCCTTCTCAGTTGATGATAAAGGAACTGTGTTCTTTGAAGGACGCATTGCAGTTCCTCAAGTTCAAAGTCTAAAAGATATCATTCTCAAGGAGGCTCATGAAACTCCTCTCTCCATTCACCCTGGAAGTACAAAGATGTACCAGGATCTTAAGACTCTGTATTGGTGGCCTGGCATGAAACGTGAAATTGCTCAATACGTTTCTGAATGCGACGTTTGTCAACGTGTTAAGGCAGTCCATCAGAAAACAGCAGGTCTACTCCAACCTCTGAAAATTCCTGAGTGGAAGTGGGACATGATTGAAATGGACTTTGTTACTGGGTTTCCAAAGTCCAAAAAGGGCAACGATGCAATCTTCGTTGTTATTGATCGTCTCACTAAAGTAGCTCATTTCTTTGCTGTCAAGGAAACTATCTCAGCTAGCCAGTTAGCAGAACTCTACACAGCAAAGATTGTTCCTCTTCATGGTGTTCCATTGGAAATAAGCTCAGACCGTGGAAGTATCTTCACTTCTCACTTCTGGAAAAGCTTTCAAGAAGCATTGAGCACTAAACTTCTGTTCAGCACAGCTTATCACCCTCAGTCTCAGGGGCAAGTCGAAAGAGTCAATCAGATTCTCGAGGATATGCTCAGAGCATGTGGTCTTTCCTTTGGCATGAAATGGGAGGATTGCCTTCCATATGCTGAATTCTCCTACAACAACAGCTACCAGGCCAGCCTAGGTATGGCACCATTTGAGGCACTGTATGGTCGCAGATGTAGGAGTCCAATCAACTGGTCTGGAGCTGGTGAACGTTCACTCTTAGGTCCTGACATTGTTAAGGAAGCCGAGGAGAAAGTTCGTATCATTCGTGACAATCTCAGGATTGCTCAGTCTCGTCAGAAGAGTTACTATGATAGCAAGCACAGGGACATGATCTATGCTCCTGGTGACAAAGCATATCTCCGTGTAACTCCCCTCAGAGGCACTCATCGTTTCGGTGTGAAAGGAAAGCTTGCACCAAGATACATTGGTCCTTTCAACATTCTCTCAAGGCGTGCAGAAAATGCTTATCGTCTTGAACTTCCAGAAAAGCTATCCAAGGTGCACGATGTGTTCCACGTGTCACAGCTCAAGAAGTGTTTCAAAGATCCAGATCATGCAGTTGATCATGATTCCATCGAACTGCAAGATGATCTCTCTTATGAGGAGCACCCTGTCCGTATTCTTGATGAGACCGTTCGTAAGACTCGCAACAAGAGCACCAAGTTCTTGAAAGTGCAATGGTCGCATCATTCCGATAAAGAGGCAACATGGGAGACCGAAGAGGATCTTCGCAAGAAGTATCCGGACCTTTTCACTTCTTAGTAGGAATCTCGGGGCGCGATTCCTTCAAGGGGGGGCGTTTTGTAACATCCAAGTATGAAAACTCCCTAGTTGTTTTACTTCCTTGTTTTATTTAAGCAATGCATCATGTCATCATCCTCATTTTTATTTCTGTTTGCATTGTTTTCATAATGAAATGCCAACTTAATCAACCTTTGTTTTCACACTTGTCTGTTACAATCTTTCAAATAAAGAATTGCAAATCAAAAACCTCAATTGTTTCCAAACAATCCATTAATGTTCACCTATTAAATTGTTGCTTTAAATCAATCAATCAATTTAATCAATTATTTCCAAATCATTTCCAAATTCAAACCAATTCTCAAAATCAGTACTCTTTTGAATCCATGAAGTTCACCACACATTTGTATTCTTTAAATCACTTTAAACCCTAGGGATAACCCTATTAAAAAATGCTTGTTTTCATAATGTTTCATTAATATTAAAATTCCTTAAATTTGGTTTAATTTTCAAACACCAAGCAAATGTTAAAATTTTGAAACTAAAAGCTACCAAATGTTTGCATTTGGTCTAATGAACTTCCCCAAATTTTTCAAGAATTTTCTCTAACCTAGAACCTATGTTTTTCTTCCAAAAGCAAAAACCTACAAAAAAAAAAACAGAAAAGGAAAAATAAAAGGAAAGGAGAAACGCAGCGCCCGCGGCAGATAAGCTAGCCCAGCCCGTTTTCCTTCCCCGCGCGCGCAAGCCCAGCCCGCCTTAACTCACTTACCGCTTCAAAGTTCGTGATGATCGTCTGGTTGCTGTACGGCAGCGCATCCGTTGCGCCACCGCGACAGCGCGGCGACTCCGGCGGCCACCCCCTTGCTTTCCGCGCCTATAAGAAGCCCCTAGGCCCCTGGCGCAAATCCCTAGCCCTAGGTTTCCGTTTCCTCCTTCGATTCCGCCGCCACCCTCTCTCCCTGGCCGGAATTTCCTCCTCTGTCGGCCACCGGAAACGCGCCGACTGAATTCCTTCTCGCCGCCGTCGCCATGGTAAGCTAGCCACCCACCCAGCTACGGGAACCTCTCCGCCTCGCCTTCCTCTACTGCTTGGACACCGGAGCCACGCCGGAGGAGCACTGCAACCGCGCCGTCGACCTCTCCGTCGCCGCCGGCCGCTACACCGGGCCTCTGCCTCCTCTACAGCCGGTGGTAAGCCACCGTTTCTTCTCCTCTCTCTCCCTCCGTTGCATCCAGCAGCTGCGCATCCATCCTCGCCGCAGCAGCACCACCAGATCGCGCACGGCCACCGTCACAGTTCCCCGCCGGCGAGCCACCCTGTTCTGACAGACGCGGAAGGATTTCGTCGTCAGTTAAAATTTCAGTTAACCAGGCGAATGAAGCGTTAACCTGTATCTGCCCCCGTTACTGTCAAACGAATGCTTCCAGCGCCGTGGCAGCGCGCTGATCTCCCGCACGCCAGCTCGCGTGTTCGAGCCCTGGGTTGCGCGGATTAATTCCACCCCATTTTTGCTCCTCTGGCTGACACCCGTGGTCCACCAGCCAGTGACTCCCACTGCCACGCGAGCGTGCACAGCGCCCGTGGTCCACCAGCCAGTGACTCCCACTGCCACGCGAGCGTGCACAGTGTGTATACAGCAGTGCAGTAGGAAAAGTCCATGCGAATTTCTGTAAATTCCTAATTCATTTAATTAACAGTTTTAAAACTAAAACTTCAACCTTTAATAACTTTTATTCTATAATTCCAATAAATAAAAGTTTTACATGTTTTCTGTTCCAAATTTCATAACCTCTCCAAATAATCTATTTGTGTACTGTTTTGAACTTTCAAATTGCAATTCAAATTTAAATTCAAATCATCCATTTGTATTTTGCCAACATTCATAAGTAATTCATAATAAATCCAAATCATGCAAATGAAATATGTTTTCAAGGCCATTTTGAATAACCTTTTCAAATATAATTTTTGTTTTCTGGTTTGAATAATTTAAATTGCCTAAATATTTTAATACTTGTTTAATTCATTTAAATTTGATAAAATCATATCTTTCTCAATATAAAATAATTTTAAACATGCAAAATATGTTTTCAAACCACCAAAGTGTGAACTTTGCAAATGTGAAATTGAATTTGTGTTTTGAACAAATAAAAAAAATTCAATTAAATTCAAACTTGTTTTAAATTCATTTAAAACTTGTTTAATATTGTTTAATTCATAATAAAATAATCCTAACTCCTATTTCAATATTTGAAACATGTAATCAACTAAAATTTGATGTTCTTTTCAAATATAAACTTTGTTAATTGTTTTGCACACTCTAATTGATGAAAACAACAATGGTTTGTGTGGCATGTTTGAGTAACCCAAAATTTCTAAACTTACTAAATGATTTCCAAAACTTGTTCCAATCCTTTTTCACTTGCATCTATCATTGTTATTTGTTGTTATTTTGTTGTTATCATCATGCATGCATCATGCTAACAACTCTGACATAATAATTAATTGTAAATCATTGTTTCTACTTATTTCAATGGATCTCTTCCATATGCAATCCAATTGCATATGGGTCCATTTAAATTGTGCCATCATGTTAGCTCGATTATTTTGATGCAACCATTAAACTTGTCATGCATCATATTTGATTGTGCACTATGCCATGATAATGATTGTTTATATTTCTGCCTTGTTTGTTTGCTTCTTCTCGGATAGACGACGACGTTGATACCGACGACCTTTACGACACCCCTTATGAGGATCTAGCTCAGTACCCGGCTACTGGGTTTGCAGGCAAGTTATCACTCACATGAACCATTGTGTTCCTTTCAACATTGGTTACCGATACTTTCCGTTGTTCTTTTCTGCTAGCCATAGTGGTAGTTGTTTCCGTTACGAACCTATCACATGATACCCTAAACCCTGATATTGCCACACCTCCAGTCCTAAAACCCCGTTGCTTGGGCCCGTGTCTTACTAGCATGCTTAGGTTGTTTTGCTCGAGTCTGTTATCCGTTTCTTTCTGTTATTATATTCTGTTATATTCTGGGGCTCGATGGTAAGCAACACTTGTTAATTTGAGGTAATAATAAATTACTGATAAGGCACCGGCAGGAGGCCCGGCGTGGTTTTGAGGCGTTCTAGTGTCGACCCTAATAGGAAAAGGGTCTTGTCTACTGATCCATGATGAGCGCACTATCCGCATGTGGGAAGCGTGTATGGGCGACCCCCTCAATTTGATTCGATTCGCATCTCGTCCAAATCACCACACTTAGTTCGGGCTTTCCATTTGATGCACGCATATGCAGGTACGAACCCGAGGCCAGGGTGGAACTTTTGTAGTCGGCATTTAGGGCGGCGTGGTCTTCCAGTGCTATGAGGGTCCTCCTTTTCTTCGGGGGGCTCGATTAGCCGCGCACGCACAGCATGTGGTGCTTTGGGCTTGATGCGAAGAAGAGTTGAGTTGTGTTGAGTGCCCCGCTTGGTGGGAAAGGCCTTCCCATCTGGCTGGTTATTCTTACGTGTACGGCCAAATTGGTGCACCCCTGCAGGGATAAATCTTCTCGAGAAGCCGTGTTTTCCGCGGTCATGGTTGACTTGGTGAAAGTACTGACTAACAAGTACTCAGAACAACTTACACCTAACTAATGATAACTTGACTAGTAATAGGCTTATTGACACAACAACTTGATCCATCATTAACCCAACTGTGTGAGTTATCCTCGGATTGCTTCTTTGGATAAGGGGCGAGGTCCAGGATGGGTTTGATTGGTGGTTAGCCATAGTTGGTTACGATACGCTATCTTATCTCTTTCTGATACACCGGAAGTTGTAGTATGTTCTGTAGTTGGTTAGTGCAGCCAGTTGCAGCATCTTTCATACCCTTTTCTTCCGTTGATCCCAAGGCATCTGTGCTTGGTGTTGACGGGCTACACTTTGGTGAACCGTGAGTCTTGCTTGCCAGTACGTTGTTGTACTGACCCCTTTGGGGCTGTGGTTTACGCAGACTACGACTACGGCTACGATGACCACCAGGATGGCTACTTCGTGGAGTTTGACGAGACTGCAGACGAGTAGATAGCTGGACCAGGGCTGGATCCAGGACCTACGTGGATGGGCTTCATCTTCTTTATTTTCTCCGGCTTCTTAAGCCTGTTGGACTTGTCTGTACCCAGACACCTTTGATTGCTTCCGCTGATGTAATGAATGTTATGTTGGGACATGTGTCCTCTGGATGATTGTATTTGCTATTTCTGCCTTAGTGAAGGCCATTTGCAACCTTATTTCCATCTTTTGTGTCTTAGAGGCATGTTGTGTTATCCTTTTGTTCAAAACCGTTGACGTACCATGTGTGTATGGTATGAAGTACGTCAATGGTAGTGTCCAGATTTCTACGGATAGTTTACATCGACGGTGAACAGTAACGGTTGGTTGTCGCACATAAGTGCTGGCCTACCCGTAAGGGGACGCGGGAGCCGTTAAGCCCCGTAATCCAACCAAAATACTGTTCAGTTCGTACGGTGAGTATCCTCTAGAAGTCAGGGTGCGACATATAGCCATTCCGTGTAGGTAATGAAGTTATGCTTGATAGTCTTTGAGTTTCCGGCTATTAGCCTTGTACTCTGCATAAACTTGTGGTTTAGATGACCCTTTTGACTATCTTGTACTGTAAGCCGGCTTTCGCGTGGATACCATGTTGTTACATCTATACGAAAATAGGGTCAGACAAGTCCCGTTGGGTTTCATGGCTGATTGTAATCGTAAGCGAACAAATCATGCCATTTAGTGCGAGTCACATCGAGCTTAAGTAAGAAAAGTCAAGAAAATTTGGCTCCTTTGTCCAGTTATAAGATTGCAGCCGTACTCGTTTGCGAATAATCGGCCCTTATAACTTATAGGCATCAAGGCCGGGTCTTTTGGGTTTGTGGCTGGGCTACTTGAGCAACCAGCCCCCGAGACCTATATATACTCAACGTTCTTAATGATACTGAAGTATTGATGTCACATGGATACTACTTACTTGTAATCAGGCTGTAACGAAATAGGACTTGATAACCATCTCTTTATTGATGCGAGAAAGTTTGGATCAGCAGGCCGCCTCATTAAAAACCTTCCAGTCCCCTTAGGTACCCTGGGTAGGAAAAGAGCACGTCTGAAACCTGCTGCCCGTTACATTGTTTAGTTCTTCATGGGAACCGGTCCCGGACTGGCGTGACCGATGCACATTCTCCACATGTTGGACTTTTTCATGATAAGTACCGGGTTTACTAGCCAACCCGGGTGAGGTGTTTCCATGACGTGCCTGGTTGTGAGCGGCCGTGCAGTTTCTTCTTTTATAGTGGATTGCTTGGGGAAGCCATCCTCGATAAAAGCCACCATTTTAGCATCTTGTGCTACCTTGGACTTTGCTCTTTCGCCTTCAGTACTCGGCCTTTTTGATGTGATTCTGTCCTCCGGGTCTGCTTGAGACCGGTAGTGCTTGAGTTCTTCTTTTCTACAGGCCTGCTCTGCCATTGCTGCGTCTCCTTCATCGCATTCAGCTGCTATGTCTCGATTTCCATGTATGGTAATGGTCTTCTTGGGACCCGGGATTTTTAGCTGTAGATACACGTAACACGGCCTAGCCATGAATTTGGCGTAAGCCGGCCTTCCGAATAACGCGTGATAAGGGCTGCGCAATTTGACTACCTCAAAGGTGAGCCACTCAACTTGATAGTTATCCTTTGACTCCCCAAAAGCTACCTCCAATGCGATTTTTCCCTCGGGGCACGCTGAATGACCCGGCACTATCCCATGAAAAATTGTTGAGCTTTTTTGTAGCTGAGACTCCTTGAGGCCCATGCGTAGGAAGGTTTCCCAATACAGTATATTGATGCTGCTTCCACCATCCATCAAAACCTTTTTCAGCTCATACCCATTGACCTGCGGTGCGACTACTAATGCCAAGACTCCCGGGTGCTCCACTCTTTCTGGGTGATCCCTTCTGCTCCATGTTACCTCCTGTTCTGACCATCTCAAGTATCTCGGGACAGCTGACGAAACTGAGTCGACCGCTTGCTTCAGTATCTTTTTGTCCTTGTTAGAGCCTCCTGTGGTATGCACATGATATTGACCCAATTGTTTGGGGTTAGCCTGGAAACCTCCTGCCCCCCCTTGGTTATTACCTTGATTTCCAGCCGCCGGGTTACCAGCTGGGGGTGGGCCGTTGCCCGGGTTTCCCCCTGGACCCGGTCCTCCTACCCGTCCTGCACCTCGCATAGCTCTGTTCACTTCCTCATTTTTTCATCTTTGTAAGTCGGCGCACTGCTCCAAGGAGTGGTTAGCTGGCCTGCCGTTCCTGCTGTGCTTCGGGCATGCCACCCTGAATATGTCCCAATTGTTACCCGGCCTTGGTGGTCCTTGATAGTTTCCTCCATTGTGATTACCTCCGTTGAAATTTCCTTCTGCTCTGGGTCTCTGTCGCACCCTGACTTCTAAGGGATACTCACCGCACGAACTGGATAGCAGATGCTTGGATTATGGGGCATACCTGCTCCCACGTCCCAGCTTCCTGGTAGGCCTGCGCTTATGCGCGACAACACAAGCTCCGCTATTCCATCGTCGATGTAAACTATCCACTAGAAATCACAGGCACTACCATTGACGTACTTCATAACAATCACGCACTGTACGTCAACGGCTTTGAACGAATGATAATCACAACATATCTCTAAGACACAAAAGATTGAAATAAAGTTGCAAATAGCTCTCACTAGAGCAGAGATAGCAAAACAATCATCCAGAGGACACATGTCCCAACATGTCATTCATTACATCAGCGGAAGCAAACAAGGGTGTCTGGGTACAGACAAAACTGAAGGCTTAAGAAGCCGGAGGAAATAAAGCAACGAAGCCCATCCACGAAGGTTCTGGATCCTGCCCTGGTCCAGCTATCTACTCGTCTGCAGCGTCGTCAAACTCCACGAAGTAGCCGTCCTGGGAAGCATCGTAACCGTAGTCGTACTCTGCGTAAACCACAGCCCCAACGGGGTCAGTACATCCAAGTACTGGCAAGCAAGACTCACAGTTCATCAAAGAGTTACCCGTCAACACAAGCATAGATGCTTGGGATCAACGGAAGGGAAGGGGTGATATAAAAGTTGCTGATGGCTGCGCTAACCAACTACAGAAGATAACTACAAGTTCCGGCTAACAGAATAAGATGAGATCGAGGATTGTAACCAACTGAAAGATAACTTCAACCAAACCCATCCTGGATCTCGCCCCTTATCCAAAGAAGCAATCCGAGGATAACTCACACAGTTATGATAAGGTGAATCAAGTTATTGTGTGAATAACCTATTACTAGTCAGGTTATTAACATTGGGTGAATCATGATTGATCATTAGTTGAAGTTGTCCTGAGTACTTGTTAGCCAGTACTTTCACCAAGTAATCCATAACCGCGGAAAACACGGCTTCTCGAGAAGATTATCCCTGCAGGGTTGCACCAATTTGGCCGTACACTCAAGAATAACCCGCCAGATGGGAAGCTAACCCACCAAGCGGGGTACTCTACACAACCAACCATTCCTCGCATCAAGCCCAAAGCACCTTGGGCGCACGGCTAATCAAGCCCCGAAGAAAAGGGACCCTCATAGCACTCTAAGACCGTGTCCCCCTATATGCCGACTACAAAAGTTCCACCCTGCGCTGGGCTCGCAAAAACATGCATGCGGCAAATAGAAAGCACGAACTAAATGAGATGATTTGGACGAGATGCGAATCAGGTCAAGTTGAGGGGGGCGCCCATACTCGCTTCCCAAATGCGGGTAGTGCGCTCATCATGGATCAGTAGACAAGACCCTTTCCTATTAGGGTCGACACTAGCAGGCTTCAAAACCTCTCATGGGCCTCCTGCCGGTGCCTTATCATCAGATTATTATTTACCATTGGCAATTAACAGGATTGATTGATTAACATCGAGCCCCGGTACAAATAATAAGATAACAACAGTAATAACCGACAACAGACTCGAGTAAGCAACCCTAAGCATGCTAGGTAAGAACAGGCACAAGCAAAGGCTGTAGGTATGGAGGTGAGGCAGTATCATTGGTTCAGGGAATCATGTGATAGGTTCGGGGAACAAGCAACGATACATATGGCTAGCAATAATAGACAACAGGATAGTATCGACAACAAGTGTGGAAAGGAAACTCGATGATTCATGTGAGTGATAACTTGCCTGGCAGCTCAGTATCGTACTGGGCTAGGTCCTGAGAAGTGGTGTCGTAAGGATCGTCGGTCTCAACGTAGTCGTCGTCTAACCGAGAAGAAGCAAACAAACAAAACAGGTATGTAAACAAACATTGACATGGCATTGTGCACAATCAAATATGATGCATGACAATTTAATAGATGCAACAAGATAGACTATTTGACATGACAACACAATTTAAATGGACTGATATGCAACTGTGAGTTGCATATGAAAAGCCCATGGAATTTGGTTAGGTTATTTGTTTTCCAACTAATCAACAAGTGATAATGGATTAGCATGATGCATGCAACAGGATAACAGCAAAATAACAACATTAGAACCAACTTAGAATAGGTTGTAGCAATTTAAAAGTTTGTTATTAATTTTGGAAAATTTTGGGTGCATTAAAGGTATCACACATGTAGTTGTTGTTTTCAATCATTTAAAATGTTCAAAACAAATAACAAAGTTGATATTTGAAAAGAACATCAAATTCTGGTTGGATTACATGTTTCACAATTTGAGATTGGACTTTGGATTATTTAGTTATGAATTAAACAATATTAAACAATTTTTAATTGAATTAAACATGGTTTAAATAGTTTAGGCAATTTGAATTGTTCAAACCAGAAAACAAAATTTATATTGAATAGAGCATTCAAAAAGGTGTGAAAAACATATTTTAATTGTATTATTTGAAAACAGTATGAATTAGTTATGAATTATTTCAAATTGCATTTGAATTATTTGAATTTGAATTTAGATTGCATTTTGAAAATTCAAAACAGAACACAAATTGCATATTTGGAAAGTTTATGAAATTTAGATCAGAATAGACATCAAGTTTATATTTATTGGGTTTATAAAATGAGAGATATTGAATTTAAAGTTTTGAATTAATTCTGTTATTTAAAAAGAATTTGGAATTTCTGAAAATCGCGGAAAACATTTGTTACTCAGGGTCTATCTACCCACTGCCACTGCGCAGTGGGCCAGAGGGGCCAGCGTGGCGCACACGCTGGCGTGGCCTCCAGTGCCACTGCCTGGTGGGGCTCAGCGTGGGGGAGAAATCCCCAAAAAAGTTGGTGGCTTCCGGGACTCGAACCCGTGCCCAGGCGTAGCGCGCAAAGGTTCAGTACCACTGCGGTGTTCGCGTTCAGCTGACAGAGGAGGCGACGCGGAGAGGATATAGTTTCAGTTCGAAACTCTGAACTTTGCTGACGAAACCTGACGAGCGAGCGTTGCTCGACTGACAGAGGAGGTGGCGATGCTCGCCGGCGTGAACCACGGCCAGCACCTGCTGTGGGTGTTGGGTGGACGCGGGCGTGCACGGACGCGAGCAACAGAGGGAGGAGGAGACGGTGCTCACCGGAGGCTGCCGCGGTTGCAGGAGAACAGTGCTCGACGGCGGCGATGTCGTGGACGGCGTGGTCGATCTCGTGCTTCCCCGTGCCCCCGCGGGTGTCCAAGATGTAGAGGAGATGGGTGGCGGTGCTACTCCCGTGCTCCAAAGCTGTAGTGCTGCTCTGCAACGGCGACGGGGTGTACAGGTTCAGAGAACGGGGCGCGGCGGCCGGAGAGAAAAAAGAAGACGGCGTCGACGATCGGAGGCTTACCAGGGGCTCCTCTGGTGTCCAAGAGATAGATGGTAGGGTGGCGAGCTGATTCCCGGGTGTTGGTAGCTAGGAGGGAGTCGGGGGTGGCGAGGCCATGGCGTTCTTCAGAGGGTTGGCGCCGGCGATGGAAATCAGAGAGGGGAAGTGGGGAATTCCGGCGAGAGAGAGAGATTTTTGGCGGCGCTGAGGGAACCCTAGAGTTTAGGGCACACCTAGGGGGCTAGGGCTCCCTTTATAGGCTCAGATGGCGCCTGGGGCCGCCGTGGTCGCCGCGGGGTCGCCGTGGCAACCGGATGGGTGCCGTACGGGAGGAAGACGAACGTGAGCGCGCGCACGAATCTTAACGCAACCGCGAAGCGGTAAGTTGTTCTGCTGCGGGCTGGGCTTGCGCGGGGTAGGCTAGATGGGTTGGGCTCGGGTTAGCTGCTGCGCGCGCGCTAGGTTAGGTAGCTTTTATTCTTTTCTGTTATTTATTTTTTTTTGTACTTTTGCTTTTGGAAGAAAACTGTTAAGGATTTACTTGAGAAAAATTCTAGAAAAATTAAGTTAAGCTTCTTAGTTAATTAGAAACCACATTGTAAACTTGGTTTTCAAAAATTGAATTTTAAAATTATGGTTTGTGTTTGAATTCAAAATAGGGGATTTGAGGTTAATAAAATCTTGATAAAACATGAATAACAAAAATAGGGTTACCCCTAGGGTTTTAGAATGATTTAGAGGGTAGAAAAGTTTGGTGATTTTTTATGGTTTCCCAAAAGGTACTGATTTGAGAATTTGGAAATGGTTTGAATTTAATTGGTGGAATTAAAAGGAATGATTTGAGGAAACAATTTCATAAGTGAAAACAAGGAATTAAAAGGGTTGTTTTTGTTTGTTATTTTGGTTCCAAAGGTTGTAACAGAGCAAGTATGAAACCATGTTTGAATTTGAGTTGTGAAAACAGAATAAAACAGATGGAAAACAAATGCAACCAATAAGTAAACATGATGCCATGATGCATTGCTTGAAATAAAACAAGGAATCAAACATTCTAAGGATTGTTTTCATACTTGGATGTTACAAAACGCCCCCCCTTGAAGGAATCGCGCCCCGAGATTCCCTACTGAGAAGTGAAAAGGTCCGGATACTTCTTACGAAGATCCTCTTCGGTCTCCCACGTTGCCTCTTTATCGGAATGATGCGACCATTGGACTTTCAAGAACTTGGTGCTCTTGTTGCGAGTCTTACGCTCGGTCTCATCGAGAATACGAACAGGGTGCTCCTCATAAGACAGATCATCTTGCAGCTCAATGGAATCATGATCAACTGCACGATCTGGATCTTTGAAACACTTCTTGAGTTGTGACACGTGGAAAACATCGTGCACTTTGGATAGTTTTTCTGGAAGTTCAAGACGATAAGCATTCTCTGCACGTCTTGAGAGGATGTTGAAAGGACCAATGTATCTTGGTGCAAGCTTTCCTTTCACCCCAAAACGATGAGTGCCTCTGAGGGGAGTTACACGGAGATATGCCTTATCACCAGGTGCATAAACCATATCCCTGTGCTTGCTATCATAATAGCTCTTCTGACGAGACTGAGCAATCCTGAGGTTGTCACGAATGATACGAACTTTCTCCTCGGCTTCCTTAACCATGTCAGGGCCTAAGAGTGAACGTTCACCAGCTCCAGACCAATTGATTGGACTCCTGCATCTGCGACCATACAGTGCCTCAAAAGGCCATGCCTAGGCTTGCCTGGTAGCTGTTGTTGTAGGAGAATTCAGCATATGGAAGGCAATCCTCCCATTTCATGCCAAATGAGATACCACATGCTCTGAGCATATCCTCGAGAATCTGATTGACTCTTTCGACTTGCCCCTGAGACTGAGGGTGATAAGCTGTGCTGAACAGAAGTTTAGTGCCCAATGCTTCTTGAAAGCTTTTCCAGAAATGAGAAGTGAAGATGCTTCCACGATCTGAGCTTATTTCCAATGGTACACCATGAAGAGGAACAATCCTTGCTGTATAGAGCTCTGCTAACTGGCTAGCTGAGATAGTTTCCTTGACAGCAAAGAAGTGAGCAACCTTAGTGAGACGATCAATAACAACGAAGATTGCATCGTTGCCTTTCCTGGACTTTGGAAACCCAGTAACGAAGTCCATTTCAATCATGTCCCACTTCCAGTCAGGAATTTTCAGAGGTTGGAGTAGACCTGCTGTCTTTTGATGGACTGCCTTAACACGTTGACAAACGTCGCATTCAGAAACGTATTGCGCAATTTCACGTTTCATGCCAGACCACCAATACAGAGTCTTAAGATCCTGGTACATCTTTGTACTTCCAGGGTGAATGGATAGAGGAGTTTCATGAGCCTCCTTGAGAATGATATCCTTTAGACTTTGAATCTGAGGAACTGCAATGCGTCCTTCGAAGAACACCGTTCCTTTGTCATCAATTGAGAAGGACTTGAATTTATCACTCCTGCCCTCCTTGATTTGCTCTACCATCTTCTTGATTTCATTATCACGAAGCTGTTCAGAACGAATCTTGTCCTCGAGAGTTGGGCTGGCTGTCAAGCTAGCAAGGTATCCTTCAGGAACAAGACCAAGGTTTAGCTTCTGGAATTCCTCATGAAGTGGAGGTTGGCTTTCCATGATCATGAGATTATTGCAATAGGATTTGCGACTGAGAGCATCGGCCATAACATTAGCCTTGCCTGGAGTGTAAGAAATGGTGAGATCAAAGTCTTTAATCTTCTCAATCCATCTCCTTTGCCTTAGGTTCAGATCTGGCTGAGTGAAGATGTATTTCAGACTCTTATGATCGGAAAAGATTTCAGTTTTGTTACCCAACAAGTATTGTCTCCATTTCTTGAGGGCAAACACAACTGCTGCAAGTTCAAGATCATGAGTGGGATAGTTTTGCTCATGTGGGTTCAACTGACGTGAAGCATAAGCCACAACTTGACGTTCTTGCATAAGAACTGCTCCTAGGCCTTGGAGAGATGCATCACAGAATATCTGGAAAGGTTTGGTAGTATCTGGACCAACCAGAACAGGTGTGGAAGTGAGTTTAGCTTTCAGGAGGTTGAAACTCTCATCACATTGTGGAGTCCAAACGAACTTTTTGTCCTTCTTTGTGAGATCAGTGAGAGGTTTGGCAATCTTGGAAAAGTTTTGGACGAAACGACGGCAATAGCTAGCCCAAGCCAAGGAAGCTTCTAACTTGCTTTACCGTCTTAGGGGGTTTCCAATCAACAATTGCCTTAACCTTTTCAGGATCAATGGCAATGCCTTTGGCAGAAATGATATGACCAAGATATGCAACTTCTGGAATCCAGAACTCACATTTGGAATACTTGGCATACAAACGATGCTCGCGAAGTTTCATGAGAGTGAGACGAAGGTGTTCTCCATGCTCTTCCTCGGATTTTGAGTAGACTAGGATGTCATCAAGATATACCACAACGAACTTGTCGAGGTATTCATGGAAGACAGAATTCATGAGTCTTGAGAACGTTGCCGGTGCATTGGTGAGACCAAAGGACATGACGGTGAATTCATAAAGACCGTAACGAGTGGTGAAGGCTGTTTTTGGAATATCTTCCTTTCTGATCTTTATCTGATGGTAACCCATCCTCAAGTCCAACTTTGAGAATATTGAGGCTCCAGCAAGTTGATCAAAAAGATCATCGATACGAGGAAGTGGATACTTGTTCTTGATGGTTTTCTCGTTGAGAGGACGATAGTCAACCACGAGTCTTTTTGTTTGATCCTTCTTGGCAACAAACAGAGTTGGGCAACCCCAAGCGGAGGAACTAGGCTGAATGTAACCTTTCCATGTACATATCGATTTGCTCCTTCAACAATTTCAGTTCAGGAGGAGCTATCTTGTATGGATGCTTAGAGATTGGAGCAGTACCTGGCTCAAGCTCGATCACGAACTCAACTGCTCTGTCCGGAGGCATCCCTGGCAATTCTTCCGGAAAGACGTCAGGGAATTCACAAACCACCGGAACATTTTCAATTTCAGGAAGGGGTTTGGCATCGAGGTTGAACAGCTGAACAGAACTTGATCCACATGGAGAATAGACTATCTGGCCTGAAGTGTGAGAGAGAGTTATTGACTTTTGAGCACAGTCAATTTTTGCTTTGTGGGTCTTCAACCAATCCATACCCAGAATGACATCAATGTCAGAATTTCCCAGCAACATGAGTGAAGCAAGGAATATGCGTCCTCCAATTAGGATCTGATTGTCCATGCTTATCTTGGAAGTAATCATTTTAGTTCCCGGAGAGTGCACATAGATTTGATTGCTTAGTGGAACCAGAGCTAAATTGTACGTTGTAGCAAAGATCTTTGACACGAACGAATGCGATGCTCCAGTATCAAACAACACTTTAGCTGGAAAAGTTTACGGGTAATATACCGAGAACGACGTCAGCGGCTTCCTCAGCTTTGTCGGCCTTGATATGGTTCACCCTCGCGTTCCTCCCGACAGGCCTGTTGTTGGAGTTGAAGGCTTTAGCCGGGGGAGCACGAACCATAGCCTGGTTGGTGTTGGGGCGAGGAGGTGGAGGTAGCTGCCTCTGAGTGCACTTATCAGCGTAGTGCCCAGTCTGCTTGCACTTGTAGCAAGTGACGACACGAGGAGGACCCGGCCTTGGCTGCCCCATTGGAATCCTCTGACCCTGCACCTGAGGTGGGTTGGGCGGGCGGGGACCAAAGCCTGGAGCAGGTTGGGCATTTGGAGCCCTAGTGACAGCACCATTTGGCACCCAGATGCGGCGCTTCTGCGGAGGGGTGGTCATGTTGGAGGAGGAACCACCCTCGCGCGAGTGCTTGCGGGACTCTTCGAACGCCTTGCGCCCATTCTCCTCATTGAGCGCGGTGTTCACGAGCTCGACGAAGTCCTTGCACTTGATGTTGGTGAGAGCGTACTTCAGTTCCGGGTTAAAGCCTCGGCGGAACCTTGCCATCTTCTTGGTCTCGGTGGACACTTCGTCACCAGCATACCGAGCGAGACGATTGAACTCGTTCTGGTAGCCGAGGACGTCCAGCTTGCCCTGTCTGAGAGCAGAATTCCTCACGCATCCTTTCCATGAGACCATCCGGGATGTGGTGCTTCAGGAAGGCATCCTTGAAACATCCCCAGGTGATAGGATAGCCAGCTCTCATGGTCTGGTAGTTCTCCCACCAAGTAGCTGCCTGACCCTTCAGTAGGTAGGTGGCATACTTGACCTTATCTTCCTCAGCGACATGAGCAATCTCCAGAGCCCTGTTGATCTCCCTGATCCAGTCATCAGCATCCAGAGGCTCACGTGTTGCCACGAAAGCCCTCGGACCCACGCTCAGAAACTCCTTGATACTGACTCGCGGAGCATTCTGGTTGTTGTGCTGGTTAGCCTGGATCTGGGCCATCTGAGTCACCACTTGGGTCATCTGAGCCAACAGTTCCCCCATTGGTGGTGGTGGAGGCGGGGTGTTCCTGGTTGGAGGCATCCTGAACAGAAATGCATTTTAGCACAACAATACAACAGGATAGACTTGGTAACCGAAAGATAGATTATTCCGACGTATGAATAGATAACCAACAGGTACATCATCACATGTTCAAATACATCAGAATATCCAACGGACCAACACATGGTTCGAAAGACAAGGATAACTAAACATAGCTAGAATCGGATACATCGATACTCCCATGCTCATCACGCAGGACGGCGGTGAGTAGTACGACGAGAGATACGGTGAGGAGGAACCCCACGGAAGTAGGTATCACGACGATCCCTGTAGATAGGAAATGCTCTGAGAGCAACTCTCGGGGTGGTGAAGTAGAAGGCATCCTCTTCCTG
Source organism: Alopecurus myosuroides (assembly GCA_028641055.1). NCBI lineage: Eukaryota > Viridiplantae > Streptophyta > Magnoliopsida > Poales > Poaceae > Alopecurus > Alopecurus myosuroides. Next base: position 744,550,144 of record CM054057.1, read on the forward strand.
TGCTCCATATCGAGGGATCCCCGTGTAACCTGCACCGAGGTGGAGAAGTGGACCTCTGACCGGCTCGTAACCTCCAGCATCTGGTAACGGAAGACCAGCTGACTGAACGCAACGTGCAAAGCGCTCATCTCCAACAAAGTCTGTGGTGTACGTCGCCAGACGAGTGAGAGCAAGGTGGAGCTGCTCCCTGACTGAGGCTAACTCCTGAGAAAGTGTGGAAGCAACTGCGTCACTGTGTCTCACGAACTGGGCAGTAGTGTGCAGCCTGGAGCTATCAGACTCGTAGGTATCCAGGTCGCGGTGGTCAGTGAAGTGAACTCCCGCTGCCGTGATGTACCCACGGGGGATGTGACGATAACTGGAATCATCAAACCCCCAGTAGTCAGCACGGAGAACGGTGAAACTCACGTACGCTGCCTGCTGCACGGCCATATCCACAGTGGAACCTACTGCCTCGTACTGGTGAACAAAGCTCCTGCCATCATCCGACAGAATGTAGACGATGGCCCGGTAGAAAGTCTGCTCGAACTCGCGCTGGTGCTCGTAGACCTGGTACTCTGGTGCCCAACGGAACCCCAGATAGGTAACCATATCCCTGAGCATCTCCGGATAACCGGCGGTGTCCTCACAGCGAGTCATCCTAACCACCTGCGGGTAGAACCTGAGATCCATCTGCAGATGATCGGGAAAGATTTGATTAGGCTCCGGTAGATGAAAAAGGATGTTGAACTCAACAAGGTTCAACGGACGATAAGAATGTTGAAAGAACATGATATTGAAGCAACACTGGGAAAACTTTGACAAAAGTCCTGAGGTACTAAGGAAAAACCCATCCGGGCTTCTAAAGGATCAATATCTACTGCTTAAGGAATAGAGGATCTGCTTCCGGGGCCTATTTGCCACCGTTCTCAATCGTGAGTAGGCAACATGATAAATCATGTCACAACCACCTCCATTCCTATGGACTAGTAGATATAACTATCCCAGAGAAACCAGAATTCGTGAAATCCTAACTTGAAAGTTTAGATGAGAAGGGAAAAACAACGTTGCACTTCCTTACCAGAAAAAGGGAGGGTGGGTGGGGAAAAGAAGAAAAAGAACAGAATTCCTACTCTCACGTTTCATTTTTCCTATATAGCTACAAAATAGTTTCTAGACTCAACTGCGACCAGTAAAAAGGGATCCTATAGGCAGACAGGCTCTGATACCATTTGTCGCACCCTGACTTCTAAGGGATACTCACCGCACGAACTGGATAGCAGATGCTTGGATTATGGGGCATACCTGCTCCCACGTCCCAGCTTCCTGGTAGGCCTGCGCTTATGCGCGACAACACAAGCTCCGCTATTCCATCGTCGATGTAAACTATCCACTAGAAATCACAGGCACTACCATTGACGTACTTCATAACAATCACGCACTGTACGTCAACGGCTTTGAACGAATGATAATCACAACATATCTCTAAGACACAAAAGATTGAAATAAAGTTGCAAATAGCTCTCACTAGAGCAGAGATAGCAAAACAATCATCCAGAGGACACATGTCCCAACATGTCATTCATTACATCAGCGGAAGCAAACAAGGGTGTCTGGGTACAGACAAAACTGAAGGCTTAAGAAGCCGGAGGAAATAAAGCAACGAAGCCCATCCACGAAGGTTCTGGATCCTGCCCTGGTCCAGCTATCTACTCGTCTGCAGCGTCGTCAAACTCCACGAAGTAGCCGTCCTGGGAAGCATCGTAACCGTAGTCGTACTCTGCGTAAACCACAGCCCCAACGGGGTCAGTACATCCAAGTACTGGCAAGCAAGACTCACAGTTCATCAAAGAGTTACCCGTCAACACAAGCATAGATGCTTGGGATCAACGGAAGGGAAGGGGTGATATAAAAGTTGCTGATGGCTGCGCTAACCAACTACAGAAGATAACTACAAGTTCCGGCTAACAGAATAAGATGAGATCGAGGATTGTAACCAACTGAAAGATAACTTCAACCAAACCCATCCTGGATCTCGCCCCTTATCCAAAGAAGCAATCCGAGGATAACTCACACAGTTATGATAAGGTGAATCAAGTTATTGTGTGAATAACCTATTACTAGTCAGGTTATTAACATTGGGTGAATCATGATTGATCATTAGTTGAAGTTGTCCTGAGTACTTGTTAGCCAGTACTTTCACCAAGTAATCCATAACCGCGGAAAACACGGCTTCTCGAGAAGATTATCCCTGCAGGGTTGCACCAATTTGGCCGTACACTCAAGAATAACCCGCCAGATGGGAAGCTAACCCACCAAGCGGGGTACTCTACACAACCAACCATTCCTCGCATCAAGCCCAAAGCACCTTGGGCGCACGGCTAATCAAGCCCCGAAGAAAAGGGACCCTCATAGCACTCTAAGACCGTGTCCCCCTATATGCCGACTACAAAGTTCCACCCTGCGCTGGGCTCGCAAAAACATGCATGCGGCAAATAGAAAGCACGAACTAAATGAGATGATTTGGACGAGATGCGAATCAGGTCAAGTTGAGGGGGGCGCCCATACTCGCTTCCCAAATGCGGGTAGTGCGCTCATCATGGATCAGTAGACAAGACCCTTTTCCTATTAGGGTCGACACTAGCAGGCTTCAAAACCTCTCATGGGCCTCCTGCCGGTGCCTTATCATCAGATTATTATTTACCATTGGCAATTAACAGGATTGATTGATTAACATCGAGCCCCGGTACAAATAATAAGATAACAACAGTAATAACCGACAACAGACTCGAGTAAGCAACCCTAAGCATGCTAGGTAAGAACAGGCACAAGCAAAGGCTGTAGGTATGGAGGTGAGGCAGTATCATTGGTTCAGGGAATCATGTGATAGGTTCGGGGAACAAGCAACGATACATATGGCTAGCAATAATAGACAACAGGATAGTCGACAACAAGTGTGGAAAGGAAACTCGATGATTCATGTGAGTGATAACTTGCCTGGCAGCTCAGTATCGTACTGGGCTAGGTCCTGAGAAGTGGTGTCGTAAGGATCGTCGGTCTCAACGTAGTCGTCGTCTAACCGAGAAGAAGCAAACAAACAAAACAGGTATGTAAACAAACATTGACATGGCATTGTGCACAATCAAATATGATGCATGACAATTTAATAGATGCAACAAGATAGACTATTTGACATGACAACACAATTTAAATGGACTGATATGCAACTGTGAGTTGCATATGAAAAGCCCATGGAATTTGGTTAGGTTATTTGTTTTCCAACTAATCAACAAGTGATAATGGATTAGCATGATGCATGCAACAGGATAACAGCAAAATAACAACATTAGAACCAACTTAGAATAGGTTGTAGCAATTTAAAAGTTTGTTATTAATTTTGGAAAATTTTGGGTGCATTAAAGGTATCACACATGTAGTTGTTGTTTTCAATCATTTAAAATGTTCAAAACAAATAACAAAGTTGATATTTGAAAAGAACATCAAATTCTGGTTGGATTACATGTTTCACAATTTGAGATTGGACTTTGGATTATTTAGTTATGAATTAAACAATATTAAACAATTTTTAATTGAATTAAACATGGTTTAAATAGTTTAGGCAATTTGAATTGTTCAAACCAGAAAACAAAATTTATATTTGAATAGAGCATTCAAAAAGGTGTGAAAAACATATTTTAATTGTATTATTTGAAAACAGTATGAATTAGTTATGAATTATTTCAAATTGCATTTGAATTATTTGAATTTGAATTTAGATTGCATTTTGAAAATTCAAAACAGAACACAAATTGCATATTTGGAAAGTTTATGAAATTTAGATCAGAATAGACATCAAGTTTATATTTATTGGGTTTATAAAATGAGAGATATTGAATTTTAAAGTTTTGAATTAATTCTGTTATTTAAAAAGAATTTGGAATTTCTGAAAATCGCGGAAAACATTTGTTACTCAGGGTCTATCTACCCACTGCCACTGCGCAGTGGGCCAGAGGGGCCAGCGTGGCGCACACGCTGGCGTGGCCTCCAGTGCCACTGCCTGGTGGGGCTCAGCGTGGGGGAGAAATCCCCAAAAAAGTTGGTGGCTTCCGGGACTCGAACCCGTGCCCAGGCGTAGCGCGCAAAGGTTCAGTACCACTGCGGTGTTCGCGTTCAGCTGACAGAGGAGGCGACGCGGAGAGGATATAGTTTCAGTTCGAAACTCTGAACTTTGCTGACGAAACCTGACGAGCGAGCGTTGCTCGACTGACAGAGGAGGTGGCGATGCTCGCCGGCGTGAACCACGGCCAGCACGCTGTGGGGTGTTTGGGTGGACGCGGCGTGCACGGACGCGAGCAACAGAGGGAGGAGGAGACGGTGCTCACCGGGAGGCTGCCGCGGTTGCAGAGGAGAACAGTGCTCGACGGCGGCGATGTCGTGGACGGCGTGGTCGATCTCGTGCTTCCCCGTGCCCCCGCGGGTGTCCAAGATGTAGAGGAGATGGTGGCGGTGCTACTCCCGTGCTCCAAAGCTGTAGTGCTGCTCTGCAACGGCGACGGGGTGTACAGGTTCAGAGAACGGGGCGCGGCGGCCGGAGAGAAAAAAGAAGACGGCGTCGACGATCGGAGGCTTACCAGGGGCTCCTCTGGTGTCCAAGAGATAGATGGTAGGGTGGCGAGCTGATTCCCGGGTGTTGGTAGCTAGGAGGGAGTCGGGGGTGGCGAGGCCATGGCGTTCTTCAGAGGGTTGGCGCCGGCGATGGAAATCAGAGAGGGGAAGTGGGGAATTCCGGCGAGAGAGAGAGATTTTTTTGGCGGCGCTGAGGGAACCCTAGAGTTTAGGGCACACCTAGGGGGGCTAGGGCTCCCTTTATAGGCTCAGATGGCGCCTGGGGCCGCCGTGGTCGCCGCGGGGTCGCCGTGGCACCGGCGGATGGGTGCCGTACGGGAGGAAGACGAACGTGAGCGCGCGCACGAATCTTAACGCAACCGCGAAGCGGTAAGTTGTTCTGCTGCGGGCTGGGCTTGCGCGGGGTAGGCTAGATGGGTTGGGCTCGGGTTAGCTGCTGCGCGCGCGCTAGGTTAGGTAGCTTTTATTCTTTTCTGTTATTTATTTTTTTTGTACTTTTGCTTTTGGAAGAAAACTGTTAAGGATTTACTTGAGAAAAATTCTAGAAAAATTAAGTTAAGCTTCTTAGTTAATTAGAAACCACATTGTAAACTTGGTTTTCAAAAATTGAATTTTAAAATTATGGTTTGTGTTTGAATTCAAAATAGGGGATTTGAGGTTAATAAAATCTTGATAAAACATGAATAACAAAAATAGGGTTACCCCTAGGGTTTTAGAATGATTTAGAGGGTAGAAAAGTTTGGTGATTTTTTATGGTTTCCCAAAAGGTACTGATTTGAGAATTTGGAAATGGTTTGAATTTAATTGGTGGAATTAAAAGGAATGATTTGAGGAAACAATTTCATAAGTGAAAACAAGGAATTAAAAGGGTTGTTTTTGTTTGTTATTTTGGTTCCAAAGGTTGTAACAGAGCAAGTATGAAACCATGTTTGAATTTGAGTTGTGAAAACAGAATAAAACAGATGGAAAACAAATGCAACCAATAAGTAAACATGATGCCATGATGCATTGCTTGAAATAAAACAAGGAATCAAACATTCTAAGGATTGTTTTCATACTTGGATGTTACAGTCTCGAAGACCCGGCTTCTGTGTTGGCGACAAACTCGGAACCTCCTTCAAACGGGCGCTTGTTCTGGCTATTTCCGTTATTACCCGGTGCTGATCCATTGCCGGTTCTTCCGTTATTACTTGTGTTTGCTTTTACCTTCTTGTCATCAACTTCCTCTTCTGTAGTATCTGTCGCAGCGTGTTTGTTGCACGCATCCATCAATTCTCCCATTGTAACTTCCGACGCATTTCGACTAGACTTCATGCGAGTTAACTTTTGCACTAAAGGTATATACTTGCATGTTTTTGCCATGGCTTGCAGTGCATCCTTGGGCTGAATATCCGTGGACGAGTGAAGTATCTCCATAACCCGGCGCACCCAACTGCGTGCCGACTCTCCCTTCTTCTGGACGCATCGCTCTAGATCATCAATAGTGAACAATTTTCTGCACGTTCCATGAAAGTGCTTGACAAACGCGGTCTTCAGTTCCTCCCAGGACTTGATCGATCCTTCCGGCAAGTTGGTGAACCACAACTTTGCTGCTCCTTGTGACATCATTAAGTACATGAACTTGGCTTGGAGATTCTCAGATGCGTTGCGAATTGACATTGCCATCTCATAACTGCTTAGCCATGTTTCTGGATCCATAGTTGGCTCGTAATTCACTACTTTCCCTGGCTCTTTGAATTTTTCCGGGTAAGGTTCAGCTCTGATATTGTCCGAGAGACACTTGGGTCCCGCCAGAACGGTCGAGGCCGGCCTTGCTCTAGAAACGTGTGATACAGCGGGGGGCGCGACTGGGCGTGGCGCTACGGGAAGTCCATGTGCTGCAGACCCGGCCGCGGCCCTCCGAGCCCTGGAACTGTCCACAACCGCCTGTGCTGCTGATGCTGCCTGAACGCGGGGAGGAGGCGGCATTTGCTGCTGCTCTTCCCTCCGCCGTGCTGAACTTGTTTGGATATTCCCTTGTTGTTGACTGACGTATGGCGTCCCGTGCATCCCGCTTCTATGATCCGGATAATTGGCTTGTTGTGCCACCGCAGTGTGCAACAGATCGATTGCTTGCCGGGTCTTCTCTGCATGGGGTGACTCTCCCACAGGGATTTGATTTAACGCGAGTGTCGCCGCATACACATTGTCCATGGGATTATTGTAGTGGCCGGCTAGTGTGCGAAATCGTGATGGTGGCGGTGGTGGTAGATCGTTGCCGGTTGTGATTCTAGTCTGTGGTGGAGGTAACCCGGCCTGCTCATTTGCCGGATGTGTCCCCACTATTGCCGGTTGGGGTGCGGTTCCCTGGTTCACCACTGGTATCGGCTGATCCTGGGGTGTGATAAATAAAGTAGCCGGATTAATGACCCCGCCCGTTGCTGGTAACCTAGTTTGATGCCTTTGATGTACTCTAGATGTTTCCTCCCGGAGCCGAGTTTCCAGCGCATCCAGCTCACGCTGCCGCGTGGCCATCCCTTGCCTTTCTGCCTCTACTTGCCTTCTTTGCTGTTCCAGCGCACGACGAGCCACATCCAGATCCCTGACACGTTCCGCTGCGTTTTCTGGAGTGATAACCGTTGCAAGAACCGTGGGGTCTAGAATCAGATTATTATCGAATAAGGCCGGGTGACGCGGGTTCGAAGGACCTGCCCCTGGTGTCCGGTTTCCCAGGAATCCGAACGTGTTTGCGTGCAACTCCTCGTCTGCTGCGCGGCTGGTCACTGATGCCGACTCTCCATCAACCCGGGCCAGAACCGGGTCTACGTTAGCCGCGCCCTGCTGCTGGGCCAATGCCTGAGCCGCCCCGACTGCTGCCGCGGTTGCGTTCTCTTGGTTGAGATTGGCCGCGGGAGCCGCGTAGACTGCAACTCGGCGTACGATACCCGGTGTAAATTCATGCTGTTCTTCCTCGCCGTTATCCTCCTCATACCGGTTCTCCAACAGATCCAGGATAGACCCGGTATCATCTTCTCTTTCGACCCGGTCGCGCGAGGTCCATGCCGGCTCCTCCGGCTGTTCCCACTTCGCGATGGGTTCTTCTGCCGGATGTGTCGTTCCAATCGATTCCTCATCATCTGATCGGATAGAAGTGGCTTCTCCTGGCACAGAATCAGATCCAATATTGTCAGGGATCGAACCGGAAGTACATACCATACCAATGAAGACGCTGATCCGGCCGATTGTCACGACGGATCCGGATTCGAGGTGATCCGATTCTGGCCCCCAGCCGGAATCGTCCACCGTCTTTTCTCCTTTGTGGTCGATGTAGATCTCGCCGACGACAAGATTCTCCATGTTCTTCCGAGCTTCTCCCGTGATGTAAACACCTTTGGACGCAGGCCCCACGGTGGGCGCCAACTGTCGTGGGATAATCACGGCAGACGTTACCGGGGGTAACTGATCTTGGGGCAAGACGACACAGGCGTTTGGGAGAGGGTTTAGCTCAGAGGAAAACATGATGTAACTCGATCTGGTAGCCGGCTCTCAAAGTCGCCGAGTCTCCGATCTTGATATAATAACTCAACTCTAGGGTTACACTAGATGCTCGATACCAAGCGATATTGCTAGGGTTCTTAGATCTCAAACAACTACTCCTAGGGGTCGGTTTATAAACCACCCGTACCCCCTGGCTTACCCTCCAAGGCGCATCCTGGATCCTACCCGGACACGGCGCACAAACCCTAGCTTTCCTTTACCATAACCCACAATCCGGGTTACTGGGCCTACAAACTTGGGCCTTCCAAAAGTTTCTTTATCCTTAGCCAGATCCTGCGCAGCATCCTTTGGGCCGGGTTACTCCTTGGAGTTTGGCCTACCGGGTTATTATCCCCCCATCAAAGGCCCCTATCTCCGCGACTCCACTTCGCTCCCTCGCCCCTTCGCCTTCATTCCCAGTAATCGCAACCGCTTGGAACGCGGATTTGCTGGATGAAGATGAAGATGACGAGTAAGTTATTTTCCTCGTTCTTAGTCGAACGTTCTTTCTTCTGCGCTTATGTTTGATTCCTTGTTCTTTTTTGCTGCAGTGTGCAGGCCATCAGCCCTCGCAGGTACGCTTCTTGTGTTCCTCCCGAAAAGAGGAACAAGGCAGGAACTGCGGGTGTAGCTCCCAATGCTGGCACCGTCCAGAATTCTCCCAGCGCAGCCCCCAATGCGGCGACTGCGGAACGTGAAGCTCCTAGCTTTGCCGCCAGGACTTCAGCTTCGAAAGAAGCGACGGACAGCTCCGCAGATCCCTTCTCCCGCGCCACGGGCCAGGTAAACTTTGTAGTTTGTCTTCGCATTTGTATCGGGTGCACGACAGTGCTCCCGATGGGAGTAGCCCCCGAGGCTGTAGTCGATTGCTTGCGATCGGCTACAGGCTCAAAATCTTGCTTTATTTTCTTCGTCTTGATTTCTATCGGGTGCACGTCAGTGCTCCCGATGGGAGTAGCCCCCGAGGCTGTAGTCGATTGAATTCAATCAGGTACAGGCTCTAATTTACATCTTCTAATTCTTCTACTTCTGTACTTTTGCAGTCGCTTGTTGGCTCGCTTGCGGCGATCGGTCGCCGCGTTGTTCTTGCCGAATCGGAGTGCGAGAGGCTTCAGTCACACTGTAGTCGATTCCACACCGAGAACGAGCTCCTTAAGAGTAAATCTCATTGTCTTCTTTTGTTTCTGTTCTCGTGTCCATTCTTGATGTCTAACGAATGTTATTGCGCAGCTCAACTCGAACATTCGGAGTTCGAGAGAGTCAAGCTCTCTGAGCGGGCAACCACTCAGGAAGCTAATTTGGCGGCTGTTCGACAAGAGCTAGAGGCCTCCCGCATGCGGTCGGAGGATCTTGACAGGCAACTCGCGGATGCGAGAAAAGCTTTGAAGGATCAACAGGAAGCTGGCAATAAGGCCGATTCTGACCTTGTCACATTCCTCCGTCCCCTTGCTGAGCGTTTCGCGGGTAAGTGGCCTAGGCTCTCGCAATTGTATCTTTTGTCTTGGTGAACTTGCAAAATTTTGACATTCTTTTCCTTTGGAGGTCTTCTGGATGTTCCTTTGGAGATCCCTGGGATCCAGCGAGTAGATGTGTTAACCGACACACTTGCTCAACTCAAGAGGCACGCCGAAGGAGTGTGCTCCTTGATTGGAGATGCCACCCAAGTGTCGTCGCAATTGCACAGTCGCTTCCTCGCCAACGCTGTACCTCCATCTGCACTAGACGGCCTGCTGAAGATCTTCTCGGAGTGCAATCTCCTGGATGCTTACGCAGTCGCCCAGTCGGAGTCTGGTGCGAAGACTGCGATTCAGTTCGCGCTGGCGCACGGAGTCAATGGTTTGGAGGAGGCCTACTCAGCTCTTCCAGTCGACCCCTCGACGGGCAAAAAGGTACGGCTCTCTCGTTTTGGCGAGCAGGCCACCATTCTTGCTCGGAAGCTGTCTGAGCTATTTGCTCGACTGAAAGGAGGGGCGACTGCCACTAGTGGGAGCACCACTGTAGTTTCTTAGTTTTGTTCTTTTTCCCTTTCCTTCGTGAATGTAATGAACCTTGGGATGTATTCCCGTATTTTCATCGTCTTTAATCGAAGTGTTCGTTCTGGAAATTGCCTCCCGTAGTTTGTGTATTTTCTCCCGATGGGAGTAGCCCCCGAGCACTTTTGTCAGATGTGCGACTAGAAATACTTCGAATAGGGCTTCTTACTTCTTTCCTTGTATTCTTCCAGGCTACCGGGGTTGTTGCAGAATCTTCGAGTGGACATGCTACTCCAGTAAATCCCCTTGTTGCCGCGGTTGGCACCTATGCTGGTCTTCGGGATAAGGTCCGGGAGGGTGAGCGTCAGCTTAAAGCTTTGCGCGGTATAGCCGATGTGGCGAAGTCCAAGCAAAAACTGGCGGCTGAACGTGAGCAGTTCCTGATGGATGAATTATCGCTGGTTGCGAGGGATTTGCTGTGTAAGTAATACAGCCCCCGTGTCTTCTTTTTGCTTTGTTTCCTTAGCTGATCAAGCGTGCTTGCTCTTCAGTTGTCAGACCTGATGACAGGGAAGAAAAGTGTGGGTTGAAAACCATATAGTTCAGGGGGTTGGTAGCTCAAATCCTCATGCGAGTAACTTCTGGTCTGATCGCAGTCGAGGATTTGTGATGGCCACCCTGAAGTTCCGTGTTCTGCAAGCGAGAATTCTCGTGAGTTCTTTTCACGAGGTCCTGATTGCGATGAACGCTGCTTTCTACCTACTCGAAAGGGGTCCTGAAGACTGGAGCTATCTTCTCAGGTTGTATGGACGTGAAGGAGAGGTTCGCGCGTGTGTGCGGAATCAAATGACATGCGGCACGGTTGTAGCTCTATCCTTTGTCCGAATATGGTATCCTGAAGTAGATTTTAACTCCGTAGCCAGGCTCCCAGATGATCCAATCGATGATATTTCCCCCTTCTATGATGCTGTTCGTCCTGCAGCGGAGAAAATCATCCGATTGTCCTCTGAGGAGGTAGATAGAGTTTTGGCGACTGAGAATGCTCAGCGCTTTGATTGATTGTCGGATGCGCATATCCTGTATCCTTGTATAGTTTGTAAAACTGTTGTAAGGTGTATAACCTTGTATGTATGCTTTTTTCCTGTAATGCTTAGTTGTAGGCGTAGCCCCAGTGTGTTTATGGGGTGTGTTCCTGTAACTTTTGAGCGCGTAAAAATAGGAAGTTGCGAATGAATATGATGGAGAAACCATGTTTTTATTGCGATGACTGAGAAGCCATGTATTCGAGCTACAAGAGTGGCTAGCATAGCCTTATTTGTTGTGAGAACAAGTAAACCTAGGGATAGAATTTGCGGAGGTGCGCAATATTCCAAGGATTGGAATAGATTCCTCCAGTCGATGGATTCTTCAACCTGTAGGCTCCGCCTGGGATTACTTCATGTATGATGAAGGGTCCTTCCCAGGGTGGTTCGAGCTTATGTCCTTCCTTCTGCTTGAGTCGCAGCACTAGATCTCCAACCGCGAATGCTCTGTGGCGTATGCGGCGACTATGATAGTTTCGCAGGGATTGCTGATATACTGCGGATCTGGCGAGTGCGATGTCCCGCATTTCGTCGAGTGCATCCATATCTTCCGCGAGTGACCTGTCAGAGGTTTCTTCGCTGTAGGCCACAACTCGTGGGGCGCTGAATCGAACGTCCTCGGGGAGGACTGCTTCTGCGCCATATACCATGAAAAATGGCGTGTATTTTGTAGATCGGTTAGGAGTTGTGCGGAGGCTCCATAGGACGGAGGGTAATTCGTCCGCCCAATGTCCTGCGGCGGGATGTAGACGATCGAGTAGGCGTTTCTTGATGCCAGCCGAAACTAAGCCGTTGGATCTCTCGACTTGTCCGTTCGTTTGCGGGTGGGCAACGGAAGCAAACTTGAAGTTGATGCCCTTTTCCTCGCAGAACTGTTGCGTTTCCTTTGCTGTGAAATTTGTACCATTGTCTGTAATGATGTCGTGTGGCACACCAAATCTGGATACGATGGAGTCGAGGAACTTGACGGCGCATTGGGCACTAGCCGAAGTTACTGGCGTGGCCTCGATCCATTTGGTGAATTTGTCGACTGCGACCAGCAAGTGTGTATATCCTCTAGGGGTGGACTTGCGTAGTGGTCCGACCATGTCTAGCCCCCATTGTGCGAAGGGCCAGGCAATGGGTATCATGTGCAATTCCGTAGCAGGTGCATGTGGTCTTGGTGCGAATCGCTGACAGGCATCGCATCGTTCGACCAGGTTCTTTGCGTCGGTAGCTGCTGTCAGCCAGTAGAATCCTACGCGGAAGGCCTTCCCCATTATTGTTTTCCAGCTAGCATGATGTCCGCAGTCTCCTTGGTGGATGTCATGGAGCAATTCTTTGCCATCTTCGGGTGCGATGCAGCGCTGAAGTATTCCCGAGATGCTTTGCTTGTATAATTCCCCATTGACTACCCGAAAGGATTTGCTACGTCTGATTATTTGTCGAGCCTCGTGTGGGTCAGCCGGGAGCTGTCTATTGGTCAGGTAGTCGAGATATTTCTGCGTCCAGACTGGCTCGACCAGAAAAACCTGTCGTGATATGTTATGAATGAGCTCGATAAGGGCGACTTGCGGGCTGACCTCTGTTTCTGGCACTGCTATTGCTTCTGCAGCTTTCTTGATTTTTACCGATCGCTTGATCATCCATTCGAAATATATTCCTGGTGGTATGGGTGTATTCGTGGAACCCATGTTTGCCAGTCGATCTGCTTCTTCGTTGCTGGATCTTGCGATGTGCTTTAGCTCGCATCCTTTAAAACTTCCTTCGAGTAGATTGTACATGTCGCGATACGCGATCATGTTTTCGGCGATTGCGTCACACTCTTTTATTGTTTGTTGCACAATGAGATTGGAGTCGCCGTAGATCATTAGGCGAGTAGCTCCACAGGCGATTGCCATCTTCATCCCGTGCAACAAGGCTTCGTACTCTGCGTCGTTGTTTGATGCCGAATCATCTGGTGGAAAATCCGATCGTAGGACGTATTGCAGCTTGTCTCCATGAGGGGATATAAGAACTATTCCAGCTCCTGCTCCTTCGTTTCTCTTGGACCCATCAAAGTACATTATCCAATTGCTCGTGTACTCGGGTGGTCCTGGCGTTTGCAATTCTGTCCATTCGCTTAGGAATTCAACAAGTACCTGGGATTTGATTGCGCTTCGTCCTGCGTAAGTGATGTCCCAAGCGCCCAACTCGATGTTCCATTTTGCTATTCTTCCGGATGCCATAGGGTTGTTCATGATCGTCCCGAGTGACGCATAATTAACCACTGTAATGGCGTGTTCCTGGAAATAATGTTTGAGCTTGCGGGCGGTAAGAACAACTCCGTACGCGAGCTTCTGGTAGTGAGGGTAGCATTTCTTGCATGGTGAGAGTACTTCGCTGATGTAATATATTGGACGTTGAACTCCGTACGCTTTGCCTTCCTCAGGTCGTTCGACCACGATTGCTGTGTTGATGACCTGGTTTGTGGCGGCTAGGTACAAGAAAAGTGGCTCCCCTTCTCGCGGTGTTGCGAGGATGCGCCTACTTTGCAATGACCGCTTCAAATCTGCGAATGCTTGCTTAGCTTCGGGTGTCAACTCGAATTTGTCTGTCTTCTTCAACAACTTGTAGAACGGTAATGCTTGCTCCCCGAATCGTGCGATGAATCTGCTTAGGGCGGCTAATCGCCCTGCGAGCTGTTGTACTCCGCGCAGGTTGGTTGGCTCTTTCATGGTTAAGATAGCTTGTATTTTCTCCGGGTTGGCTTCAATGCCTCTGGCAGATACCAGGTACCCGAGAAGTTTTCCTGCCGGAACGCCAAAGACACATTTGGTCGGATTGAGCTTGATCCTGTACGCGTTGAGGGCATCGAATGTTTCTCTAATATCTTCAAGGAGTGTGTCCTCAACTCGAGTCTTGATGACAATGTCGTCAACGTACACTTGCACGTTCTTGCCAATGAGGTTGGCGAGGCATCTTTGCATGCAGCGCTGATATGTTGCGCATGCGTTCTTCAGCCCGAAGGGCATTGTTGTGTAGCAGTAGAAACCGTGAGGTGTGATGAATGCTGTATTTTCTTCATCCTCCTTTTTCATTCGGATCTGATTGTATCCCGAATAGGCGTCCAGGAAGGAGAGGCGTTGGCAGCCTGCTGAAGAATCCACGATCTGGTCGATTCGTGGGAGGGGAAAATTATCCTTGGGGCAATGCTTATTTAACGACGTGTAGTCGATGCACACCCGAAGGATATCCGTGTTCTTTTTGGGGACCAACACCGGGTTTGCTAACCAAGTGAATATCTTGATCTCCCTGATGAATTTCGCAGCTAGCAATCTGTTTACTTCTTCTCCAAGCGCCTTTTGCTTGGGTTCTGAAAATCTTCGTGTGGTCTGTTTGATGGGTTTAGCGTCTGGAAAGACTTCGAGTGAGTGCTCGGCAAACTCCCTGGGTATTCCTGACATATCTGAGGGCTGCCAGGCGAAAATTTCCCAGTACTCACGGAGGAGTTTGACGAGCGCGCTTTCCTATGCTTGCGAGAGGGTTGTTGAAACCATCGTTGTCTTCGCAGAGTCTGTCGGGTGCACTTGATGCTTTCGGGTGTCGCTGTTGGCGCTAAATTCTAGCTCAGGCGCATTTTTCTTCGTGAGGGGCATCACGGAGTGATCCGTGGTTTTTGCCAGCTCTTGAAGTTCTTCGTGCATCCCGAAAGATTTTGCGATTTAATTGAACTCAATGTCGCATTTGTTGGATTTCTGAAAGTCTCTGTCAATGGTGATTACGCCATGTTCGCCAGGTAATTTGAGCTTCAAGTAGGCGTAGTGAGGTACTGCCATGAATCTGGCGAACGCTGTTCGACCCAAGATGGCGTGGTACTGTGAAGGCCAGTCGACAACTTCGAAGTCGAGGAACTCTCTCCTGTAGTTGCTCTGCGTGCCTAGCACAACTTGTAGGTTGATTGTTCCGAGTGGACGGACTGCCTTGCCTGGAACTATCCCGTGGAAGGATGTTTCTGATTCCGGGAGGCCGTCCAAGTTCTTGTTCATCCGACGGAGTGTATCCGCGTAGATAATGTTGAGACCGCTGCCCCCATCCATGAATACGCGGGCTAAGTCGTAGTTGCCAATTTGCGCCTGGATGACGAGGGCGGCGTGTCCTGGTCGATAGACTCGTGGTGGGTGATCTTTCATCGAGAACGTGATTGGCTGATCCGCGATTTTCAGGTACTCGGTCTTTGTTGGCGGTGTCTGCACTGCCATGCATAATTGCCTTGTGTTAGTCTTTTGAGGTCTGCGAGAGGGGCATACCTTCTGGATCATTGCGAGTTGTCCTGCCGGGTTCGGATACTCGTTTGCTCCGGCGTTCGGTGGTGCGGGTACTGCAGCTAGCGCCATGTTTGGATTTGCGGGTAGAGGTGGTGGTGGTGGCGGCTGGAATCCTTGGTGCCCTCCTCCTGGAAGCGGCGGGTAATTTTGAGTGGAGGCAGATCTTTTCCTCGCGAGTGCGTCCGAGATGTCATGGAACTTTCGGCAATCTTAAGGAAGTGTGTTGCCTTGGTTTTGCCCGTGCGCTTATCTGTGAATAGATGTAGCGAGCAGTATGCATCTAGGTCTTCCTCGGGGGATTTTTCTTCGGCCTTTGGTCTCCACTCGCGATTTCCACGGCGACCGGAATCGCGGTTTCGAGTGAATTTCGCGGCAACCAACTCCTCTCTATCCTCATGATCGTAATATTTTCTTCTTTTTCTTCGACCTTGACGATCGTCATCGTGTGCGGGTGACGATGCTCTTTCGTTGCGCACCGCATCTTATCCGTTAGCCCAATTTTCGGCTATGATCATTAGCTCCCCGATAGTCTTGGGTGCAACTCTGCCTAGCTCCTCTCGAAAAGCAGTTCTTCTAGCGCCTTTTGCGAAGGCTTCGATCGATACTTATTCTGAGATGGTTCCCGCGGTATTCCTGAGAGTGGTCCATCGCTGGATGTACTCGCGTGTGGACTCGCCACTCTTCTGCTTGCAGGCTCGTAGTTCTTCGATTGTAGCTGGCCTCTTGTAAGTCGACTGGAAATTTTTGCAGAAATCGCGGTGCAAATCATCCCACGATGCGTAGCAAGATTTTGGTCTTCTTTCCAGCCAACTGCGGGCTGCGCCAGTAAGATGCAAATTGAGGTATTGCATAGCCGTGTTCTTGTTCCCACGTTGGCATTTTACTGCCGTGAGGTAGTCGCTTAGCCATTGAGAGGGCTCGAGTGAGCCGTCGTACTTCGTCACCTCCGTGCTGAGCTTGAACCTTTTGGGTAGAGGTGCTTCGCGGATGCTGCGAGCGAAACAGAGTGCTCCACAGGTTTCGTCATCCGAGGAGCCGGACGAAGAGCGCTCGCGATATCGCGAAGCCCTTGCCTTATCCACCCTTTTTTGAGCGAGATCTGATCGCACGTCGTATCTTGGAGGCTCGCGGTTGTCATCTTTCCTTGGTTCCTTGCTTCGTTTTCTCGAGCGGCTGCTATGGTGCCGCGAGTTCTTGTCTCTCGGGCTTTCTTCACTGCTGCTTCGACTGTCGCCGCGGCGTCTAGCTTCTTTTCCTCGACCGCGGTGTGGTGACTTATCCCTCCTTGGTGAAGAGCTTCTGTGCCTGCGGGGTGTTTCTTTATCTTTCTCTTTCTCCCTTCGCTCCTTCTCCTGCTGCTCCTCGGCCTTCTTGCGATCGTGAGAGGAGAGCCTTGCGGCCGCCAATCCGAGTCCTTTTCGTATTTGCTTGTATTGCTCTGCCCGAGGGTCGCTTTCCGTCGGTTGGTTCATCTGCATGTAGGTTGCCGCGGCTAGAACCGCAGCAGCGGGAGTTTGCGGGTACACGTTGCCGTCGTCGTCGACTCGCATGAGAGAAGGAGTGGTTGATCTGTTTGTTTCGGGTATGGATTCATCGTTCCTAGACGTGGATGCGTGTCCTTTCCTCGCGGGTCGGGTTCCGACCGAGGGTGTTACGGATAGCCCAGCTCGTCTCTGGCTTGACTCGTCCGCCGCTCTTCTTCGGCGGGCCAGATCTACCCGAGCATCTTTGATAATCGTGGCTGCTCTCACTAGGTGATAGTGGTAGGCAACCATGTCTTCGTGTGAGGATCCGGCTGCGGGAGGCTTGCTTGTTCGCATAGCTTCCTTCGCCCGTTTCCAGGATTACCGCGAAACGCCGATTATATTGCGCTCAGTCGCGCTGTGTTCTGTTTCCGAGCCTTGTTATCCTGCCATGCAGACTTGAGCTAGTCGAAGCTCGTGCGTCCTAGGCGTAGGTCGAAGGTTTCCTTGGATTCTTGATGGTTCCTCTGTCGAGAGGGTGTGATAGTCGTTGGCGTTGAAGCGGATCGACTCGCCGCTTTTCTCCAGGTAACGGCGTGAGTCGACAGCTCCAGATTCAGTCTCCGATTCATCCGAGAAGTGGAGGATCCCGTCCCTGTTTGTCACGAATTTTAGGCTCCCGAACGTCAGGGTGACGCTCTCCTCCAGATCTTCGAATACCGGGCGTGATTCCGGCAAGTGCGGTGTGACCACGACAGATCCGATCCGTAAAGGATTGTTCGGAGCCGTAGTCATTGGATTCCAACGAGAGTTTGATGTCGATGAAGCCGAAGATGCCGGTAATCCATCGCCCGCCGTTCCCACAGACGGCGCCAATTGTCGAATCCCTGACTCAACAAATCCCTTCGATGGACCTATTGGGTTTCGATTAGGAGAACCCATGAGCGCTGGTGGAATCGTCGGCTAGACATGAGGCGATATTTATCCAGGTTCGGGGCCCTCGTAGAGGTAAAACCCTTACTCCTGCCTCTTGTCGATCTGTATTAAAGATTAGATCGGTTACAAAGGTTGTGCTCGAATCGAGAGTAGGTCTCGAGTTCAAGGCTTTTGGTCGTGCGGTATTGCTTGGTCCTCTCTCGGGGGCTCTCCTGGCCTTATATAGGCGGCCAGGTCTCGAGTTCTACCCGGAGAGGACTCCATCCCTAGCTAGGTCGGTTACATGTTTTCAAACTTAACCCGCAAGTTTAATGCGGGTGGGCTTCACATGGGCCTTCTGGAGTATTCCAAGGGCTCCTCTTCCTGGGCCTTCACCTTGGGCCTGAGAGGGGGTATCCTTATCCGCAGGATCCAGAATCCATATCTTCGTCACCAAGGGAAAAAGAGTGCTTATAATAGCATGTACGAATACAAATACTCAAATTGTATACAATACAAGGTACTATAGACACTCTTTTTGCCTTTACCATGGCCTAGGTTAAATCATCAGCATATAACAAGGACATTCAAGGCAAAGAAAAGTGGAACAATGGAAACAAATGTAATGCGAGCCTCATATATCATTGTCATGCAAATCAAGGGCAAAAGGAGTGCTTATAATAGCATGTATGAATACAGATACTCAAATTGTATACACTACAAGGTATTATAGACACTCCCTTTCCCTTTACCATGGCCCAGTTTAAATCATCGGCATATAACAAGGAGGACATTCAAGGCAAAGAAAAAGTGGAACAATGGAAACAAATGTAATGCGAGCATCATATATCATTGCCATGCAAACCAAGGGTAAAAAAAGTGCCTATAATAGCATGTACGAATGCAAATACTCAAAATGTATACACTACAAGGTATTATAGACACTCTCTTCCCCTTTACCATGGCCTACTTTAATCATCGGCATATAACAAGGAGGACATTCAAGGCAAAGAAAAGTGGAACAATGGAAACTAATATAAAACGAGCCTCATATATCATTGCCATGCAAGCAAAGCCGACAAGAGAGCTCCGATAGCATGTACTAATACAAATACTCAAATTGTATACACTACAAGGTATTGAAGCCCTCTGTTTGCCTTTACAATGGCCTAGTTTAGTCATCGGCATAAAACAAGGAGGACATTCAAGGCAAAGAATAGTGGAAAAATGGAAACAAATGTAATAAGAGCCTCATATATCATTGCCATGCAAGCAATGCCAACAAGAGAGCTCCGATAGCATGTACGAATACAAATACTCAAATTTTATACACTACAAGGTATTGAAGCCCTCTGTTTGCCTTTACCATGGCCTAGTTTAATCATCAGCATAAAACAAGGAGGACATTTAAGGCAAAGAAAAGTTGAACAATGGAAACAAATGTAATAAGATCCTCATATATCATTTCCATGCAAGCAAAGCCAACAAGAGAGCTCCAATAGCATGTGCGAACACAAATACTCAAATTGTATACACTACAAGGTATTGAAGCCCTCTGTTTAACTTTACCATGGCCTAGTTTAATCATCGGCATATAACGAGGAGGACATTCAAGGCAAAGAAAAGTGGAACAATGGAAACAAATGTAATACGAGCCTCATATATCATTGGCATGGAAACCAAGGGAAAAAGGAGTACCTACAATAGCATGTACGAATACAAATACTCAAATTGTATCAACTACAAGGTATTGTAGACACTCTCTTTCCCTTTACCATGGCCTAGTTTAAATCATCGGCATATAACTAGGAGGGCATTCAAGGCAAAGAAATGTGGAACAATAGAAACAAATGTAATACGTGCCTCAGATATCATTGCCATGCAAGCAAAGGCAACAAGAGAGCACCAATAGCATGTACGAATACAAATACTCAAATTGTATACACTACACGGTATTGAAGCCCTATGTTTGCCTTTAGCATGGCCTAGTTTAATCATCGGCATATAACAAGGAGGACATTCAAGGCAAAGTAAAGTGGAACAATGGAAACAAATGTAAAACGAGCCTCATATCTCATTGCCATGCAAACCAAGGCAAAAAGAAGTAATTACAATAGGATGTACGAATACAAATACTCAAATTGTATACACTACAAGGTATTGTAAACACTCTCTTTGCCTTTACCATGGCCTAGTTTAATCATTGTCATATAAACAAAAGGACATTCAAGGCAAAGTAAAGTGGAACAATGGAAACAAATGTAATACGAGCCTCATATATCATTGCCATGCAAACCAAAGGCCAGTCGAGTGCCTATACACTAGTGGAAAACGGGGCATTAGCCCCGGTTGGTAAGGGCCTAATGCCCCGGCTACCCAACCGGGTTCGCGTGCCCCACATGGGATCTGCATAGCGTGCAGGCACCCACCTTTTACCCCGGTTGGTAAGACCAACCGGGGCAAAAGGTATCCTGCCGCGGCAGAGTTTTTGGTTGTTTTTCTACCGCGGCAGAGAAATGGCTTGTTTCTTTGTGGACTGTTTTTCTATGGTTTTTTTTTCGGTGAGGCTGTTAATAACATATTTTTTGCACATCGATAGTAATCATCATAAAAATCATTGCATGCATTGATATCATCAAAATATAATTACACTGATCTCAATTAGATCATTACATCCGAATAGAGTTAAACACATTGAGATCATTACATGCAGATCATTGTTTATACTTAACAATGCAATCTTCCATTTTCAGATATGACCTCCTTCAGCAGAAAACCCGCCCATTCCTCTTGAAGTGCCTGTAAGGAGTCTGCCGGTAGGAGCTTCCTCTGGAGATCGAAGAGCCTTATATTTACTCTTCTCCCTAACCGCTCATTCACGATTATCCTTATGTTCTCCATGACATAGAAGCCACAAAAATTTGTTCCCTGTGGCTGCTGAGGGCACTTTACGAGAAATATAATTGAGTCAAATAATGATCAAGGAATTAAAGAGAGATGCGTGAATGTAGAAAGTACTACTTACGATGAGTTTGTCAAATCTCATAATCAACTCCGCTAAACCGGGTTGTTCCTTCTTAAACTGGTTCCAACCCCTGTCCGGGAAAAAAACTGATCGGTCATCGTACGATAATGATTGAACAAATGGGGACGGTGTAGTGCGACAATGATTGAACTTACTTTTTGAGCATTTACAGAATGGGCTGGTACTACTCTTTCTCTTTATCCATAGAGTCCATGAGATCAATTATTCCGCTGCCAACGTGAATGTCGAAAAGAATCCAGTGAAATCTGCACAGGCGATTAACTCATCAATTACACTTAATTAACACCGATTTAGCGAAATAGAAATGTGAAGGAATATGCATAAGACAATAAACACTCACTTATGTCTGTAAGGAAATAGTATTTCACTACAGTGAGATTGATTCCTCAAAAACATAACTAGGTTATCCTCCGTATCTTTAGCGTGTAACTTTAAAACGATATCATTGACGGCATATGGGTCAATGAACCCAACGCCACCGTTTCCATTATATTCCAGAATCTTCATCCTCCATAATATATATCGTGCAGTGAGGATATAATATATAAAAGAAGCAATAATGATCGAACTAGCTGAGGAGATACTTACAGACCATAGGTGCTGATGATCGATTTGTCGAGGGCGTCTAGATTATATAAGAAAAAAAGATCTTCAAAATCAATATACATCGAGTCATCGCGGAAGTAATCCTGTTGTCTAATTTTCACCGTGACTTGGTCTAGCCCATCTCGTGCGCTTTGGATATACCACGTATGCAGTTGGCGCTTCCATGTTGTAATAGAGCCCAGCTGATCAGGTTTGACGAGAGACTTCCCCCACTTACATTGCCATGCCAATTCAGCCTTTTCGAAGTCGTCGGAATGGCCTAGGAGTTGCTCAACTGTTATACCAGCGTCTCTGGCAAACCTCTCAGCTCCTTCCATATGAACTTGAGCTTGTGCAGTGTCTGACACCTTGAGTGGGGGGCGATTGTTTTAACTGGTTCCCGAGCTGGGGAATTGTTCTCCCCGCCTTCTTGGCTATGGAAAAACTCATCGTTACTCCGCGATCATAGTAAATTGGAAGATTCATCTTAAGTTGGGACGTCATCTCCTACATATTCTTGAAGTGCTTCTTTACAGCCAGATCTATTGGTTCCTTTGGCGGCTCCAGGGTTCTCTTTCCCCACGAAGCCATCTGACGTTTCGTGTCCGCAGTCACCCATTCGTCTATCTCCTGGTCAGTCTTATGGTAAGGCAACACTTCTGGCAGCTTCTTGGCTTTCTTCTTCCGTGGAGGTTTCTTCTTCGGGGAAGACTTAGAGGCACCAGCCTTCCGCTTAGAGGACTTAGTGGGCGGCGGAGTCGGCTCAGGCATCGGAGATCGAGCCGGACTCGGGCTGCTGACGTCCATGGCGTCGACATGTGCTGGTGATGATCGAGCTGGGCTGTGTCTCGGAGAAGTAGGTGGCGGTGATGGCGGCGGTGGACTGTGTCTCGGAGAAGGTGGTGGTGGTGGTGGAGGTGAACTGCGTCTCGGAGAAGTAGCTGCTTGTGTTGGCGGTGGACTGAGTCTCGGAGAAGGTGGTGGTGGTGGCGGTGGTGAACTGCGTCTCGGAGAAGTAGCTGCTTGTGTTGGAGGTGGACTACGTCTAGGAGAAGGTGGCGGTGGTGGCGGCGGTGGACTGCGTGGGGGAAACACTATGCCACTCTTTTTCCATTGAATGATGGAATTGACGGTCTCTCCAAGTGTCTCTAACCCGTCACCTCCGGGAATGTCAAGCCGCAATATCCTCCAATCCGTTTGAACATCATCGACGCCGACACGAGCATAGCCAGTTGTAACCGGACGGCCATGCGAGGTAGCTCCCTCTACACAAGGTAAAGCGTAGCCGTCCGCCACCTTGATGGATATGTTTGAGACCGACACGTATAGCGCACAGCTTGTCTTCTCCTTGATTGCATCCACGGCCTCCGTCTGTGGAGGGGCATCAGCAAGCAGAACTGCAGCAGAAGACGGTACCTCCGTTGAAGCCACTCTACTCCGGTGTTGAGATGGTGTTGTTTCCTCAAATGTACTAGTGTCTTGCGTCTGGGAGGGCCGGCTAGTAAGCTCATCAAGCTGTAGTTGCTGCTTCATCACTACGGCTTCCAAGGCACCAACCCGTTCTACGACCGCTGCATCCTTCTTCATCTGTCCTCTCGCTCGGCTTCTATATGGAAAGATACAATCTTCCGGACTGAAGCCAAAGCACCACGGATATCGTCCTTTGCTTCGTGTCCAGCCTGCATGTTCTGCATTCCCGAGGGCCTTTGTAAGCTCGTCATTCTCTCGATCTGGCTTGAACTCTCCCTGTCTAACCTCCTTGAACACTTTCTCAAGTGCCGCAAAGGGGACCTTTATTTTTTCGGTCATAATAAGGTGCCCTTGTTCGTCAAACGTCGCCCCATGCCCAAGCAACCAATTCCTTGACCTCCGGGGAAAGTTCTGAGTACCTGGAATGATCCCCTTCTCTCGCAGCTCTGCCTCGAGTGCGTCAAACTTAGGCACTGCAACTCTGTAGCCACCTGAACCCATCTTATGGTGAGATTTCTTCCTCTTGGCATTTGCCGCATTCTTGGCTGACCTTAGCTAGCTTCCCCTTTTCTGATTGCTTGTACGCCAGAAATGCTGGCCAGTGTACCTTCTGCTTCTCAAGCGGCCCCTCGAATTTTGGGACTTCTTTATTCTTATGATATTCTTTCCATAGTATTTTCTTGTAATCATCGAAAGCCTCTGCCATCTTCTTCAGAGCCCAGTGCTTCACTGCGTCTTGCAGTTCCTGCTGTGCCGTCTCGTCATCCTCTTCATCATCATGATAACATTGTGGAAGCTTGAAATGGCTCATCAGCTTCTCGAAAAAGAGTTGTTTGGACCGGTCTGTGACAAAAGAAACGGCCATTCGTCAGGGATCGTCTTCATCCTTTGCTGGCTCATTCCATTCTTCAATACTTTTAGGGATCATGTCCCTAATAATAACTCCACATTGGCTTGTAAACTTTGTTGCTGTCTTGGCGGGCCAAGCAGGTTGGCCGGTTCGATAGACTTCGTCGATTACCAGTTTCTTTTCGAGCTCATCTCTTGGGCAAGGCCTCGTTTCGATCTCTTGCTAGACGATGTCGATGCAGCCTTCGCTAAGGCTTGTTCATCGTTTGTTTACTCCGGTTCCGCATGATCTGTTCCTTGCAATTGCTCGTATTCCTCCATTCCCTGACCTGATTCATTCAGGTACTATGAGCCGTCGTCTTGATCACCTCCCCCGTCGTCATTGGGTCCACCGGGTAGTGTACCTTCTTCTATGATCGCGAACACCTGTTCTTCACCCTCTCTGCCGTCCATAGCTCAACTAATACAAATGGAAGATAAAATATTTTAGTAAGTTATAAATTCTCCTGAAAAAATAATATTCCAGTAAACAATCATCACAAAAGTAAACTTTAGTAAGGAGTATGACTAGCAGATCAGATCGAGTCTTGCCGAGTAAAGTTGCGACTCGAACGGGACATAACAGATGTAGCATCCCAGATTATCCATATCAATTGTGAAAATATTGCAGATCTCTCCATCTTCTTCTTGATTGGTGGGATTCAGACGCTATCTAATGAAGAAGAAGAGGAAGAGATTTGTAACCTTTTCACACATGACATGGATAATCTGGAATTAATGCTGTTATGCACCATTCGAGTCGCAAGTTTACTAGGAAAGAGTGGATCTGATATATATATATATATATATAGCCAATTTCCCTAAAAAAAATACTTCCTCAGTATCGAAATATAAGATGTTTTAGCTAGCATTTCCTAGACAATATGTACCTAGACATGTTTTAGTGTAAGATCCATATGAATCTACACACTAAAACATGTCTAGATACATTATGTCTACAAAATGCTAAAACATCTTATATTTTGATACGGAGGGAGTACTATCTAAAAATTCTATATCATATCTTTATTTGAACAAGTCATGAGTATACTAAAATTCCTAAGTACTAAAATTCGTAAGTACTAAAATTCCTAAAAATTTCTAAGTATACTAAAATTCGTAAGTACTTAAATTCCTAAAAATTTCTAAGTATACTAAAATTCCTAAGTACTAAAATTCCTAAGTATACTAAAATTACTAAGTACTAAAATTCCTAAGTATACTAAAGTTCCTAAGTACTAAAATTCCTAAGTATACTAAAATTCCTAAAAATTCCTAAGTATACTAAAATTCCTAAGTACTAAAATTCCTAAAAATTCCTAAGTATACTAAAATTCCTACGTACTAAAATTCCTAAAAATTCCTATGTATACTAAAATTCCTAAGTACTAAAATTCCTAAGTACTAAAATTCCTAAGTATACTAAAATTCCTAAGTACTAAAATTCGTAAATATTACGACGGTGCACTATGGCGAGTGTACCTCGAGGGCTTGGAGGCGAGTCGAACGGCTTGTGAGTCGTTGGATCAGAGGTGTGTTTCTTTCAAGCGGTTGTGAGCCGTTGGATCAGGGGTGTTTCTTAACCGTTGGATCAAAACCCTAGCACAACACTTTGTGAGCCAGAGGACCCTATATATAGCCCACCTGCATACACCAGTCAGTTCATCGACCAAATACAAATCATCCGGATTCACCAGCATACGTCCTGCCGTGCATTTGGTATGCATATATGCACTCAGTAGCCACGGCAGGGCTGTACGTTGGCATGTAGTGTTTATAAAAAAATAAAAAAAAATGGATTTGCAGAAAAAAATAATTCTATTAAATGGCAATATAGAAATAAAGAAACCACATTTCATGTAGGTGGGGCTCATTTGACCCGGTTGGAGCCACCAACCGGGGCAAAAGACCCCCAACGACGCGCCCGCCATCGCCCTGCTTGTCGGTGGCCTTTAGCCCCGGTTGGAGCCACCAACCTGGGAAAATAACCCCAACACCACGCGCCCTACTCGCCCCGGCCCCACCTCTGCAGTCTTTTGCACCGGGTGCCGGCCGATCCGGGGCGAAAGGGGTGCTCGCCAGTGGGTAAAACCCCTGTTTTCCACAAGTGATAATAGCATGTACGAATACAAATACTCAAAGTGTATACACTACAGGGTATTATAGACACTCTCTTAGCCTTTACCATGGCCTAGTTTAAATCATCGGTATATAACGAGGACATTCAAGGAAAAGAAAAAGTCGAACAATGGAAATAAATGTAATACGAGCCTCATATATCATTGGCATAGAAACCAAGGGAAAAAGGAGTAGTTATAATAGCATGTTCGAATACGGATACTCAAATTGTATACACTACAAGGTATTATAACCACTCTCTTTCCCTTTACCATGGCCTAGTTTAAATCATCGACATATAACAAGGAGGACATTCAAGGCAATGAAATGTGGAACAATAGAAACAACTGTAATACGTGCCTCAGATATCATTGCCATGCAAACCAAGGCCAAGCGGGAGCCTATAATAGCATATACGAATACAAATACTCAAATTGTATACACTACAAGGTATTATAGACACTGTCTCGGCCTTTACCATGGCCTAGTTTAATCATCGGCATATAACTAGGAAGACATTCATCATGTTTATAAATTAGGATACACAAAAGAAAAACAGGTGGAACAATGGAAAATGCACAGAAAAAATGAAACTTTTTTTTACAAACGCCTCCCCAAGAGGAGCCGGTTTCCATTACCACGAGATAACAGAACAAGGTTTTTACAAAACACAAACCAAGGAAAGAAACTTAGACAAACAGCAGAGCTAAACGACCCAGTATCACACCCAAAGCCATTCTCATAGAACGACAATCTACCACACCCAAAACAAGGGGTGAAAACCACAGTTAAACTACAGACTTAGAAAAAATGAATCTGACCTCAGAATTTCTAAGTACAACAAGTATAGTCACTACTAGCACCTGGCCTCGGTAATCATTAGCCAAAGTGTTAATAATTTGGTCAAAATTGAAATAACCATGCAGAAATACCAAATCTAAGCCGTGAACCCAAAAAGACCCCAAATCTAAGCCTAATCTAACTGAAGAACCCAAATCGGGTACGGAATTAAACCATAACCTATCGAAATCATGGTGGAAATAGATGAACTAAGCGTGTCGTATATCCCAAAATAAATCATAGAACAAAACCACGTCTACGGGAGAAAATACGTCTACAGAATGAACGGTAAAAACATGTAGATCTACCGTGCATGTCGTGCTACGCAGAAAAATCGAGCTCAATCTACAGATCTACGATACATACAAGGGATAAGAGGGTTAGATATCATCTTACCACCATTGCCAAAGCGCTCAAAGAGGACGGGACAACGCACGCAGTGATCTGAAAAAAAGCCGATGAAGATCCTGCCTGCCCAGGGAGGAAGAGGAGGCCTGTCCTTCGTTTCCCGCCGAGGATGGTCGTCGCGGTGCTGTCGATGTCCCGGCGGAAGTAAACCCGCCGACGGAGAGAGGGGAAGTTCAGGAAGGCGGTGAGAGACATAGAGCGAGTGATATTACTAGAAGAGAGAGAGGGGGAGGTGAGCGCAATTAAAAGGCGTGCCTTCCCGAAGGGGTTGATGCTGTGTCTCCCGCCCAATAAAGGGTCGGCCTGGCGCCAGTTGCCCAAAACATTTCACAAAAGAGAAGAAAAATAATTTGAAATGGAAAGAAAAACAATTAGTACAAAATAATAATAAATTAACCACAAAATACACCATCCGTTTGATCTGAAAGAATAAAAACAATTTCCCCGATTTTTTTGAAAGAAAAAATGCAGATTCAATTTTTTGAAAACCAAGCTTATCTGAATTGTGTTGATTATTTAGTGATATCATGCCTTTTTTTATAAATGATTATCTACTTGCTTGGATGTGTTAGGGTGGACATTCGAATGTCCCAATACAATGGTATGACCCAACTCTTCACACGATTCCCTCAAGTTTCTCCGTTCCGGGAGTTTCGGGCCAATTTGGCATGTAATTTCGAGAGAGAAACACATAGAGAAGGAAGTCGGGCTCTAAGAAGTCCTGGAACCCGCCAGAGAGAATCTGACGCCGGTGGATCCCTAGCACACATGACACACTCTAACACACATGGTACTTCATACCATGGGATTTGGTGGCATGCATACGATCCGGAGCCCACTCTGGAAAAACCATAGCCCCGTTGGGGGGAAAGGCGGAACTGCCGTTCTGGCCCCTCTACGTGAGCCGAAAGGGGTGTCAAATTGGAACCAACTGTTTGTTTGTGTTCGGTTAGGACTAAGAAACACCAAAGAAAATGTTAGGGTCCACCTCTTGGCAAGATTAACCTAGTTCCGTCATATCCGGGAGTTTCGGGCTCCAAATAGTCCTGGAACCCGCTAGAAAGAATCCGACGCCGTTGAAGCCCTAACTCAGAGAGCGAGGGACTCTTGGGAATCCAAGACCATGACACACTCGAACACACATGGTATGGTATAACATGGGATTTGGTGGCATCTAGACGATCCGGAGCCCCCCTACGGAGAAACCATAGCCCCGTTGGGGAAAAAGGCGGAACTGCCGTTTTGGCCCCTCTACATGAGCCGAAAGGGGTAGAGAAGTGGAAGAAAATGTTTGGTTCTGTTAGGTTAGGCGCAAGGAACACCAAAGAAAATGTTAGGGTCCACCTCTTGGCAAGATTCCCGTAGTTCCGTCAAATCCGGGAGTTTCGGGCTCTAAGTAGTCATGGAACCCGCTAGAGAGAATCCAACGCCGGTGATGCCCTTACACAGAGAGCGGGGGACTCTTTGGCATCCAAGAGACATGAAACACTCTAAGACACATGGTATGGTATACCATGGGTTTTGGTGGCATTCAAACGATCTGGAGCCACCTCTCCGGAGAAACCATAGCCCCGCTTGGGAAAAAGACGGAACTGTCGTTCTGCCCCATCTACGTGAGCCAGAAGGGGGTAGAAAAGTGGAAATAACTGTTTGTTTGTGTTAGGTTAGGCACAAGAAACACCCAAGAGAATGGTAGGGCACACCTCTTGGCAAGATTCCCTAGTTCCGTCACACCCGGGAGTTTCGGGCTTTCATTAATTAGTCCTGGAACCCGCGAGAGAGAATCCGACACCGGTGAAACCCTAACACAGAGAGCAAGGTAATCTCGGGTATCCAATACCATGGCACACTCTATCACACGTGGTGTGGTTTCTAATGGGATTTGGTGGCATTCAGATGACCCGGAGCCCCCTCTCCGGATAAACCAGAGCCCCGCTGGAAAAAGATGGAATTGTCGTTCTGCAACATCTACATGAGCCGGAAGGGGGGAGCAAAGTGGAACCAATTTCTTGGTTGTGTTAGGTTAGGCCGAAGGAACACCCAATACAATGGTAGGGCCCACATCTTGGAAATATTCCCCAAGCTCTGTCAGATCCGGGAGTTTCGGGCTCTAGGTAGTCCTGGAACACGCCAGAGAGAATTCGACATCGGTGAAACCCTAACACAGAGAGCGAGGTAACCTCGGTTATCCAAGACCATGCCACACTCTATAACACGTGGTGTGGCGTGTAATGGGATTTGGTGGCATTCAGACGATCCAGAGCCCCCTCTTTGGATAAACCATAGCCCCGATAGGAAAAAGACAGAATTGTCGTTATGCCCCATCTACATGAGCCGGAAGGGGGTCGCAAAGTGGAACCAATTTCTTGGTTGTGTTAGGTTAGGCCGAAGGAACACCCAATACAATGGTAGGGTCCACCTCTTGGAAATATTCCCCCATCTCCGTCATATCCGGGAGTTGCGGGCTCTAGGTAGTCCTGGAACACGCGAGAGAGAATCTGACATCGGTGAAACCCTAACACAGAGAGCGAGTGAATCTTGGGCATCCAATACCCATTCCACACTCTATCACACGTGGTGTGGCGTGTAATGGGATTTGGTGGCATTTAGACGATCCGGAGTCCCCTCTCCGGATAAACCATAGCCCCGCTCGGAAGATGGAATTGTCGTTCTGCCCCATCTACCTGAGCCGGAAGGGGGTAGCAAAGTGGAACCAATTTCTTGGTTGTGTTAGGTTAGGCTGAAGGAACACCCAATACAATGGTAGGGCCCACCTCTTGGAAAGATTCCCAAGGTTCCGTCAGATACGGGAGTTTCGGGCTCTAAGTAGTCCTGGAACACGCGATAGAGAATCCGACACCGGTGAAGCCTAACACAGAGAGAGAGGTAATCTCGGGTATACAATACCATGACACTCTTTAACACACATGGTATGTCATACCATGGGATTTAGTGGCATTCATACGATCCGGGGCCCCCTCCGGAGAAACCATAGCCCCGCTGGGGAAAAAGCCGGAACTTCCGTTCTGGCCCCTCTACGTGAGTCGGAAAGGGGTAGCAAAGTGGAACCAAATGTTTTGTTTGGTTGTGTTAGTTTAGGCACAAGGAACACCAAAGAAAATGTTAGGGTCCACCTCTTGGCAAGATTCCCCTAGTTCCGTCAAATCCGGGAGTTTCGGGCTCTAATTAAGTAGTCCTGGAACCCGCTAGAGAGAATCTGACACCGGTGAAGCCCTAACACAGAGAGAGGGACTCTTGGGAATCCTCGACCCATTACACACTCTAACACACGTGGTATGGTATACCATGGGATTTGGTGGCATTCAGACGATCTGGAGCTCCCTCCGGAGAAACCATAGCCCCGGTGGGGAAAAAGACGGAACTGTCGTTCTGCCCCATCTACGAGTGTCGGAAGGGGGTAGAAAAGTGGAACTAACTTCTTGGTTGTGTTAGGTTAGGCCCAAGGAACACCCAAGAGAACATTAGGGCCCGCCTCTTGGCAAGATTCCGCCAGTTCCGTCACACCCGGGAGTTTCGGGCTCTCATTAATTAGTCCTTGAACCCGCGAGAGAGAATACGACACCGATGAAACCCTAACACAGAGAGCGAGGGAAGTTGGCATCCAAGAACTATAAAACACTCTACCACACATGGTATGGCGTGCAAATTGGATTTTGTGGCATTCCAACAATCTGGAGCCACCTCTCCGGAGAAACCATAGCCCCGCTGGGGAAAAAGACAGAACTGTCGTTCTGCCCCATCTACGTGAGCCGGAAGGGGCTAGCAAAGTGGAAATAACTGCTTGGTTGTGTTAGGTTAGGCCCAAGGAACACCCAAGAGAATGGTAGGTCACACCTGGCAAGATTCCCCCAGTTCCTTCACAACCGGGAGTTTTGGGCTCTCATTAATTAGTCTTGGAACCCGCGAGACTGAAATCCGACACCGGTGAAACCCTAACACAGAGAGCGAGGTAATCTCGGTTATCCAAGACCATGTCACACTCTAACACACATGGTATGTAATACCATGTGATTTGGTGGCATTCATATGATCCGGAGCCCCCTCCGGAAAAACTATTGCCCCGTTGGGGGGAAAGGCGGAACTGCCGTTCTGGCCCCACTACGTGAGCCGAAAGTGGGTAGCAAAGTGGAACCAACTGTTTTTTTGTGTTAGGTTAGGACAAAGAAACACCAAAGAAAATGGTAGGGTCCACCTCTTGGCAATATTCCCCTAGTTCCATCAAATCCGGGAGTTTCGGGCTCTAAGTAGTCCTCGAACCCGCTAGAAAGAATTTGACGCCGGTGAAGCCCTAACTCAGAGAGCGAGGGACTCTTGGGCATCCAAGACCCATGACACACTCTAACACACATGGTATGGTATAACATGGGATTTGGTGGCGTCCAGACGATCCGGAGCCCCCTCCGGAGAAACCATAGCCCCGTTGGGGAAAAAGGCGGAACTACCGTTTTGGCCCCTCTACGTGAGACGAAAGGGGGTAGCAAAGTGGAACCAAATGTTTGGTTATGTTAGGTTAGGCCCAAGGAACACCAAAAAAATGTTAGGGTCAACCTCTTCGCAAGATTCCCCTAGTTTCGTCAAATCCGGGAGTTTCGGGCTCTAAGTAGTCATGGAACCCACTAGAGAGAATCCTACACCGGTGAAGCCCTTACACAGAGAGCGAGGGACACTTGGGAATCCAAGACCCATGACACACTCTAACACACATGATATGGTATACCATGGGACTTGGTGGCATTCAGACGATCTGGAGCCACCTCTCCGGAGAAACCATAGCCACGTTGGGGAAAAAGACGGAACTGTCGTTCTGCCCCATCTACGTGAGCCGGAAGGGGTAGAAAAGTTGAACTAAATGTTTGGTTGTGTTAGGTTAGCCCCAAGGAACACCCAAGATAATGGTAGGGCACACCTCTTGGCAAGATTCCCCCAGTTCCGTCACACCCGAGAGTTTCGGGCTCTCATTAATTATTCCTGGAACCCGCGAGAGACAATCCGACACCGGTGAAACCGTAACACAGAGAGGGAGGTAATCTCGGGTATCCAAGACAATGACACTCTAACCCGGAAGGGGGTAGAGAAGTGGAAATAATTGTTTGGTTGTGTTAGGTTAGGCCCAAGGAACACCCAAGAGAATGGTAGGGCCCACCTCTTGGCAAGATTCCCCCAGTTCCGTCACACCCGGGAGTTTCGGGCTCTCATTAATTAGTCCCGGAACCCGCGAGAGAGAATCCGACATCGGTGAAACCATAACACATGGAGAGAGTTAATCTTGGACATCCAAGACCCATGCCACACTCTATCACACTTGGTGTGGCGTGTAATGGGATTTGGTGGCATTCAGACGATCTGGAGCCCCCTCTCCGGATAAACCATAGCCCCGCTGGGAAATAGACGGAATTGTCGTTCTGCCCCATCTACATGAGCCGGAAAGGAGTAGCAAAGTGGAATCAATTTCATGGTTGTGTTAGGTTAGGCCGTAGGAACACCCAATACAATGGTAGGGTAATTTATTTATTATTAGTAATAGTTTATGTCAGTAATTTATAGATGTCTTCTCATTATCCTTAAATAATACTCCCTCCGTATCAAAATATAAGATGTTTTAGCATTTTCTAGATATAATGTATCTAGACATGTTTCAGTGTGTAGATTCATATGCATCTTACACTAAAACATGTGTAGGTACATATTGTCTATAAAATGCTAAAACATCTTACATTTCGATACGGAGGGAGTATATTTGAATAATGGTTATCTTTTTAGGCCATCCATCATGTATCCAACGGCCAGCAATGTTCTCCAGCCAATGTACCAAAATCTGGCGGGCGCAGAAAATTTCGCGCCGCCCACCCAAATTATCGACCAAAAACTATGCCGCCTATGCCTCCCTAAATTTTGAACCTCTCCCTCTTATCTGCCCCCTCGCCAAAATCTCCCCTCCTCTTCTTGTCCGAAATCCCCCTTTCCTCCTAAACCCCATCTACTTCGCCCCGGCCTTCGACCTCGCTCTGTAGCTCGCCTTCCTGGGCTTCCACCTGGCTGTCCCCAGTCTTCCACCTCGCCGTGCAGCTTGCCTTCCCGGCCTTCCACCTTGACGTCCTCGGTCGTCCACCCCGCCGCTCAGCTCTCCTTCCCGGGCTTCCACCTTGCCGTCCAGGACGCCATCCAGATCTGCCACCTCGCCGTCCCGATTTGATACCTTGCCATCAAGATCTGCCACCTCGCCGTCCAGGTCGTCCTCAATATCTGCCACCTCGCCTGCCTGGTAGCCGTCAAGTTTCTTTGGCCAGAGTTTGCTTATTTTCGAGCTTGTATAAATCTTAAGATCACTTCTCCTGCGATCCAATCATACTTAGGTCCACAAATTAGATTACTGATATGATATGGTCAAACAGCAAATTGCATCACTAAGATTTTCTAACTCTATATTGTCACATCCCAATGAAAGATAAGGCTATTTGCAAAGAACATGTATGAGCTATTTATTTTCATTTATTCGCATTAATCATCAATTCTAGACTTATAGTGTAAGCTATTTATTTCCATTTATACCATGTCCACCATATAGATAAGGCATGCCTTGCATGATAGCTCAAAAATAAAGGTACTTATGTTGTGTGGAACCGCTGGCTTAATTACTCTTCTGCCATGTATATTGTGCTACTATCCTAGTTGATTTGGTACATATGAATCGTGCAGCTTAGGAACATTAAAGTCAAGAGTACATCTGGTAGGACAAAGATGCCTCCTGGTGGACATGGTTGTAAACGCAAGCGCGTCAAGGCCAACCGTGAGCATGCAGTTGCGCATGTCCATCCGTATGCAGATGACGAACTCAAGCGACCAGTGGTCCAAGACGTGGAGGCAGCTCCCCAAGGCTAGCAGGAAGCTGCCCAATGCAAGCAGGCACCTCCCTACGGTGAGCTGCCAGGTGTGCAAGGAGAGCTGCCACCATTCCTAGGCGAGGGGAAAGGTTCCCAAGTCGAGGAGCCAGGTGCCTGCAACGAAGAGCAAGATGACATATCATAGAGATTGCATGCTCTACGAGGGGCCATGTGTGGAGGGAAATCCAAAATGCAGAATATTAACCCTAGCAATGCCACAATTTCTATAGATTACCCATGTGAAGACATTGTTTCGAGTTGTGCGGCTGGGAGGAGAAGAAACATGTCCAAAGGAAACAGGATCAGAATTGTTATTCCTCTGGGAAAGACAAGGCCAGTGGACCCAAAGATTGCTGCCATGTATGCTACTGCGTGTTCATTAGCTGTGAAGCACACTGTCCCTATCTTCCCCCATTGGAAGGGAAGATATATTTTCCTCCTACCACGGCCATGTGTCTGTAAGTTTTGTAACCCAACCTTCCAGTTCATTCCATTGCTATTCATATAACTGAAAAGTGCTCTTTCTTTTGTTTCAGTCAAAGTTTCATCTGAACCCAAGAGACCCTGTTATTCGTCAATCCCTTCTGATGCATCTCAAGAACTGTACAAGACAAAGACGCCATATTCTGAAGCAAGAATTTTTTTACAGCGTTAGAGACAAGAGTAGAGTTGTACGAACGCCTCCTGATGGAGTTGGGCACATGAGCGAAGCAGAATGGTGCAGGCTAGTCGATAACTGGTCCTCAGTCAGGAAATAGGTATTGTCTTTGTTCACTCTACCTTGCCACTGTTTCTATTCCATAACTTGGACTGTGTCTAATCAGTTCATACTTCGTTTATGTAGATGGCTTGTCTGAAAGCCAGGCAAAGTAGACAGGCCGTCTAGTTACATAGCGCCACAGGTTCTCATAGCTACGAGGTTTGCTGCGACATGGGGAAAAATGCCTTTGAATTGTTCAAAGCTACGCACAACAGCAAGATACGTGGATTCTCTTTGCCCGTGAAAAGAGAAATTGTAAGTCCCTCAGAATTTTGTTTATCTCCGTGATCAACAATTACCTCAATAAATTCTTCTAGGTACGTACTGATGCTTCCCTTTGTGAATTCTGATGCAAACTCCTGCTATTTCACCTATGCTTGTCATCTCATAGTTCATGCACATGCATGCTGCTTGCTTTTCATCTGCTAGTTCATCTATCCTCGTGAGCTGCTATTTTCATCTATGTTCGGTACATGCTTGTCGTCTGCTATTTTCAGCCATGTTTACTTACATGCCTGTCATGTGATGTTTTTCATTTATGTTCCTTACAAGCTTGTCATGAGTGCTTAATTGCTTGTCATCTCTCTTTGTAGGATACTTGGCCAAAGTGTGACCTGTTAGACCATAAGTCAGTACTGTGACGAAGCGGCTGTTGCTCACCCGATACGATCGTACGAGGTCACAATTTACCCAACACGATCATCCGGGGTGAACAAGAATTGGGGATCGGATGCGGGCGAAATTCCCGCTATTTGCATCTTTGTTATGTACAAGCTTCAAATGATATCAATGTTCCTTACAAGCTAGTTCAACTTCTGTTTCATCTAAAGCTTTTACATGCTTTATCGGAAGAAATACAATATCATATGCTAGAACCCCTTTCTGCCACCGAAGTTATCGTTGCTGTGCTGACCAAGAACAGTCTAAAGCCTTCATTCCTGCAAACCATAGGTGGGGTCAAACCAGTGCAAGAGCAACAAAGTCTCAGCTTCACCTTCAACTTGATTCTGAGAGAAAACAGAGGCAGGACCTGCAGTCTGTAGTTGATGAGTTGAAGCAGGCCAAGGAACAAGCTGATGCAGATAGGAACACAAAGGTATGAAGAAGAGTCAAGAAATGTACAAAACTCTTATCGGTGGCATGTTGGCTCAAGTTCCTCCGAGATATGGAACTGAGTAGCCCTTTGTGAAACCGCTTGTTGTCTGTTGAACTGTATTAGACTGCCTTTGTAGGCGAGCTATGTCTTGACCTTATTCGGTATTGATGTATTTGTTGTGTTTGCTTTGCTGTGAAAACTAGTATAGTATTTT
This sequence comes from Alopecurus myosuroides, assembly GCA_028641055.1. Classification (NCBI taxonomy): domain Eukaryota; kingdom Viridiplantae; phylum Streptophyta; class Magnoliopsida; order Poales; family Poaceae; genus Alopecurus; species Alopecurus myosuroides. The sequence goes on from CM054057.1 coordinate 744,586,311, forward strand.
CCATGCTAATGAATACGAGGACACGTGGTACTATATGGTACTATACGGCACCTTATTGGATGGAAATCGCGACAAAATAAACACTTCACGGAAACGTTTCGACGTGGACATGCCGTGTTGGTACACGTGTTGGCTCATGATTCGCGACGTCTTACGACGAACTAAAACGTCGCACCGTCGGACAACGTAATAAATTCGTCGGGAATAAGCGCATATGTGGAACATTATGAGAGCAACACGTGGCACCTTATACTGCTTATACCCACGACGAGAAAGTAAACGTCGCACTTATTATGACGTCATTAAACAGAGGTAACGGTAGTTCGAATCACGACGTTTTTAAAATGTCAAGGCGATGATGACGTCAGGAACGGTGGAAGTGACGTCAGTAACGGGTAACGGAAAACGATGCCACGTGTACACACATTGCGACAAAAAATAACGTCGCTCCTTGTTGCGCCTTGTGCTGGGCCGGACAGTAGCTCGCGACGGTTTAGTGTTCATTTAATCGTCGCAGAATCGTCCGTGACAGTCGATCAGGAACGTTCTCACTCCGTCGCATAAACCGTCGCGGATTGCCCTTAGCGACGGTTTGGAGCCCATCCGCAACGGTATTGAAACGTTCCGGATCGCGCGGAATTTGGTAGTGTTATTCCGGATACCATCAAATACGTATGAAGGAAGAAGATCAAATCAAAACTTCCTTCATAACCCCATATGGAACATACTATTGTATAAGCACGCCTTTCGGCCTGAAGAACACAGGTACGTGGTACTTACCAGCGTTGCATGCAACGTTGTTTGCATAGTCAAATCGGCAAAAATGTCCATGTTTACGTGGATGACATTGTCGTAGTTTCCAAGGAAAAGGACACACTCCTTGAAGATCTACGAGAAACCTTCGAAAATTTACGCACTTATAAAATGATGTTGAATCCATTAAAATGCATATTTTGGGTTCCCTCGGGAATGGTTCTGGGTTTTATCATTTCTCACAGAGGAATAGAAGTAAACCCAGAAAAAGATCAAGGCAATCTTGAACATCACAAAGCCTACGTGTCTAAAAGATGTCCAAAGATGACGGGTTCTGCAGCCGCGGTCAGCAGGTTCATAAGCCGGCTAGGAGATAAAGCTCTGCCATTATACAAGTTGTTGATGAAATCCGACAAATTTGAATGGATAGAAGAGGCGGACAAAGCACTAACCCAGTTGAAAGAAGCCTTGATGAAATCTCCGATTTTGGCATCCCCAAAATACGAAGAACCCATGTTATTGTATCTTACAGCAACAAACAGGGTTATTAGCGCGGTGATAATTGTGGAAAGGCGGAAGGATGAACAAAGTATACCAGATCAACATCCAGTGTACTATGTTAGTGAAGTATTCTTCAAGTCAAAGCAAAGGTACCCACATTATCAAAAGCTGGCATATGGTGTGTTTTTTGGCATCTCAAAAACTCTTCTACTATTTCCAAGGACATTCCATAACAGTGGTAAGTTTTTAAGCACCACTAGGGGATAATATCAACAATGCGGACGCAACAGGCCGAGTTGCTAAATGGGGCATCGAGCTCGCTGCTTTCGGCATTAAGTACCAACCCCACTACTAGGAAAATGGTTATAGGAGTGATGATACCCGTGACGCACCAGCAAAACGGAGCGTCACGCCTAATGTGACGCCCCGAGATCGGGCACTATGCAGATTTCAGCATTCCCGCCAAATCCGCATAATAACCGATTCCAGGTTGCCATTTATGATAACATTACAATAGTTCACGAATATTCCACAATTACAACAGAAACAGATAGATACAAGATGACTCACACGAGCCGGGGTTACAACTGATACAATACAAAGATCCACATAACAGCGGAAGAAACAAACGTCCGTCTACGGACAAGATCCAAATTGGACTAAGAGTCCTGAAGATAACCGAAGGCGTCCAATCCCTGCCCAGGCCAAGCCGGAGGGATTTCCAAGCTAACGTCGCCAGACTTCAAACCTGTTGACTGCAATTTGGAATTTGCAGCCACGAAAGAGATTCGTGGGTCAGTACGGTTAAGTACTGGCAAGGGGGATAAAACCCATACTCACAAGTTACCGGCGTAGCCAGTCATCACAAGATACAAATACTTTAGGATCAACGGAAAGGAAGGGGTTGTTGCAAATAAGCTACAGCAGGCTGCACTAACCAACTACAGAGATTCTAGTACTTCCAGCTATCAGAAAGGAGATAAGATCGAGTGATAGTAACCAACTGAAAGATAACTTCAAACAAACCCATCCTGGATCTCGCCCCTTATCCGAAGAAGCAGTCCGAGGATAACTCACACCGTGGTATTAAGATGAATCATGTTATTGTGTGGATAACCTATTACTAGTCAAGTTATTCATCATTGGGTGAAACATGATTAGTCATTATGTTGAAGTTGTCCTGAGTACTTGTTAGCCAGTACTTTCACCAAGTAATCCATAACCGCGGAAAACACGGCTTCTCGAGAAGATTACCCTGCAGGGATGCACCAAAGTAACCACACTCATGAATATCCCGCCAGATGGAATGCCTCCCACCAAGCGGGGCACTCAACACAATCCAACCCTTCTTCGCATCAAGCCCAAAGAACCTTGGGCGCACGGCTACTCGGGCCCAGAAGAAAATGGACCCTCATAGCACTCTAAGACCGTGTCCCCCTATATGCCGACTACGAAAGTTCCACCCGGGATCCAAGGGCTCGCAAAATCATGCATGCAGCAAATGGAAAACCCGAACTAAATGAGGCGATTGGACGAGATGCGAATCGGGTCAAACTGAGGGGAGCCCATACTCCCCAAATGCGGGTAGTGCGCTCATCATGGATCAGTAGACAAGACCCTTTTCCTATTAGGGTCGACACTAGCAGGCCTCAAAACCACAAAGGGCCTCCTGCCGGTGCCTTATCATCAAATTTATTATTAATAGCAACATTAGCATGATTGATTGATTGATTAAACATCGAGCCCCCATAACATAACGGAGTAATAACAGAAAGTAACGGGTAACAGACTCGAGCAAAACAACCTAAGCATGCTAGATAAGAACAGGCTCAAACAAAGGCTGTAGGTATGGAGGTGAGGCAATATCAAGGTTAAGGGATTCATGTGATGGGTTCGTAACAGAAACAACTACCACTAAGGCTAGCAGAAAAGAATCAACGGAAAGAATCGGTAACAAGTGATGAAAGGCAGCCATATGGCATGCAAGTGAGTATACTTGCCTGAGATCCGCAAGGTAGCAGAACTTGTCGTTGCTCACATCATCTCACGTCCTATCCGAGAAGAAGCAACGAACCTCGAACAAACACCGGGATGCAACAATTACTACTACGGCAAAAGATCCAGCATGATCAAGATATGGATGCATGACAATTTAATAGATGCAACAAAGTAAACTAGTGGACATGATACACAGGTTTAAATGGATTCCATATGCAAAGATTGCATATGGCAAACCCATGCCTTATAGTTGAGTTAATTGTTCTAACACTAAGCATCATGTGTAAGTGAGTTAGAATGATGCATGCATGATGAGGAACAATAAGATAACAGGTTTAATTGCAATTGGAATGATAGTTAACCATTTTAGAAAACATTAACAAGTTTGGAAAATTAGTTACTTAATGGTGATGAACAAGTATTGGTTGTTATCAACAAGTTAAAGTGTGCAAAACAATTAACAAATTTGATATTTGAAAAGGTTATCAAATTTTAGTTGGATTACATGTTTCACATTTTGAAATTGGACTTTGGATTAATTAATTAGGAATTTAAACAATATTAAACAATTTTTAATTGAATTAAACAGGAATTAAATGGTTTAGGCAATTTAAATTATTCAAACCAGAAAACAAAGTTTATATTTGAATAGGTTATTCAAAAAGGTGTGAAAACCATATTTTATTTGAATTATTTGGAAACAGAATGAATTAGTTATGAATTATTTCAATTTGCATTTGAATTATTTGAATTTGAATTTAGATTGCATTTTGAAAATTCAAAACAGAACACAAGTTGCAAATTGGAAAGTTTATAAAATTTGGAGCAGAATAGACATCAAGTTTGTATTTATTGGATTTATAAAATGAGAGATATTGAATTTTAAAGTTTTGATTTAATTCTGCCAATTAAATGAAATTGTAATTTTGTAAATGCGCGAAAACACTTTGTTACCGCGCTGGCCCTTACACGCAGCCACTGCCGCGTGGGCCAGCGGCCACGTAGGCGCCACGGGCGCGGGTGGAGGCTGACTGGGCCGCTAGGGTCACCGACAGGTGGACCCTGGCCCCTGGTGAGAAATTCACAAAAATGGGGGCGCAGCGCGGCCGAGGGGATTCGATCCCGCGACCCGCCCTTCCGCGCGAAGGAACAGAACCAGCTGCGCTCGCTGCGTTTCGTGACAGGTTCAGGTAGCGGAGGAGGTTGAGGTTCGTTTCCGTCAGTTAAGCCTTTTTAACTGAACTTCGACTGAACTTCTTGCAGGTACAGAGAAACATCCCGATCGGACAGGGGCGGCCGGCGATGGTGGCTCGCGGTGGCCAGCCCGTGCGGCCGGTGCGGTGCGGTGAGTGGTGCCGCGGTGTGTGGGACCGTGGAGACGGACAGTGAGAGAGGGAAGGGCAGGCGAGCACCTGCTGTTGCTGTCGATGCAGGCGTCGGTGCAGCGGCGATGAAGAAGGCCGGCGACGGCGCGGCCGCTACGGGCACTCCCGGCAAACGGCGAGTGGACGAGGAGGTGCGGGCTGGCACCACGGCTCCAATTTCCCCCTCAGCAACTCCTCGAGGCGGCCGGGCTTCCGGCGATGAGGGCCAGGAAGTGGTGGTTTCGGTGGCTCAAGGTGGGGTTCAGGTTTGGGGTTCAGAAGCTGCAAGTTCAGAGAGAGGTGGGGTGAGTGGAGACGGCGGCGCTAGCTGGAGAGGTCTAGGGTTCTAGGTTTAGGGCTCGGGTAGGTAGGTGGGTGGTTTTATGGAGGGTAGAGCCTAGTACGGCAGGGCATCCGGAGGGGGAAGGAATTGATCGATGGCTCTCCTGGTTCAGTCGTACGGAAGGTAGAAGACGACAGGGAAAGTGGGTGGGCCAGAAAAAGTGGGCTTGGGGAAGGATGGAAAGGGTTGGGCTGGTGGAAGAAAAGAGATGGGCTAGAGAGAGAGAAAGAATTGGGCTGCCCTCTTCTTTTGTTATTTTTTCCTTTTGTTTTATACCTTTTTTTTTTGTAGCAAAAGTAAATGGAATAAAAAACATGGCTTTTTGGTTATAGACAAATTTGAGAAAATTAGGGTAAATTCTTTAGTTGAAATGCAACCACTTGGTAGCTTTTCTTTTCAAAAACTTAATTGTTTGCTTGCTGTTTAGAAAATCACCCAATTTGATTGAAATTCCGAATATTAATTAATAATGGAAAACGAAGTATTTTTCAATAGGGTTTTCTTTAGGGTTTAAAAGTGAGTTAAGGAATTCAAATTAGTGGTGAATCCATGGATTCAAAAGTGTATTGAGTTGAGAGTTTGTTTGACTTTGGAACTGATTTGGAATTAATTGTTTAATTTGGTTAATTGATTTAAACAACAACAGTTGATCCAATATGAAAAATAATTGGAAGCAATTGATGTTTTGCTTTGCAATTCTTTATTTGAAAGATTGTAACAGACAAGTTGATTAAAACAAATTCAATCATTGAAAAACAATGGAGGGGTTTTGGTTGCAAGTTGGAAATTGGTAGTTTTTGAGCAAGGTTAAAAGTTTAAATTGTTTTTTTTTTTGAAATTTGCAGTTGATGCAAACATGATGCAATGCAATGTGATGCATATGATGCAAGCAATCAAACAGGTAACACCCCAGGTGTTACAGACGACACCACTAACAAGGGATTGCGCCCTCGCAATCCACCTGCTAACCCGGGAGGGGAAAGAAGTTCGACTATCGATTCTTCGTGCTTCCAGTTGATCTCCTCGACACCACTAGCAAGGGCTTCTCGACACCACTAACAAGAGATTCTTGCTCGGAGTGACTACGATGTTCTTCCACCAGGAATCTTCCGATGATCGAACCTATTAGGTTAAGGGCTCAGAAAACGTCCACCCACGTAGGATCCTAATACTTTGAAAGATAGACAAAGGGGGAGACTCCGAAACAAATAAGATGGGAGGGGAAATAGAATAAAGATAAGGAGAAAACAAGAATCCTATTGAGATGTTTTTCCAAAATAGTTTAGCGGAAATAGTTTTCGACACTCTAGAAACAACGACCGTTAGCGAGGTTTTCCTACAGGCTTTGCGGACCCGTTGCTTCGATAACCATTCGTATCGAAACAATCTCGGGAATCGGAACCAGGGCTCTGATACCATTTGTGACGCCCCGAGATCGGGCACTATGCAGATTTCAGCATTCCCGCCAAATCCGCATAATAACCGATTCCAGGTTGCCATTTATGATAACATTACAATAGTTCACGAATATTCCACAATTACAACAGAAACAGATAGATACAAGATGACTCACACGAGCCGGGGTTACAACTGATACAATACAAAGATCCACATAACAGCGGAAGAAACAAACGTCCGTCTACGGACAAGATCCAAATTGGACTAAGAGTCCTGAAGATAACCGAAGGCGTCCAATCCCTGCCCAGGCCAAGCCGGAGGGATTTCCAAGCTAACGTCGCCAGACTTCAAACCTGTTGACTGCAATTTGGAATTTGCAGCCACGAAAGAGATTCGTGGGTCAGTACGGTTAAGTACTGGCAAGGGGGATAAAACCCATACTCACAAGTTACCGGCGTAGCCAGTCATCACAAGATACAAATACTTTAGGATCAACGGAAAGGAAGGGGTTGTTGCAAATAAGCTACAGCAGGCTGCACTAACCAACTACAGAGATTCTAGTACTTCCAGCTATCAGAAAGGAGATAAGATCGAGTGATAGTAACCAACTGAAAGATAACTTCAAACAAACCCATCCTGGATCTCGCCCTTATCCGAAGAAGCAGTCCGAGGATAACTCACACCGTGGTATTAAGATGAATCATGTTATTGTGTGGATAACCTATTTACTAGTCAAGTTATTCATCATTGGGTGAAACATGATTAGTCATTATGTTGAAGTTGTCCTGAGTACTTGTTAGCCAGTACTTTCACCAAGTAATCCATAACCGCGGAAAACACGGCTTCTCGAGAAGATTTACCCTGCAGGGATGCACCAAAGTAACCACACTCATGAATATCCCGCCAGATGGAATGCCTCCCACCAAGCGGGGCACTCAACACAATCCAACCCTTCTTCGCATCAAGCCCAAAGAACCTTGGGCGCACGGCTACTCGGGCCCAGAAGAAAATGGACCCTCATAGCACTCTAAGACCGTGTCCCCCTATATGCCGACTACGAAAGTTCCACCCGGGATCCAAGGGCTCGCAAAATCATGCATGCAGCAAATGGAAAACCCGAACTAAATGAGGCGATTTGGACGAGATGCGAATCGGGTCAAACTGAGGGGGAGCCCATACTCCCCAAATGCGGGTAGTGCGCTCATCATGGATCAGTAGACAAGACCTTTTCCTATTAGGGTCGACACTAGCAGGCCTCAAAACCACAAAGGGCCTCCTGCCGGTGCCTTATCATCAAATTTATTATTAATAGCAACATTAGCATGATTGATTGATTGATTAAACATCGAGCCCCCATAACATAACGGAGTAATAACAGAAAGTAACGGGTAACAGACTCGAGCAAAACAACCTAAGCATGCTAGATAAGAACAGGCTCAAACAAAGGCTGTAGGTATGGAGGTGAGGCAATATCAAGGTTAAGGGATTCATGTGATGGGTTCGTAACAGAAACAACTACCACTAAGGCTAGCAGAAAAGAATCAACGGAAAGAATCGGTAACAAGTGATGAAAGGCAGCCATATGGCATGCAAGTGAGTATACTTGCCTGAGATCCCGCAAGGAGCAGAACTTGTCGTTGCTCACATCATCTCAACGTCCTATCCGAGAAGAAGCAACGAACCTCGAACAAACACCGGGATGCAACAATTACTACTACGGCAAAAGATCCAGATCAAGATATGGATGCATGACAATTTAATAGATGCAACAAAGTAAACTAGTGGACATGATACACAGGTTTAAATGGATTCCATATGCAAAGATTGCATATGGCAAACCCATGCCTTATAGTTGAGTTAATTGTTCTAACACTAAGCATCATGTGTAAGTGAGTTAGAATGATGCATGCATGATGAGGAACAATAAGATAACAGGTTTAATTGCAATTGGAATGATAGTTAACCATTTAGAAAACATTAACAAGTTTGGAAAATTAGTTACTTAATGGTGATGAACAAGTATTGGTTGTTATCAACAAGTTAAAGTGTGCAAAACAATTAACAAATTTGATATTTGAAAAGGTTATCAAATTTTAGTTGGATTACATGTTTCACATTTTGAAATTGGACTTTGGATTAATTAATTAGGAATTTAAACAATATTAAACAATTTTTAATTGAATTAAACAGGAATTAAATGGTTTAGGCAATTTAAATTATTCAAACCAGAAAACAAAGTTTATATTTGAATAGGTTATTCAAAAAGGTGTGAAAACCATATTTTATTTGAATTATTTGGAAACAGAATGAATTAGTTATGAATTATTTCAATTTGCATTTGAATTATTTGAATTTGAATTTAGATTGCATTTTGAAAATTCAAAACAGAACACAAGTTGCAAATTTGGAAAGTTTATAAAATTTGGAGCAGAATAGACATCAAGTTTGTATTTATTGGATTTATAAAATGAGAGATATTGAATTTTAAAGTTTTGATTTAATTCTGCCAATTAAAATGAAATTGTAATTTTGTAAATGCGCGAAAACACTTTGTTACCGCGCTGGCCCTTACACGCAGCCACTGCCGCGTGGGCCAGCGGCCACGTAGGCGCCACGGGCGCGGGTGGAGGCTGACTGGGCCGCTAGGGTCACCGACAGGTGGACCCTGGCCCCTGGTGAGAAATTCACAAAAATGGGGGCGCAGCGCGGCCGAGGGGATTCGATCCCGCGACCCGCCCTTCCGCGCGAAGGAACAGAACCAGCTGCGCTCGCTGCGTTTCGTGACAGGTTCAGGTAGCGGAGGAGGTTGAGGTTCGTTTCCGTCAGTTAAGCCTTTTTAACTGAACTTCGACTGAACTTCTTGCAGGTACAGAGAAACATCCCGATCGGACAGGGGCGGCCGGCGATGGTGGCTCGCGGTGGCCAGCCCGTGCGGCCGGTGCGGTGCGGTGAGTGGTGGGCGCGCGGTGTGTGGGGGACCGTGGAGACGGACAGTGAGAGAGGGAAGGGCAGGCGAGCACCTGCTGTTGCTGTCGATGCAGGCGTCGGTGCAGCGGCGATGAAGAAGGCCGGCGACGGCGCGGCCGCTACGGGCACTCCCGGCAAACGGCGAGTGGACGAGGAGGTGCGGGCTGGCACCACGGCTCCAATTTCCCCCTCAGCAACTCCTCGAGGCGGCCGGGCTTCCGGCGATGAGGGCCAGGAAGTGGTGGTTTCGGTGGCTCAAGGTGGGGTTCAGGTTTGGGGTTCAGAAGCTGCAAGTTCAGAGAGAGGTGGGGTGAGTGGAGCGACGGCGGCGCTAGCTGGAGAGGTCTAGGGTTCTAGGTTTAGGGCTCGGGGTAGGTAGGTGGGTGGTTTTATGGAGGGTAGAGCCTAGTACGGCAGGGCATCCGGAGGGGGAAGGAATTGATCGATGGCTCTCCTGGTTCAGTCGTACGGAAGGTAGAAGACGACAGGGAAAGTGGGTGGGCCAGAAAAAGTGGGCTTGGGGAAGGATGGAAAGGGTTGGGCTGGTGGAAGAAAAGAGATGGGCTAGAGAGAGAGAAAGAATTGGGCTGCCCTCTTCTTTTGTTATTTTTTCCTTTTGTTTTATACCTTTTTTTTTTGTAGCAAAAGTAAATGGAATAAAAAACATGGCTTTTTGGTTATAGACAAATTTGAGAAAATTAGGGTAAATTCTTTAGTTGAAATGCAACCACTTGGTAGCTTTTCTTTTCAAAAACTTAATTGTTTGCTTGCTGTTTAGAAAATCACCCAATTTGATTGAAATTCCGAATATTAATTAATAATGGAAAACGAAGTATTTTTCAATAGGGTTTTCTTTAGGGTTTAAAAGTGAGTTAAGGAATTCAAATTAGTGGTGACTCCATGGATTCAAAAGTGTATTGAGTTGAGAGTTTGTTTGACTTTGGAACTGATTTGGAATTAATTGTTTAATTTGGTTAATTGATTTAAACAACAACAGTTGATTTGAAAAAAAATTTTGATTGTTTTTGCTTTGCAATTCTTTATTTGAAAGATTGTAACAGACAAGTTGATTAAAACAAATTCAATCATTGAAAAACAATGGAGGGGTTTTGGTTGCAAGTTGGAAATTGGTAGTTTTTGAGCAAGGTTAAAAGTTTAAATTGTTTTTTTTTTTGAAATTTGCAGTTGATGCAAACATGATGCAATGCAATGTGATGCATATGATGCAAGCAATCAAACAGGTAACACCCCAGGTGTTACACCTAATAGCCATGGCGCACCACGGTTTGGTGCTTCACGCCTATGGGCATACCCGTGACGCACCAAACAAACGGTGTGTCACGGCTATAGGTGGGTGTTCGGTGGATACCATAGCCGTGGGCAAAGATAGCCGTGACGCACCGTATGATTGGTGCGTCACGGGTATTGCAATAGCCGTGACGCACCAAACATATGGTGCGTCACGGCTATGGTATCCACCGAAATGTTCCCTCCACACCCCCCCCCCCCCCGGGACCGCCTTTCTAGTTTTGTCACGGAAGAGTTCCATGTCTAAAAATCATCAAAAAATAAATTCCTTATAGATGCACGGAGAGTTTAATGTATACTTTTTTAACAAATTTTGAAATACGTATTTCGACTTTCTGAGCAAAAGTTCGTTAAAAAAAGTAAAATGGGCATAACTTTTGCATACGATGTCGGAATTTAAAGTTCAATATACCAATGGAAACTAGAGAAAAAAAGGAATCCAACCTCACTCGCCTTCGGCCTGTGAGCCTTTTTTAGATTCTCCAAATTCCGAAAGGAAAAAAAGTTATAGCCGTTTGAAGATTTTTGACTAGAAATTAAAAATAAAAATAAAATAAAAAAAGATAGGCGTGACGCACCACATGTATGGTGCGTCACGGCTAAGTAAGATAGGCGTGACACACCACATGTATGGTGCGTCACGGCTAAGTCTGGGCAGAAATTTTCAAATTTCGAACCCGGGAGAGGCCACCCACCTATATATACTCCACTTCCTCCTCCTTCCTCCACTCTTCTCCATTCCCTTCTCATTTCTTCTTCCTCCACTCTCCATTCTCTCTTTTCCCTTCCTCCTCCTCCTACCACCACCACCACCACCACCACCACCACCACCACCACCACCTCACATCCACTCCGGCGACCTCTACTCCGGCGACCACCTCCTCTCCGGTGACCTCCTCTCCGGTGACCACCTCTACTCCGGCGACCACCTCCTCTCCGGCGGCCTCCTCCTCTCCGGCGACCACGACCACCTTCTCTCCGGCGGCCACCTCCACTCCGGCGACCACCTCCTCTCTGGCGGCCTCCTCCTCTCCGGCGACCACGACCACCTTCTCTCCGGCGGCCACCTCCACTCTGGCGACCACCTTCTCTCCGGCGGCCATATTTCGTTTTTCAAAATTTCAAAATTTTGGGCGGCCAGATCTGGATCTAGATCTAGATCTGGATCTGTCCCGCTTTTTTTTTAAAATTTCGAAATCAATAGTCGTGACGCACCAAACAGGAGGTGCGCCACGGGTAACTAAAGATAGCCGTGACGCACCAAACAGGCGGTGCACCACGGGTAAACGAGATAGCCGTGACACATCAAAAATAGATGCGTCACAGCTATTTTAATAGGCGCGGCGTAATAGCCGTGACGCGCCCAGGTGCGTCACGGATAAGCTAATTGGTGCGTCACGGGTAAGCTTTTTCCTAGTAGTGCCAGGACAACAATTAAATCCCAGGTGTTGGCAGATTTTGTCGCTGATTGGACAGAAGCAATGGAAAACACACCAATGCCGGAGTCGGAATACTCGATCATGCATCTTGACGGATCCAAGATGAAAGAAGGCGTCGGAGCTGGTGTAGTGCTTAAATCTCCAAAAGGTGACACTATGCAGTATGTATTACAAATACACTTCAACGCCAGCAACAATGTGGCAGAATACGAAGCTCTGCTTCATGGCTTGCATATTGCAAAAGAAATTAGTGTCAAACGTATCCTTTGTTACGGTGACTCGGACTTGGTGCAGCATCAGCTAAACCAAACATGGGATGTTAAAAGCCCCATAATGGCCGAATATCGGAGAACTGTGGACGAGATTTCCATTAGCCCGCATGGGATCAGAAAGAGTGAAAACTCTACCACCTGGTGTGTTTGTCCAACACTTGCACGAACCATCGATCAAAGGTGGAGATGTTGATTATCCTCTCGTTTCCGAGTCAATCGAAGTCCTGCTCGTTAACCCGGATTGGACAATTCCAATCTTAGTAGATCAGAAGTTCCCGGATGGAGCAGACGAGGTCTTGCAAAGGCAGATACAGCGCCGATGCAAAGGATACACGGTAATCAATGGTTGCCTGTATAAACGCAGAACTATCGGAATTTTTTAGCGATGTATTTCGCCAGAGGAAGGTCGAGAAATCTTGCAAGAAATCCATGCAGGAGATTGCGGACATCACGCTCAATCAAAAATCATAGTCAAAAAAGCATTCCATGCAGGGTTTTCTGGCTCACGGCCAAGACAGATGCCGAGCACATAGTAAACACATGTGCCGGATGTCAGTATTACGCCAAGCAGACGAATATGCCAGCTTAAGCACTAAAAACTATCCCTATAACATGTCTGTTCGCGGTCTGGGGCTAGATATGATGGGACCATTCAAAACTACAAGAGGTGGACTTACACATCTACTCGTTGCAGTGGATAAGTATACCAAGTGGGTGGAGGCGAAACCCATCAAAAAACTTGACGGTGCGACTGCCAGAAATTTCATCATTGACGTAGTCATGAGATACGGCGTTCCACACAGCATAATCACGAACAACGGGACAAATTTCTCTATTGGAGAGTTGGCAACATATTGCTAACAATAGGGAATACGCTTAGATCTTGCATCTGTGGCTCACCCACAATCCAATGGGCAGGTTGAAAGAATGAATAGCTCAATCCTGTAAGGAACACGCCAAGACTCGAATCTCCTCTTCATAGAGCAGCTTGAGCATGGGTAGAAGAATTTCCTTCCGTGCTTTGGAGTATTCAAACGACGCCAAATAGATCAACAGGGAAAACACCATTTTTCTAGTTTATGGCGCAGAAGCAGTGCTTCCAACGGATATGCTCCATGATAGCCCAAGAGTGCAGGCTTACGATGACTCGGATGCCGAAAAAGGACGACAGGATGCCGTCGATCTTTTAGAAGAAGAACGACATCTTGTGCTTCAAATATCCGCCATTTATCAGCAAGGATTACGACGATAGCATAGTCGGAAAATCAGGCATCGTTTTTTCAAGGAAGCCGACCTAGTGCTAAGATTGGTGAAGGAAAGGAAGCACAAATTATCCCCGGTTTGGGAGGGACCCTTTGTCATTAGCAAGGCTACGAAAATGGATCTTCCTATCTTGTAGATATTCGAGACACGGAAGATGATCCCAAACGTCCGAATCGCAAAAGAAAGAGAAAGATAGATGTCGAACTAGGAGAGACAAAGAGACCCTGCATCCAGCAGTTACGTGCCTTCTACACTTAGTTCAATTTCTATATAAACATCTTTGAGATCATGAAATAAAGTTGTCGGGATTCATGCGTTACTGTTTTATCTGTCTATTTTTGTACAAAGCATAAGTCTGTCTTTATCTGTTTCCCAATGATCTTTCAAAATACCCAATGTTAACCCGAATTGTGCCTGCGTGCTCGGAGTTATAAAACTGAATGCTTTTCATCCTAAGGAGGCTTAAGGAAACCCAGATTATGCCAGCGTGCCTGATTTTCATACAATTTTAATATTCCTTACTTTTCTCTAAGTATTATATGATTGTTTATGTGTTGGGTCACTGAAATTAGTAAGTAAAAATGCCTTAGTAAAATCCATGTTTCCGAGTTTCGACTGATAGGTTAAACCCACTGACATGGCATGAAGATTAAGTACTATTGAGCCATTTTAACACTAAGGACAGTCAAAACATGTTAACCGGAGAACTTAGAAGGCAAAGGAATTAAAACCCGGAAAATGTTGCAAAAGACTTAAAAATTTACTTCAAAAGAGGGATGCTTGTTTATACAAATGATAGGTAGCATTACAATGAATATTACATTAAAGAGAATAGTAATGCTCCTATTGTTCCTGCTAACTATTCTAGAATCAGACGACCTCTTCAGAATCAGAGTCCTCCTCCTCGCTGCTGTGGTACTCAGGAGTTGGTGGAATTTCTTCTTCTGGATAAAAGGTGGAGATGGACACCATCTGCGCTATCTTCGTAGCATAGCCTTTGACGGAGTCGACGGTCAAGACTCGGCAGTGGTATAGTGCATACGCATTAGCCCAAGAGCCATGCGTGCACCACCCCGAGCTGCAGAGCGGAACCAAGAATCCTTCTGGTTCGCCACCTCTTCAATCGCTTCCGGAAGTTTGCTAACTTCCGAGAATTCTCCTGCTTTGTCGGGGATGTACTTATTGACAAATAACATCCCCGCGGCCTTGAGCGCGGTGAAGATCTTCCCGAAATCCCGAATTCTTTCAATCCGGGTAAGTGAGGGGCTACCTTCTGTTTAAATCAACAAAGGGAAGTTTGAAAACACAGAAGAGGAAGAAGAAAACTTCTGGTAAAAGTATCAAAAACTTATCGAGAATCCTGTCCGTTTCAACACCTTCTTCAAGGCGTTGATTCAGAGTGTTTTCCAAGTCCAGGATGGTGCCCTTGTCCTTCTCAGCCTGGCTGGAAGCTTTGGATTCGGCTATTCTGACAGCCAGTTGGCTGGCCTCCAGATCCTATTGGAGCTTCATATTGATCTTATGAAGTTCCATGTTCTCCTTTCGGAGGTTCTTGGCATCGCCAACATCTTCAGCTATTTTCTTGGCTTTCGCCAAAGCAGCTAAAAAGCAAGGAAAATGGAGAGTTAAAACTTGGATAATGACTTAGAAAAAAATTCTATCACAAAAGCGGCAGTGAAATTACCTACTGATTCATCCAGCTTATGTTGAACGGAGGCCAGCTCCGAGTCTTTCTCTTCAAGAATGTTAAGGAGAGTTTTCACCTCCTTATTCTTGATGGTAATTTGCTAAAAACTTCCATGTTGATATTTTCGGCAGTTTGCTGAAACATGGAAAAGAGACACATCGCTTAAGTTAAAAAAACAAGCATATTCAATGATAAAATCATTAAGTCAAAAAAGAATAAATTTGGCATAATGCTTGGTGGCTAGAGATATTACCTGGCTCATTTTTGTTAGACTTGTCAGGTTGTCGTTGAACTCTTTTGCATAGTCGGCAAAAATAATCCCGACATGGCTAAGGCCATCTTGGATCACCTCCGAGGTGAAAATACGAATATATTCCTAACATAAGTCCACCTTGCGGCCAAGGACGTATTAAGGGTGCTAGAGCAAAGTGCTTGGTCACCCACGGATGGATATACCCGTGTTCGTCAAAGAGCTCTTATTTTATGTTGAACTCTTTGTCAAATGTCGGGATAGGCTCCTCCTCTGGGACACGAGAAGGACCTCCCGTTTCTGGCACCGCCCTTTCCCTCGCGTTTGACTCGGACGCAACGGGCTGGCTGGACTGCAAAGGGTACTCTCCCGCCTTTGCGGCCAAGTTCTCTTCTCCTGTGGCAACCGGAGTGTCGGGGGCTGCAGCTTGAGACGGTTGCGCTCCTCTCCTCACCACTGCCTTATGGTTCTTCCAGGTTTTTGGCTTCAAGGTGGTAGGAGCAAGGCTAAATAGGAAAGGGAAGAAATTCCGAGTAATAAGAATCTGGGAAACAAAAATACATGCAATAAAAAGCATATGAAAAACCCGGGAATTCTTACCTGGATGCTGCGACGGTAACACCGTCAAGATTGATGACCTCCTAAGTGGTGGAAGGTTTCTTGCGCTTCTGCCCACCGGTAAAGTTGGCATGCAGAGCATCCAACTCAGCGTCAGAGGCAAGCTCCGAGCCAGGAAGAGTCATAATCTGTTAAAAAAGAAAAAAGTCCTGGTAAGACAAAATATCCGAGAAAGAAGAAAAGCGAGAAATTGCCTAAAGGGGAAAATTCTACATTTGGACCTGGATTCCCAGCATGATACATTTCCCGGCTTTCTTCATACTGGTCTCGAGTAGAGACCAGTTGATTCTGCCGTTTCTTGAAGTCCTTCTTCAAGAATCCCGTGTCCGTCGTCCTCATCGCGTCCTCCGGGCCCGAGTATTCGCATATTAGCCGTTTCCACGATAGGCTAAATGGCTGAATACTCCTTCCAAGCCAGCACAAAACTGTGTCTGATACAAGCTTGGAGATACGCCACTTGATCCTCATCAGATCTGCTGGCAGAGTCCGGACCGCGTCTACCGCCCAATTATCTTGGGGAGTAGCCGCGGAATTATCGAAAGGTGTAATTCCCGTCTCCTTTCCAGGAAACGGGACATCTTCGTGGTAAAAGAAGGAACCCGTCCAAAACATGAAGGGTTCCGATGTTTTTATTTTGGGGAACCAGTCCTCCCTAAACCTACGAACACTACCAAATTCCGTGCGATCCGGAACGTTTTGAGCGGAACGTTCTGATAACATCGAGTGTTTCCGTCGCGA
The DNA here is from genome assembly GCA_028641055.1 of Alopecurus myosuroides. Lineage (NCBI taxonomy): Eukaryota > Viridiplantae > Streptophyta > Magnoliopsida > Poales > Poaceae > Alopecurus > Alopecurus myosuroides. The sequence goes on from CM054057.1 coordinate 744,603,210, forward strand.
ATGGCTGAAAAGTGGAGTTTGCTCTCAGCGTATTGGTTTGGTCCGTCACAGACTGGTTTTGCTCGACTTTTTGCTAGTTTTACATCGCCGATTTTCGTCTCCAGCCCAGTAGCCCACTAAGAGCCCAGTTGCCTTCGATGAAACTTGTCTGGTCACGTAGAACGTCGCGATTTTTTCTTGGGGCCACACATACTGCCCTGCTTGACTGCTTTGACTGGCTACGACCGACCAGTTGATGCCTGGACCACTCTTGTCATACACGGTAAATAAGTTTGCACATAATCTTCAAAATTAAGCATGCACATAATCTTCGAAATCATCACAGTTAACATTAAAGTGAACAAGCCATTTCTAAAACTAATCACACAAAGAAAAGAATAGACACCGGACCTAGCGTCCTAGCCAAGGGTACGCTGCCGCGCCTCCGCCAGTGTCGCCGCATCATCATTCTGCATCGAATGGCTGATCGCTTCCGTGGTGTCGGCCTCTAGCTTGACAGTGAAAAGCCGCGCGAGCCTTGCTTGCCGGAGCTCTTCTGCCGCGAAACTCTCTATGGACACTAAAATCCCCGCCTGCAAGTGGGGCCACTGTAGGGCCTCGTTGTGGAACTCGACGACGAGATAGTCCTCCTCTTATTCCTCCTCGACGTCCGAAGGTGCGAAGGGTGGAGTCGGAGGTGGTGGTACGCGGGACGAGTTGGCCTGATGCACCTCGCGCCGGTACGGCTCGCGGGCACGCGCACGCTCCGCGCCTTGCACACTGCACCGGGGAAAGTACCTGCGGATCTTCTGCTGGCGGCCCTCCTCGCGACGGCTAGACATGGTACCGGTGGATCTGCGCACAGCGAAGGGGAGTAGAGAGGTGTGGCCCATACGGACAGTTTGGGAGTAGAGAGGAGAGCGTTCTGCGCCCGTATGGGGAGCCGCTGCATTATCCACAGTTTGGGAGTGGAGAGGAGAGCTGACTACGAGTGGAGAGTGTCAACCAAATTACCGAATATATAGGAGATCTAAATTATAAAATGCACTCCGAAATGGAAATGAATTGACATGATTTTACATTTGCAACAATGGATACCCTAGTACAAATACTAATATAGTGCTTCCTCGCCCTCTTCGATGTCTGTTCCGCGCCATCATCCTGGCTACATGCACACCGAAACATAGGAGATTTATAGTAACTGAAATTAGCATCACAAAAGGTTCAACAACAGGTCCACAGTTAACCAGAACTTTTTTTTATGCCAACATCCACTCCGAAGCCAAATCTACAGTTTCACATCATCCAACGAACATTTTCCTATGCCAGCATGCATTCGGAAGCCACATCCAGAGGTTCACATCATCCACTAGAACTTTCCGAACCCGCGTCCACAAAAAAACTAGTAGAAAAGCATCATACATGTTTAGTACATCTACAAAAAAGAAGCAAATATACTTCCAAACATACAAAGATGAGTAAAAAAACTGCCTCACGTGTACAAATGACACAAGTATAGAGGTGATAAACCGCTAGACCCTATGGCATAAACAAGCTACTAGGTCCTTGTAAACTCTACTAGGTCTAGAGGAGTCTCCCTCTGCATTTTAACATTGCACAATTTAATCATCGGCACTCTGATCAAACACAAATATGACACTCTTTTTTCTATGGTACGCCAACGGTTGGAGGTATTGCTGCATATTAATCATCGGCAGAGAACCAAGCCTAGATAGGGGCCTCATAGTAAAGAAGCACACACAAATCAAAGAAATTATCGAACACTTGCCAAGGAATATGCATAACCAATATGGCTCATGCATTACAGACAAAATCATAATTGGGGCCTCATAGTAAAGAAGCACACAGAAATCAATGAGATCATCGAACACTTACTAAGGAAGATGCAGAACAAATGCAGTTGTACACAACACTAGGTAAGTGCCAATATCTCACCGAGAGAAGGTGCACAGTTTAATCATCGGCACACAAAACAGAGAATGAACATAAAATAAGCAAGCCTCATACATACATTGCAAAAAAAAGTCCAAAGGGTCAACCTCCACAGGACCAGGGAGCATGAACAAACAATGTTCGTGTAAACGCTACTAGGTACTGGGCATTAATCCTTTGAATTTTAGCATTGCACAGTTTAATCATCGGCACATGCAACAAAACAGAGAAATGAATAACAGCTAGACTCATTGGCAAGCATTGCAGGTTGACATAATCTAATTAAAGGCCTTTAGCATTGCAGTTTGTGCCATCGCAACAACTTGGCATGCTCTTTGTTCCTGAACAGACGTTTCAACTGTGGTATTATAGGAGCATACCACATCACCTTGGCGGGAACCCTCTTCCTGGGTTTCTTGCCCTCAACATCGTCACCAGGGTCATCGCCTCTGATCTTATAACGCAATGCAGTGCATACAGGGTATTCATTCAAATTCTCGTATTCACCGCGGTAGAGGATGTAGTCGTTAATGCATGCATGTATCTTCAGAACCTCTCAACCTAGAGGGCAGATAACCTTCTTTGCTTCGTACGTACTGGCGGGCAACTCGTTATTCTTTGGAAACATATTCTTCAACATTTTCAGCAAATTTTCAAATGATGAGTCAGCTACACCTTCCCGTGCCTTCCATTTCAGCAAATCCAGTGTGCAGCCCACCTTTTTCGGACTATTACCGCATCCTGGGTACAACGACTTTTTGTGATCCTCTAACATGCGATCCAAATTCTCCCTCTCCTTGTCAGTTTTGCAGCGTCTCCGTGCATCAGCAATGGTCCGACCAAGATCATCAGCGGGCTCATTATGTGCCTCTTCTTCACCTTCACCTTCCCATTCCCCACCTTCAGCATCATCCTCCATGAAAGTATCACCGAAATGATCATGATAGTTGTCATCGATATCATCCCCTTCTTCATCTTCTTCCATTCTAACCCCTCTTTCTCCATGCTTGGTCCAACAATTATAGCTTGGCATGAAACCGTGCTGAAGCAGGTGCATGTGAACGTCTCTTGAGGAGGAGTAACCCTTCTGATTCTTACAGACAGCACATGGACAGATAATAAAACCTCGTTGCTTGTTCGCATTTGCCACTACGAGGAAATCTTTCAAACCCGTAGTGAACTCGGCGGAGAGTCGGGTACCGTACATCCATTGCCAATTCATCTGCATTATTATTATATAAAGTATATAATTAACCATCATGCAATTGTTAAACCAACTAGCTAGAAATAATACAAATTAAACAATATACTACACACATGCATATTTTATCAATGACACATGAAAGGTTCAAGTTGCTAACCGCGATCCCGGAGGAAAAATAAATGAGAAAGCTCAAGCGTGGCTTGGACACTTCATATCATGTTTGTTTCATGCTCTCGGGCATTTCATCGAACACCTTGTGGGCATAGGAGGAACCAAAATCAAACCCACCAGCCCCCTTGTGAATATTGTGAATAGAAGTGGCACCAAATGTGGCTAAGTGAAGTGAGCTGAGTCCTATATAGGGATGGGCCTTTAGTCCCGGTTGGCATGGCCAACCGCGACTAAAGGCCTTCGGGCCAGCCTGAGGACCTTTAGTCCCGGTTGGCGTGGCCAACCGGGACTAGAGCCCCTCTCATCCGCCAGCTGTCGACCGAGCGCGCTGGGCCCAGATAGTTGGTCGCGGGTCTCCTCCCGAACCGCGAGTAAAGACCTATTTGGTCGCGGTTCGATTATTTTGGGGACTAATGGGGGCGTATGGAAGCCTCTTTTTCTACTAGTGACATACAACACAGATACATATCCCTCCAACTACTCACCAACTATAGATCTTGCCTACTCGAGACCGAGAGAGTGTGTGTGTGGCTATAGGGAGTGAAAAAGATGGAAGAGAATGTGGTAAAGTGAGATGCGGGTGGAGAGGAGTGTTTACTAGATTCCCCTCACATATATATCAAATAAAATAGGTTAAACAAGTTTTAAATGGTGGGTAAATGAGGGAAATTGGGTGGTGAGGAGGTGGGGGGCGACCAGATCTAAAATGGGGTGGAGATGGGTGGGGGGATGGGAGGTGGGAGGTGGTCCAACACTTAAATGGCTCCCAGGTATACCCGTGACGCACCGTTCTGCTGGTGCGTCACGGCTATGTGGGATAGGCACGGTGCACGCGGCGACGGTCCGTCACGGCTACGTGTTCCACGTATAGTAACCATAGCCGTGGTATGGTCACTCCTATAGCTATTTTCCTAGTAGTGGTACGTGCACAACCGGCGTGGATTCTCTGACTAACCTCTGGCCGGACTTTTCCTTGACTTTGAGTCATTGACAGCTGGATCCCACGTCTCATGGGATGCATCCACGACCAATGCATGCAAGCAAGCTGCGTGCAGAGTTGGCTTCTTTCTAATTTAACTCGTGGGAGCCTCTCCTTGGAATTTTTTGTACGTTCAAAAAACAAAATCTGAAAAAAAAAAATTTGCCAAGAACGCAAACTATATGTGAATAGAGGGGAGTAATTCAATATATGTTCGGTCACAAACTTCAACATTGGATGGCAGTACACACTTAGTCTTAATTAAACTGAAATAAAATCATAACACAAATACTACCTGGGACAAGCCCCAAACAGGCTCACGCAGGAGCAAATCGATTTAGATGTGGCCGGGCTCCCCTGCTTCCTTGGCCAGCACTTCGATCTCGCCGCAGATGAGATCAGCTTCCTGGTCTTGCATCTGAATGTTTTCCAGAGTTGTTCCGTCTTCCTACCCAAGTCATGGTGGACCGGCAGAATCTCAGCCATGCTGGTAGCAGCCCTCAAAGCTCTCTGCTTCTGCTCCATCTCGAGTTCATAATATTTCATCTCCCGCTTGGAATTCGCGAAGATCTCTTTCGCGGTCCTGGCTATGTCCTGGTTCCGGATTTCGATCTGCCCCATGGTGTCCTTGGCATCTAGAACCTGCCTCGAAAGGAAAGTGTCGTCCAGGACTGAACCAGGTTTCTCAATGGAACAACCGACCCTGTAGGAACTTTTGTAAGAAGATGCATGAAAACATCCAAAAGGTGGAATCAAAAAGTACGTTCAAACATCCGGCTGCTAGGGAATCCTCGGTCCTCCTCTTTTTAGACGCAGGGGAGATCGGTGAAGACGACATCGTTGATGAAAAGCAGAGGAGGAAACGAACTGATTTCGGCGTGGGGATTGAGAGGGGGGAGAAGAGATAAAATGCAGACGTGTGAAAGTGGCGGTATTAACTCCCGGATCTTGGATGCCAAATATTCGCTCACCCTCTGTGTTAGGGCTTCACCGGCATCGGATTCTCTCTAGCGGGTTCCACGACTACTTAGAGCCCGAAACTCCCGGATCTGACAGAACAGGGGAAATCTTGCCAAGAGGTTGGCCCTACCATTGACTTGGGTGTTCCTTGGGCCTAATATAACACACCAAGCAATTGGTTCCACCGTCCTACCCCCTTCCGGCTGACATAGAGGGGCCAGAATGGCAGTTCCGTCTTTTTCGCCAAGGGGCTATGCTTTCTCCGAAGAGGGCCTCTGGCGCGTCTGAATGCCAGAACATATACCATACCATGTGTGTTTCCATACCATGTGTGATATATATGGAGTGTGGCAAATGTCTTGGATGACCAAGATTCCCTCATTCTCTTTGTTAGGGCTTCATCGGCGCCGGGTTCTCTCTGGCGGGTTCCAGGACTACTTAGAGCCGAAACTCCCGAATGTGGCGGAACGGGGAAAATCTTGCCAAGAGGTTGGCCCCTACCATTTACTTTGGTGTTCCTTGGACCTAACCTAACACAACCAAGCAATCAGTTCCACTTTGCTACCCCCTTCCGGCTCATTAATAAATAAAATTCAAAATTCAAAAAAGAAAAAAAATGTTATTTTTCAAGAAAAGATAATAAGGATGTCATATTTGGATTCCTCGTATTCTTCTGGTCAATTTAGACATATCATTTGTCGAATTTGGCATTACGAATTTGTAGATATGGTGCAATAGTTAAAAGGATTGATAGTATTATACTTATAAGAAAGAATGAGGGGGTCATAGGTAGAGTAGTGGGATGGAACTAAGAAGTTAAGCGTGCTCCGGCTAGAGTAGTGGAAGGATGGGTGATCGAGCGGGAAGTTGACCAAAGTTGACAAAGGGGACCTAAAATGATAGAGAAAATTTCAAATAAATCCAATATATGTTTTTATTTGTTTTGAATAAAAAAGAAATTAAAAAATTGTTAAAAATTACGAAAAACAATTTTTGAAAAAAAAGTTTTGAATGTTACCGCCGACGCGTGGGATGTTGGTGCGCCGGCGCAGTGATCCTGCGAGCGCTGGCGGTAACTTTTTACCACCGGCGTGAGCATCGCCAGCGCATGGGCGCGCCGGCGGTAAGCGTTTTCCTAGTAGTAATTTTTCCCCAACGGGGATAGGGTTTCCCCGGAGAGGGACTCCGGAGCGTCTGAATGCCACCACATCACATGGTATGCGATATCATGTGTGTTAGAGTGTGGCATGGGTCTTGGATTCCAAATATTCCCTCACTCTCTGTGTTAGGGCTTCACCAGCGTCGGATTCTCTCTAGCGGGTTCCACGACTACTTAGAGCCCGAAACTCCCGGATCTGACAGAACGCGGGAAATCTTGCCAAGAGGTGGGCCCTAACATTGTATTTGGTGTTCCTTGGACATAACCTAACACAACCAAGCAATCGGTTCCACTTTGCTACCCCCTTCCGGCTCATGTACACGGAGAGGCTAGAACGACGGTTCCGTCTTTTTCCCCAACGGGGCTAGGGTTTCCCCGGAGAGGGACTTCGGAGCGTATGTATGCCACCACAGCACATGGTATGCCATATTGTATGTGTTAGAGTGTGGCATGGGTCTTGGATGCCAAACATTCCGTCACTCTCTGTGTTAGGGCTTCACAGGCGTCGGGTTCTCTCTAGCGGGTTCCACGACTACTTGGAGCCCGAAACTCTCGGATCCGACAGAACGGCGGAAATCTTGCCAAGAGGTTGGCCCTACCATTGACTTGGGTGTTACTTGGGCCGAATATAACACAACCAAGAAAATGGTTCCACCTTGCTATCCCCTTCCGGCTCACGTAGAGGGGCCAGAACGACAGTTCCGTGTTTTTCACCAAGGGGCTATGGTTTCTCCGAAGGGAGGCTCCGGAGCGTCTGAATGCTAGCACATGGTATGCCATACCATGTGTGTTGCCATACCATGTGTGTTTCCATACCATGTGTGATATGGAGTGTGGAAAGTGTCTTGCATGACCAAGATTCCCTCATTCTCTTTGTTAGGGCTTCATCGGTGTCGTGGTTCTCTCTGGCGGGTTCCAGGACTACTTAGAGCCGAAACTCCCGGATCTGGCGGAACGGGGGAAATCTTGACAAAAGGTGGCCCCTACCATGACTTTGGTGTTCCCTGGACCTAACCTAACACAACCAAAAATCGTTTCCACTTTGCTACCCCTTCCGGCTCATGTAAGCTCAGAGGCTAGAACGGTGGTTCCGTCTTTTTCCCCAACGGGGCTAGCGTTTCCCCAGAGAGGGACTCCGGAGCGTATGAATGCCACGACATCACATTGTATGCCATACCATATGTGTTATAGTGTGGCATGGTTATTGGATGCCAAACGTTCCCTCACTCTCTGTCTTAGGGCTTCACCGGCGTCGGATTCTCTCTAGCGGGTTCCACGACTACTTAGAGCCCGAAACTCCAGAATCTGATAGAACGAGGGAAATATTGCCAAGAGGTTGGACCTAACATTGACTTGGGTGTTCCTTGGGGCTAATACAACACAACCAAGAAATTGGTTCCACCTTGCTACCCCCTTCCGGCTCACGTAGAGGGGCCAGAACGACAGTTCCGTCTTTTTCCCCAAGGGGCTATGGTTTCTCCGAAGAGGGGCTCCGGAGCGTCTGAATGCCAGCACATGGTATGCATACCATGTGTGTTTCCATACCATGTGCGATACAGAGTGTGGAAAGTGTCTTGGATGACCAAGATTCTCTCATTCTCTTTGTTACGGCTTCATCAGCGTCGGGTTCTCTCTGGCGGGCTCTAGTACTACTTAGAGCCGAAACTCTCGGATCTGGCCGAACGGGGGAAATCTTGCCAAGAGGTGGCCCCTACCATGACTTTGGTGTTCCCTGGACCTAACCTAACACAACCAAGAATTCGGTTCCACTTTGCTACCCCCTTCCGGCTCATGTACGCTCAGAGGCTAGAACGGTGGTTCCGTCTTTTTCCCCAACGGGGCTAGGGTTTCCCCGGAGAGGGACTCCGGAGCGTATGAATAGCACCAAAACACATGGTATGCCATACCATATGTTTTAGAGTGTGGCATGGGTATTGGATGCCAAACGTTCCCTCACCCTCTGTGTTAGGGCTTCACCGGCGTCGGATTCTCTCTAGCGGGTTCCACGACTACTTAGAGACCGAAACTCCAGGATCTGACAAAACAAGGGAAATATTGCCAAGAGGTTGGCCCTACCATTGACTTGGGTGTTCCTTGGGGCTAATACAACACACCCAAGCAATTGGTTCCACCTTGTTACCCCCTTCCGGTTCACGTAGAGGGGCCAGAACGACAGTTCCGTCTATTTCCCCAATGGGCTATGGTTTCTCCGAAGAGGGGCTCCGGAGGGTCTGAATGCCAGCACAAGGTATGCCCTAATATGTGTGTTGCCATACCATGCGTTATATGGAGTGTGGAAAGTGTCTTGAATGACCAAGATTCCCTCATTCTCTTTGTTAGGGCTTCATCGGCGTCGGGTTCTCTCTGGCGGGTTCAAGGACTACTTAGAGCCGAAACACCCGGATCTGGCGGAACGGGGGAAATCTTGACAATAGGTGGCCCCTACCATTGACTTTGGTGTTCATTGTACCTAACCTAACACAACCAAGAAATCGGTTCCACTTTGCTACCCCCTTCCGGCTCATGTACGCTGAGAGGCTAGAACGGCGGTTCCGTCTTTTTCCCCAACGGGGCTAGGGTTTCCCCGGAGAGGGACTCCGGAGCGTATGAATGCCAGCACATCACATGGTATGCCATACCATATTTGTTATAGTGTGGCATGGTTATTGGATGCCAAACATTCCCTCACTCTCTGTGTTAGGGCTTCACCGGCGTCGGATTCTCTCTAGCGGGTTCCACGACTACTTAGAGCCCGAAACTCCAGGATCTGACAGAACGAGGGAAATATTGCCAAGAGGTTGGACCTACCATTGACTTGGGTGTTCCTTGGGGCTAATACAACACAACCAAGAAATTGGCTCCACCTTGCTACCCCCTTCCAGCTCACGTAGAGGGGCCAGAACGACAGTTCCGTCTCTTTCCCCAAGGGGCTATGGTTTCTCCGAAGAGGGGCTCCGGAGCGTCTGAATGCCAGCACATGGTATGCCATACCATGTGTGTTGCCATACCATGTGTGATACAGAGTGTGGAAAGTGTCTTCGATGACCAAGATTCTCTCATTCTCTTTGTAAGGGCTTCATCGGCGTCGGGTTCTCTCTGGCGGGCTCTAGTACTACTTAGAGCCGAAACTCTCGGATCTGGCGGAACGGGGGAAATCTTGCCAAGAGGTGGCCCCTACCATGACTTTGGCGTTCCCTGGACCTAACCTAACACAACCAAGAATTCGGTTGCACTTTGTTACCCCCTTCCGGCTCATGTACGCTCAGAGGCTAGAACGGTGGTTCCGTCTTTTTCCCCAACGGGGCTAGGGTTTCCCCGGAGAGGGACTCCGGAGCGTATGAATAGCACCAAAGCACATGGTATTCCATACCATATGTTTTAGAGTGTGGCATGGGTATTGGATGCCAAACATTCCCTCACCCTCTGTGTTAGGGCTTCACCGGCGTCGGATTCTCTCTAGAGGGTTCCACGACTACTTAGAGACCGAAACTCCAGGATCTGACAAAATGAGGGAAATATTGCCAAGAGGTTGGCCCTACCATTGACTTGGGTGTTCCTTGGGGCTAATACAACACACCCAAGCAATTGGTTCCACCTTGTTACCCCCTTCCGGTTCACGTAGAGGGGCCAGAACGACAGTTCCGTCTATTTCCCCAATGGGCTATGGATTCTCCGAAGAGGGGCTCCGGAGGGTCTGAATGCCAGCACAAGGTATGCCCTAATATGTGTGTTGCCATACCATGTGTTATATGGAGTGTGGAATGTGTCTTGAATGACCAAGATTCCCTCATTCTCTTTGTTAGGGCTTCATCGGCGTCGGGTTCTCTCTGGCGGGTTCAAGGACTACTTAGAGCCGAAACACCCGGATCTGGCGGAACGGGGGAAATCTTGACAAGAGGTGGCCCCTACCATTGACTTTGGTGTTCATTGTACCTAACCTAACACAACCAAGAAATCGGTTCCACTTTGCTACCCCCTTCCGGCTCATGTACGCTGAGAGGCTAGAACGGCGGTTCCGTCTTTTTCCCCAACGGGGCTAGGGTTTCGCCGGAGAGGGACTCCGGAGCGTATGAATGCCAGCACAACACATGGTATGCCATACCATATTTGTTATAGTGTGGCATGGTAATTGGATGCCAAACATTCCCTCACTCTCTGTGTTAGGGCTTCACCGGCGTCGGATTCTCTCTAGCGGGTTCCACGACTACTTAGAGCCCGAAACTCCAGGATCTGACAGAACGAGGGAAATATTGCCAAGAGGTTGGACCTACCATTGACTTGGGTGTTCCTTGGGGCTAATACAACACAACCAAGAAATTGGCTCCACCTTCCTACCCCCTTCCGGCTCACATAGAGGGGCCAGAACGTCAGTTCCGTCTCTTTCCCCAAGGGGCTATGGTTTCTCCGAAGAGGAGCTCCGGAGCGTCTGAATGCCAGCACATGGTATGCCATACCATGTGTGTTGCCATACCATGTGTGATACAGAGTGTGGAAAGTGTCTTGGATGACCAAGATTCTCTCATTCTCTTTGTAAGGGCTTCATCGGCGTCGGGTTCTCTCTGGCGGGCTCTAGTACTACTTAGAGCCGAAACTCTCGGATCTGGCGGAACGGGGGAAATCTTGCCAAGAGGTGGCCCCTACCATGACTTTGGCGTTCCCTGGACCTAACCTAACACAACCAAGAATTCGGTTCCACTTTGTTACCCCCTTCCGGCTCATGTACGCTCAGAGGCTAGAACGGTGGTTCCGTCTTTTTCCCCAACGGGGCTAGGGTTTCCCCGGAGAGGGACTCCGGAGCGTATGAATAGCACCAAAGCACATGGTATTCCATACCATATGTTTTAGAGTGTGGCATGGGTATTGGATGCCAAACATTCCCTCACCCTCTGTGTTAGGGCTTCACCGGCGTCGGATTCTCTCTAGCGGGTTCCAAAACTACTTAGAGACCGAAACTCCAGGATCTGACAAAACGAGGGAAATATTGCCAAGAGGTTGGCCCTACCATTGACTTGGGTGTTCCTTGGGGCTAATACAACCCACCCAAGCAATTGGTTCCATCTTGCTACCCCCTTCCGGTTCACGTAGAGGGGCCAGAACGACAGTTCCGTATATTTCCCCAAGGGGCTATGGTTTCTCCGAAGAGGGGCTCCGGAGGGTCTGAATGCCAGCACATGGTATGCCCTAATATGCTGTTGCCATACCATGTGTTATATTGAGTGTGGCAAGTGTCTTTAATGACCAAGATTCCCTCATTCTCTTTGTTAGGGCTTCATCGGCGTCGGGTTCTCTCTGGCGGGTTCGAGGACTACTTAGAGCCGAAACACCCGGATCTGGCGGAACGGGGGAAATATTGACAAGAGGTGGCCCCTACCATTGACTTTGGTGTTCCTTTTACCTAACCTAACACAACCAAGAAATCGGTTCCACTTTGCTACCCCCTTCCGGCTCATGTACGCCGAGAGGCTAGAACGGCGGTTCCGTCTTTTTCCCCAACGGGGCTAGGGTTTCCCCGGAGAGGGACTCCGGAGCGTATGAATGCCAGCACATCACATGGTATGCCATACAATATTTGTTATAGTGTGGCATGGTTATTGGATGCCAAACGTTCCCTCATTCTCTGTGTTAGGGCTTCACCGGCGTCGGATTCTCTCTAGCGGGTTCCACGACTACTTAGAGCCCGAAACTCCAGGATCTGACAGAACGAGGGAAATATTGCCAAGAGGTTGGACCTACCATTGACTTGGGTGTTCCTTGGGGCTAATACAACACAACCAAGAAATTTGTTCCACCTTGCTACCCCCTTCCGGCTCACGTAGAGGGGCCAGAACGATAGTTCCGTCTTTTTCCCCAAGGGGCTATGGTTTCTCCGAAGAGGGGCTCCGGAGCGTCTGAATGCCAGCACATGGTATGCCATACCATGTGTGTTGCCATACCATGTGTGATATGGAGTGTGGAAAGTGTCTTGGATGACCAAGATTCCCTCATTCTCTTTGTTAGGGCTTCATCGGCGTCGGGTTCTCTTTGGCGGGTTCTAGTACTACTTGGAGCCGAAACTCACGGATCTGGCGGAACGGGGGAAATCTTTCCAAGAGGTGGCCCCTACCATGAATTTGGTGTTCCCTGGACCTAACCTAACACAACTAAGAAATCGGTTCCACTTTGCTACCCCTTCCGGCTCATGTAAGCTCAGAGGCTAGAACGGTGGTTCCGTCTTTTTAGGGTTTCCCCGGAGAGGGACTCCGGAGCGTATGAATAGCACCAAAGCACATGGTATGCCATACCATATGTGTTAGAGTGTGGCATGGGTATTTGATGCCAAATGTTCCCTCACTCTCTGTGTTAGGGCTTCACCGGCGTCGGATTCTCTCTAGCGGGTTCCACGACTACTTAGAGCCCGAAACTCCAGGATCTGACAAAACAAGGGAATATTGCCAAGAGGTTGGCCCTACCATTGACTTGGGTGTTCCTTGGGGCTAATACAACACACCCAAGCAATTGGTTCCACCTTGTTACCCCCTTCCGGTTCACGTAGAGGGGCCAGAACGACAGTTCCGTCTATTTCCCCAATGGGCTATGGTTTCTCCGAAGAGGGGCTCCGGAGGGTCTGAATGCCAGCACAAGGTATGCCCTAATATGTGTGTTGCCATACCATGCGTTATATGGAGTGTGGAAAGTGTCTTGATTGACCAAGATTCCCTCATTCTCTTTGTTAGGGCTTCATCGGCGTCGGGTTCTCTCTGGCGGGTTCAAGGACTACTTAGAGCCGAAACGCCCGGATATGGCGGAACGGGGGAAATCTTGACAAGAGGTGGCCCCTACCATTGACTTTGGTGTTCCTTGTACCTAACCTAACACAACCAAGAAATCGGTTCCACTTTGCTACCCCCTTCCGGCTCATGTACGCTGAGAGGCTAGAACGGCGGTTCCGTCTTTTTCCCCAACGGGGCTAGGGTTTCCCCGGAGAGGGACTCCGGAGCGTATGAATGCCAGCACATCACATGGTATGCCATACCATATTTGTTATAGTGTGGCATGGTTATTGGATGCCAAACGTTCCCTCACTCTCTGTGTTAGGGCTTCACCGGCGTCGGATTCTCTCTAGCGGGTTCCACGACTACTTAGAGCCCGAAACTCCAGGATCTGACAGAACGAGGGAAATATTGCCAAGAGATTGGACCTACCATTGACTTGGGTGTTCCTTGGGGCTAATACAACACAACCAAGAAATTGGCTCCACCTTGCTACCCCCTTCCGGCTCACGTAGAGGGGCCAGAACGACAGTTCTGTCTCTTTCCCCAAGGGGCTATGGTTTCTCCGAAGAGGGGCTCCGGAGCGTCTGAATGCCAGCACATGGTATGCCATACCATGTGTGTTGCCATACCATGTGTGATACAGAGTGTGGAAAGTGTCTTGGATGACCAAGATTCTCTCATTCTCTTTGTTAGGGCTTCATCGGCGTCGGGGTCTCTCTGTGGGGCTCTAGTACTACTTAGAGCCGAACCTCTCGGATCTGGTAGAACGGGGGAAATCTTGCCAAGAGGTGGCCCCTACCATGACTTTGGTGTTCCCTGGACCTAACCTAACACAACCAAGAATTCGGTTCCACTTTGTTACCCCCTTCCGGCTCATGTACGCTCAGAGGCTAGAACGATGGTTCCGTCTTTTTCCCCAACGGGGCTAGGGTTTCCCCGGAGAGGGACTCCGGAGCGTATGAATAGCACCAAAGCACATGGTATTCCATACCATATGTTTTAGAGTGTGGCATGGGTATTGGATGCCAAACGTTCCCTCACCCTCTGTGTTAGGGCTTCACCGGCGTCGGATTCTCTCTAGCGGGTTCCACGACTACTTAGAGACCGAAACTCCAGGATCTGACAAAACAAGGGAAATATTGCCAAGAGGTTGGCCCTACCATTGACTTGGGTGTTCCTTGGGGCTAATACAACCCACCCAAGCAATTGGTTCCATCTTGCTACCCCCTTCCGGTTCACGTAGAGGGGCCAGAACGACAGTTCCGTCTATTTCCCCAAGGTGCTATGGTTTCTCCGAAGAGGGGCTCCGGAGGGTCTGAATGCCAGCACATGGTATGCCCTAATATGCTGTTGCCATACCATGTGTTATATGGAGTGTGGCAAGTGTCTTGAATGACCAAGATTCCCTCATTCTCTTTGTTAGGGCTTCATCAGCGTCGGGTTCTCTCTGGCGGGTTCGAGGACTACTTAGAGCCGAAACACCCGGATCTGGCGGAACGGGGGAAATATTGACAAGAGGTGGCCCCTACCCTTGACTTTGGTGTTCCTTGTACCTAACCTAACACAACCAAGAAATCGGTTCCACTTTGCTACCCCCTTCCGGCTCATGTACGCCGAGAGGCTAGAACGGCGGTTCCGTCTTTTTCCCCAACGGGGCTAGGGTTTCCCCGGAGAGGGACTCCAGAGCGTATGAATGCCAGCACATCACATGGTATGCCATACCATATTTGTTATAGTGTGGCATGGTTATTGGATGCCAAACGTTCCCTCACTCTCTGTGTTAGGGCTTCATCGGCGTCGGATTCTCTCTAGCGGGTTCCACGACTACTTAGAGCCCGAAACTCCAGGATCTGACAGAACATGGGAAATATTGCCAAGAGGTTGGACCTACCATTGACTTGGGGGTTCCTTGGGGCTAATACAACACAACCAAGAAATTGGTTCCACCTTGCTACCCCCTTCCGGCTCACGTAGAGGGGCCAGAACGATAGTTCCATCTTTTTCCCCAAGGGGCTATGGTTTCTCCGAAGAGGGGCTCCGGAGCGTCTGAATGCCAGCACATGGTATGCCATACCATGTGTGATATGGAGTGTGGAAAGTGTCTTGGATGACCAAGATTCCCTCATTCTCTTTGTTAGGGCTTCATCGGCGTCGGGTTCTCTCTGGCGGGTTCTAGTACTACTTAGAGCCGAAACTCACGGATCTGGCGGAACGGGGGAAATCTTGCCAAGAGGTGGCCCCTACCATGACTTTGGTGTTCCCTATACCGAACCTAACACAACCAAGAAATCGGTTCCACTTTGCTACCCCTTCCGGCTCATGTAAGCTCAGAGGCTAGAACGGTGGTTCCGTCTTTTTAGGGTTTCCCCGGAGAGGGACTCCGGAGCGTATGAATAGCACCAAAGCACATGGTATGCCATACCATATGTGTTAGAGTGTGGCATGGGTATTGGATGCCAAATTTTCCCTCACTCTCTGTGTTAGGGCTTCACCGGCGTCGGATTCTCTCTAGCGGGTTCCACGACTACTTAGAGCCCGAAACTCGAGGATCTGATAAAACGAGGGAAATATTGCCAAGAGGTTGGCCCTACCATTGACTTGGGTGTTCCTTGGGGCTAATACAACACACCCAAGCAATTGGTTCCACCTTGCTAGCCCCTTCCGGCTCACGTAGAGGGGCCAGAACGATAGTTCCGTCTATTTCCCCAAGGGGCTATGGTTTCTCCGAAGAGGGGCTCCGGAGCGTCTGAATTCCAGCACATGGTATGCCATACCATGTGTGTAGCCATACCATTTGTGATATGGAGTGTGTCAAGTGTCTTGGATGACCAAGATTCCCTCATTCTCTTTGTTAGGGCTTCATCGGCGTCGGGTGACGAAGGGATGGATCCTGGACCTAACGGGTGAGCCTACCCGGTCTAAGGCCCAAGACCCAAGCTCCAAGGGAGATGCCATGGACTGTTCTAGAAGGCCCAATCAAGGCCCACCCGCAAAGCCTTGCAGGTTAAGAAAGGAAACTTGTAACCGACTTTAGGTTAGGGTTTGTATCCCCCGGGCACGGTTTGAGACCTGGCGACCTATATAAAGCCAGGAGAACCACCGGGGGAGGACCAGGCGATACCGCACCATCAAAGCCTTGAGATCGAGATCATACTCTTGACTTGAGCATCCCTCGTTGTAACCGATCTACTCATTAATACAGATCGACAGAACAACGAGTAAGGGTTTTACCTCTACGAGGGCACCGAACCTGGGTAAATCTTGCCCCCTGTTAGCCGACGATTGTCACCAACTCCTACTCGTTCTCTTACTCTAAACCCTATCGGTTCATCCGAGGGACTTGTTGAGATGCATATTCGACAATTGTCGCCGTCTGTGGGAATGGCGGGCGCTGGATCTCCGGCATCTTCGGCCTCATCGAGAAACAGCTCACGCTGGAGCCCCGGAACTTCGCCTCCAACCAATCCAATCTGTATCGGGTCGATCGTCGTCACCCCTCACTCGCCGGAATCGCGCCCGGTGTACAGCGAATTGGAGAAAAGCATCACCCTGACGTTCGGGAGCTTCTAGTTCTACGCCGACAAAGAAGGAATTCTGCACTTCCACGAGCAATCCTATCTCAATGGATCGGGATCGGAGTCGATCTCGAGCCCAGGAGCTGTCGACTCGCGGCGCAACTACGCGGATCGCAACTTAGCAAAAAGCGGCGAATCCAACCGCCTCAGCACCCGCAACTTCCATACCCTCTCAACAGAGGAACCTTCTCGGGTCAAGAAAGCTATCCAAACTACGCCTAGGACTCACGAGCCATATCTGGCCCAAGTCTGCATGGCAGGTTCAGGAGGCCCACCCGAAGAAACTGAAGATAGCGCAATGGAACGCGCAACCATCAACGTATCGCGAGACGCTTGGGATCGGGCAAAGGAGGCCATCCGCACAAGCCAACCACTCGAAGCCGGAGCCCCTCACGAATATATGACTGCGTACCACTACCACCTAGTGAGAGCGGGAACCTTGATCAAGAAAGCTCGAAAAGACCTGGCTGAACGTAGGAAGCTAGCGGACGAGTCTATCCAGCGCCGTGCGGCGCTCTCAAGGACATATTCTGTCGGGAACCATCCCGGGAGAAAGACACACGTCTCAAGAACCGCGACTATGGATGGCGAATCCCTAACTGGGATCAGTAAGTCAGTCGAGTCCTCCCTTATGCGCGTTGACGAAGATGGCAACATGCACCCGATGACTCCTGCCACCGCGGTACAAGCTGCAGCCACCTACCTGCAAACGAACCAACCAGGGGAGAACGACCCCCACGCATAGCAATACATGCAGGTCCAGAAAGGGCTAGGCATGGCAGCCGCAAGACTCGCCTCTTACGACCGCAGGAAGGCGGGTGCACAAAAAGATAAGGAAGCACCTCGCGGACATAGGAGTACGTCACCCAGGAAGGAGAAGTCACCTCGTCGAGCACGAGGAAAATAAGCTCGACGACACAGAGACAGTCCGAGTGGCAGTGACGACAGCCCGAGAGGTCCAGATCGTAGCCCGCGGAGAGATCAAGATCGCAGCCCACAATGTCATGGCAGTCGCTCGCGACACCGCAGCAAGGAGCCGCGGAGAGACGTCAATCGCGACGAGCCTGGGTACAACGCGCGATCATACATCGCTCAGCACAAAATCAACAAAGCTCGAGCTGCGAGGAACCGCGCGCGTTCCCCATCTACCTCTTCCGACGAATAGGTCTGCGGAGCTTTATGCTTTGCTCGTGACATCCACGAGGCACTGTTGCCGAAGAGGTTTAGGCTCTCTAGGAGGTGCCAAAATACGAGGTTCGCTAGAGCCACAATCCTGGTTGTCAGATTATCTCACGGCAGTAAAATACCAACGTGGGAACAAAAACACGGCTATGGAGGACCTCAACCTACACATTGTAGGCGCTGCGCGCAGCTGGCTCGAAGGAAGACCGAAGGCGTTCTACAAATCATGGGACGATCTAACCTTTGAACTCTGCAAGAACTTCCAGGCGACATACAAAAGACATGCGACCATCGAGGAATTAGGAGCTTGCAAGCAGAAAAGTGGCGAGTCTACTCGCGGATATATTCAGGGATGGACCACACTTAGGAATACAGCAGGAAATATATCATAAGAAGTTGCAGTCGAAGCATTCGCCAAAGGAGCTCGGCGAACCGCCTTCCGGGAAGAACTAGGACGGGCCGCACCCAAAACCATTGGAGAACTTATGGCTACAGCCGACAGATTGGCCAATGACGAGGACGCGGTGCGCAATGAGAAAGCATCATCACCAGCACCAGAAGACGATCGCCATGGTCGAAAGAAAAGGAGAAAGCATTACGATCACGATGATCGGGAAGAACTGGTGGTAGCAGAATTCACAAGTAATCGCGACAGCGGATATCACGGAAATCGCAAGTGGAAGCCAAAGCGAGAGGACAAAACTCCCGAGGAGGACCTCGATGGTTACTGCATGCTACATCTATTTACAGATAAGCGCACTGGCAAAACTAAGGCAACACACCTTCTCAAGGATTCCGAAAGTTTCTTGACATCCACGAGGCCTTCTCAAAGAAAAACAGAGCAGCAGTCAATCAGGGCTACCCGCAGCTCCCTGGAGGAGGAGCCCAAAGATTCCACCCGCCGCAAGCCCTACTTCCACCAGGAAACCAAAACATGGGGCTAGCCGCGCTACCAGCGCCACCCGCCACAAATCAAGGAGCCAACGGATACCCGAACCCAGTAGGACTCCTAGGGATGATACAGAAAGTTTGCCCGACCTGCAGGGCCTAGAAAACAAACACTCGACAGGTATTCATGGCTGTCCAGGCCCCACCGTCCAAACCCGAGTATCTGAAGATGGCCGACCAGCCGATAATTTTCTCCAAGGAGGACCATCCCCCCGAGTCCATCGACCAGGGCATGCCACACTCGTCATCCAGGCGCAGATAGGCAACTACGAATTTGCCCGAGTGTTCATGGACGGAGGCAGTGGGATTAACATCATTTACACGGACACACTCCGTAGGATGAACATGAGCCTGGATGGACTCGCGGAATCAGAGACATCTTTTCACGGGATAGTACCAGGGAAGGCAGTCCGCCCACTCGGTGTAACATCCCAATTTTGCTACATTAGGGTGTTGGTGTGTTTTTGGCATCTCATACATGCATGAAAACTTTGGTTACAATTTTGCATTTGAAATAACAAATGAAATGATAAAAAAACACTTAAAGTGGTTCCCCAAATTTTGTTTTAAAAACAAATTTAATTTGGGAAAAACAAAACATGGTTCTGTTGGAAATTTCACAAGGTTTCCAAAATGTATTTTTGCCAAATTTTCTCTTTACAAAAAGGCCCTCAAAACAATGTTTTCTGTCCTGTTTTAAAAGAGCAAAGGATCTCTTGGTGATTTCCGAAAGCTCTAGGGGTTTTTTCATAAAAATACCTTTTAACGTCTTCCTCCTCCCGTCAGTAGACGAGCTGGTCGTCGACGTCGCCGTTGCCACGTCCTGCTGCCGCCCTCCTCTTCGTGCGCGGATAAGGAGGACGAGGATAGCCTCTGCTTCCCCCCCGCTCACTCGCAACCCCTCCCGCTCTCTGTTTTTTCCTCCGAAGACCAAACCCTAGCTCGCCCACCGCCGCCGCCGTTTGCCGCCCTCTCCGGCCACCTCAGGCCAAATTGAAGCCATCCCCGGAACCGCAGTGGTCTCCTCTTACTCCCTGACGAGCCTCGTTTGGTGGGAGGATCCCAATCGCGCGGATCGAAGGTTCCTCTCCAACTCCGGCCGCGGCCGCCGTGCACAAATCTGTCGCCGTTGAGCTTCCTCCAGCCGACCCGATGATTCCATCGGCTCCGTGGTGAGTCCCAGGTCCTCCTGGACCTCCTCCTTTCTCCTCCCTCGCTCGGTTTCGAGCTCACGGCGTTGGCCGCTCGTCGCCGCCGCGCCTCCGGCGACCGTACGCTGGAGGCGCCGCCCCTAGATGGTTCGCCTCGACGAGGCCGTTCTTAGGAGCCCACATGCGCTTCGTGGGATGTGGTGGTTCGCCGCCGGGGAGCTCATCCGAGCCCGGCCGGCCAATTGCTGATGTCATGATGACATCAGCATGGCATCAGCAGGCCACGTGTTGGCTCTAGTTTATTCGGAGTTTTACTTAAATAAAACGTTTAATTTTACACGTGGACCCCACCCTTTAAATTACAGAAATTGATTAAAACTTGTAAATTCAATATCTTTTAATCTGTAATCCAAAAAAATAAAAGTAAGGTATAGAAATGATCAGAAAAATAAGCTCTACCAGAAAATGTCATTTTCATATATGTTTGACAAAGTTTAAAATGACCATTTATTTAATATTGTTTAATCTTTTAAAATAGAAAAATAAGTTTTTATTCACTAAAATCAGAAAACTAAAAGTTATATATTAAATTGCTCAAAATGATAAATTCAATCTAGTTATGGTGTTTGCAAACCTATTTGAGATTTTAAAATTGTACTCACTTCCATAATTGCCCCTCCGGGGTCTATTTCGGGATAATTTCAATAAAACTGCATAACTGACATACGAACCCTAGCAACCCATCGAACATGTTTACGGCTTTATTTGCAGTGCATTAAATTGCTCATGCATACGTATTGCGCATTGCATCGATGCCATGTGTTGATTGTTGTTTTTCTTGTTTCGGTGTTTGTTCCCCCTCGGTAGAAGTGACTCCGAAGAGAAGGCCAACAACTCCAATGGCGAATACTTGATCCTAACCGACAAGTCAAGCACTTATTCCTGAAGACTTTCTCTGGTTTTCTTGAAGCAAGGCAAGCATAACCTCTTATCTGCCCATATATGATTTCGAAAGACTTTTGAATCTCGTACATTGCATTCGATTCCAATGTATTTTGTGTCGGTAGTTAGAGTTCTCCTATACCATGCATAGCCTACTTATCCTGATCCACTACTCCTAGCAGCCATAGGTTTGATTGTGTTCATCGCCAAAGCCTTAAATATGTTGTGCTTAGTCATACATGCTTGTTATCTCTGCTCCATCCGGTTGATGAATCAGAGTTACGAAATAATCTAGTATGGCAGGAAGTGGTGGTAAGTTAAGAGATATTTGATTAACATGATTTAAAGGTGTGGATGACGAGACCACAGAGGGTTTGTGGTGGTTTTCTTGTTCAAGCCCCTAGGAGCGAGTTCTTGTCTTCCAGCCAAGACTGAGCGTGCATCCACACGGGGCTTAGATTCCCCTCGGTCTCAACTTGCCTAGTTTGTTCCATGAGTTGCCTAGTTCGGGCTTTCCATTTGGATTTGCGGGGATATCAAAACACTTTCAAAACTAGGACGTGGGGATGTATCGGCGCTCTGCGGGTAGGTAACCGTCGAGCATTGCGCACAACGATAGAGACCCGGCAGGAGATGGCCACTCCCTATTGGCGGACCATCTCTACTCGGAGTGACTCATGGAATAGGCGAAGCAAGGGAAAGGTCGTGGTCAACCTCCCTCTGCCGGCACTTCCCGGACTAGTGCTACCACCGGTGGCATTAAGAGTTGGTTGGTACGTATGGTTAAAGTTGTACACCCCTGCAGGGTTAAATCTTTTCGAAAAGTCGTGTCCGCGGTTAAGGACGACTTGGTGACGGATTCTGTTATCATAGACAACTTAAACGGAATGCTTAAAACATGCTGATAACGAATGAAGGATTCCTCCTCGGAGATGCCGGGAGGGGTTACCTTGTAGCATGCGTTACTGGAACAACTTGAGGTGGTGATCTATGAAGCACGAGGTGCTGATATGGTTTGGTGGATTAAAAGATGATGATATCAGTAGTTGAGTAACTTTCTCACCTGTTTTCAAAATACTCCATGAGACGTGCTATTCCTTCCTCAACTTGGAAAACAAAGATGGCTTTACGCAAAATAACCTTCATAACTCTTTCTAAAAGAAGCAGATATATAATAGGTTAACTAAGTCTTGTTGAGTACCTCCCGTACTCATGTTTGCTTCAACTTGGTTCAGGTGGAGTTCCTCGGTTCGGTGGTGTTTCAACGTGAACATCGACGAGTAGTTTGGGGTTCCCAGGTAGCAGCCTGGAATCTATGGGCTGGGACGTCGCCTTATGTTGCGGCCTCTTAGGCCTTTTTGGTTCTTGTTGTTTAGCAACATAATTTGCCTTTCGTTGTCTGATGTAATGTTGGGTCGTGTGACCTCTGTTTGTAAGCTACACTCTAGTAGCACCTCTTTAATAAAGCTTCATGTTTAGAGTACTGCTTTGACCGATTGTTGGTTTCGAGCTCATTGTTATACAGTTTTGGCTATGCCTGCATAGTTGTCGCAGTCGAGGGGTTGTGGAGCCGATGATCCATGTCCAAGCCCGCTTGTCGATGTTATCGGCCTGGGGCGAGGTAACCCCAGTAACCCTCGATTGTTGTTGCAATTTCTGGACACATAGCAGCTCTGTATAACTTTGGTCCTGTTCCTTCAGTTTCATCCGACTAGTGGACGCTTGGGTATGTATAATTGGTTATGACTGGCATGGATACAAGGCGTAGTAGACCGGGGATCCGGACTACGTGCCCATGAATCCGGTCTGCCTGCCGTTGTTTGTTGCGGCTGGGGCTGGTAACCTCGAAGCCATTGTGAGTCCATGGCTAGGAGCACATAACAAGATGTATATCTCTGGGTCTGGGGTCTGACACTCGGAACAATAAACTTGGAGGTGGTGCTTGGCAACCGAAGCAATTACAGACAAGAATTCCTCGACTTTGAAGTAGTCGACTGACCCTCATAGTACCACGCTATTCTTGGCCGAACAGCATTCGCCAGGTTCATGGCAGTACCACACTATGCATACCTGAAGCTCAAGTTACCTGGGGAACATGGCACCATCACCATCGACGACAATTTCCAAAAATCCAATAAATGCGACATCGAGTTCAACGAGATCGCCAAATCCTTCGGGATGCAGGAAGAGCTGGAAGAGATAGCAAAAACCACGGATCACTATTTTACTTAAACATCTCATGGAAGAGAGCTTGAAAATCCAGAACTCTGCTCTTTTACTTAAACATCTTGATAAATTTTATAATCAGGAAGACTTGCCTTGGGTGCAACTTATTACTGATGCTTACTATTATAAGGCTGTTCCTCATGCTGTGGTTGAGTCTGGTTCTTTTTGGTGGAGAAATATATTGGCATTATCTGATAACTACAGGAATTATACTACATGCTGGGTAGGCAATGGTTTCAATGTATTGTTTTGGGAAGACAAGTGGCAGCCTCAACTTCTTAGATAACCTTCCCTTTATTCTTTTGCCAAAGACAAATTTCAGTCTGTAAATGATTTCCTGCTTGGCACATATTGTCTCCAGAATTTTGCTTTACCTCTATCAGTTCAAGCAAATGAAGAGCTAAGGTTGTTAAATGGCATGATTGGTCATTTTACTTTACAACTTGATATTACAGACCAATGGAAGAGTCCACATTCTACTGGCAGATTACATCCTAGCTATTTTTACAAGCACCATTTTTTCTGCTGTCCCTGACGACAATTTCTTTTGCAATTTGGAGGAGCAAGTGCCAGTATAAGCATAGATTCTTTGCTTGGCTTCTTCTGCATGATAGAATAATACCAGGGATATGTTGCTTCGTAGACATTGGATCATTAATTACTACTTCTGATTGTGTCTTGTGTCCTGGACATGTTCATGAGGATTGGAGGCATCTATTTTTCAATTGTACTTTCAGTACAAGGATTTGGAACTACTTGCAGATCCCTTGGATACCTGGTTCACCATCTTATACTCTCATGTATGCCAGAAAACATTTTACTGGCCCTTGTTTTGTGGAGATTGTGATCCTGGCTTGCTGGTGCATCTGGAAGCAAAGAAATGGATGGATCTTCAAGAACATCAAGCCAACCTTTAGAGGATGGAAGGCCCTGTTTATACAGGAAGTCACTCTGCTTAAGTACAGGGTGAAGAGTTCACACTCTGCTTTTTTGACATCATGGATTAATTCACTCCCCTAATCCCCTTGTATATATTGTACATATTTGTAAATAACCTTTTATTTATTTAATAAATGGGGGGATGTGGGGGTTTCCCCCACAGTATTGGTGTCAAAAAAAAAAACCACGGATCACTCCGTGATGCCTCTCACCAAAAAGAATGCCCCAGAGCTCGAGTTCAGCGCAAACAGCGGCACTTGAAAACATCAGGTGCACCCGACCGAGTCTACGAAAACAGCGATGGTGTCCACCACCCTCTCGCCAGCATAGGAAGGCGCACTCGTCGAACTCCTCCGTGAGTACTGGGAAATTTTCACCTCCCAGCCTTCAGATATGCCAGGGATACCCAGGGAGTTCGCCGAGCACTCACTTGAAGTTTACAAAGACGCCAAGCCTATCAAGCAAATAACTCGACGGTTTTCAGAGCCAAAGCAAAAAGCACTTGGAGAAGAAGTGAACAGATTACTTGCAGCAAAGTTCATCCGCGAGATAAAGATCTCCACCTGGTTAGCAAACCCGGTGCTGGTCCTGAAGAAAAATACTGACATCCTTCGCGTGTGCATCGACTACATGTCGTTGAACAAGCACTACCCCAAGGATAACTTCCCCCTACCACGGATCGACCAGATCGTGGACTCCACAGTAGACTGCCAGCGCCTCTCTTTCTTGGACACCTACTCGGGCTATAATCAGATCAGGATGAAAAAGGAGGACGAGGATAATACAGCATTTATCACACCCCACGGTGTTTACTGCTACACGACAATGCTCTTCGGGCTAAAGAACGCAGGCGCAACATATCAGCGCTGCATGAAAAAGTGCCTCGCCAAGCTCATTGGCAAGTATGTACAAGTGTACGTTGATGACATCGTCATCGAGACTCGAGTAGAGGACACGCTCCTCGATGACATCAGAGAAACATTCGACACGTTGAACGCGTACCGAATCAAGCTCAACCCGACCAAATGCGTCTTTGGCATCCCTGCAGGACAACTTCTAGGGTACCTGGTGTCTGCTCGAGGAATTGAAGCCAACCCGGAGAAAATCCAAGCGATCCTGACAATGAAGGAGCCAACTAATCTCCGCGGTGTGCAGCAGCTCGCAGGACGACTAGCCGCTCTAAGCAGATTCATTGCAAGGCTGGGCGAGCAAGCATTGCCTTTCTACAAGCTACTGAAGAAAACGGATAAATTCGAGTGGACACCTGAAGCGCAGAAAGGATTCGCAGACCTCAAGCGAGCATTGCAGAGTAGGTGTGTCCTGGCAACGCCACAAGAACGGGAGCCACTGTACTTATACCTAGCCGCAACAAATCAAGTCATCAGCACAGCGATCGTGGTCGTGCGGACATAAGATGGCAAGGCGTATGGCATCCAAACACCAATATATTACATCAGCAAGATGCTTTCGCCCTACAAACAGCGATACCCTCATTATCAGAAGCTCGCGTATGGCATGGTACTCACAGCTCGAAAACTCAAGCAATACTTCCAAGAGCACACCGTCACGGTGCTAAATGACACATCACTCGGTACTATCATGAACAACCCCATGGCATCCGGAACAATTGCAAAGTGGAGTATCGAGCTCGGCATCCGGACATCATGTATGCAGGGCGCAAATCTATGAAATCACAAGTACTCGTGGAATTCCTGAGCGAGTGGACATAACTGCAAACACCGGGCCCTCCAGAATACACGAGCAACTGGATAATATACTTCCACGGGTCAAAGAGAAATGAAGGGGCTGGAGCCGGGGTTGTCCTGATATCCCCTAGAGGAGACAAGCTGCAGTACGTCATGCGATTGGATTTTCCACCCGACGACCCGGCGTCAAACAATGATGGATAATACGAGGCCCTCCTTCACGGCATGAAAATAGCGATCGCCTGCGGAGCCACCCGACTGATGATCTATGGAGATTCAAACCTCATCGTACAACAGACGATAAAAGAGTGTGACACTATTGTAGAAAACATGCTTGCCTATCAAGATATGTATATTCTACTCGAAGGAAGTTTCAAAGGGCGCGAACTAAAGCACATCGCGCGATCCAGCAACGAGGAAGCAGATAAATTGGCAAACATGAGTTCTACCAACACACCCATACCACCTGGAATATACTTCGAGAGGATGATCAAGCGCTCAGTCAAGATCAAAAAACCAGCAGAAGCACCCGCAGCATTGGAGACGGAGGTCAGCCCGCAAACAGCTTTGATTGAGCTCAGCCACAACATTTCAAGACAAGTTTTTCTGGTCGAACCAGTCTGGACGCATAAATACCTCGACTACTTGTCCAACAAGAAGCTCCCAGTAGATGTTCGCGAGGCTCGACAGATAGTACGACGCAGCAAAGCTTTTCCGGTGCTCAACAGAGAGCTATACAAACAGAGCATCAGGAATATTGCAGAGATGCATAGCACCCGAGGATGGCAAGGAACTGCTACGAGATATACACCAAGGAGATTGCGGACACCACGCCAGCTGGAAGGCGATCGTGGGTAAAGCTTTCCGAGCAGGATTCTAATGGCTCAGAGCGGCCAGAGACGCAAAGGACCTAGTCGACAAGTGCAATGCTTGCCAAAGATTCGCGCCCAGGCCACATGCCCCTGCCACTTAACTACACATGATCCCAATCGCCTGGCCCTTTGCACAATGGGGGCTAGACATGGTGGGGCCACTTCGCAAGTCGACGTCCGAAGGATATACGCACTTGATTGTAGCAGTCGACAAATTCACGAAGTGGATCGAGGCTATGCCAGTCACCTCCGCCAGCGCCTAATGCGCCGTGAATTTCCTCGATTCCATTGTGTGCAGTTTTGGCATACCGTACAACATCATCACCGACAATGGCAGCAACTTCACAGCGAAGTAAACACAGGAATTCTGCGAACAGAAAGGAATCACCCTCAGCTTCGCCTCAGTGGCTCACCCGCAAACAAATGGTCAAGTCGAGCGATCCAACGGGTTAGTCTCAGCTGGCCTCAAGAAGCGGCTACTCGACCGCCTAAACCCAGCAGCAGGGCTCTGGGCAGAGGAGTTACCATCACTACTGTGGAGCCTTCGCACAACGCCAAATCGGTCAACAAACTATACGTCATTTTTTAAGGTCTATGGGGCTGAGGCCGTCCTACCTGAAGATGTCAAATTCAGCGCAACCCGAGGCGTCGCATAACCTAGAACAGAGCACTCGCAGAAGACGTGGACGCACTTGACAAAATCCGCGACATTGCACTCGCAAGATCGGCGGTATACCAGCAATCACTGCGCAATTACCACAGTCGTCGTCGCATACGCCACAGATCCTTCGTGGTAGGCGACATGGTGTTGCGGCTCAAGAAAAAGGAAGGGTACAAGCTCGAGCCACCATGGGAAGGACCCTTCATCATACACGAAGTTATCCCAGGAGGCGCATATCCATTGAAGAACCCGGAGACCGGTGGCATTTATTCCAATCCATGAAACGCTTCGCATCTCCGCAAGTTCTACCCTTAAAATCATTCTATTCACAAAAATAAAGCTATACTAGCCATCTTGTAGCTCGAAGAAATACATGGCTTCTCAGCCATATCAATAAAAACATGTGGTTTCTCAACCATAGCTATTCGTGTTCCTTCATTTTACATGCTAAAACAACAGGTATACACCCCAAGCTCACGGGGGCTACGCCTAACTAAGCATTAGAGGAAAATTTACAAATACAAGGTACAAACAAGGTTCACGCCTTATAAAACACCTTATAAAATCTCAAGTGTACTATACAAGGTAACATGATATCTACATCCTACGATTACACCTGATGATGAGCAGTTTTTTCGGCAAGCATCTGGTCAACCTCTTCGGAGGTCAGTCGAATGATCTCCTCCGCCGCAGGTTGAACGACTGCATAATGAGGAGTAAAATCGACTGGAGCATTGGGAAGCCTAGCCACAGAATTGAAATTGACCTCAGGGTGCCACACCCGAACAAAAGCAAGCGCTACTTGAGCACCGCAGATAAGCTGATGACGAACACACTCGCGAACTTCACCAACTCCGCCAAAAATTCTTAGAAGGTCGCTCAACCTTTCTGGAACGATACCCAGCGGATAGAACGTCCGGTCCACAGAAGACAAGGCTTCGCGACAAGAATCCACAAGCATCTTTGCCTGGCCAGCCTGGTACTTCAAAGTAGCCAAAACAAAGCTCGGCTGCGGTTAGACCAGAAGTTGTTCGCATGCGGCTTCGAGCTACTTGCTTCATGGACAATGTGGTTGTCCACCCAGTGAGTTTCACAAGGACCGTCAGGCTCAACAACTGCAAAAAACCACGCAAAAGGTTGAAAGGTGAAAAGAAGGTAACGTACATGCAGTGATGTACACAAGGAATTTGGCAAGCCTCAAGGAATATAACATGTGTAAAATAGTGAATGAGCATCTCAGGGATTCTATCAAAATTTGGAAGAATCAGAGGCAGAATGCAGAAAATAGGGCATCACTTACTATGCCTGGTTGCCCAATCATAGTTCTGGTAAGCATTCTGGTGCTCTCATCAATTACTAGCTGTATATTCGGATTCGGATTTTTTTTTATCTGCCCAGCTAGCTGTCATCTTTGGATTTGATGTGCCTGCTTCATAGTTAACTTGTTTTATATTCGGTTGTCAGGGATTTATTGTCGATAATTTGAAACTGACGGATAGTGTAAACAAGAATCGTCCTCGGCTCAATGAGTATCATATGGCGACTTTGATGGATACTATTCGTAAGGCTAAGGTCAATGGCAGGATCTCCTTCGAGAACTTTGAGTTGAAATCTCTAGAGGAGATCTGCTATGCGCAATCATCAAGATTTTGCATCCAGTCCGCAGTTGACTCCCAAGATGTAAGATCTGCTATGGTGACTTCTGCCGTGGCTTCTGGAGTGCCTGAGTCTCAAGAAGCTATCCAGTCCGCAGTTCAGATCCTTTCTTCAGTGCAGAATCCTGAATCTTTTGGAGTTGACCAAGAAAATCTTGATGCATGCATAGCTGGATTATCTGCATTGCAGCCAGTTGGAGCTTCCTACAGCAATGTTGGTGCCTCCTGCAGCATTTCTGAAGCTGTTGAAGCTACCAGCACAGCATCGCAGCCAGTTGGTGCTTCCTGCAGCAATGTTGGTGCCTCCTGTAGCATTTCTGAAGCTGCTGAAGCTACCAGCACAAAGAAGGCTGATGAAGAAGAGACCATTGCATTGCAGCCAGTTGGCTCTTCCTGCAGCAATGTTGGTGACTCCTGCAGCATTTCTGACAACACAAAAAAGGCTGTTGCTGCGGCGCTGCCTGAAGCTGCCAACACAGCTGTGCATGAAGAAGGGATTTCTAAAGCTGCCAAGTCAAGAAGCCATGCTACCAAGACGCTTGTTCCACCAACTGTTCCATCAAGGAGGAGTGTGAGGCTCAATGCTGCGAGGCTCAATGCTGCTGTTGTTGAGCCCAATGCTGCTGTTGAGCCCGGTGATGTAACTTCACCAATTAAGTCACCAATTAAGAAGCTAGCCAAAAGAAAGTAAGAAGAACATTGATGAGCCTAGTTCCCCGTGCTACTGCAAGTTGCTCCCTAGCTATGACGCAGCAGGGTGTCAGTGTGTCACCTCTGCTGTGTTTTGAGATGTTCTTTTGCCCCGCTGTGGGTGTGTGTTAAAACTTTGTTATATTCGTATGTCAATGCTGTCGTACTTCCTCTCTAAGTAATTATGTACTTCCTGTTGGATTGCTATGTATGATTGAGTAATGTGTGTGTTGTGCTTTTACCATCAAAAATTCATGTGCTTTTACCATCCTATGGGTTTGCGCATGCATATCATATTCCTGTGTTTTTATCAAAAGCTGCATCCAGCTGGTTGAAATAGTACCAGGGGGCAGCTGCAGCAATTGCCAATTTGACGCCTCGCCTCGGGCTCCTCGCGTCGTTGCGTTCTCGAGAGGAGAAGCAAAGGAGGGGAGACAGGCTATGGGAGAGGCTACGAAGATGGCAGGCGGCGGCAGGTGACACTATTACTTAAAGAAGCACGTTTTCAAAAATGGTTTATCTTTTGAATTGGTTCATGAACTTTGAATTTTTTGAAATTGGTTTGAACCAAATTTGAAAAATCACGAACCAATTTTAGAAATTCAGGAACAGTTTTATAAAAATCATGAACAAATTTCAATGCCACGAACAATTTTGAAAAAAGCACCGGTGCCTGGGCTAGACCGGCCGAACGTGACGCTGGCAGAGACCATGCTGGTTCTGAGACCTGCCCCAGTTGCCACGAGCGCACAACCCGGTCTGCGTTGGCCGAGCCGGTGGCCCTGGTTACTATCGCGGTGCCTCAGGTGATAAGCACTCCTCAACGAGCAACTCAACTTAACTTCTATGCTGACAAGCGCTCCTCAACGAGCAGGGGTAGTCTACACCAACAACGCCACCACCCCCGTGAGTGTCCTCGGCGGCGGAGGCACTGGCATCCATGTTCGCCCACCTCGAGTTCCCGCCATCCGCTGCCGTCGCATGGCGCAATGACTGGGCGGCCTGGTTGCCTTAGATTGCCGCCTATGCTCGCCAGGTCATGGAGGAAGCAAGGAGGAGAAGGCGAAGACGAAGCCGGAGGCGAAGGAGGCCGGCTCCTAATCAAATTCGGTAAACCACAATCGAATTCGATTAGTGAACATCGAATTCGATAAGGTCATGGTTTGCGTTTAAAATATGTATTCTCTAATGGTTTCATACTTGTTAAGGGGTTAAGAGTTCACTAAGGATGATCTAGATTGAGTTTGTAGTAATCAACTCTTATTGAAATATATTTATCTAAGAAGTTCCAAGATTTCTCCAAGGTGATCTCACTATCTGAACTAAAGTAAAACATAACAAAGATGTAATTCTTAGTTATTTTCATCAAGACATTTGAGTGCTCTAAGTTAGCCTTTCATTTTTGTTAGGGAAGGTCTATATTTCACTAACTTCACAAAAATAAGGAAAATAATATAAAGTCTTGGGATTTTCCATTTGGGTCAATGGTTGGACAAAAACAACTATTTATCCTTCAACTTGTATAGATTTTCTCTAAGTCTTCATATGCTTGTTTTCTTGAAGTTCATCTTCATGATTCCATTGTAGTCTTGTTCCTTGGGGGGTTCTTCTCTTGGGCTTGGTATATTCTTCATGGCTTTCTCACTAGTTGGTCCAAAGTGGGATGGGCACAAAATACCACTAAGTCAAATAGAAAAGAAAGGAAATAAGAAGAAAGGTAGAAAGAGAGAGGTATATGTTTTCTCCTTGATTTCTTCATACATTTGTACCTCCTTGAGTTTCTTCTAGTTGTTGGGGAGTCTGAGTTCTTCCTTCAATTTCTCCAATGATATTCCTTTTAGATTTTCATGTCGCCACCAAGTTGATAATTAAGTTCCTTCTTGTGCTTGAGTCTTGATTTCCCTTTTGCTAACTTGATGAATTCTTGAAGTAAAAATTGGGGAGTGGGGAAGTAGATAGAAAACACTAGTGCTAGTGTGTAAGGTTGACTAGTTGGTCTTATATGTGATTAACACACACTAGGGACTTGGTCTTGGATTCAAAAATGCCACCAAGTTGATAATTAAGTTCCTTCTTGTGCTTGAGTCTTGATTTCCCTTTTGCTAACTTGATGAATTCTTGAAGTAAAAATTGGGGAGTGGGGAAGTAGATAGAAAACACTGGTTCTAGTGTGTAAGGTTCACTAGTTGGTCTTATATGTGATTGACACATACTAGGGACTTGGTCTTGGATTCAAAAAGTCCACAAAAACAATGGTCAAGAGATAGAAACAAAATCTATGGCATAAACAACTATGTGGACTACTATGATGGATTTTTCTATAATTACATGGTCATGGTCTATGTGTGCCCAAAATGTTTAGGTATCGGTGTCTCTGGTTCAAGGTTACCAAATGGAGCAACTTTTCTTAAGGGACCATATTTAAATTATTTATAAAATTAAATCTATGTCAAAAATACTTAAATGGACAACTTAAATCTAAATCAAATTTAATTTGTTCAAATATTATTTTGGGATGGAGGATATGAAAGTACACATCCTAAGGTTTCCAAAAAAAATATTTTATTTGCAAACTTTAGATTTCTAGAATTTGAATTATGCCAAAATTCATCAAACAAGCATATTTAAATTTGAACCAATTTAAATTTGGACAGTGCTAAAAGTTTCTAGATATCAAGGCCTTTTCAAAAAGTCAAATTTTGCTAAATTTGGGCTTATGGATTAAAAGTTATGATAATTTCAAGATGTAGGGGCTTTTCTGCAAACTGCCAAATAATTCTACCGGGAGAAAATAATCAAAATAAAGCTAGGCTACATGGCGGCTCCTGATTGGTTGATTCTGCTGACTATGCGCTGACTGGTCAGGCTGACATGGAAAAGTGGAGTGATCTGCGTCGTTGGATCCATATCCAACGGTAGCGTACCGTTTCAGGGGCTCTAATCTAGGCCGTTGACTAGATCTGATCTAACGGCGGAGAAGCAAAGGGGAGCTCACCAGAGATCGCCCGCCGGAAGTGGCGATGGGGTGGTGTGGGGCGCAAGAATTTCGATGACGGCGGCAATCTCAGGGGCTCTAATCAAGGCCGTTGACTAGATCTGACGGCGGAGAAGCAGAGGGGAGCTCACCAGAGATCTCCCGCCAGAGATGGCGATGGGGTGGTGCGGGGCGCAAGAATTTTGATGACGGCGGCAATCTATAGGCTCTTCGTGCTTGGGGATGTGACGACGGAGATCGGCGCGACAAGACGGAGACGATGATGGCAGCTTGGGGGCTCCTCGCTTGCTGGTTCGCCGGTGTGGTGCAGAAGGTGAGCTCCGGTGCCGGGGATACTCAGGAGCGATTGGCGTCGTTGCCCCGCTGCATAGAAAAAGGGAAAGAGGGGCCAAGAGGAAGCGCTTCGATGCAGGGAAGAGAGGAGGCCATGATCTGGCGGCGGATACCACCTGTATCGGGAAAGATCTCTGAAACACGGTAGCTAGGGTTTCTACTCCGGCGAGAAATTGCGATGGCTTAGAGGCAAAATTGAACGAGGAAGAGGAGGGGAAATGGAGAGGAGACTCACGGAAATATATAGAGGGGTTTAAGCAAGGGATTTATGGACATTAACACAAGAAATCAGCGGTTTCAAAATCATCGATCACAGGCACGATTTCATGAGAGAGGAGGGAGAAGACATGAAGTCATCACTGACATCCGCGGTGGGTCCCGCTTGCCTGGGTCGGAGGGAGAGAGAGGAGGTGGGTGGGCTGATGCTGGGCCATGGGCTTCTGCTGGTTTAAGCGTGCGCGCGCGGGCGAGGGATAGGAAGGGAGGCGGTGGGCTGGTTTATTTTTGTTCTCTTCTTTTTCTGTTTTCAGTTTTCTTTAATAAATCATAACTATTTAATTATAGATCCAAATGAGCTCAATTTTGTTTCTATGGATTTGTATAACTAAAACCTTTCAGATGAAAACATTTTTGGGATGTTTCAACGCACTTAAATTAATTATATTTCCGAACTAAGATTAAATAACTAATAGTAATTTAATGTTATTTCAAAGTTATCAAATAATTAATTGAAGTTAGGGTCAATTAAAATTCAGGTACATACAAAATTAAAATATGGGTTTCTAAAGTTATTTAACTCAGGTTAGTACCAAGGATTATTGTGAAAATCATTTTATACTTATTACTTGGTATAGCACTTGAAATCTTTATAATTAATTTTGAGCTTCCAAAGTATTTTCCATATTCAAATAATTGGAGGATGAGTTGTTATCATTTAATAGAGGATGGAACAACCTTTTGGAAAACATTTTGTTAGGGAAAACCATTTATGATATTAAATTTTGGTAAATCACTTTATAGTCTTATAATTACTTCCAAGTTCATAATTTATTTAATGATGCTAAAAAATATCTTTTGGGTTTTAAAGTAATCAAGTTTTAAATTCTAAGAATACATTTGCAAGTATCATTTGAATTTGAAAACATTTTGTTTAAGAAGTTTTTTATACATAAATAATTATTTTGAAGTAACAAAACTTATTTTGAATAAGGTCCAAGATTTATGGAGTTTGAGGCATGTTTGGCTTGTTTATTTCCAATAACTTTGGAATAACATATAATATTTCCTTAATTTTGGAGTTTTATTTGGGTTTCGTTGGCTTGCATTCTTAGAAAACAAAACGATTTAATTTTTTGCAATTTTGAATTTCTCCAAAAATCAGGGATGTTACAACACCCAAAAAGTCTTGAACAAGACTCTCAATTGCTAGATGATAAATTTTTTTAGCTCTCCTAAGAAGAAAAATAAGAAGAAGCATAAAAGAATTAGAGAGTCTAATGGTAATGATGCTTCCAATAAGGAAGCAAGTGAAGAAGAACCTAAAATACCTCCTAATCATGAAAAGAAAGATAAGGAAGATTTTGTTGCTAGGAAGCATGGTAAACAAAGAGAACCATGGGTGCAAAAACCTATGCCTTTTCCTGGTAAACCTCTTAAGACAAAAGAAGAATAACACTATAATAAATTTTGTGAGTGGATGAAATCTCTCTTCTTGCAAATTCCTTTGACTGATGCTATCGGGTTGCCTCCTTATTCCAAGTATATGAAGGATATTGTTACTAATAAGAAGAAAATTCCTAATGAGGAAATTTCCACTATGCTTGCTAATTATTCCTTCAATGATAAAATTCCTAAGAAGCTGGCAGATCCAGGTATACCTACTATTCCTTCTCTATCAAAAATAATTAATTGAGAACTGCTTTATGTGATGTTGGTGATGGAGTTAGTGTTATACATTTCTCTCTTTATAAGAGGCTTTATCTGGAAAAATTGATACCTACTGATATTTCTTTGCAAATGGCTAATAAGTCTAATGTTTTTCCTATTGGTATTTGGGAGGATGTTCCTATCCAAATTGCTAATAATTCCAAATTGCTAATAATTGCTTTATGGAGTTTGAGGCATGTTTGGCTTGTTTATTTACAATAAAATTATTCCTTAATTTTGGAGTTTTATTTGGGTTTTGTTGGCTTGCATTATTAGAAAACAAAACGATTTAAATTTTTGCAATTTTCAATTTCTCCAAAAATCAGGGATGTTACAACACCCAAAAATTCTTGAACAGGACTCTCAATTGCTAGATGATAAATTTTTTTAGCTCTCCTAAGAAGAAAAATAAGAAGAAACATAAAAGAATTAGAGAGTCTAATGGTAATGATGCTTCCAATAAGGAAGCAAGTGAAGAAGAACCTGAAATACCTCCTAATCATGAAAAGAAAGATAAGGAAGATTTTGTTGCTAGGAAGCATGGTAAACAAAGAGAACCATGGGTGCAAAAACCTATGCCTTTTCCTGGTAAGCCTCTTAAGACAAAAGAAGAATAACACTATAATAAATTTTGTGAGTGGATGAAACCTCTCTTCTTGCAAATTCCTTTGACTGATGCTATCGGGTTGCCTCCTTATTCTAAGTATATGAAGGATATTGTTACTAATAAGAAGAAAATTCCTAATGAGGAAATTTCCACTACGCTTGCTAATTATTCCTTCAATGATAAAATTCCTAAGTAGCTGGCAGATCCAGGTATACCTACTATTCCTTCTCTATCAAAAATAATTAATTGAGAACTGCTTTATGTGATCTTGCTGCTGGAGTTAGTGTTATACATTTCTCTCTTTATAAGAGGCTTTATCTGGAAAAATGGATACCAACTGATATTTCTTTGCGAATGGCTAATAAGTCTAATGTTTTTCCTATTGGTATTTGGGAAGATGTTCCTATCCAAATTGCTAATAATTCCAAATTGCTAATAATTGCTTTATGGAGTTTGAGGCATGTTTGGCTTGTTTATTTCCAATAAAATTATTCCTTAATTTTGGAGTTTTATTTGGGTTTTGTTGGCTTGCATTATTAGAAAACAAAACGATTTAAATTTTTGCAATTTTGAATTTCTCCAAAAATCAGGGATGTTACAACACCCAAAAAGTCTTGAACAAGACTCTCAATTGCTAGATGATAAATTTGTTTAGCTCTCCTAAGAAGAAAAATAAGAAGAAACATAAAAGAATTAGAGAGTCTAATGGTAATGATGCTTCCAATAAGGAAGCAAGTGAAGAAGAACCTGAAATACCTCCTAATCATGAAAAGAAAGATAAGGAATATTTTGTTGCTAGGAAGCATGGTAAACAAAGAGAACCATGGGTGCAAAAACCTATGCCTTTTCCTGGTAAGCCTCTTAAGACAAAAGAAGAATAACACTATAATAAATTTTGTGAGTGGATGAAACCTCTCTTCTTGCAAATTCCTTTGACTGATGCTATCGGGTTGCCTCCTTATTCTAAGTATATGAAGGATATTGTTACTAATAAGAAGAAAATTCCTAATGAGGAAATTTCCACTACGCTTGCTAATTATTCCTTCAATGATAAAATTCCTAAGTAGCTGGCAGATCCAGGTATACCTACTATTCCTTCTCTATCAAAAATAATTAATTGAGAACTGCTTTATGTGATCTTGCTGCTGGAGTTAGTGTTATACATTTCTCTCCTTTGGTGATCTTGGTGCTTTATGTGATTTATGGAGTTTGAGGCATGTTTGGCTTGTTTATTTCCAATAACATTGGAATAACATATAATATTTCCTTAATTTTGGAGTTTTATTTGGGTTTTGTTGGCTTGCATTATTAGAAAACAAAACGATTTAAATTTTTGCAATTTTGTATTTCTCCAAAAATCAGGGATGTTACAACACCCAAAAAGTCTTGAACAAGACTCTCAATTGCTATATGATAAAAAAATTTAGCTCTCCTAAGAAGAAAAATAAGAAGAAACATAAAATAATTAGAGAGTCTAATGGTAATGATGCTTCCAATAAGGAAGCAAGTGAAGAAGAACCTGAAATACCTCCTAATCATGAAGAGAAAGATAAGGAAGATTTTGTTGCTAGGAAGCATGGTAAACAAAGAGAACCATGGGTGCAAAAACCTATGCCTTTTCCTGGTAAGCCTCTTAAGACAAAACAAGAATAACACTATAATAAATTTTGTGAGTGGATGAAACCTCTCTTCTTGCAAATTCCTTTGACTGATGCTATCGGGTTGCCTCCTTATTCCAAGTATATGAAGGATATTGTTACTAATAAGAAGAAAATTCCTAATGAGGAAATTTCCACTATGCTTGCTAATTATTCCTTCAATGATAAAATTCCTAAGAAGCTGGCAGATCCAGGTATACCTACTATTCCTTCTCTATCAAAAATAATTAATTGAGAACTGCTTTATGTGATGTTGGTGCTGGAGTTAGTGTTATACATTTCTCTCTTTATAAGAGGCTTTATCTGGAAAAATGGATACCAACTGATATTTCTTTGCGAATGGCTAATAAGTCTAATGTTTTTCCTATTGGTATTTGGGAAGATGTTCCTATCCAAATTGCTAATAATTCCAAATTGCTAATAATTGCTTTATGGAGTTTGAGGCATGTTTGGCTTGTTTATTTCCAATAAAATTATTCCTTAATTTTGGAGTTTTATTTGGGTTTTGTTGGCTTGCATTATTAGAAAACAAAACGATTTAAATTTTTGCAATTTTGAATTTCTCCAAAAATCAGGGATGTTACAACACCCAAAAAGTCTTGAACAAGACTCTCAATTGCTAGATGATAAATTTGTTTAGCTCTCCTAAGAAGAAAAATAAGAAGAAACATAAAAGAATTAGAGAGTCTAATGGTAATGATGCTTCCAAAAGGAAGCAAGTGAAGAAGAACCTGAAATACCTCCTAATCATGAAAAGAAAGATAAGGAATATTTTGTTGCTAGGAAGCATGGTAAACAAAGAGAACCATGGGTGCAAAAACCTATGCCTTTTCCTGGTAAGCCTCTTAAGACAAAAGAAGAATAACACTATAATAAATTTTTGAGTGGATGAAACCTATCTTCTTGCAAATTCCTTTGACTGATGCTATCGGGTTGCCTCCTTATTCTAAGTATATGAAGGATATTGTTACTAATAAGAAGAAAATTCCTAATGAGGAAATTTCCACTATGCTTGCTAATTATTCCTTCAATGATAAAATTCCTAAGTAGCTGGCAGATCCAGGTATACCTACTATTCCTTCTCTATCAAAAATAATTAACTGAGAACTGCTTTATGTGATCTTGGTGCTGGAGTTAGTGTGTTACATTTCTCTCCTTTGGTGATCTTGGTTCTTTATGTTATTTATGGAGTTTGAGGCATGTTTGGCTTGTTTATTTCCAATAACATTGGAATAACATATAATATTTCCTTAATTTTGGAGTTTTATTTGGGTTTTGTTGGCTTGCATTATTAGAAAACAAAACGATTTAAATTTTGCAATTTTGAATTTCTCCAAAAATCAGGGATGTTACAACACCCAAAAAGTCTTGAACAAGACTCTCAATTGTTATATGATAAAAAAAATTAGCTCTCCTAAGAAGAAAACTAAGAAGAAACATAAAATAATTAGAGAGTCTAATGGTAATGATGCTTCCAATAAGGAAGCAAGTGAAGAAGAACCTGAAATACATCCTAATCATGAAAAGAAAGATAAGGAAGATTTTGTTGCTAGGAAGCATGGTAAACAAAGAGAACCATGGGTGCAAAAACCTATGCCTTTTCCTGGTAAGCCTCTTAAGACAAAAGAAGAATAACACTATAATAAATTTTGTGAGTGGATGAAACCTCTCTTCTTGCAAATTTCTTTGACTGATGCTATCGGGTTGCCTCCTTATTCCAAGTATATGAAGGATATTGTTACTAATAAGAAGAAAATTCCTAATGAGGAAATTTCCACTATGATTGCTAATTATTCCTTCAATGATAAAATTCCTAAGAAGCTGGCAGATCCAGGTATACCTACTATTCCTTCTCTATCAAAAATAATTAATTGAGAACTGCTTTATGTGATGTTGGTGCTGGAGTTAGTGTTATAAATTTCTCTCTTTATAAGAGGCTTTATCTGGAAAAATTGATACCTACTTATATTTCTTTGCAAATGGCTAATAAGTCTAATGTTTTTCCTATTGGTATTTGGGAGGATGTTCCTATCCAAATTGCTAATAATTCCAAATTGCTAATAATTGCTATATGGAGTTTGAGGCATGTTTGGCTTGTTTATTTCCAATAAAATTATTCCTTAATTTTGGAGTTTTATTTGGGTTTTGTTGGCTTGCATTATTAGAAAACAAAACGATTTAAATTTTTGCAATTTTGAATTTCTCCAAAAATCAGGGATGTTACAACACCCAAAAAGTCTTGAACAAGACTCTCAATTGCTAGATGATAACTTTTTTTAGCTCTCCTAAGAAGAAAAATAAGAAGAAACATAAAAGAATTAGAGAGTCTAATGGTAATGATGCTTCCAATAAGGAAGCAAGTGAAGAAGAACCTGAAATACCTCCTAATCATGAAAAGAAAGATAAGGAAGATTTTGTTGCTAGGAAGCATGGTAAACAAAGAGAACCATGGGTGCAAAAACCTATGCCTTTTCCTGGTAAGCCTCTTAATACAAAAGAAGAATAACACTATAATAAATTTTGTGAGTGGATGAAACCTCTCTTCTTGCAAATTCCTTTGACTGATGCTATCGGGTTGCCTCCTTATTCTAAGTATATGAAGGATATTGTTACTAATAAAAGAAAATTCCTAATGAGGAAATTTTCCACTACGCTTGCTAATTATTCCTTCAATGATAAAATTCCTAAGTAGCTGGCAGATCCAGGTATACCTACTATTCCTTCTCTATCAAAAATAATTAATTGAGAACTGCTTTATGTGATCTTGCTGCTGGAGTTAGTGTTATACATTTCTCTCCTTTGGTGATCTTGGTGCTTTATGTGATTTATGGAGTTTGAGGCATGTTTGGCTTGTTTATTTCCAATAACATTGGAATAACATATAATATTTCCTTTATTTTGGAGTTTTATTTGGGTTTTGTTGGCTTGCATTATTAGAAAACAAAACGATTTAAATTTTTGCAATTTTGAATTTCTCCAAAAATCAGGGATGTTACAACACCCAAAAAGTCTTCAACAAGACTCTCAATTGCTATATGATAAAAAAAATTAGCTATCCTAAGAAGAAAAATAAGAAGAAACATAAAATAATTAGAGAGTCTAATGGTAATGATGCTTCCAATAAGGAAGCAAGTGAAGAAGAACCTGAAATACCTCCTAATCATGAAAAGAAAGATAAGGAAGATTTTGTTGCTAGGAAGCATGGTAAACAAAGAGAACCATGGGTGCAAAAACCTACGCCTTTTCCTGGTAAGCCTCTTAAGACAAAAGAAGAATAACACTATAATAAATTTTGTGAGTGGATGAAACCTCTCTTCTTGCAAATTCCTTTGACTGATGCTATCGGGTTGCCTCCTTATTCTAAGTATATGAAGGATATTGTTACTAATAAGAAGAAAATTCCTAATGAGGAAATTTCCACTACGCTTGCTAATTATTCCTTCAATGATAAAATTCCTAAGTAGCTGGCAGATCCAGGTATACCTACTATTCCTTCTCTATCAAAAATAATTAATTGAGAACTGCTTTATGTGATCTTGCTGCTGGAGTTAGTGTTATACATTTCTCTCCTTTGGTGATCTTGGTGCTTTATGTGATTTATGGAGTTTGAGGCATGTTTGGCTTGTTTATTTCCAATAACATTGGAATAACATATAATATTTCCTTAATTTTGGAGTTTTATTTCGGTTTTGTTGGCTTGCATTATTAGAAAACAAAACGATTTAAATTTTTGCAATTTTGAATTTCTCCAAAAATCAGGGATGTTACAACACCCAAAAAGTCTTGAACAAGACTCTCAATTGCTATATGATAAAAAAAATTAGCTCTCCTAAGAAGAAAAATAAGAAGAAACATAAAATAATTAGAGAGTCTAATGGTAATGATGCTTCCAATAAGGAAGCAAGTGAAGAAGAACCTGAAATACCTCCTAATCATGAAGAGAAAGATAAGGAAGATTTTGTTGCTAGGAAGCATGGTAAACAAAGAGAACCATGGGTGCAAAAACCTATGCCTTTTCCTGGTAAGCCTCTTAAGACAAAAGAAGAATAACACTATAATAAATTTTGTGAGTGGATGAAACCTCTCTTCTTGCAAATTCCTTTGACTGATGCTATCGGGTTGCCTCATTATTCCAAGTATATGAAGGATATTGTTACTAATAAGAAGAAAATTCCTAATGAGGAAATTTCCACTATGCTTGCTAATTATTCCTTCAATGATAAAATTCCTAAGAAGCTGGCAGATCCAGGTATACCTACTATTCCTTCTCTATCAAAAATAATTAATTGAGAACTGCTTTATGTGATGTTGGTGCTGGAGTTAGTGTTATACATTTCTCTCTTTATAAGAGGCTTTATCTGGAAAAATGGATACCAACTGATATTTCTTTGCGAATGGCTAATAAGTCTAATGTTTTTCCTATTGGTATTTGGGAAGATGTTCCTATCCAAATTGCTAATAATTCCAAATTGCTAATAATTGCTTTATGGAGTTGAGGCATGTTTGGCTTGTTTATTTCCAATAAAATTATTCCTTAATTTTGGAGTTTTATTTGGGTTTTGTTGGCTTGCATTATTAGAAAACAAAACGATTTAAATTTTTGCAATTTTGAATTTCTCCAAAAATCAGGGATGTTACAACACCCAAAAAGTCTTGAACAAGACTCTCAATTGCTAGATGATAAAATTTTTAGCTCTCCTAAGAAGAAAAATAAGAAGAAACATAAAAGAATTAGAGAGTCTAATGGTAATGATGCTTCCAATAAGGAAGCAAGTGAAGAAGAACCTGAAATACCTCCTAATCATGAAAAGAAAGATAAGGAAGATTTTGTTGCTAGGAAGCATGGTAAACAAAGAGAACCATGGGTCCAAAAACCTATGCCTTTTCCTGGTAAGCCTCTTAAGACAAAAGAAGAATAACACTATAATAAATTTTTGAGTGGATGAAACCTCTCTTCTTGCAAATTCCTTTGACTGATGCTATGGGGTTGCCTCCTTATTCTAAGTATATGAAGGATATTGTTACTAATAAGAAGAAAATTCCTAATGAGGAAATTTCCACTATGCTTGCTAATTATTCCTTCAATGATAAAATTCCTAAGTAGCTGGCAGATCCAGGTATACCTACTATTCCTTCTCTATCAAAAATAATTAACTGAGAACTGCTTTATGTGATCTTGGTGCTGGAGTTAGTGTGTTACATTTCTCTCCTTTGGTGATCTTGGTGCTTTATGTTATTTATGGAGTTTGAGGCATGTTTGGCTTGTTTATTTCCAATAACATTGGAATAACATTTAATATTTCCTTAATTTTGGAGTTTTATTTGGGTTTTGTTGGCTTGCATTATTAGAAAACAAAACGATTTAAATTTTGCAATTTTGAATTTCTCCAAAAATCAGGGATGTTACAACACCCAAAAAGTCTTGAACAAGACTCTCAATTGTTATATGATAAAAAAAAATTAGCTCTCCTAAGAAGAAAACTAAGAAGAAACATAAAATAATTAGAGAGTCTAATGGTAATGATGCTTCCAATAAGGAAGCAAGTGAAGAAGAACCTGAAATACCTCCTAATCATGAAAGAAAGATAAGGAAGATTTTGTTGCTAGGAAGCATGGTAAACAAAGAGAACCATGGGTGCAAAAACCTATGCCTTTTCCTGGTAAGCCTCTTAAGACAAAAGAAGAATAACACTATAATAAATTTTGTGAGTGGATGAAACCTCTCTTCTTGCAAATTTCTTTGACTGATGCTATCGGGTTGCCTCCTTATTCCAAGTATATGAAGGATATTGTTACTAATAAGAAGAAAATTAATGAGGAAATTTCCACTATGCTTGCTAATTATTCCTTCAATGATAAATTCCTAAGAAGCTGGCAGATCCAGGTATACCTACTATTCCTTCTCTATCAAAAATAATTAATTGAGAACTGCTTTATGTGATGTTGGTGCTGGAGTTAGTGTTATACATTTCTCTCTTTATAAGAGGCTTTATCTGGAAAATTGATACCTACTGATATTTCTTTGCAAATGGCTAATAAGTCTAATGTTTTTCCTATTATTTGGGAGATGTTCCTATCCAAATTGCTAATAATTCCAAATTGCTAATAATTGCTTTATGGAGTTTGAGGCATTTGGCTTGTTTATTTCCAATAAAATTATTCCTTAATTTTGGAGTTTTATTTGGGTTTTGTTGGCTTGCATTATTAGAAAAACAAAACGATTTAAATTTTTGCAATTTTGAATTTCTCCAAAAATCAGGATGTTACAACACCCAAAAAGTCTTGAACAAGACTCTCATTGCTAGATGATAACTTTTTTTTAGCTCTCCTAAGAAGAAAAAATAAAAGAAACATAAAAGAATTAGAGAGTCTAATGGTAATGATGCTTCCAATAAGGAAGCAAGTGAAGAAGAACCTGAAATACCTCCTAATCATGAAAAGAAATATAAGGAATTTTGTTGCTAGGAAGCATGGTAAACAAAGAGAACCATGGGTGCAAAAACCTATGCCTTTTCCTGGTAAGCCTCTTAATACAAAAGAAGAATAACAATATAATTTTTGTGAGTGGATGAACCTCTCTTCTTGCAAATTCCTTTGACTGATGCTATCGGGTTGCCTCCTTATTCTAAGTATATGAAGGATATTGTTACTAATAAGAAGAAAATTTCTAATGAGGAAATTTCCACTACGCTTGCTAATTATTCCTTCAATGATAAAATTCCTAAGTAGCTGGCAGATCCAGGTATACCTACTATTCCTTCTCTATCAAAAATAATTAATTGAGAACTG
Source organism: Alopecurus myosuroides (assembly GCA_028641055.1). Taxonomy (NCBI): domain Eukaryota; kingdom Viridiplantae; phylum Streptophyta; class Magnoliopsida; order Poales; family Poaceae; genus Alopecurus; species Alopecurus myosuroides. The sequence continues at coordinate 744,647,222 of CM054057.1, forward strand.
CTTTATGTGATCTTGGGCTGGAGTTAGTGTTATACATTTCTCTCCTTTGGTGATCTTGTGCTTTATGTGATTTATGGAGTTTGAGGCTGTTTGGCTTGTTTTATTTCCAATAACATTGGAATAACATATAATATTTCCTTAATTTGGAGTTTTATTTGGGTTTTGTTGGCTTGCATTATTAGAAAACAAAACGATTTAAATTTTTGCAATTTTGAATTTCTCCAAAAATCAGGGATGTTACAACACCCAAAAAGTCTTGAACAAGACTCTCAATTGCTATATGATAAAAAAAATTATCTCTCCTAAGAAGAAAAATCAGAAGAAACATAAAATAATTAGAGAGTCTAATGGTAATGATGCTTCCAATAAGGAAGCAAGTGAAGAAGAACCTGAAATACCGCCTAATCATGAAGAGAAAGATAAGGAAGATTTTGTTGCTAGGAAGCATGGTAAACAAAGAGAACCATGGGTGCAAAAACCTATGCCTTTTCCTGGTAAGCCTCTTAAGACAAAAGAAGAATAACACTATAATAAATTTTGTGAGTGGATGAAACCTCTCTTCTTGCAAATTCCTTTGACTGATGCTATCGGGTTGCCTCCTTATTCCAAGTATATGAAGGATATTGTTACTAATAACAAGAAAATTCCTAATGAGGAAATTTCCACATGCTTGCTAATTATTCCTTCAATGATAAATTCCTAAGAAGCTGGCAGATCCAGGTATACCTACTATTCCTTCTCTATCAAAAATAATTAATTGAGAACTGCTTTATGTGATGTTGGTGCTGGAGTTAGTGTTATACATTTCTCTCTTATAAGAGGCTTTATCTGGAAAAATGGATACCAACTGATATTTCTTTGCGAATGGCTAATAAGTCTAATGTTTTTCCTATTGGTATTTGGGAGGATGTTCCTATCCAAATTGCTAATAATCCAAATTGCTAATAATTGCTTTATGGAGTTTGAGCATGTTTGGCTTGTTTAGTTCCAATAAATTATTCCTTAATTTTGGAGTTTTATTTGGGTTTTGTTGGCTCGCATTAGAAAACAAAACGATTTAAATTTTTTGCAATTTTGAATTTCTCCAAAAATCAGGGATGTTACAAACCCAAAAAGTCTTGAACAAGACTCTCAATTGCTAGATGATAATTTTTTTTATCTCTCCTAAGAAGAAAAATAAGAAGAAACATAAAGAATTAGAGAGTCTAATGGTAATGATGCTTCCAATAAGGAAGCAAGTGAAGAAGAACCTGAATACCTCCTAATCATGAAAAGAAATAAGGAAGATTTTGTTGCTAGGAAGCATGGTAAACAAAGAGAACCATGGGTGCAAAAACCTATGCCTTTTCCTGGTAAGCCTCTTAAGACAAAAGAAGAATAACACTATAATAAATTTTTGAGTGGATGAAACCTCTCTTCTTGCAAATTCCTTTGACTGATGCTATCAGGTTGCCTCCTTATTCTAAGTATATGAAGGATATTGTTACCAATAAAAAGAAAATTCCTAATGAGGAAATTTCCACTATGCTTGCTAATTATTCCTTCAATGATAAATTCCTAAGTAGCTGGCAGATCCAGGTATACCTACTATTCCTTCTCTATCAAAAATAATTAACTGAGAACTGCTTTATGTGATCTTGGTGCTGAGTTAGTGTTATACATTTCTCTCCTTTGGTGATCTTGGTGCTTTATGTGATTTATGGAGTTTGAGGCATATTTGGCTTGTTTATTTCCAATAACATTGAATAACATATAATATTTCCTTAATTTTGGAGTTTTATTTGGGTTTTGTTGGCTTGCATTATTAGAAAACAAAACGATTTAAATTTTTGCAATTTTGAATTTCTCCAAAAATCAGGATTTACAACACCCAAAAGTCTTGAACAAGACTCTCAATTGTTATATGATAAAAAAAATAGCTCTCATAAGAAGAAAAATAAGAAGAAACATAAAATAATTAGAGAGTCTAATGGTAATGATGCTTCCAATAAGGAGCAAGTGAAGAAGAACCTGAAATACCTCCTAATCATGAAAAGAAAGATAAGGAAGATTTGTTGCTAGGAAGCATGGTAAACAAAGAGAACCATGGTGCAAAAACCTATGCCTTTTCCTGGTAAGCCTCTTAAGACAAAAGAAGAATAACACAATAATAAATTTTGTGAGTGTGAAACCTCTCTTCTTGCAAATTTCTTTGACTGATGCTATCGGTTGCCTTATTCCAAGTATATGAAGGATATTACTAATAAGAAGAAAATTCCTAATGAGGAAATTTCCACTATGCTTGCTAATTATTGCTCAATGATAAAATTCCTAAGAAGCTGGCAGATCCAGGTATACCTACTATTCCTGTATCAAAAATAATTAATTGAGACTGCTTTATGTGATGTTGGTGCTGGAGTTAGTGTTAACATTTATCTCTAAGAGGCATTTATCTGGAAAATTGATACCTACTGACATTCTTTGCAAATGGGCTAAAGTCTAATGTTTTTCCTAGGTATTTGGGAGGATGTGTTCCTATCCAAATTGCTAATAATTCCAAATTGCTAATAATTGCTTATGGAGTTTGAGGCATGTTTGGCTTGTTTATTTCAATAAAATTATTCCTTAATTTTGGAGTTTTATTTGGGTTTTGTTGGCTGCATTATTAGAAAACAAAACGATTTAAATTTTTGCAATTTTGAATTTCTCCAAAAATCAGGGATTACAACACCCAAAAAGTCTTGAACAAGACTCTCAATTGCTATGATAACTTTTTTGCTCTCCTAAGAAAAATAAGAAGAAACATAAAAGAATTAGAGAGTCTAATGGTAATGATGCTTCCAATAAGGAAGCAAGTGAAGAAGAACCTGAAATACCTCCTAATCATGAAAGAAAGATAAGGAAGATTTTGTTGCTAGGAAGCATGGTAAACAAAGGAACCATGGGTGCAAAAACCTATGCCTTTTCCTGGTAAGCCTCTTAAGACAAAAGAAGAATAACACTATAATAATTTTTGTGAGTGGATGAAACCTCTCTTCTTGCAAATT